>NC_069413.1:13752085-13769792 GCF_026875155.1 Cherax quadricarinatus | reverse complement strand
ATACATTCCTTTGGGTACCCCTGTTTTGGCCCAGTAGCCCACCCCCATCCAGTGTACTGACCCATATTTGCCCATCGCAAGATGGATGTCAGAATCATCCGCCTCAAATGGCACATTTCTCATCTTAACCCATGTGTAATGGAGAGAAACGTCGTGAAGTCGCACGGTCACAGCGGAGTTAACTGTCAAAGTAAGCTCCTGGTACTTGTCCACCACTGCCTCATACACACTTGCCAAGTTAAACTTGACAAAGATCCTCGTCGTGCCATTCAGCGCTACTCCACATATCTCCTCGTTAGCAATACCATATGTATCTCGTATGATTGCAGGTAGTATCAGGTCCATAGAAGTTCCTGTCACAGCCCCACGGATAAGCTCAACACAGACTGTGTTTATGCGTCTCTGGCTGGCCTGCGCCATGCTGTGAAAATATAACTGCCACTAATCAACGCCAGGGGCAGCAGCAGCGCACGTCCTCACTACTCTAAAGTTGAGAGACGAAATGATTATTATTATTATAATCAAAGGGGAAGCGCTAAACCCGGAGGATTATACAGCGCCTGGGGGGGGATGTGGAAGGCATTCAGGCTTAATTCGGGGAACTGGAGCACAGATCCAATTCCCTAAATCAAGAGCCCCTTACCAACATCAAGGAACCTTCCTTGAGGGGAGAGACGAAATGAGGTAGCTCGCCTGAAAACAGCAGAGGGGTGCAGAGCACAACCGCACTCTACCGTGGTCAGGCAGCGAAATAAAAGTTTAATTGGAGGTATAGTAACATGCCTGCCGCCCGGTGTGCCGGTGTATGGTTAGCCGTGATGTTCGATGGTTATACCCCCCTTCCCCCCCTTTATGTTCAACTACTCTACTGAGTGTTGGTGAGTCACATCACGTGACCCACTTGACCTGTATGCTCAAGGTTGAGGGACGAGCAGTGAAGTAGTAGCAGCCAACGAAGGACACTCCTGCTCGTCTCTGGTAACTGGCCAAGGTTCATTATCCGGCCTGGACATATTCTGTTTTATTCTGACTGCTTCCAATTGGGAAATAAGACTTTATACATTAAAGTATTCTAATGTATATATATATATATATATATATATATATATATATATATATATATATATATATATATATATATGTGTTATATCTAGGATCTCCTCCTAATCATCTGTTATGAAAGCCTTGTATATTTTGGACAATATAGAACAAACGTGCATTCTTAACTTATATACGATAATTCGTATATTATTATTTCTGGCTTTTTGTTGTATCATGAATATACTTAATTAAAATTAGTAATTCCGGAGGATCACTATTATTGCCCTAACCTCACTGACCAAAGTTATGCTCTAACCAGAAGAAAATAGTCGTTACAATACTTGGAGTGTAACAAGTGGGGGGCCTGTGTCCGGGAGCATAACATTGAATTTCGTTTAAAATGAATGTAGAGATTGGCAGAGAGGTTTGAAGATATAACAAAGGAGAAATTACAGAATTGAAGCTTCAATCTTGTTGGCAATTAGCACGAAGCTTGGGCATAAAATACGACAGGCATTTTACTGCCCAGACAGTCAGATGTATGATACAGAATGTCCTTTTTCCAGATGAGCAGGATCCAGAGACTGAGAATGGAGAAGCAGATATTCCTTTTTTGGATTCTTTAGTACAGACACCCGAGGCCGAAACTACGACGCTAACAACCCCTACTGGAGACGACGGATATGAACTTCCCGATACTCGGAAACACTACGCTGCTACGAAGACTCCAATTCCATCTCCAAGGACTATATGGGGAACAGAACTCCATCAGGCTAAAGAAACAGTTCCAGGTAAACCCTTTACAGATGTTTTAGAAATGGAACAAGAGAAAGTCGTATTGGATGATGAACACGTTCCACCTCAAATCTCTTTAGCCCTTTTGACTACTATTCAATCTAAAGAGAATTTCGAACGTCTAGAACGTATTTTATCGCTTCAAACCTCCTTTGTAGAAGCCCAGAAGAAACTAAAAGGAGAATTTTGAACGCGAATCTTTACTTTATGAACGGGAAGTACTGAGGAAGAAAAGAGAATAGAGTAATATGTATACAATCCCTTCATTCGACCTTAGTAAAGCAGCCCTCATTGGATGCCTAGATTACTGAGGATTCCTTTTATTTTGAGGCATTCAAAAATCAGGCAAGTGATGCAATGGCCCTCCTAAAGATTGGCTGCTTTTAATACATTCATATTTATAGGAAAAGCTCAAACCATAACTGCAAACTTACCTTTTGAACAATATTCTGATTATACTCGGGTAAAAGATTGTCTTCTGAAAGCTTCCGATTTATTACTTGTTAGTTACTTAAAGATGTTTAGAACTCTGAAGAAATATATCCTCAAGGCAGTCTATGTGTGGACTTTGCCAGGGAAAATCTCTCTTCCTATCGAAACGTTGACGTAGGCCGCGGGAGCCGCCTCAGTCGAGTCACTTTCCCAGCTGATATTGCAGAAAGACCTTTTCAAATATTTTCCAGAGGGGGTTCATACTTATCTTTTGACATTACCTACTACTAACTTGTTAGATACTGCTACCCACTCAGATCACTTTGAAATTTCCCATGCTATAACCGTAGAAATGTCTAAGACCCCGGAAAAGAAATCTACCTCCCAAGGTTTTAGTTCAAGATTGACTACTAGGACAGCTCCAGCTGGCGAACCTTTGAAGGTGTTTTCAGAAAAAAAACAGGTGACAAAAGGCTCTTTCTCCAGGCATTACCCTAAAGATCAATTACCACTGCCTTTTTTGTAAAAAGTTAGGTCATACAGTTCCAGTGTTGGCATAAACAGCGAGAAGATAAAACCCAACTAAGAGGGAGATATCCTACTTAGGTAATAAATTCCTCTCGGAAGTATGAAACTCTGGATGATGAATCTTTACTTTTCCAGGTCTCGTCTAGCAGACCGTCTAATAGATGACTTTACCACGACAGTACTTCAGAAGAAAAGGTCCGAGCAGCTATGGAACCCTACTTTTCCAAGGGGAAGTTCGGACTCTGTAAAGAGAGGTTAGTAAACATGATGACCTTTCGAGATACTGGCAGCTATCTCTCTTTATAAAGATCAAACCTGATAAAGTTACCTACTAGTAATGAACCCCGGCTAGACGTATTATTAGAGGCTTACGGAGGCACAATAATAAAGGTCCCTATTATAAGGATTTAGGTAGAATTGCCTGGATATGTAGGCTGGATCAATGTGGGACTTTCAGATAAACCTTTTCCCATTGCCGGCGTGGGTCTATTAATCGGGAACGAAATTGATCAATTGGAGATACCCAAAGAGCCTCTGGTTTTAGATAATCCTTGATATAAATTATGCATTAGTAGCTTCTGAGGCAGGGCTAGATTTATTCCCCTTAATGTGATCACCAAAGCCATGGCTAAGAACTCTAAAAATGTGGATATTCAACAGCCTTTAGAAATGTCCGATGAATTGGGTTTGAACTTCCTGTTTAGCAAGAAATTTCGCGAGACCCACAGGGACAAAGTTTTACCAGTCCCTGCGGCCCTAGCTGAAAAGTAATAAAGAAAAAATTTCTTATACTCAAAAGGAGATAAAAAGTTTAACCAATAAGGATAAAGAGGAAGGTTTCCTTTTTTAGTAAGACGGTTTTTTTTGGGAAGAGAAATAATGAAAATACCTAGTAAAAGGGAAATTGGGGGTTTGGTGCCATCGTCCTTACGTAATTGGTTTTTAAAAACTAGCACATGATAATCCCCGGGAGGGCTTTAGGGTCTCGTAAAATCGAAAGAAGTTGGAAATTTTTTTTTTGGCCCCAGAGAGGACTTAATTTCTGACAAACTACGGAAAAGCCAGTTTGTCAAAAATAGCAAAACGGGCACAACCCGTCTGTCCTTTACTTCCAAAAAAATTCCGAAAAACCTTTGAAAGATTGATTGTTAGGACCGTTTCCCGCCCCAAAAAGGGTAACCAGTAATCTTCCTATCATAGAATGGGGAACGCGGTATCCGATGCTACCCCAATTCCCAAAAATTTAAATTTCCCGAAAAATTGTAAAAGCTTTAATACCTTCTTTGCACAAATAACATACCCGGAAATTCAATCTGACCAAGGTTTAAAATTTTTCGTCTAAGGTTTTTAAAGAGGGTATGTCTCGATTTGGAGAAGACGATCCTCCTACACATATCATCCCCCGTCGCAAGGAGCTAGAAAGATTCCACAAAACCCTTAAATCTACTTTACCCTGCTTACTTGAGCAAATTCCGTGAAGGGACGAATGTTTACCCTTTCTTCTCTTCGCCCTCCGTATGCTGAACAGGGAATACTAAATACCTCCATTTTTACTTGATTTTTGGACTCATCGAGGACCCCCCACCCAAATTTCGAGATTCTTGGATAGGGAAAAGGGACCCCTTCTCCCCGTCCTTGCTTTGGAAAGAACATTCTCCAAATTAAAAAAATTAGCTGCCGTAAATTTTCAGCCCCAAGCCAAAATGAAGAAATCTACGACCAAAAAGGGAAATCTCGTTTATTCTTCCAAATGAATTAAGTGTTAGTTAAAAACTTAATTCCAGGACATTCTTTAAAACCTAGGTATTTGGGGCCATATGAAATAATAGACAAAGAAAATGAGGTGAATCATCTGGTCCGTGAGCCAGGACGTCGTAAGAAAATTAAGAGGTATCACATAGATAACTTAAAAGAAGTACGAGTCTAGTCTTCTCCCTACTATTATTACCTCTATTCAACCTACATCCACTGAATTAAGGAATGACACTGTAAGGGAAGTAAAAGAATTTAGACTACATAATTCTCTAGTTTTAAAACAACTAGACCATTTCCTGGAAGTTCTTCCTACCTCCCAAAAATCTAAAATATTAGAGTTAATCACTAAATATAACTCCATCTTCAAAGATATCCCTACTCCTTGTACCTTGGGTTTCCACGATATTCAATTGTTAGAAGATAGTCCAATAAAGCAATCCCCTTACCGGGTCTCCTGCTAAGCAAGAATTAATTCAGCAACAAATAAATACATTACTGGAATATAATTTGATAGAACCCAGTTGGACACCTTGGGCCTCTCCCTGTTTATTGGTCCCAAAACCCGATGGTACCGTACGCCTATGCACGGATTATCGTAAAGCAAATTCAGTCACCAAACCAGATGGGTTTCCATTACCCAGGATTGATGATTTAATAGATGCTGTAGCCGGTGCCAACTTTGTGACCAGATTAGAATTGCTGAGAGGGTATTACCAGGTGCCGTTAACTCCTAGGGCCCAAGAGATTTCCGGGTTCGTAGTTAAGAACGGACTAATTACGTATAAGGTTATGCCTTTCGGCTTGTGTAACGCCGCCTCCACTTTCCAGAGAATTATGAACATTTTAGTCCAACCCTTACCAGGTGTAAACGACCTGGTGGTTTTTAATGATTGGCAGTCTCATTTAGAAAGATTAGAGCAACTACTGAAAGCATTGCAGAAATATAATTTCACTGTAAATTTACAAAAATGTGACTTTGGTAAAGCCCAGATTAAATACCTGTTTTAAAATAGGGAAGGGACTAGTAGCCCCAGACCAATTAAAGGTCCAAGCAATTTTAAATTTTCCGACTCCTCAGGACAGGAAAGCCCTCCAACGACTTTTGGGAATGGCTACTTATAGAATTGTGAACAAGCTTTTAAACATTTAAAACTTTTCCTTTCCTCCGCCCCAGTATTGCATGCACCCAATTTCCAAATTCCTTTCACCCTCCATGTTGACGCCAGCGATGCCACAATAGGTGCTGTCTTATTGCAATCTTTCCAAAACAGTAATGTTCTGCATCCATTGTTATTTTTCCTATAAATTGAAAGAATGTCAAAGATCTTATTCAACCATAGAAAAAGAAGCTCTGGCTTTAGTCTTGTCCTTGGAACACTTTGACGTATACCTCGGTTATACTCCTCATGTGATAAATATTTACTCAGACCATAATCCTATAACTTTCATAAATTCTATGAAATAAAAAAATGTTAGAATATTACGTTGGGCTTTAAGGATCCAACCTTACCGGATCTCCATATTTCACATAAAGGGTTCGAGTAACTTTTTAGCCGATGCTCTCTCTCGCTCCTAATATATTGCCTAACTACGGAAATTCTTTGCAGTCTAGCAGTGTTTCTGGTTCAGTTCTAGCAAGTGGATGACTGAGCTCGGAGAGATGTACCTCCATCCCTACACCAGCTGGTTGGTTTCTTCCACACCATCAGCATCTTAAACGTCGAGATATTTGCTTGTGGGCCGGGGTGTCATGCCCCTATGGTTAACCTTTCTTTAATATTACATTGCGGTTATTTCCTTTAATAGCTAAATTGGAAATGAACGTCCTTGTATTATTAAGGCTAATTCTTATTAACAATTATAATTTATGTATCATGGCCATGATAAGTTTAATTGGAGGTATAGTAACATGCCTGCCGCCCGGTGTGCCGGTGTATGGTTAGCTGTGATGTTCGATGGTTATACCCCCCATTTCCCCCCCCCCCCTTTATGTTCAACTACTCTACTGAGTTTGTAGATGAATGGTTCAGAGAACCGACATGTTGATAAATTAGACACATGTGCAACTCTTGGGTATCTTTATTGAGGAAACGTTTCGCCACACAGTGGCTTCATCAGTCCATACAAAGGAGAATCTTGAAGAACAGGAGGAGAATGAGGTAATCAGTCCCTCAACCTTGAGTCGATGTGGTCAGTCCATCAATCTTCAAGATTGATGGACTGACCACATCGACTCAAGGTTGAGGGACTGATTACCTCATTCTCCTCCTGTTCAAGATTCTCCTTTGTATGGACTGATGAAGCCACTGTGTGGCGAAACGTTTCCTCAATATACCCAAGAGTTGCACATGTGTCTAATTTATCTACTCTACTGAGTGTTGGTGAGTCACGTCACGTGACCCACTTGACCTGTATGCTCAAGGTTGAGAGACGAGCAGTGAAGTAGTAGCAGCCAACGAGTACACTCCTGCTCGTCTCTGGTAACTGGCCAAGGTTTATTATCCGGCCTGGACATATTCTGTTTTATTCTGACTGCTTCCAATTGGGAAATAATACTTTATACATTAAAGTATTCTCTATGTATATATGTTATCTAGGATCTCCTCCTAATCATCTGTTATGAAAGCCTTGTATATTTTGGACAATATAGAACAAACATGCATTCTTAACTTATATACGAAAATTTGTATATTTCTGGCTTTTTGTTGTATCATGAATATACTTAATTAAAATTAGTCATTCTGGAGGATCACTATTATTACCCTAACCTCTGACCAAAGTTATGATTCAAAGTTGTTATTCTTCTAACCAGTAGAAAATAGTCGTTACAATACTTGGAGTGTAACATAATCTGCTAAGCGTAAATCTGGAACTTACTGAGTTATCCCTGCTATCATACTTCCATTCAATGCTAAATGTAATTGATTTGTGGTCGTTAGCACCAAGTTCCTCTGAAATTTCTAAATTATTAACAAGGGATTCATTATTTGCTAGAACTAAGTCAAGCAGGTTATTTCCCCTTGTAGGCTCTGTCACAAACTGCTTCAAAAAATAATCCTGAACTACTTCTAAGAGGTCGTATGATTCTGAACTCCCAGTCAAGAAATTCCAATCAATGTGACTAAAGTTGAAGTCTCCTACAATTACTACGTTTTCGTGCCTTGTGGCCTTTAACAATTTCCTCCCATAGTCGTCTCTCTTGGTCCCTATCTAAGTTTGGGGGACGGTATATTACACCTAAAATAAATTTGTCCCTCTGAAAATTCTATCCAAACACTCAGTATGGGTTTCAGAATTAATACCTGCTTTTATGCAACAGTTCAAGCGATCTCTGACATAGTGCCATCCCACCCCCTTCCAGATAATTCTGTCTGCTTGGAGCAATTTAAAACCCTGTATGTGACATTCAGCAGGCTTATCCCGATTTTTCATATTGAACCACGTCTCGGTTAAGGCAAATACATCAATGTTACCTGCACTAGCAACTAGTCTCAACTCGTCCATCTTATTCCTAGCACTACGACTGTTTGTGTAATATATATTTAAGGACCATCCTTTCTTTTTTTTCTTCCTGCTGATTTCTGTTCCTCCACTATGCCTGTTACTCTCCTTATCACCTAATTCCATTGGCTTTCCTATGTTCATCAATAACTCTTCCTCATTCTGCTTATAACTGGTTTCCTTAAAACTCACACTATCGATACACTCAGAATTCATTGATTTTCCACGAAAACCCATACCACTATCTTTCTAGTTTAAAGACCTAACTGCTCCCTCAACTGCATTGGCCAGTGCTCCTACCCCAAACCTAGATAAGTGAACCCCATCCCTGGCATACATGTCATTTCTGCCATGGAAGAGGTCCCAGTTGTCAATGAATGTTACTGCATTTTCCTTACAGTATTTGTCCAGCCATCAATTGACACCAATTGCCCTGGACAACCATTCATTTCCAACTCCTCTCCTTGGCAAAATACCACATATGACAGGTTCCCACCCTTCCTCCTGATTATCTCTATTGCTGACCTATACCTGCTAATCAGGTCCTCACTCCGTCGTCTGCCAACATCGTTGCCTCCAGCACTGAGACAGATAATAGGATTGCTCCCATTACCACTCATGATGTCGTCCAGACGGCTAACAATATCCTTCATCCCAGCCCCAGGAAAACACACTCTGCCTTCTACTCTTATCCTTCAAGCAGAATGCCCTATCCATGTACCTAATCTAGCTATCCCCAACAACAATGCTTTTACCTTCCTTGGTGTCGTCCATCGTGATGCTCCCAGTTGTCGACTCGCATTTGTCAGGTAGCATTACACCTTCACTTGTGGAATTCGTCAATACGTTCTCTATGGTTTTCTTTGGGGTTTCTAGGGATGTCTCACTCTCGTCAGCCAATGCTTCCTTGGTGCTTGTTGTGACATTCCCAGTAGAACACCCACATTCGTCAGGAAGCACCGAAAATTGGTTTGAAGTTTCCACAGTAGTCTTCTGGGTCGTCGTTGTTTCTGCCTCTCCAACAGTCTTCTTGATCCTCAGCTTGGTTCCATGTTGCCCGGCCACTGACCAAGCTCCCCTCTTAACCTGGGGACTCACAACAGGAGGATTACTTCGAATCCTCTTGTTCTCCGTTAATCGCCGTATCTCCTGCTTAGCAACCCTAAGCTGCTCTTTCAGCTGCTGGTAAAGTTGCTCAAGAGAGGGCATCCTGGTTCAGATTCACAGAGCACACAAACAGGTCTTCACAGAGCTAAGAACACGTCACCACTGAGCTAAGTACACGTCACCACTGAGCTATGTACACGTCACCACGTGTACATAGGCAGCATGTATAGTGTTTAGGAAACTCTCATATCGATAACTCTCTTCGTTACCCCAGACCGTTACTGAGTTATCCCTACTATCATACTTCCATACAATGCTGAAGGTAATTGATTATGATTATGATTGTTTGCCAGAGCCAAATCAAACAGGTTATTTCCCCTTGTAGGTTCTGTCACAAACTGCTTCAAAAGAAAATCCTGAACTACTAAGAAATCGTTAGATTCTAAATTCAGTCAAGAAATTTCAATCAATCTGACTAAAGTTGAAGTCCCCTAGAATTACTATGTTATCGTGCATTGTGGCCTTATCACACCTAAAATAAATTTTTCATGTTCTGGATATTCTATCCAAAGAGACTGTATGTGTTATTTCAGTTTTTATACCCATTTTTATGTAACAGTTTAAGCCATCTCTGACATACAGTGCCACCCTACTTGCCTTCCCAATACTTTTGTCTACTAGGAACAATATAAAACCCTATATGTGACATTCAGCAGGCATGTCCCGATTTTTAGTATTGAACTACGTCTCGGTTAAGGCAAATACATCAATGTTACCTACACTAGTATCTAATCTCAACTCGTCCAATTTATTCCTTGCACTACGACTATTTGTGTAATATATATTTAAGGGCCCTCCTTTCTTTTTACCTTAACTGCTCCTTTCTGTTCTTCCACTATACCTATTACTGTCCTCGTTACTGTTAAGATTTATAATTTCAAAGCCTAAATCCATGTTTTGACACCCTTTATTTTCCATTTCTAAACCTATGCCTCTAACTTGTCCTAGTTTAATGTCCTAACAACACCCTCAACTGAGCTAGCAAGAAAACCCACACCTGCCCTGGATAAGTGAACCTCATTGCAGGCATACATGTCATTTCAGCCATAGAAGCTGTCCCAGTTGTCGATGAATGGTACTGCATTATCCTTAGTGTTTGTCCAGCCAACAATTAATACCAATTGCTCTGGACAACCATTCATTTCCAACACCTCTTCTTGGCAAAATGCCACATATAACAGGGTCATCCCCTTCTTCCTAACTATGTCTATTACTGTCCTGTACCTTCTAACTAAATCCTGACTTTTACACTTCCCTACATTGCCTACAGCACTGAGGCAGATAATAGAATTGATCCCATTACTGTTCATGATAGTCAAGCCGGTTAACAATATCCTCCATCCCAGCCCCAGGAAAGCAAACCTTCTGTCTCTTAGGGGATAGCCTAACCTGGCTATCCCCTAAGAGTTGTTCGTCGTGACGTTCCTAGTAGTCGACTCACATTCGTCGGGAAGCACGGAGAATGCATTAGATGTTTCCACAACAGTTTCCACAGCAGTCTCTTTCTTCATGGTTTTTACCTTTCCATTCGTCTTCATGATCATCAACTTCGTTCTATGCTGTCCAGTCACTGTCCAGGTTCCCTTTTTGAGTTGAGGACTCGCAACAGGAGGACTACTACGAATCCTCTTGTTTTCCTCAGTCAATCGCTGTATCTCTCTATCTTTGTTTTCCTCAATTCCTCCTTAAGCTGCTGGTAAAGTTGCTCGATGGAGGACATCTTGGTTCAGTCCACAGAGAGGACGCAAGACACGTCTTCACAGAGTTAAGTACAGGTCACCAATGACTATAGTGGTGACCTGTACTTAACTCAGTGGTGACCTGTACTTAACTCAGTGGTGACCTGTACTTAAGTCTGTGAAGAAGTGTCTTGTGTGCTCCCCGTGGACTGAACCAAGATGCCCTCCATCGAGCAACTTTACCAGCAACTTAAGGAAAAATTGAGGGCAGCGAAGATGAAGATACGGCGATTGACCGAGGAAAACAAGAGGATTCGTAGTAGTCCTCCTGTTTCGAGTCCTCAGGTCAAGAAGAGATCGTGGTCAGTGGCTGGACAGCAGGGGACGACGAAGTTGACGATCAAGAAGACGAATGGAAAGCCAGAAACGATGAAGAAGAAAGACTGCTGTGGAAACTCCTGTGGAAACCTCCAACGCATTCTCGGTGCTACACGACGAATGTGAGTCGACTATTGGGATCGTCACGATGAACGACAACAAGGAAGGTAAGAATATTGTTGTTGTTGGGGATAGCCAGGTTAGATACATGGATAGGGCATTCTGCTTGAAGGACAGGAGTAGGAGACAGAGGGTTTGCTTTCCTGGGGCTGGGATGGAGGACATTGTTAGCCGGCTTGACAACATCATGAACGGTAATGGGATCAATCCTATTATTTGCCTCAGTGCTGGAGGCAATGATGTAGGCAAGCGTAGAAGTGAGGATTTAGTTAGAAAGTTCAGGACAGCTATAGACATAATTAGGAAGAAGGGGGGCGCCCTGTTATATGTGGCATTTTGCCAAGAAGAGGTGTTGGTAATGAATGATTGTCCAGAGCAATTGGTATTAATTGTTGGCTGGATAAACACTGTAAGGATAATGCAGTACCATTCATTGACAACTGGGACAACTTCTATGGCCGAAATGACATGTATGCCAGGGATGGGGTTCACTTATCCAGGGCAGGTGTGGGTTTTCTTGCTAACTCAGTTGAGGGGGTTGTTAGGACTTTAAACTAGGATTAGTTAGAGGTATGGGTTTAGAAATGATAAATAATGAGTATGGATATATTGACTTATGCTCTGATATTAAGAATCTTAATAGTAACTGTCATGGAGTAACTCTGGGTAATGATAATTTCAGAAATTGTGTAAAAACAAAGATGAATAGGAAAAATGTGCAGAAGAAAAAACATATGATGGTATTTTATGCTAACAGTCGAAGTTCAAGAAATTAAATTAATGAACTACGTTTAGTAGCATGTGCTGGGAACTTTGATATCATTGCATTAACTGAAACGTGGTATGATTTAAAGAGTCGGGATGTGACTGCTGAGTGTAATATTCAGGGATTTAAGTTGTTCAATGTGGATAGATGTAATGGGAAGGGAGGAGGAGTTGCATTGTATGTTCGAGAAAATATTAATTGTTGCATAAAAACAGGTATAAAAATAGATGGAGCAGTAACAGAGTCTGTTTGGGTAGAGTTCGTGGAGGGTCAAGAAAAACTAATTCTAGGTGTAATATACAGACCTCCAGGCTTGGATCACGATAGAGGGAGACTTCTTTGGGACGAAATTGTTAGTGTTTCTGGACACAGTAACATAGTCATAGTAGGGGACTTTAACTTTAGTCAAACTGACTGGAATTCTTTGACAGGTAATCTAGAGTCCAGTGACTTTATGGAAACAGTTCAGGACTGTTTTCTGAAACAGAGTGTAACAGAGCCTACCAGGGGTAATAATTTGCTAGACCTAGTCTTGTCAAATAAGGAAACACTCGTGAATAATCTGGAGATCGCTGAAGAGCTTGGCGCAAGTGACCACAAATCCATCACTTTTAGCATTAATTGGGAATGCAAGAATAATGATAATACAGTAAAAATCCCTGATTTTCGTTCTGCCGATTATAATGGACTTAGGGAACATCTGTCTAATCTTGATTGGGGTTATCTAGCTAATGATTTCATTGACGATAATCATACTTATGAATACGAAGGGATCTGATTTTATGATTGTTTTCTTAATAATGTACACAGTGCCCAGAGTATATACATTCCCCAGAGAGAAATTAGGTCTAATAATAACGATCCCAAATGGGTTAACAGGAGGCTAAAGCATCTATTAGGGGAGAAAAGGGGAATTTATAGGCGCATCAGAAGAGGAGAGGTTAACCTTACTGACCAATATGTTCAGCTTAAAAGAGAAGTAAAAAAGGCGATTAGAAAGGCTAAACGTGACTATGAAATTAGAGTTGCTAATGAATCAAAGACTAATCCAAAGGGGTTCTTTCAAGTGTATAGGACGAAGATGAAGGAAAAAGTAGGACCTCTGAAAACTGGGAATGGACAGCTGACGGATAATGAACTGGAAATGTGTTCCTTATTTAATGACTATTTTTTGTCAGTTTTTACACAGGAAGATGTAAATGAGATTCCAGTAATTAACAATTATTTAGTTCCTGATGAATTTAAGTTAACTAATATTACTGTCACGAGGGACATGGTAATCAAACAGATAGACAAACTGAAACAAAATAAGTCCCCGGGACCCGATGAGTTGTTTTCAAGGGTACTTAAGGAATGCAAGATGGAGCTTAGTCAGCCATTAACGAGTGTATTCAATGCGTCCATCCTTACCAGTGTTGTGCCAGAGTTGTGGAAGATGGCTAATGTGGTTCCTATATTCAAATCAGGGGATAAGTCCACTCCTTCAAATTACCGTCCAATAAGCCTGACATCTATAGTGGGCAAGTTATTAGAATCAATTATAGCTGACATTATCAGAAGTCACCTTGAAGAGCATAACTTGATAAATGAATCTCAGCATGGATTCACGAGAGGTCGTTCCTGCCTGACAAACTTACTGACATTCTTCAATAGAACATTTGAGGCAGTTGACAGTGATAAGGAATATGATATTGTTTATTTGGATTTTAGTAAAGCCTTCGACAGAGTACCTCACAAAAGACTCTTAAGAAAAGTGGCAGCTCATGGTATAGGAGGTAAAGTTCTAGCATGGATTGAGGCATGGCTTACCAATAGCAAGCAGAGAGTTACCATTAATGGAGTGAAATCTGAATGGGGATTAGTCACTAGTGGCGTTCCACAAGGATCAGTTTTAGGCCCTCTCCTGTTCATAATTACATTAATGACCTTGATGAAGGGATTACTAGTGACATGAGTAAGTTTGCTGATGATACAAAGATAGGCCGTATAATTCACTCTGAGGAGGATATCAATGAACTCCAGGACGATTTGAACAAATTAATGTCTTGGTCTGAAAAATGGCAGATGAAGTTTAATGTGGATAAGTGTAAGGTACTTGCCCTTGGTAATGAAAATAACCCTCGAAACTATAATCTAGGTGAAGTAGAGCTTGGTCATACAGAATGTGAAAAAGACTTGGGAGTCATGGTAAGCAGAAATCTAAAGCCAAGACAGCAGTGCCTTAGTGTGCGCAACAAGGCCAACAGATTACTTGGGTTTATCTCAAGAAGTATAAGTAACAGAAGTCCAAAAGTTATTTTACAGCTCTATACATCACTAGTGAGGCCTCATTTAGATTATGCTGCTCAGTTTTGGTCCCCTTACTACAGGATGGACATAGACTCATTAGAGAACATACAGAGAAGAATGACTAAAATGATTTACTGTGTAAGGAACCTCCCGTATGAAGATAGACTTAAAGCCTTAAATCTCCACTCTCTGGAGAGGCGTAGAATGAGGGGAGATATCATTGAAGTGTATAAGTGGATGACGGGCATAAACAAGGGAGACATTAATAAAGTACTGAGGGTGTCGAACCAGGTAAGAACCAGGAATAATGGATTTAAGTTGGATAAATTTAGGTAAGTACTGGTTTTCTAACAGAGTTGTAGATGCGTGGAACAGTCTTCCCAGTGGAGTGATAGAGGCTAGGACCTTGGGTACCTTTAAGAAGAGACTGGACAAATATATGAGTGGGAGGGGCTGGGTTTGATTGGTGTCAAGGGGTACGGGAGTTAATTCTTGAGTAGCTTTAGGTAGATGTCGTTTTGATAAGGACCTGCCTCGTATGGGCCAGTGGGCCTTCTGCAGTGTTCCTACGTTCTTATGTTCTTATGTTGATGAGGCAGTCCTTGGTGGTGTGTTTATAGGAGTAGCAGGTCCAGCAGTGGGAGATGTATGTGAAACGTTCTTGTTCTATATGACTAGGGTGGATGTGGTAATATGAGATGGCCAGACCGTCAGAGAGTGCTTGGGCAGCCATGGAGATGTCTGAAAATGTAATCTTTAGCATAGATGAGGCGTTAGGGATCTTGTAGATGTTGTCTACCGAGGCCCAGGTGTTTTGTTCCTCCATAGATGTCTTCAGTGCTTCAGTAGAGAGAGAGGTGACCATATTGTCCAGTCTTTTCATAAAGACCGAACGTTTCGACTTCAAGAATGGAGACGGGGATAGAGTGAATTGCTGTGTTTGTAGGGTCCTGATTGAAGAGTCGTCCATAAGTTTTGATGCTTCCGTGTCGTCTGTGCAGACGACAATGAAGGAGTCCTTCAGAGAGTGGATTGCCGTAAATTTGACCTGCAGGCGGGTCTTAACGACGGTAGCTAAAGCTAACTTCGAGGAGTCATTTATTGCACCATTCACAGGCTTGATTTTCACACGATTCGACAGCATTGTGAAAAGGATGTGACGTTTGTAGAATATAAATTCTACACCCCGGCGGGGTCGAAGAGAGGCTTCTTGACTGTAGAGCAACTGTGTGATCGGACAGGAGATACCATGATCATGGCGTCTAACCGGCCAGTTGAAGTGATAGGATGGAGCCTTATATAGCGCCAGGAGGTGAGACGTAGGTCACTAGTAGAGTAAGAATGTAGACAGTGAGAGGTCAGGTCCCTCTCAAATCCAGCCATTCTCACTAGTAGAGCTTGTTGAAGTGGTTCCAAGTCTGTACCAAGATACCCTTGTGTTGCAGTGTCTGACAGAGTGAACAATAAAATGGTATAAAATACCGACAGGTTGTTTATCGTTTATTTTATTGTTCACTCTGTCAGACACTGCAACACAAGGGTATCTTGGTACAGACTTGGAACCACTTCAACAAGCTCTACTAGTGAGAATGGCTGGATTTGAGAGGGACCTGACCTCTCACTGTCTACATTCTTACTCTACTAGTGACCAACGTCTCACCTCCTGGCGCTATATAAGGCTCCATCCTATCACTTCAACTCCATATTATTCCAGACAATGGAACAATACTCTTCTCCAGACTGAGGGACTGACCACCTCAAAACTTTAAGGGTGATGGACTGATTACATCGTTTTCAAGTCTCTTCTGCTGCTATCAACTTTGCTGTACTCGACTGAAGAAGCCTACTGTGTAGGCGAAACGTTTCGAAATAAAGATACCTAACTGTTGCATATGTGTCTTACCTAAACAACCTGTCGGTATTTTATACCATTTTATTGTACACTTATCCACATTGAACTTCATCTGCCATTTTTCAGACAAGGACATTAATTTGTCCAAATCCTCCTGGAGTTCATTGCTATCCTCCTCAGAGTGAATCATACGGCCTATCTTTGTATCATCAGCAAACTTACTCATGTCACTCGTAATCCATTCATCAAGGTCATTAATGTAAATTATGAACAGGAGAGGGCCTAAAACTGATCCATGTGGTACGCCACTAGTGACTAATCCCCATTCAGATTTCACTCCATTAATGGCAACTCTCTGCTTTCTATTGGTAAGCCATGCCTCTATCCATGCTAGAACTTTACCTCCTATACCATGAGCTGCCACTTTTTTCAAAAGTCTCCTGTGAGGTACTCTATCGAAGGCTTTACTAAAATCCAAATAAGCAATATCATATTCCTTATCACTGTCTATTGCCTCAAATGTTCTACTGAAGAACGTCAGCAAGTTTGTCAGGCAGGAACTACCTCTCGTGAATCCATGCTGAGATTCATTTATCAAGTTATGCTCATCAAGGTGACTTCTAATAATGTCAGCTATAATTGATTCTAGTAACTTCCCACTACAGATGTCAGGCTTATTGGACGGTAATTTGAAGGAATGGACTTATCCCCTGATTTGAATATAGGAACCACATTAGCCATCTTCCACAACTCTGGCACAACACCGGTAAGGATGGACGTATTAAACACACTCGTTAATGGCTGACTAAGCTCCATCTTGCATTCCTTAAGTACCCTGGAAAACAACTCATCTGGTCCCTGGGACTTATTTTGCTTCAGTTTGTCTATCTGTTTAATAACCATGTCCCTCGTGACAGTAATATTAGTTAATTTAAATTCATCAGAACTAAATAATTGTTAATTACTGGAATCTCATTTACATCTTCCTGTGTAAAAACTGACAAAAAATAGTCATTAAATAAGGAACACATTTCCAGTTCGTTATCCGTCAACTGTCCATTCCCAATTTTCAGAGGTCCTACTTTTTCCTTCACCTTCCTCCTATACACTTGAAAGAACCCCTTTGGATTAGTCTTTGAATCACTAGCAACTCTAATTTCATAGTCACGTTTGGCCTTTCTAATCCGCTTTTTTCTTCTCTTTTAAGCTGAACATATTGGTCAGTAAGGTTAACCTCTCCTCTTCTGATGCGCCTATAAATTCCCCTTTTCTCCCCTAATAGATGTTTTAACCTACTGTTAACCCATTTGGGATCGTTATTATTAGACCTAATATCTCTCTGGGGAATGTATATACTCTGGGCACGGTGTACATTATTAAGAAAAAAATCATAAAAGCAGATCC
>NC_069413.1:13697085-13747085 GCF_026875155.1 Cherax quadricarinatus | reverse complement strand
CTGAAACCATGTTGGCTGCTGTTGATGAGATCATTCCTTTCTAGGTGTTCCACCGCTCTTCTCCTGATAATCTTCTCCATGATTTTGCATACTATACATGTCAATGACACTGGTCTGTAGTTTAGTGCTTCATGTCTGTCTCCTTTTTTAAAGATTGGGACTACATTTGCTGTCTTCCATGCCTCAGGCAATCTCCCTGTTTCGATAGATGTATTGAATATTGTTGTTAGGGGTACACATAGCGCCTCTGCTCCCTCTCTCAATACCCATGGGGAGATGTTATCTGGCCCCATTGCCTTTGAGGTATCTAGCTCACTCAGAAGCCTCTTCACTTCTTCCTCGGTTGTGTGCACTGTGTCCAGCACTTGGTGGTGTGCCCCAACTCTCCGTCTTTCTGGAGTCCCTTCTGTCTCCTCTGTGAACACTTCTTTGAATCTCTTGTTGAGTTCTTCACATACTTCACGGTCATATCTTGTTGTCTCTCCTCCTTCCTTCCTTAGCCTGATTACCTGGTCCTTGACTGTTGTTTTCCTCCTGATGTGGCTGTACAACAGTTTCGGGTCAGATTTTGGCTTTCGCTGCTATGTCATTTTCATATTGTCTTTGGGCCTCCCTTCTTATCTGTGCATATTCGTTTCTGGCTCTACGACTGTTCTCCTTATTCTCCTGGGTCCTTTGCCTTCTATATTTCTTCCATTCCCTAGCACACTTGGTTTTTGCCTCCCTGCACCTTTGGGTAAACCATGGGCTCATCCTGGCTTTTTCATTAATCCTGTTACCCTTGGGTACAAACCTCTCCTCAGCCTCCTTGCATTTTGTTGCTACATATTCCATCATCTCATTAACTGGCTTCCCTGCCAGTTCTCTGTCCCACTGAACCCCGTTCAGGTAGTTCCTCATTCCTGTGTAGTCCCCTTTCTTGTAGTTTGGCTTCATTCGTCCTGGCCTTCTTCTGTGTGTGTGTGTGTGTGTGTGTGTGTGTGTGTGTGTGTGTGTGTGTGTGTGTGTGTGTGTGTACTCACCTAATTGTACTCACCTAATTGCGGTTGCAGGGGTCGAGACTCAACTCCTGGCCCCGCCTCTTCACTGACCTCTACTAGGTCCTCTCTCTCTCTGCTTCCTGAGCTTTGTCATAACTCTTCTTAAAACTATGTATGGTTCCTGCCTCCACTACTTCACTTGCTAGGCTATTACACTTCCTGACGACTCTATGACTGAAGAAATACTTCCTAACGTCCCTGTGACTCGTCTGAGTCTTCAGTTTCCAGTTGTGACCCCTTGTTTCTGTGTCCCCTCTCTGGAACATCCTATTTCTGTCCACCTTGTCTATTCCCCGCAGTATCTTGTATGTCGTTATCATGTCTCCCCTGACCCTTCTGTCCTCCAGTGTCGTCAGTCAGATTTCCCTCAACCTTTCCTCGTACGACATTCCCCTGAGCTCTGGGACTAGCCTTGTTGCAAACCTTTGTACTTTCTCTAACTTCTTGACGTGCTTGACCAGGTGTGGGTTCCAAACTGGTGCTGCATACCCCAGTATGAGCCTAACATACACAGTGTACAGTGTCTTGAACGATTCCTTATTAAGGTATCGGAACGCTATTCTCAGGTTTGCTAGGCGCCCGTATGCTGCAGCAGTTATTTGGTTGATGTGTGCCTCCTGTGACTTGCTCTGTGTTATGGTCACCCCAAGGTCTTTCTCCCTGAGTGAGGTTTGTAGTCTTTGTCCACCTAGCCTATACTCTGTCTGCGGTCTTCTTTGCCCCTCCCCAATTTTCATGACTTTGCATTTGGCAGGACTGAATTCGAGAAGCCAGTTTCTGGACCACATGTCCAGCCTTCCAGGTCTCTTTGCAGTCCTGCTTCATCCTCATCCGATTTAATTCTTCTCATCAACTTCACATCATCTGCGAATAGGGACACTTCAGAGTCTATTCATTCCATCATGTCGTTCGCATATATCAAAAATAGCACTGGTCCTAGAACTGACCCCTGTAGGACCCCGCTCGTCACAGGCGCCCACTGTGATACCTCTTTACGTACCGTGACACGTTGCTGCCTCCCTGTCAGGTATTCCCTTATCCATTGCAGTGCCCTCCTTGTTATATGCGCCTGATCCTCCAGCTTCTGCACTAATCTCTTGTGGGGAACTGTGTCAAAGGCCTTCCTGCAGTCTAGGAAAAGGCAATCAACCCACCCCTCTCTCTCGTGTCTTATTTCTGTTACCTTGTCATAAAACTCCAGGAGGTTTGTGACACAGGATTTGCCTTCCATGAACCCATGCTGGTTTTCATTTATAATCTTGTTCCGTTCCAGGTGTTCGACCACTCTCCTCTTGATAATCTTCTCCATGACTTTGCACACAATACCTGTCAAAGACACAGGTCTGTAGTTTAGTTCCTCATTTCTGTTTCCTTTCTTAAATATGGGGACTACATTTGCTGTCTTCCATTTCTCAGGTAGTTGCCCAGTTTCAAGGGATGTGTTGAAGATTGTGGTTAGGGGCACACACAGCATCTCTGCTCCTTCTCTAAGGACCCATGGGGAGATTGTCCGGTCCCATCGCCTTTGAGGTATCAAGGTCACTTAGCAGTTTCTGCACCTCCTCCTCGGTTGTTCGTATGTCATCCAACACTTGTTGGTATATTCCCTATTGATGTTCCCTTCTGTGCTGTCTTCCCACAGCCCTTCCTGTCTCTACTGTAAAAACTTCCTTAAATCTGTTTAGCTCCTCACATACCTCCTGATCATTTCTTGCGAGCTCTCCACCTTCTGTCCTCAATCTGATCACCTGGTCTTTGACTGTTGTCTTCCTCCTGATGTAGCTATACAACAGTTTCGGGTCAGTCTTGATTTTCGATGCTATGTCATTTTCATACCGTCGCTGGGCCTCCCTCCTTACCTGTGCATACTCGTTCCTGGCTCTGCGACTGATCTCCCTATTTTCGCGCGTGTGTGTGTGTGTGTGTGCTCATCTAGTTGTGGTTGAGGGGGTCGATTCACAGCTCCTGGCCCCGGGTGTGTGTGTGTACTAGGGATGTATCGGATGTGAAAACTTAGACATCCGCGGATGCGGATGTCTTGTTTTGCGGATGCAGATGCATGTGTGGATATCTGCTTACAGTAAAATATGGATGCGGATTGCAGATGTCACATCTTGACATCCTCGCGGATGCGGATGCAGATTTTGCAGGATAGTCATGCAACACCAGACTTTGCTTTTTTACCGTATGGGAAATACTCTTGTAAGTGAGGGACTGAACTCATCGATTAAAGGCTGAGGGACTGATTACCTCAAACTCCTGCTCTCCTTATGCTTTCCTGCTTTGTATTGGACTGATGAAGCCACTGTGTAACGAAATGTTTCGTCAATAAAGATTCCCATTTATTGAATATTAAAATGGTATACAGTACCGACAGGTTGGTAGGTAGAGATGTAAAGATGTAATCTGTCCATCACCTTTGAAGTCAGAGATATGAGGTTGTCAGTCCCTCAGATCTGCCCAGTGTGTTCTCCGCGAATCTGCACGAGATGTCCTCTCCTGAGCAACTCTACCAGCAGCTAAAAGAGGAGCTAAGAGTTGCTAACCTTGAGATACGGCGATTTGCGGAGGAAAACAAGAGGATTCGAAGTAAACCTCCTGTTGTGAGTACTCAGGTCAAGAGAGGAACCTGGTCAGTGGCCGGCCAACATAGAACAAAGCAGAAAATCAAGAAGACTGTTGGGGTGACAGAAACAACGAAGATCCAGAAGACTGCTGTGGAGACTTCCATCCCATTTTCGGTGCTACCAGACGATTGTGTGTTGTCTACTGGAAACGTCGAAATGAGTACCAAGGAATCACTGGCAGAGGAGGGTGAGTCGATACCCCGTGAAACTCCAACAAAGACCATCGAAAACGTCACTATGAATTCCACCAGTGAAGGTAAGAACATTGTTTAAGTTGGGGACAGTCAAGTGAAATTTATGGATAGGGCATTTTGTCTTAGGGACAGGAAGAGGAGGCACAGGGTATGTTTTCCTGGGTCTGGGGTGAAGTATATTGTTAGCCGTCTGGACGATATCATGAAGAGTAATGGGAGCAATCCTATTATCTGTCTTGGTGTGGGAGGCAATGATGTTGGCAGACGTAGGAGTGAAGACCTGATTAGCAGGTATAGGACAGCAATAGAGATAATTAGGAAAAAGGGTGGGAACCCTGTGATATGTGGCATTTTGCCCAGGAGAGGAGTTGGAAATGAATGGCTGTCCAGGGCAATTGGTGTCGACTGCTGGCTGGACAAACACTGTAAGGAAAATGCAGTAACATTCATAGACAATTGGGACCTCTTCTATGGCAGAAATGACATGTATGCCAGGGATGGGGTTCACTTATCTAGGTTTGGGGCGAGAGCATTGGCCAATGCAGTGGAGGGAGCTGTTAGGTCTTTAACTAGAACTAGATAGTGGTATGGGATTTTGTGGAAAATCAATGTATTCTGAGTGTAGCGATAATGTGAGTTTTAAGGAAACCAGTCATAGGCAGAATGAGGAAGAGTTATTGATAAACATAGGAAAGCCAATGGCATTAGGTGATAAGGAGAGTAACAGGCATAGTGGAGGAACAAAAATCAGCAGAAAGAAAAAAGAGAAGGGAGGATTTCTGAAAATATATTATACTAATAGTCGTAGCACGAGAAATAAGATGGATGAATTGAGATTAGATGCGAGTGCGGGTAACATTGATGTTTTTGCCATAACTGAGATGTGGTTTAATATGAAAAATAAGGACATGCCTGCTGAATGTCACATTCAGGGTTTTAAATTGTTCCAAGTAGACAGAAGTATTGGGAAGTGGGGTGGGGTGGCACTTTATTTCCGTGATCGTTCAAATTGTTGCATAAAAACTGGTATAAAGTCTGAAACACATACTAAACCTGTTCGGGTAGAATTTTCACAGGGGCATGAAAAATTGATTTTAGGCTGCCCAGAGAACATTTATCCCGTATAAAGATATTAGATCAAATAGAAATTATCCAAAATGGATGAATAATAGGCTCAAATATCTTTTAGGGCATAAGAAAGGAATTTATAGGTGAATGGACGAATTGAGATTAGTTGCAAGTGTGGGTAACATTGATGTTCTTGCCATAATTGAGACGTGGTTTAATATGAAAAATAGGGACATGCCTGCTAAATGTTACATTCAGGGTTTTAAATTGTTCCAAGTAGATAGAAATATCGGAAAGGGGGGTGTGGTGGCACTCTACGTCACAAACTGCTTCAAAAAACAGTCCTGAAATATTTCTTAAAAGTCGTTAAATTTTAAATTCCCAGTCACAGAATTCCAATCAATATTATTGTTGCATAAAAAACTGGAATAAAGTCCGAAACACATAGTGAGTCTGTTTGGGTAGAATTTTCAGAGGGGCACGAGAAATTGATTTTAGGCGTGATATACCGTCCCCCAAACTTGGATAGAGACCAAGTAAGACTACTGTGGGAGGACATTGTTAAGGCCACAAGGCACGAAAAAGTTGTAATTCTAGGAGACTTTAACTTTAGTCAGACGGACTGGAATTTTGTGACAGGGAATTTAGAGTCTAATGACTTATTAGAAATAGTTCATGATTGTTTTTTGAAGACTGAGACACTTATGCAACATAGGGAATCTTTATTTAGGAAACGTTTCGCCACACAGTGGCTTCATCAGTCCAATACAAAGCAGAAAAGTGTAAGGAGAGGAGAAGTTTAAGGTAATCAGTCCCTCAGCCTGGAGTCGATGTGTTCAGTCCACCAATCTTGTAGAATGTACAGCACAGGTTTGTATGTATGTATAATGTTCGCCAAGACCGTAGTCCTGGCATGGGTCTCAACCTGGCGATGACCCATCTCTGGCTCCTGAGGGAGAAAGGTTTCTACAATGATGCGACATATGCTGCTCATGCACTCTTCTGGTCAGTTCATCTGGTTCATCTCATAAGCGACAACACCGTATATACTCCATTAGCGAGGAGGAGGATATGTCGTTATCACAGGCAACAGCTTGTCTGGTTCGTTGACTCCATGGTACACTAGTGTGGCTGCAGTCATCTCTGCGTCCTTTCCGGGAGATGATATCAATGCTAGTTGGGTGCAGAATGTCTCAGTAACTTCGCACTCCCGAAGACAGTGTGTTAGGGGGCGCTGGACAACGTGCTGGCAGTATTGGCACATCTCTTCCTCAGCCTTATCTACCATCATCTTGGCTGTGGGAAAGCCCAAATGAAGCCGATGGATGGCGGTACACTGCGCTCTGGACCAGCTTCTATCATACAGAGGGGGTTCTCTCTGAGTCGCTGCTCGGTACCACTGTTGAGATGGGGTATCACCTAAGACCTCCTCCATAAGTTTCATTGCTCTGGCAGCCATCAGTTTGGTCTGTCATAGGCTGATGGGGACAGTAATCCCAACATGTGGATACTATGTGGCTGTCTTGGCTGCATCATCTGCCGCCTCATTTCTCCGGATGCCAGCATGGCTGGGGATCCAGTTCAATGTCCATCTGTTACCCGGAACTTCTAAGGCTGTCATTATGCTCAGAATCGATGTGATGAGGTGAACATTGTCCTGTGGTTGAGGATGGGAGAGGGCATTGATTGCAGAGGTGGAGTCAACATGTATGACAGGTCGAAGTAGATGTCGTAGGGCTTGTGACAATGCCTGCTGAATTGCCACCAGCTCAGCTTGAAGGATGGTACAGTGGTCAGGGAGTCGCCAGCCTTGTGTGTAACCACTGTGGTACAGTCCAACTGCTTCTCTCTTCCTGTCAGGGTCGACAGAACCATCTGTGAAATACACTGCACAAGTGCGTCCCTCTGCCAGTGCCATGCTTGTCTCAGCATGATTGCTGAGAGTGTCTTGACTGCAGAGACGCTTAGAGATAGGCAGTTGCATGACGCAAACATCGGCCGAATCTGGGCGCCAGAGAGGTGGTGGATGATACCCATCAACAGGAAGGTCACAACTCTTCTAAAGGAGTAATTATATAGGCAGCAGCTTCTGCCCAGCACCACAAAACGAACGAATCCAGGAGTAGTCCGTGAAGAGAGTTGGATCGTGTGTCATGGTTGTCAATTTCCGTCTTCTTAGTGAGGTACCTTGCTGCCAGTGCAGAATCGTGGCTACTTTGCAGGCGTTTATGTATCTAACTCTGTCAGCCAGGGAAGGAAGCCGGGCCTCAGATCTGAGACATACTGTGTTGGACCAGATGGGAGCCCCAAGCATAGTTCTTATCGCCTGGTTTTGTACGACCTCCACCCTTTGTCTGCTCTGCAGGAAGAGATGAGCTAACACTAGTGCACCATAGCCAATGAGCGAGCTTATTGTTTGTATATAGTACAAGCGAAGTACATCTTTGCTCGCCCCTGCACGGTGCCTCGTCATTGCTCTCATGGCGTTGAGTCTGAGTAGAGCCTGTTTCTGAAAGGTCAGCTTTTTATCAATGTAGATTCCCAAGTATAGGTAGGAGCCTGCCCACTCAAGTTCTATATCCTAAATACTTAATATATTCACAGGATCAGGTCACTTGAACATCATTACAAGAGATTTCTCGGCCTAGATCTTGAGGCCTAGTTCCTTGCAAGACTGCGTAATTAGGTCCAAAACTCTCTGAGCCTGTCGCTCCAAATTGCCTTTCCCATTCACTACGACTGCAAGATCTTCAGCAAGGCTGAGGAGCTGCGTACCACTATGAAAGCGAAGGCTCACAAGTTCCTGCATAATTACGGTAACAGAGCAGGACTGAGCACATCTCCTTGTGGCATGCCGTTTTCCAGGGTTTTAAAGGAAGAGCAGTCTCCCTGAAAGCTGACACAGTCCAGCCTGTCCCTAAGGTAGGACTCTATCCAGACCAGGAGGCGTCCTTTTATCCCCTTCCGAATTAGTATTGTAAGTATTGCTGTGGGACTGGCTAGCTCAAATGCCTTCTCAAGGTCGAGGTAGACGACGATACTAGGTTTTTTGTTACTATCAGCAATTTGGCTTAGTAGGATGGATATGCACTCTGCTGTACCCACTCCTTTGGTGAAGCCAAATGTGTGATGATGAGAGGGTCCAAGTTTCTGTAGAAGGCGGTTTAACACCATCCTCTCAGCAGTCTTGGCTAAACAGCTGGTCAGCAATATGGGTCTCATACTGCTTGGGTCCTTGGGCTTTGGAATTGGTAAAATGGTAGCCTTCTTCCAAGCTGCTGGGAGTGTTCCGGCCCTCCATGATTTGTTTATGATGTCTAGTATGGCCTCCCATCCACTAAGCCCAGCCCGTGCAATCATGGAGTACATAACACCATCGATGCCCTTGGCAGTGTCACCCGTGGTCTTAATGGCACGCCGGAGCTCCAAGTCCATGAGGTCTTCACCAGTCACATATTCTGACTCACATGCAGCTTGTATCGTTAACTGGCGTTGTGGCAGAATATCCGTCTGTATATTCCGGATGTCCTGTGGGAGCTGAGTGGAGGCTCTCCTGGAACTGAAAAGCTCCACTAGTTTCTCAGCTTCTTGGGATGGGTTCGGGTGTGCTGGTGGCCTCGGCTAGCTCTTGCCAGTTGCTATGTTGAGCTTGCCCCATATCTCAGATAAGGTGGTGTGATGCCCGAATGTTTAGCACCACTTCAGCCATTTCTCAATTTTTACTCTAATAGAGACTCTGCAGGCATGCTGCACAATGGCTCTCAGACTATTCCTGTTCTCTGTCGTAAGGTTACGCCTGTATAGCTTCCTAAAAGAGTTGATGCAGTGGTTCTCCTCCCGTACCTCGTCGTTGTAGAACCACCAGTCTCTTTTTTGAGTGAGCCCTGCGGACTTCTTTGGAATTGCGCACTCTGCTCTCTGGATGAGAACAGTGATTAGTTCCTGTTCAGCTGTATCACAGTCTTCGGATAGAGTGTATGTGGACCACCAGCCATGAAGATAATCCTGGAGCAACTTCCAGTTGGCCCTCTTTACGTCCCGTCTAGGAGGCAGCACAACTGTGAGAGGCCTGTTGATGTTGAAGGTGGTGATCACTGGGATCTTGATGCAAAGAATTCTTCAAACTTGTCCAACCTTTGGACGAAGACCTGCTTCGACTAGTGGATCGTACCACTATGACCCCGCCTCTTCCTGCTTTGCCTCACCTGACTACAGTATATAAGCCACGTCTATAGCACACCTCCTCAGTGTCATTGTCATACGCCTCCAGTGACGGACTCCACAAGAAAACTTTAAAGTAATAGCTGAGTATTCTCACAGATTTGCGTTCAGCACAGTTCACACACTCAGTTCACGGAGTACACTACCTTATCACTAGACAGGCACATGGCTTCTGCCGAAAAGAAGAGGCCACGATGCTCCATGAACACGACGGAAGACTCGGATTTGGAAATGTGGGGCGCAATTCTAGCGAAGAAGTTGGGAGACCACTACATGTCATCAGAGGAAGAGGAAGATCCTGCTCACATTGTAGCAGATCTGACAGTTCCAGTCATGGAGCCAGCGAATATGGAAACAGGGGAGGAAATAAACACCCCACCCCCCGAGAACCAAGAAGGATGGATCACTGTGGACAACAAGAAGCGGCGTCCATCCAATGAGCAGGCAAACCAGCTCAACCGACCTGGCAAATTCAAGGTGAAAGTGAAGTCTTACGGGGACCACAGAATCCACTATGATGTTGTTTCATACCTGGAATCACGACACAACCGGAAGTTCAAGATATGGTTCAACTTGAGGGGGGGAACCAATATTGACTCCTCTCAACAAGGAAATGTACACCACCTTGAAGACAGTCATTGAGACAGATCCCTCATTCACGTTGGAGGAACTGGACTCTCGGCAGAAGATCACCAAGGGTGTAGTGATGCGATACCCGCTGATGATGTTCATCGGGGCAGCAGCAGCTCACCCCAGTGTGGTGTCAGCTCAACGTCTCAAGGCAAAGACGGCAGGCAACGCACCAACCCGACAGGTCCTCATACAGCATGTAGGACAGCTGCCATCCCAGCTGGACCTCGGTTCTTGTGGCAGGTACGATGTTAGGACCTTCACGGCAGAACCAGTTCGCTGTTTCAAGTGCCAGACTTACGGACACCTTGGTGCACTCTGTCCGAACAGAGTAATCTGTGGTGTCTGCAGCCAGCACCACCCTACCGAGAAATGCATCACCAAGCTGAAAAATGCATCGCCACCCACTCCACAATGCCCGAACTGCAGGCAGAAACACCATGCCTGGAATCCTCGATGCCCCGAGAGGCTCAACAGAATTCAAGGAGTCTGCATGAAGCCAAAAACTCGGCAGCAGGCTATGACAGATCATCACTCTCAGCAGACGATGGGTGCAGAGAACCCTGCCATACCGCAGACCTCTCATCAGGTAACCCAACTCAATGCCCAGGAATTCCCAACCCTCGAAGCCTCAACCAGGCGTCATGGTCAGGAGCCTCCTGCACCCTTACCTCAACGATGAAACAGAAACAAGAGGAACAGGAGGCTTCAACAACTCCAGGGCTGAGGGACTGATTACCTCATCTTTTGTATATAGTTCTACTGTCTTCTAATTATGTCCTAGAATCTGTATTGATAAAGCCACTGGATGGCAAAACGTCTAATATAAAGATATCCAGATGTTGCACATGTGTCTTAACTTTCATACTCGTTAATGGCTGACTAAACTCCATCTTGCATTCCTTAAGTACCCTGGAAAACAACTCATCGGGTCCCGGGGACTTATTTTGCTTCAGTTTGTCTATCTGTTTGATTACCATGTCCCTCGTGACAGCAATATTAGTTAATTTGAATTCATCAGGAACTGAATAATTGTTAATTTCTGGAGTCTCATTTTTGTCTTCCTGTGTAAAAACTGACAAAAAAAGGAACACATTTTCAGGTCGTTATCCGTCAGCTGTCCATTCCCAATTTTCAGAGGTCCTACTTTTTCCTTCACCTTTGTCCTGTACACTTGAAAGAAGCCTTTTGGATTAGTCTTTGATTCATTAGCGACTCTAATTTCATAGTCACGTTTAGCCTTTCTAATCCCCTTTTTTACTTCTCTTTTAAGCTGAACATATTGGTCAGTAAGGTTAACCTCTCCTCTTCTGATGCGCCTATAAATTACCCTTTTCTCCCCCAATAGATGCTTTAGGCTCCTGTTAACCCATTTGGGATCATTATTATTAGACCTAATTTCTCTCTGGGGAATGTATATACTCTGAGCACAGTGTACATAATTAAGAAAAAAATCATAAATGGAGATCCCTTTGTAATCATAAGTAAGATCATCGTCAATAAAATCATTAGCTAGATAACCCCAATCGAGATTTGACAGGTGTTCCCTAAGCCCATTATAATCGGCAGAACGAAAATCAGGGGCTTTTACCGTAATATCATTATTCTTGTATTCCCAGTTAATGGAAAAAGTGATGGATTTCTGATCACTTGCGCCAAGTTCTTCAGTGATCTCCAGATTATTTACGAGTGTTTCTTTATTTGACAAGACCAGGTCTTGCAAATTATTACCCCTGGTAGGCTTTGTTTTACACACTGCTTCAGAAAACAGTCCTGAACTGTTTCCATAAAGCCACTGGACTCCAGATTACCGGTCAAAGAATTCCAGTCAATTTGACTAAAGTTAAAATCCCCTACTATCACTATGCTATTGTGTCTAGAAGCCTTAACAATTTCGTCCCAAAGAAGTCTCCCTCTATCGTGATCCAAGCCTGGAGGTCGGTATATTACACCTAGAATGAGTTTTTCTTGACCTTCTACAAACTCTACCCAAACAGATTCTGTTACTCTTCCATCTATTTTTTATACATGTTTTTTTTGCAACAGTTAATATTTTCTCGAAGATATAATGCAATGCCTCCCCCTTCCCATTACATCTATCCACATTGAACAACTTAAACCCTTGAATATTACGCTCAGCAATCATATCCCGACTCTTTAAATCATACCAGGTTTCAGTTAATGCAATGACATCGAAGTTCCCAGCACATGCTACCAAACGTAGTTCATTAATTTTATTTCTTGTACTTCGACTGTTAGCATAAAATACCATCATATGTTTTTTTTCTTCAGCATATTTTCCTATTCTTTGTTTTTACACAATTTCTGAAATTATCATTACTCAGAGTTACTCCATGACAGTTACTATTAAGATTCTTAATATCATTTCTAAACTCATACCTCTAACTAATCCAAGTTTAAAATCCTAACAACCCCCTCAACTGAGCTAGCAAGAAAACCCACACCTGCCCTGGATAAGTGAACCCCATCCCTGGCATACATGTCATTTCGGCCATAGAAGTTGTCCTAGTTGTCAATGAATGGTACTGCATTATCCTTACAGTGTTTATCTGGCCAACAATTAATACCAATTGCTCTGGACAACCGTTCATTTCCAACACCCCTTCTTGGCAAAATGCCTCATATAACAGGGCACCTCTCCTTCTTCCTAATTATGTCTATTGCTGTCCTGAACCTTCTAACTAAATCCTCACTTCTACACTTGCCTACATCATTACCTCCAGCACTGAGGCAAATAATAGGATTGATCCCATTGCCGTTCATGATGTTGTCAAGCCGGCTAACAATATCCTCCATCCCAGCCCCAGGAAAGCAAACCCTCTGTCTCCTACTCCTGTCCTTCAAGCAGAACACCCTATCCATATACCTAACATGGCTATCCCCAACAACAACAATTTTCTTACCTTCCTTGGTGTCGTTCGTCATGGCATTCCCAGTAGTCAACTCACATTCGTCGGGTAGCACGGAGAATGCATTAGATATTTCCACAACAGTTTCCACAGCAGTCTCTTTCTTCTTCATCGTTTTTACCTTTCCATTCGTCTTCTTGATCGTCAACTTCGTTCCATGCTGTCCAGCCACTGTCCAGGTTCCCTTCTTGACCTGAGGACTCAAAACAGGAGTACAACTACGAATCCTCTTGTTTTCCTCAGTCAATCGCTGTATCTCCATCTTTGCTACCTTCAATTCTTCCTTAAGCTGCTGGTAAAGTTGCTCACTGGAGGGCATGTTGGTTCAGTCCAAGGAGAGTACACTAACGTCCTCACTGAGCTAAGTACACGTCGCCACTACTTGGCATAAGAATCAACCCCTATAATGACAATTAGGTGAGTATAATGTATCTTGGATATCCGTATCCGCAGAACACCTGCATAGTTTCTTACATCCGCATCTGCATCCCCTTTTTTTTCTAAATGAGACATCCACATCTGCATCCCCTTTTTTTCTAAATGAGACATCCGCATCTGCATCCACATCCGTAATCACGATTAAATAAATATCTGCATCTACATCCACATCCACGCCAAAGAGGATGTGGCAGATATTATAACCTAAATTGAAGACTGAGACACTTATGCAACATATGGGAATCTTTAATGTGGAAACGTTTCGCCACACAGTGGCTTGATCAGTCCAATACTAAGTAAAAAGGTGTAAGAAGAGGAGGAATTTGAGGTAATCAGTCCCTCAGCCTGGAGTCGATGTGTTCAGTCCATCAATCTTGTAGAATGTACAGTAAAGGGCCGTAGACGTGGCTTATATACTGTAGTCAGGTGAGGCGGAACAGGAGGAGGCAGGGTCATAGTGGTACCATCCACCAGTCAAATTAGGCCTTCGTCCAAAGGTTGGACAAGTTTTGAAGAATTCTTTGTATCTAGATCCCATGACGATGCAGTGTCTGACAGCTGTGATGAATGGTTTTGAAAACCGACAAGTTGAAGATTGAGACACTTATGCAACATATGGGGGTCTTTATTGAGGAAACATTATTGAGGCTTCCTTGTAAAGAACATTGTGATGGGGAACTGAGACCGTTTCTTAATATTTACAAAGTTTTGTAAGGAATTATGCCTCTATCAATGTTGTTCATCAACTTCCAAGTCCTCAACATAAATATGATTTGGTGGTTGGAAATTCGCGAATGTGTGAAGCCCGTGAAAGTTGAAAACGCGAATGTTGAGGGAACATGTACACCTTAAAGTCGGCATTTTAATCTAAAAACATGGTTGGAGTTTTTTTTCTCTCATTATGCACTACATGCTGCAGGATTTTTTTATACAGAGCACACTGACCACACAAACTCATTCTCTCATGTGGGCCTACCAGCTTTCTCCTGCTTGATTTGAAGCTGTTAGAATTATTGAGTATATATATATATGTCCGAAATACTGGCTGTAAGACGTATATATATGGCTGAAACAGTCAAAGGGTTAAGTGGAGGTGACCTGATTGGGTGAGCCATTGGTCTAAGCCGGGGGTTGACATGGACCTGCCCTGCATGGGCTAGTAGACCTGCTGCAGTGTTCCTTCTATTTTATGTTCTTAAAGAAATACTTCCAAACATCACTCTGGTTCATCCGAGTCTTCAACTTCCAATTATGACTCCTTGTTGCAGTGTCACATGTCTGGAACATCCTCTCTTTGTCCACCTTGTCAATTTCTCACAGTATTTCATATGTCATTATCATGTCCCCCACCATCCCTCCTGTCCTCGAGTGTCGTCAGGTCGATTTCCCTTAACCTTTCTTTGTAGGACATTCCCTTAGCTCCAGGACTAGTCTTGTTGCAGATCTTTGCACCTTCTCTAATTTCTTGATGTGCTTAACCAGGTGTGGGTTCCAAACTGGTGTTGCATACTCCAATCTGGCCTTGACGTACACAGTGTACAGAATCTTAAACGGTTCTTTATTGAGATGTCGGAATGCTATTCTTAGTTTTGCCAGGCGCCAATATGCTGCAGCAGTTACCTGGCTGATGTGCACCTCAGGAGATGTGCTCAGTATTATTCTCACCCCAGGATCTTTTTTCTTGAGCGAGGTTTGCAGTCTTTCTCCCCTTAGCCAGTACTCTGTCTGCGGTGTTCTTTGCCCATCCCCGAACTTCATGACTTTGCATTTGGTGGGGTAAAATTCCAGGAGCCTGTTGCAGGACCAGGCTTGCAGCCTCTCCAGGTTCCTTTGCAATCCTATCTGATCCTCATCCGATTTAATTTTCGTCAGTAACTTTACATTATCTGCAATCAGGAATACTTCTGAGTCTATCCCTTCCAGTCCTAGGACTGACCCCTTTGGAACCCCGTTCGTCATAGGCGCCCAGTCTAACACCTCGTCACGTACCATGACTTGTTGCCTCCCTGTCAGGTATTCTCTGTTCCACTGCAATGCCTTTTGTGTTATGTATGCCTTATCCTATAGCTTTTGCACTAATCTCTCGTGTGGAACTGTATCGAAAGTCTTCTTGAAGTCAAAGAAAATACAATCTACTCACCCCTCTCTCTCTTGTGATGATTCCATTACCTTGTCACAAAACTCCAGTAGATTTGTGACAAAGGATTTCCCTTCCATGAAACTGTGCTGGTTGTCATGTATAAGCTTGTTCCTTCCTAAGTGCTCCACCACTCTCCTCCTGTTAACCTCTGTGAATTTACATACTAAGCATATCAGTGACACTGGTCTGTAGTTCAGTGCCTCATGTCTATTACATTTCTTGAAGATTGGGACTGTATTAATGTTGGTAGAATTACAGACAATATGTTAAGTAAAAGGACACAAGTGCAACTAATGTGACATTTTATTGTCACATTAGTTGCAAATAATACATGGACACATAGGGTAAATATAGGCTTAAAGTGAGATGTAATACTAGCGATAGTAGTAGCAGAAGCGATAAATGGTTTAGAAAACCGACAAGTTGAAGACTGAGACATTTATGCAACATATGAGAATCTTTATTAAGGAAACGTTTCGCCACACAGTGGCTTCATCAGTCCAATACAAATAAGAAGGGTGTAAGGAGAGGAGGAGTTAGAGGTAATCAGTCCCTCAGCCTGGAGTGGATGTGTTCAGTCCATCAATATTGTAGAAAGCTTGATAGACTAATGAAGCCACTGTGTGGCGAAACGTTTCCTCAGTAAAGATTCCCATATGTTGCATAAGTGCCTCAACAGTAGCAGAAGTAACATTAGTTGTAGTAATAGTAGTAGTAATACAAAATGGTAGAACAGTCAACTTGCACATGAGTAAAAGGTTACAAAAACTATTAATTGGGTGGCATAAAAATAGGTTAGACAACTATGTCACATTGGTTTCACTTGTGTCCTTTTTACCAAAGATTGGGACTACATTTGCCATCTTGTTGTTAGTGGAACACAGCATCTCTGCTCCCTTTCTAAGTGTAAGGAAATTGGAGTATAGACAAGGAATTAATGGACTGTATGTAGCTACTTAACTTGAATGACAATTGAACATCTTCACAGCCACCCCTGAAGTTGTTGTTTGGAGGAACTGTTAACTCCAATCCTTAGGGCTGTAATAAATTAAGTAATTGTAAGTATATAATTTACCCAAAGGAGCGTTAGGTCAGCATAATATTCAGTAACCGAATGCTGACTCAACTTACGGTTTTGGGCTCAGTGCCCACGTATCACGAGGTGTTCTGATAATCTAGTTAGATTATTTATGCCTTATCTATCCACTGCACAGCTAACTGAACTTAGTAAGTAGACTTACCTGGGAATATGTAATGGACCTTAAAGTGTCACTCCATTATCCACTGTCTTGATTGAAGAAATAGTGTCTTACCATGCACTATTTGTTTATGAAGATAGTTCGCAACACTACACTACACCGTTCTCCAATATTTGTCTTTTTCACAGTAATGTCAAAACAGAAAGATAATACACTTCACTGTTATCGTTCTACTGTGAAAGTTGAGATTGTCACTGATGTACGGAATGCACGATTCACTTGTGTCTTTGTCTGTTCTTATAGCATGAAACACAAGTTGCTTGCACCAGTACGTAAAGCAATCTACCGCTCTTGCCTTGGCTACCGCCCTGTGTGCCCACCTACAAAGGATCTGCTGAATTCAGCATTATTACTCTTCCTTGCTAAACACTGCAACAGTTGTTAACACATGATGCTTGATTTCTTGTTGTCTGGGCATAGATAATAGTTCATATTAGCCTCAACTTGTAAATAAAGGGAGCGCAGGGTTTTCCTTAATTTTCCTGCTATGGTAAGCGAGTAATTTTCTCTCATTAACCCACCTTATGGTCACAACATTGGTCTCTTGCAAAGAGTGGTGTGACTATGACATATGCTGGTACAGCACCTGCTTCCAATCAAATTGCTGATCAAGAAGCGAGACGTCATTTGCCCCTCTTGTCCCTTCTGAGAGAGTTGGGTCCCTCAGGGGTGAAAGGGGATGAAGGGGGGTGAATACCCCCCTTGCTGGAGAAAATTTCTGAACACTCAGGACCCATGGAGAGATGTTCTCTGGTCCCACCACCTTTGAGGTATCCAGTTCACTCAGCAGCGACTTCACCTCCTCCTCGGTTGTGTATTTCGTCCAGCAATTGTTGGTGTATCCTTTGTTGGTGTGCCCCACTATTCCAGCTTTCCAGAGTACATCCTGTCTCATTGTAAATGCTTCTTTAAATATCTTGTTCAGCTCCTCACATACTTATCGGTCGTTTCTTGTGAACTTTCCTCCTTCCTTCGTTAGCCTGATTACCTGGTCCTTGACTGTTGTTTTCCTCCTGATGTGGCAATACAACAGCTTCGGTTAGACTTGCCTTTCGATTCTATGTCCTTTTCATATTCCAGCTGGGCCTCCCTCCTTATCTGTGCATATTTGTTCATGGCTCTTCGACTAATCTCTATTTTCCTGGGTCATTTGCCTTCTGTATATTTTTCATTCAATAACACATTCACTTTTTGCCTCTCTACACCTTTGGGTGAACCAAGAGCTCGTTCTGGTCTTCCCATTATTTCTGTTGCCTTTGGAAACCAATCTCTCCACTGCCTTCTTGCATCTTCTCGTCACGTAGTCCAGCATTTCCTTTACTGATTTTCCCACCAATTTTATTTCCCACAGAACCTCTTGCAGGTTCAGTGTGTGTGTGTGTGTGTGTGTGTGTGTGTGTGTGTGTGTGTGTGTGTATGTGTGTGTGTGTGTGTGTGTGTGTGTGTGTGTGTGTGTGTGTGTGTGTGTGTACTCACCTATTTGTACTCACCTATTTGTGGTTGCAGGGGTCGATTCATAGCTCCTGGCCCCGCCTCTTCACTGATTGCTACTAGGTCCTCTCTCTCCCTGCCCCATGAGCTTTATCATACCTCGCCTTAAAACTATGTATGGTTCCCGCCTCCACTACTTCACTTTCTAGACTATTCCATGGCTTGACTGCTCTATGACTGAAGAAATACTTCCTAATATCCCTTTGATTCATCTGAGTCTTCAACTTCCAATTGTGATCTCTTGTGTCTGTGTCCCATCTCTGAAACATCCCGTCTTTGTCCACCTCGTTTATTCTGCGCAGTATTTTATATGTCGTTATCATGTCTCCCCTGACCCTCCTGGCCTCCAGTGTCGTCAGGCAGATTTCCCTCAACCTTTCTTCGTAGGACAATCCCCGTAGCTCTGGGACTAGTCTTGTTGCAAACCTTTGCACTTTCTCTAATTTCTTGACGTGCTTGACTAGGTGTGGATTCCAAACTGGTGCTGCATACTCCAGTATGGGCCTGACGTAAATGGTATACAGAGTCTTGAACGACTCCTTACTGAGGTATCGGAACGCTATCCGTAGGTTTGCCAGGCGCCCGTATGCTGCAGCAGTTATCTGATTGATGTGCGCCTCAGGAGATATGCTCGGTGTTATACTCACCCCCAGATCTTTTTCCTTGAGTGAGGTTTGCAGACTTTGGCCATCTAAACTATATTGTGTCTGCGGTCTTCTTTGCCTTTCCCCAATCTTCATGATTTTGCACTTGGTGGGGTTGAACTCCATGAGCCAATTGCTGGACCAGGTCTGCAGCCTGTCCAGATCCCTTTGTAGTTCTGCCTAGTCTTCGATCGAACGAATTCTTCTCATCAACTTCACGTCATCTGCAAACAGGGACACTTCGGAGTCTATTCCTTCCGTCATGTCGTTCACAAATACCAGAAACAGCACTGGACCTAGGACTGACCTCTGTTTGACACCGCTGGTCACAGACGCCCACTCTGACACCTCGCCACGTACTATGACTCGCTGCTGTCTTCCTGACAAGTATTCCCTGATCCATTGTAGTGCCTTCCCTGTTATCCCTGCTGGGTCGCCCAGTTTTTGCACTAATCTCTTGTGTGGAACTGTGTCAAACGCCTTCTTGCAGTCCAAGAAAATGCAATCCACCCACCCCTCTCTCTCTTGTCTTACTGCTGTCACCATGTCATAGAACTCAGTAGGTTTGTGACACAGGATTTCCCGTCCCTGAAACCATGTTGGCTGTTGTTGATGAGATCATTCCTTTCTAGGTGTTCCACCACTCTTCTCCTGATAATCTTCTCCATGACTGTGCATACTATACATGTCAGTGACACTGGTCTGTAGTTTAGTGCTTTATGTCTGTCTCCTTTTTTAAAGAGTGGGACTACATTTGCTGTCTTCCATGCCTCAGGCAATTTTCCTGTTTCGATAAATGAATTTAATATCGTTGTTAGGGGTACACATAGCGCCTCTGCTACCTCTCTCAGGGCCTGTTGCGTACAGGGCAACTACTTAAGCCTGTTTAGCCCTTTCTTGCAACAAATAAACAGGATTGAATATCCTGTTCTAGATGAAATCATTCAAGGGTTCAGTAGTAAACAATCACAATGTTTCTTTCCGGTTTTTTTATTAAGTTTCTTAATAAACCATAGAAGGGTTTTATATTAACTTTAAAAAAGGTCGCACCATAAAACAGAGTACTCATGAAATTTACACTTGAGTTCACTTAAAAGATAATATACAATATTCTGTCTTGTTTATAGTACTGAACGGCTCTAGTATCATAACACCTTCACTTAATATAATAACACTTTGCTTAACTCAATCTAAATGAGACAGAAAACGTAACACTTCAATAATAATTCACTCTTATTCAACTTTCAAAATATACTAAGCGAGATTAGGAATATTCTACACTTAAAGGAGTTTTGAGGCGAGTCTGTCTCCCATGACTTTTTCGCCGTGCTCTTTGAACCAATACTGCTTAAACTCGCTCCTAGCAGAGCTAGGGACAATCACCAGCGTCTCCAATACAGCAACACACACTTCGTCCGAGACGTTTCTGTCAGATACCGTTCGAGGTGCTGGAGGGTCACTAGGGAACCTCATGTGGGACCAGAAGGTTAAATCCAGGAATCAAGGAGCTTCTCTCACGAAAGGTGAGAGTGGACTGCCCTATAACAGAATTCTCAGACTGGCGTCACCTCGGATTAAGAGGGGACAGTGGCTAAACGACAGCCGGGTATTAAACAACTGTACCCGTAGTTTACATCGTCGAAGCATCCTATCTATTTACACAGCTAAATAAATTAAGGCCAGATATTATTATAAAGTACTCTATCCTCATTTTAGCTACTAATGAGGCCCGTTACTTATACATCATACCTGACCTAGAAGGTTCACAAACGAGGGGCGTAACCCCCCCCCCTTACGACCAAATGTCGCACCAAGAAAACAATCAACTAAAAAATAGTTCACCTATCAAACACAGGATTATCACTAAAAACTTTTCATGACAAATAGTAACATCTTTATCCCCACAATATTCTAGTCACTCTTGTAGGTCTTCATATCCCAATCTTCCTCACGACACCATGTCTCAGAGTGGATCAGGAAGAGGACACAAGTCCCACGTCGTCACCTCATGACTCATACTAGTATCAGGTGATCTTGGGATTCAGTATGTTTCCAAAGTAGGGCCAACTGAAGTTGAAAGTTTCAGTGAAGAGCAATTAGGTCCACAGCTCTTTGTTCTGCAATCGTTAGAGCAAGCACACAACTGCAGATGAAAAATTTAAATATTAAACAAGATAAAAAGAATAGGTTGAGACCCTAGTTTCAGCCCCTACTACTTCTAAACTCTTAAGGACGGGATAATGCGTCTGCTATAACATTATGTTTACCCTTAATGTGCAAGATTTTTATAGAAAAGGGCTGGATACGGAGAGCCCATCTTTGTATCCTTGCATTCGTAGACTTCATGGAGTTAATGAAAGTAAGGGGATTATGATCTGAAAAGATAATGACTTTATGAGGAGAAGTTCCGACGTATACATCAAAATGTTCAAGGGTCAATACTAAAACTAATGCCTCTTTTTCTACTGTGGCATAGCTTCTTTGATGGGATTTTAATTTAGAGGAATAGTAAGCTATTGGATGGAGAATATCTGAGGTTGTCGATGGCTGCAGCAACACAGCTCCGACTGCATAGCTACTGGCATCAATATGCAGAAAAAAGGGGATGTCAAAATCGGGGCTACGCAAAACTGGGCTAGAATTAAGTAAATCCTTTAGCCTTAGGAAAGCTAGATCACACTCAGCAGTCCAATTAAATTTAACTTTAGCACTAGTGAGTTCACAGAGTGGAGCTGCCACTTGTGCAAAGTTCGGGCAAAACCTTCTATAATAACTGGCCATACCTAAAAACCGTTGAACCCCTTTTCTGTCCAGAGGTACCGGAAATTCTGTAATGGCCTTAACTTTAACATTCAAAGGTGCGACCGTACCCTGCCCTATCTTAAACCCTAAATATTTTATCGTAGCCTGTCCGAATTTGCATTTTGCTAGGTTAACCGTGAAATTATACTTCTCCAGTTCTTGAAACAGGGCCTCTAGACGGGACAGATGCGACTCCCAGTCATCACTGACAATCACAAGATCGTCCAGGTAGGCCTCTACCCACTCAAGGCCGTGGGTAAGTTGGTTCATCAGTCGTTGGAAGGTAGAAGCTGCGTTGCAGAGGCCGAAAGGGGTCACTAGATAGTTATACAAACCCCCATGTACAGTAAAGGCTGAAATCTCCTGGGCTCGGGAGTTCAGCGGAACCTGGTAGTAACCTCTCAGCAGGTCCAAACGGCTCACAAACTTTGCTCCAGATACTCGGTCAATTAAGTCATCTACCCATGGCAATGAGTAACCATCCGGCATTGTGACAGCATTCACCTTCCTATAGTCAGTGCACATCCGATATGTCCCGTATGATTTCGGGACCAAAATACAGGGCGAGGCCCAGGGACTCTGACTAAGTGCAATAAGTCCATTAGATAGCAGAAAATCTATTTCTTCCTGCAAAATTTTGTTCTTGACTGGACTTAGGCGGTATGGAGCTTGTTTAATCGGGGCCGCGCCTCTGACATCTACATCATGGGTTCCTAACGTACAACGTTTGGGAATGTCCCCAAATAGCATTGGGAACCGCTCTATCAGTTTCTTAACCTCTTTCACTCTGGCAATATAAACACAAATGCAGTATAATGTGATCCTTTATTGACTACGTTTCGCCCACACAGTGGGCTTTTTCAAGTCACAAACAGAACTACCTGGGGTGGAAGGAACGCGAGTATTTATAGTCCGGTTCAGAATGCTGAGGTCAGGTGAAGAATGCTGCATCTGATGATGTACCGAGTGGGGTTATAGAGTCTAAAAACTTGGGTAGCTTGGAAAGGAGATTGGATAAGTTTGTGAGCAGACCTTCTACAGTGTTCTTATGTGGGATAGCGATGAAGAAGTTTCTTGGCAAGTGGTTCAGCTATGTTATAGAAGCCGCTATTCTGGTTGAAGTTGTCGGATATAGAAATAAGTGATGATTCCAGGATTCTTCGGTATTGAGTGTTGTCTTCTGTGGCGATAAGTCTTGAGTTTCTGTAGTTTATCAAGTGGTTGTGTGAATTACGGTGTTGTACGCAGGCATTCCTTGTGTCGTCAGACCTGCTTGCGTATTGGTGTTCTGAAATACGTGTTTGGAGGTCCCTTGATGTTTCGCCCACGTATAACTTGTTGCAGTCATTACAAGGGATTATGTATACCCCTGCAGAGGATGGAGGCTTGTCCAGCCTACTACTGGTGATGTCCTTGATGGTCGTGGTTGTGGAGGTAGATACTTGGAATGATGTTTTGGCAAAGATGTTGGAAACATGTTTGGCAATGGAGTTGGTGGGAAGGACTATGTATCTCTTCTCGGCAGTGTCTTCTCTGGGTGTGTTGAAGATGTTTAATGCTCGCCGTCTGCAGTCTCTGATGAAGTGACGAGGATAGTGGAGTTCAGAAAATATTTGTTCAATTATAGTGCATTCTTCCTCAAGGAACTCGTTGCTGCAGATTCTGAGTGCACGCAGGAAGAAGCCTATAATTACACCACGTTTGGTTTTGGTGTCGTGGTGAGAGTAGAAGTGGAGAAGATCGTTTTGGTTGGTGGGTTTTCGATAGACTTTAAAACGAAGTTCGTGGTCAGCTTTGCAGAGCAGGACATCAAGGAAAGGAAGAGTGTTGCCGACTTCTTCTTCAAGTGTGAACTGGATTGAAGGCTCGACCTGGTTGAGCTTGTCTTGGAGAGCTTGAACGTTGAAGCGTTTAGGAGCTATGAGGAGAATGTCGTCAACATAACGGAGCCAGGTGACAGACGAAGGAATAATGGTGGAGAAACGTTCGGCTTCTAGATGTTCCATGTATAGGTTCGCCAGGACTGCACTGAGTGGCGAACCCATGGGTAGTCCAAAAGTCTGCTGAAAGAGGTGATTTTCGAAAGAGAAACACGTAAAGCCAACACATAGTTCAACAAGGTCGATGAAATCGCTGGCTGGAATGGGAAGATCAAGTGAATCGTCAATTTTCCTGCGTAAGAGATCGATGGCTTGTGTAGTAGGTACTTTGGTGAATAGGGAAGTCACGTCAAGGCTGGAAAGTTTCTTGTTCCTGATGTTGATGTTGCGAATGCGATTGAGAAGATCACCTGAGTGTTTGAGATGTGCTGGACTGATAGTGCCCAAGAGTTTAGAGAGGTGTTTGGCGAGAATTCCTGAGAGCTGTTGGGGAGCACTGCCTATTCCCGAGGATATGGGCCTCAGTGGGATACCAGGCTTGTGAGTCTTTGGCAGGCCGTACATTCTGGCAGGTCTGGGGTTGCTGGGCATGGTGTGCAGAAGTTTCTTCCCTTGTTCTGAGCCCCTCAGAATGCGGCGAGTCCTTTGAAGAAAAGTTTTAGTAAGGAATGCCTGCGTACAACACCGTAATTCACACAACCACTTGATAAACTACAGAAACTCAAGACTTATCGCCACAGAAGACAACACTCAATACCGAAGAATCCTGGAATCATCACTTATTTCTATATCCGACAACTTCAACCAGAATAGTGGCTTCTATAACATAGCTGAACCACTTGCCAAGAAACTTCTTCATCGCTATCCCACATAAGAACACTGTAGAAGGTCTGCTCACAAACTTATCCAATCTCCTTTCCAAGCTACCCAAGTTTTTAGACTCTATAACCCCACTCGGTATATCATCAGATGCAGCATTCTTCACCTGACCTCAGCATTCTGAACCGGACTATAAATACTCGCGTTCCTTCCACCCCAGGTAGTTCTGTTTGTGACTTGAAAAAGCCCACTGTGTGGGCGAAACGTAGTCAATAAAGGATCACATTATACTGCATTTGTGTTTATATTGCCATTGCGTCGGTATTTTATACCATTTATTTCCCTCTTTCACTCTGTCGGCGCTAAGGTCACTCAGGAAAGTGTCCAAGGCTTGGAGTACTTCCGAATTTTGGAGGCGGATTTCTATCCCTCTCGAGCAATCTTCTTCCGCAGGAATAGGGATGACAGGAGTGGTGGGAACAGGTTTCCCGTAGTATCTCTTCAGCTGGTTAATGTGGTAGGTGTGGGTCGATTTCCTCTTTCCTGGTGTTCGTACTTGGTAGTTCACTTCACTCAACCTTTTAACCACCTCCATCGGTCCTTCATATCTCGGTGTCAAGGAGTGTCCCGGAACTAACTTCTGTGCTAGTACTTGGTCTCCTGCTTGAAATGTACGTGGTGCTGCACGCTTATCATAACGTTCCTTCATCGTAGCCTGGGCTTTGACTAAGTTCCTTGAAGCTAAATCTCTTGTGAAAGCTAGATGTTCTTGCATCATGTCAGGAGAGACTCGTAAAGTTGGTTTAGAGCACCCGGTCTACACGTCCTTTAACACAGCTAGGGGACCGCGTACAGTGTGGCCGTATATCAACTCGAATGGGCTGTAGCCCAAACTCTCTTGTTCACTTTCTCTTATTGCTAAGAGAAGAAATGGAAGACCTTCGTCCCAATCTTTGCTGAACTGCTCGCAATAAGAACGTAGCATCGTCTTCAGGGTACGATGGAACCTTTCTAGGGCTCCCTGGGATTGGGATCGATAACTGGTAGCCCGTAGTGACTTTACTCCCAGACACGACAAGGCTTCTTTGAAGATCTTTGAGGTAAAATTGGAGCCCTGGTCTGACTGGATTTCATAGGGCAACCCCACGTGGGAGAAAAACCTGACCAAAGCTCGTACTATGGTCCTAGCATTTATCCTTCTCATGGGTATGGCCTCTGGGTACCTGGTTGCAGAGTCCATGATTGTAAACAAGAATTGGTTCCCAAGCTTGGTTTTGGGAAGCGGGCCCACACAATCAATAATCAGGCGGGCAAACGGTTCTCCGTCTGATGTGATGGGGATAAGTGGAGCTGGAGGAGAAGTATGCGTGGGCTTGCCCACCACTTGGCATACCCGACAATGATGCAAGTGATCCACCACGGTCTCTCTCATTTTTGGCCAGTAAAAGTATTTTGACAATTTTCCTATTGTCTTCCTTATGCCCAGATGCCCCCCCCCCCATGGGACTGTTGTGGGCAACACCCAGGGCAAGTTCTCGGAAAATCGCTGGCAAAACTAATACACGTCTAACCCTAGGCGAAGAGTCGCCTAGGGAACCTCTAAGGGTGGATTTTTTCATCAATATCTCCCCTTGATAGTAAAAACAGTCCTCCAGTCTTTCAACTTCGTTCTTTGACCCTACTAACTTCTTTATCCCTGCTAGAGATGGGTCTTCCCGTTGCCCCTGTATTAATTCTTCCGGCCAAAGGGTTTTGGTGTCAGGTGACTAGATGTGAAGAGAACTCGGCAGGTTCTGTATCTTTGGACTTAGGTAGATGGGTTTCACTGAATAACAAATTTAATCCCATATCCGCATGATCTTCTCTTCTCACTGGAGAAGAATGTCGGGACCGGGCCATGGCTCTCGTGACGATTCCGAGAGGGAATAAAGATGGTTCCTTTCCACAAATTTCAGTGCAAAATTTATCGCTTGAGGCATTACTAGCCCACCGGCTTTTTACAATTTCCTAAGGCTTAAATCTTTTCCCTATCATAGACTACTGATTTGATGGGGAAACCTTCCGTATGCCCAAGCACATACCCTTTTAGCCATAAACCCTTTCAGGTAACTTGTGAGAGGCCCTGGAAACATTCCCACCACGGTTTCTGGGAGACATCCATCTTTGCAAAATTAGTGGGTTTAAAAGGCGGGACACCTTTTCCCAAAGAGCGAAAGGGAAACTCCCAGTGCCCGGAAAACCTTGACCTCCAAACCCAGATTCGTCCTTTTCCAACACCCCCGTAGAAAAAATAAGGCTTCATCGCCACTAAACTTTACTCAGACACTTTCATAGGCACTATCATCTCGATGAAAAAGCTTTTTGGGCCCCCTAACTTGCTTCGTTTTTGGGATCTTCTCGGCCTTGGGACGTAGAAGTAACCATCTGATCGGGGCTTTTCCCTGACCCTGTCTTCCAGTACGTGTTCCAACATAAAATTGTTCCTGCTATGCCCCTTTCTTTTTTGGGCAGTAGGAACATGTTAGAGCTTTTCTTGCTGGGAGAGTTCCTTTACTTCTAGTCACGAAAAAAAAACACCGTGGCGGGGGTGGAAGGCACGAGAGCACCTCGGAGGGAATCTCTGGCGAGGGCCCTTCTCTTGATGAAGGTGTTCGATCGTTTGAACTAACTTCGGGTTTTTTCCCCCTTTGGGGAGGTTTACCAAATCAGCTGACTTGAAATTTCGAAAATGTCGGCCAAAGCGGCAGTTTCCTTACATTAGACCTGATGATCACAAGAATTTGCGCAGATCTCCCGAAATGGCATTGTAAAAAATCTTCCGCGGGATAAACTGGACCGGCTGTTTACCGTAGGCACTCGAGGCCCGCGCCACTCTCGAATGCACTTTTTTTGTCGGGAAAAAGTCCACCCATGTTTGTTGGAGCCGCGGGAGGGTACAAAAAGCCTGCGGTAGCTTTTGGGAGCAGGTCATATTTTCTCAAAATCATTTTTTTTAACGACCTGGTACTGTATATATTGATGGTAAGGAAATGCAGCTGCACATTTTCCTGCCTTCCCCGTCAAAGTGGTATGCAATAGCGAGCCCATATTTTGGGGGGCCATGCAACACGAGCCTGATTCTCAAACGTGGAAAAAAAAACGAGCCCAAAGTCGGCCTCGAAAAATTTGGGACCAGGGACCCGCTCTATGTAGCGAAATAGGGACTCTCAGAGCAGCGGCCCCCAATGCCTTCCCCTTTTTTGGCGCTCGTAGCGTTTTCCCCGTTTAAAAACTCTCAACATTCACTTACTTGGGCCTCAATTTTAGCATTTTGTAAAGTTAAAAGGCGCTCCATCCTCCCAAACTGGTTTCTTTGGGGAAAGGGGCAGATATATGAAAAGGAGAGAGTATTGCAGGCTGCTCTTTTGGGCGACACTCCCCCCGGGTGCCTTACCTCACCCCTTTGGGGCGAGTCGCGTCCTAGCTATTTTTCCCGGTTCTGTTGTGGTTCCCCCTTCAGAGGGTAAAAAGGTTTGAGTTTTTCCCCGGAGCGGTCCCGGGGCGCTCCATCGACCTTTTGAATCTTTTGCAAGGACACGGGCGAGCTGGAACGAGGTCTCTACGTCCGAATCTACCCCCTTAGGGACGTTCAGCTGTAGGGAAAGAGAATATTCCGTTTAAAAAGCGAGTTGTCTCTGCGTAAAGTGCCATTGTAAGTCATCTGAGGTGTCTTGCTATCTGCCAACTTCTGCAGCGACAAGGTCTCCAAAAGTCGTTAATCAATTCCCCGACATTTGCTGTACAGTGCCGTCCATGATGAAGTTGGGGGTTTGGGTTGGTCCACAGAAGGTACCCTTTCTCCGGACCTTGGGGTCAAACAGCTCCCAAAAGGCCCCCCTTTTGTTGCTACAGGGCAACTACTTAAAGCCTTTTAGCCCTTTTTTTGCAACAAATAAACAGGGTTGAATATCCTGTTTTTAGATGAAATCATTCAAGGGTTCGTAGTAAAAAATCACAAGTTTCTTTGGGTTTTTTTTAAGTTTCTTTAAAAAACCTAGAAGGGGTTTTTTATTAACTTTAAAAAAGGGGCGCACCCCCTAAAAACAGTATCATTAAATTTCATTGATTTACTTAAAAGATAATAACAATATTTTGTCTTGTTTATGACTGAACGGCCTAGTTCATAACACCTTACTTAATATAAAAACACTTTGTTATCAATCAAATGAGACAAAAAAAAGTAACACTTCAATAATAATTCACTCTTTTTCAACTTTTTTAAAGAAATCAGGGGAAAATTTGGAATTTCTACACTAAAGGAGTTTTGAGGGAGTTTTGTTTCCAGACTTTTTTTGCCGTGCCTTTGAACCAAAACTGCTTAAACTCCCCACAGAGCAGGGACAAACACACGTCTCCAATACGCAACACACACTTCGTCCGAGGTTTTTTGTCATACCGTTCGAGGTCTGGAGGGCATAGGGAAACTCATTGGGGGCCAGAAGGTTTAAATCCAGGGAAACAAGGAGCCTCCTCACAAAAGGGAGATTTGGGCTGCCCAAAACAGAATTCTCAACTGCGTCACCTCGGATTAAGAGGGGGCAGTGGCTAAACGCACCGGGTATTTTAAAAAACTGTACCCGAAGTTTACACGCGAAACACCTATATTTACACAGCTAAATAAATTAAGGCCAGATAATAAAAAATACTCTATCCTCATTTTAGATAATGAGGGTAAAATAATATAATATTAAGTAAAAAACCCCTTACTTATACATCATACCTGACCTAGAAGGTTTACAAACGAGGGGGAACGGGCCCTGGAGAAATTTACCACCCCATTGCCCTTTAGGTATCTAAACCCCTGAAAGCCCTTCACTTATTCCTCGTTGGTGTTTTTGTTCAAACACTTTGGGGGTGTACCCACCTCTCTTCTTTCGAGCCCCTTTTTTGTCTCCCGTGAACACTCTTTTAATCCTTTTTGAGTTCCTCACATACTTCATGGTCATTTCTAGTTGTCTCTCCTCCTTCCTTCCTTAGCCTGATTACCTGTCTTTAGCTGTTGTTTTCCACCTGATGTGGCTGTATAACAGCTTTGGGTCAGATTTGGCTTTCACTGCTATGTCGTTTTCATATTGTCGTTGGGCCTCCTTTCTAATCTGTGCATATTCATTTCTGGCTCTACGTTTGCTCTCCTTATTCTCCTGGGTCCTTTGCCTTCTATACTTCTTTCATTTCCTAGCACCCTTAGTTTTTGCCTCCCTGCACCTTTGGGTGAACCATGGGTTCATCCTGGCTTTTTCATTATTCCTGTTACCCTTGGATACAAGCCTCTTCTCAGCCTCCTTGCACATTGTTGTTACATATTCCATCATCTCATTTACTGGCTTCCCTGCCAGTTCTCTGTCCCAATGAACCCAGTTCAGGAAGTTTCTCATTCCCGTGTACTCCGTGTACTTTCATCCAGTGTATTCTTTCATCCTGTGTATTCTTTCATCCAGTGTATTCTTTCATCCAGTGTATTCTTTCATCCTGTGACGAGAATTAGAATTACAAAAATTGAAAATGTTACTTTTATTGAAACACGAGAAGGAAACAAGTTACTTGTGTAAAGACGTTACAGGTGTAGCTGGCAGCGGTGGTCGCAATGCTCACAATGGAAAGTAAATATTCTTCTAGTAATCTTCACCCGTCGCTCTTCCGTTGTAACAATAATAATAAAATAACATTTGATGTGATGGAGGTGTATATCTAGATATCTATAAGTGCCCCAAACTTCGTAGTAAGAGCTAGTTATATTTTTTTTTCATACTGAACACATATTACTCTGTTAAATAACATTTCAATTGTCCTTTCACCTGCTAATCCAAAATCACCTACCGGATTAGTTCAAAAATAAATGATCCACTGAGTTGATTCGTCTAATAATAAATGAACCAATGACCGGATTCCAAAGCTGACAGAGTTTCTAGGTGCCCTTAACACCCAGCCGGATTCTTTCAAAAAATAAGGTATAATTCGACCGGATTCGTAACTTGACGCGGTTTTAGGTGCCTTTACCAAACACCCAAACTGTTACTGATAGCAGCTGTAAGATTGTCTAATATCAAACTACAGTATATATACCAATACACACACACACACACACACACACACACACACACACACACACACACACACACACACACACATATATATATATATATATAATAATGATCCAGAGGCAAGTCAGGCACCTGAACCCACTCCAACAGATTTCATCTCATCAGACAATATCTTGGAAGCAATTAAAGCAACAGGTACGAGGACACTCACACATATTCCCAAAGCAGCCCGTCCACACGCAGCTGGGAAACTTACAGACCTCCTGAAAAAAGTAAACGACGGTTCCACTATCTTAAATGCTCCACCAACCATCAAGGCATGGCACAACTTGCTACTTTTTGGCAATATCTGCTTAGCTGTGCTGGAAAGAAGGGGAAAGAGGCTAGCCTCAATAATAATTAAATCCTTAAGAGATTTTCCTAGAGTTGATAACCTCATTCGCCTTCCCCGTCAACACAAAAATGGGAGAGGCAGAACCCCCACTCACTCTTCTGACAGTGAAAAAGTCAGAGTCCAGGTGAGCAAGAAAATTGAAGAGGGCAACACTGTGGGGGCAATCAGAATTATTACCAGTGAAGATACAGTTGCCCTCAGGGATGCTGACACGGCTGAAGCACTTAGAGGAAAACACCCTGCCATGGAAACCAGTGGCACCAACAGTTCCAACACCTCTGTCCCCACTATGGAACCATTGATTGTGGAAGACTCAGACATTTACAAAGCAATAATGTCGTTCCCATCTGGCTCTGCTGGGGGTTACACTGGAATAAGGCCACAGCATTTAAAGGAAATGGTTAATGCAGTTATTGGGGAAATTGCAGAGACAGTGCTTTCAGAGATCACAAGGTTCGTCAACAATTCCTTGGCTGGTCTGATTCCTGATGAAATTAGACCTTTCTTTTTTGGTGCAACACTTTGTGCACTTAAAAAGAAGGATGGAGGAATTCGGCCAATTGCAGTAGGCAACACGTTACGCCGCCTCGTATCCAAACTGCTGTCCGAAGTATTCGTGCACAGGCAGCCATGATGCTTCAACCAAACCAGCTTGGCTTTGGGGTCTCTCAAGGAAGTGAAGCAGCGGTTCATGCAACAAGGGCGTATATCAACAACCTGCCTGAGGACAATGCAGTGGTAAAATTAGATTTCAAGAATGCGTTCAATCTCCTGAAAAGAGACGTGGTATTAGCAGCAGTACAAGAACATTTCCCTGGTCTCTTCCCTTTTGTTTCAGCTGGGTATAGCAAGGAATCACTGCTTCTCTTTGGAGAGCATGAAATCACATCATCGGAGGGTGTCCAACAAGGAGATCCTCTTGCAACCATTTCTCTTCTGTATAGCAGTTAGGGGAAAACACAGTCAGACTGACCAGCGAGCTAAACATCTGGTTCCTAGATGATGGCAAACTAGCAGGTACAAAGGAGTCCCTCCTACATGACCTTACACAGGTAATGACACGGGGACAGGAAATGGGTCTCATCCTGAATCCATCCAAATGTGAAATCATCTCAGTCAGTCAACAAGTGATAAATGCAGTGAGATCAAAACTACCAGGATCAGCAGTCATTGCCCCCACAAATAGTGTCTTGCTAGGAGCACCTCTGGGAAGCAATGCCATTGACATAATTCTCAGGAAGAAATTGGAAGAGTTAAGGAGAATGGAACAACGAATAGGCAATCTGGACACCCACGATGCCTTGTACATTCTCACAAAGTGCTCGAGTCTGCCCAGGTTGACATATTTCCAAAGATGTGCACCTTCGCATTATAACCCTATACCGCACGAATATGACAGTATTCTGAGGGAGATTTTTACGAAAGTACTTGACCTTACTCTAGAAGACGGGCAGTGGAACCAAGCTACACTTCCAGTCAGACTAGGAGGCATTGGTGTCCGCAAGTCATCACAGATTGTGTTACCTGCTTTTCTGTCCTCGTGCATTGCATCCAGAGAGCTTGTAGCAGCGATTCTCCCTGAACATCTTAGGGACAAGATTGGAGTCCAGGACCAAAAATTCATTGACGGAGCAATGATCTGAGATAATCTAACGGGGATAATCTAACCAGACCTGCTCCCCCAACAACTACAAAGCAATAATGCACTGGGATGGTCCAACAGTGGAAAATATAGCCTCAACAATGCTTCAGTGTGTGTCGGGGAAGGATAGAGCCCGCCTCCTGGTAGTGAGAGCCCCTCATGCTGGGGACTTTCTGTTGGCTGTTCCCAACTCCAGCCTTGGCACACACCTCGACCCACAGACCATCCGCATCGGTGTTGCCCTTCGACTTGCCGCCCCTATTCTCGCCGAACACAGGTGAAATTTGTGGCAGTGAAGCAGCAGACCGATACGGTACCATGGTCTTGTGTGCCGTAAATCCGAGGGAAAGACTGCAAGACTTTGAGGAGGTTAATAACATTATCAAGAGGAGCCTCACAACAGTTTGGATGCCCAACAGTAAGGGAGCCACCCCAACTATGCAGATCTGATGGCAGGCAGAAGCGTCCAGATGGTATCACCCTTCAAGCCTGGACAGATGGGAAGCAGGTGGTGTGGGACTATACATGTGCATCTACCTTGGCTGATTCCTATCTCCAATACACCAGGGAGGAAGGAGGGGCAGCTGCCAGCTTCAGGGAGTCCCAAAAGTCTAGAAAATATGGAGAACTTGCCCATCATTATATGTTTGTTCCCACAGGCTCAGAGACCCTTGGCTCATGGGGAAAGAGTGCATCTAAATTCCTTAAGGAGCTGGGAAAAAGACGCATCAGGGTAACTACGGATCCCAGGGCAGCTAGTTTTCTGTTCCAGCGGCTCAGTGCGGCTGTTCAAAGGGGTAATGCCTGCTGTATTTTGGGCACGCGCCCCAGCTCTGAGGAGCTGGATTAGATTTTCGCCTTATAATCGGTGATACACACGTAACAACATGTACCTTATATGCCACCTTTATATCAACAATGTATCTCTTAAATCTTCTGTACCATATTATGTAATAAAATATTCCTATTGGTAAAAAAAATATATTAAAAGATGGGGTGGTAGGGGAAGTGGAATATTCAAACGGCTTCAGGAAGAAATCTAAATATTCTCCGAGGCTATGGGTCCCACAATTTACACCAGAGTGAGCCCCATCCTATATATATATATATATATAATATAAAATATATATATAATATATATATATATATATATATATATATATATATATATATATATAACAACCACTGTGAAAGAATAGAGAAATTCCAAGCCCTTTCGTAATACTCACTTTATCAAGGAACATTGTTCCTTGATAAGTGAGTATCACGAAATGGGGAAATTTTCACTACTCTTTCACAGTGGTTTTTTCATATTTTAAAACACCTGTTTACTGTGATCTTATTCATATATATATATATATATTTAAATATATATATAAAATATATAATTTAATATAATTATTTATATTTTTATTTTAACTTTCACACTTTCAATGCGTTATCAGGAGTTGTCTATGTTGCAAGAGAGAAACCAAGCAGGGAGAGAGGTTCAGAGTAGCGTAGGGTTCACCGTCCACTTTACCCTTAACTGGGTTTGTGTTGGGCCACCCCGCCCTACCATCATCCCCCTACTCCCCATATGGGGTAGGGGGTTTTTTTGAGATGTCAGTATGAAATTATAAGATAAAAAAGCCGCCCTAAGCTTTTCTAATATTTTTTAGAGTCATGGGGTTTTTGGGAAATAATTTTCTCGTTAAAATACTGTTACACATAGCTATTATTCTGTGTGCCCTTTTAAAAATAAGAAAGAAGGAAAAAAATGTGTCTTTCCCCGTTTAAATGTCCTGCCCTGAGGCACTCGTAGTTCAAAACCCCATGTTCTCTAAAGTATCTCTTCCTCTATTGTCTAATTTTCTCAGGGGCTTAATATGCCATACAGGGGGACATCTATGCCTATCCGATAAATTTTAATATCTAAATTTGATTCCCCTTTTAAACCTTTTCCTTACGTTATCTGTGTGCTTGTCATTTTGGTACATCTGTAGGGAAATTTGGAGGGGTAGATTTCTGGGATCTGAGTTTAGACCAGTGTGATTAAAGGGTTGATTTGTAGATCTAAAGGGGTAGACTTCTATGGTCTAAGTGTAGTTTGCAGTGTATCGGAAGGTAGACCTCGGATTTAAACTGAATGGTAGACTTCAGTGTGATTGAGTGGTACACTTCAGCGAAATCTGTGAGGGTAGACTTCAGTTTGATCTGAGGGGTAGACTTAAAAACAACTATAGAAAAAATAAAATAGACTTCAGTTAAACTAGTGTGAGCGGCCCAGCCCAGCAAGCAGCAAAAAGGTTTTGCTCCTATATTTGCCGCCCCCCGGGCCCCTACCCCGAACTCCAGTGAGGGCCCAAATGGCAAAATGCTGCAACAACATGCAAAAAAACCTATATGACATAAAAACTGACGTTGACGACAACGAAATGGACAAATATGAAAAAAGGGGGCCCGGGCTTCAATACCAGCCCTGCTGCCAACGTGAACCAGACAAGACTTTTTTTCCACACAATAAATAACGACCTCCAATCAACGCCCCAGTGTTCAAGGGGGAAACAACTGAAAAAACCTGATCAACAAAATCAAGGAAATACAGGTCTGTAGGACTTTTTTTTTCAGTCCCCAAAGGGGGGAAAGAATTGACATTTAAAAATGTGCCCGGGCATCCAAACAGCCGCTACTGCCAACTACAACTGGAAGTGAAATTCTCATTTTTACGAGTTCATCGTTGACAGTACCCTCATATCTGTACCACCATATATCACCTGTACCAGGCTAACGAGGGGAAAACAGGGACATCGTAAAATCAACGTACAAAACCCCAAAGGGTTATGGTGGGTTTCCCCCCAGTGCCAGTCGGGGGAAAGAAGTGAATAGTTAAATATCAAGGTTGATGTTTTATTCTGACCTTATTCAGCTGCCCAGTGTACATTGGAAGAATCAAGCGAAAACGCCAAATAATCTATAAATAAGGAAAAGTCGGTTTTGGTGGCATTATCCCCTCTTGTTTTGAAAATGGCTGATCAGCAGCAGGTCAGGAGACAACAACCGACACAACCCCCCGATAAATGGAATTTGGGGGGGGGATTTGGAAGGAAAAACCTGGAAATTAAACCTTTCTGATCTACCAAAATGGAAAGGATTAGAATTTAAATTTGGGGGGAAGCCAACTGTAAAATAATGGGAAGGGGATGTGAATAAGGGGGTTAACTGAAAGGGTTTTGGAATTTTAAGGGGAAAAGTGCAGTGAAGAGGGTTTTGAAGGGGAATTTTACTAGTAATTCATGGTGATTGCTAAAGCAGATACTAAGTGTACTGGGGTGACGGGAAAAAGAAAATAAATATTATTGTATAGAGTAAAAGAGCGAAGAGTGAAAATGCAGGATTAGGGGGTCGGGCTCCCAAATTATTTTTTATATTCTTCTTCAATTCCAGAAGAAAGAAATCAGTCGGGGGTTTGGGAAAAGGTGAATGGAGAAAAGGCCCGGGACAGAAAACCCCAACTTTTTCCACCCTACCAAAAAGTAAATGCACTATGCCGCAAGGTATGGCAACCCCGCATCCCCCAAAAAAAAAACAGTGGCACACACCCTTTTAAATTGTAGCGCTTTTAAAGGGGGTTTTTTCCCAAATTTAAACCCGGGCCCTCAAACTTTTTGGGGCAAAAGGCAAAACAGCAGAAATGACGGCGATAATCGGCTATAGTGGGAATGAAAACCTTTAAACCCCATTGAATGCTACATAGGTCAATGTGAGAAATACGCCATTATATCTCAAACCCCTACCAAACAGGTGCATACCTGTACTAAAGTACGCATGAAAAACAAAAAGCCCCTTTATTAAAATTGGTAAGGGGTGGGTGATGGGATGTATGTACAATTATAGCAACGGTGCCAGAATTCTTTTGTTGAAAAATGCATTTTGGCACAGTTGCCCTTTAGCAGTGATGAATTGATTTACCAAATTTTAAACAAAGGGCCCATTGCCATAATTGATGTTTAGTTTGTTTTTTGAAAACGGGCCTTCACTTTTTTCTGAAATGAAAGACACTTCTTCCAAATTGGCAGAATTTGGGATTTAGCTAACAAAATTAGGGCGGCAGTTATAACCATCTCTAAATTTTGGTTGGAATACATATGACGACGAGGTCAAAATAGAGGGGTTAAAATATAAAACGCTTAGATGGGAAACAAAAAGGGGGTGGAGTAGGGCCCTACATTAGAAATGATTAGTTAAAACCCAAGCCCTGATTTAAATAAAATAAACTGGAGATTCAGGGTTTGAAGTGCTGTTTCCAAAGACCAAACCCATCTTAAGGAAATTACCGCCCTCCTACCCAGGACCCTCTTAAAAGCTTTTCCGAGTTTTGTCCGGGTTGAAAAAAATTGCGGGCAATAATACTGGGCGACTTCAATTTCCCCGTTTTCAGCGCAAAATAAAGGGCATGCAAAAGGTATTGCAAATTTTAGGATTAAAGTTACACTCAACTAATTAATACTCCAACCCGGATCACACAGTTTTTCAGCCCCCCTAAAATTTACCCCATACTTTGTAACCCCGCTGAGAACATTATCGTCAGGCGTCTTACCACAGGTTTTGTGATCATTTCATCATTTACTGCACCGGAAAAACACTAGGGGTAGGATAGGGCCTACACAGGACAATAAAAATGGGTCAACTAGAAATACAGTAAAGAAACACTGGTAAATAGGTACACAATTGTGACTGAAAAAGATAAAAGTTGCACGGCGTAAACGATCGGGAAAAATTCAAAAAAATGTTCACTCCATCCTTTATAATATTCACCAGTTTTAAAGAGGTTGGATTAAACGAAGAACTAAACCCCCGGGTAATACTGAGATATTAGAAATATGAAATTCAGAGCCACCTTCTAAAAAGTTTAAAGCAAAAACAGGATATTGCAGCATAAATCAATTCCAAAGGGGGGAACAGGTCAGGATTATGAAAGGAGCAAAGGAAAGCACTACTGCTCAAAAATTGAAGAATAAGCTAACCCCAGAAAGCTCTGGCAACAACAAAACGTTGGGATAGCCAAAGCCAGTAAAATGTCCTAACATAGTATCACTTCGATAATGAGGTATGCCCGAAACTTAAGGTGGAGATTGCTTTAATTCCCCACTATGCATCGTTGCAAACAACACTGTAAGTAAATACCAGCTGCATCAAAATACCTTTAACAAGCTCGATAAATTTAAACATCTATCCCCAAAAAAGGGGTAACCCCAAACATTGCAACTAGTAAGTGTATCTCATGACTTTTTTCAAAAAGAAAAGAGGTTTAAACCCCAATAAGGCACAGGCCCCGATAACATCCCGCTAAGTTCCTAAAAAGATGGTGCTTCTGAACTGTCAAATTTTCCCCATTGCTCACATAAAAATCTATCAAACACCCTAATACCGTACCGGGGGGTTCAAGGAGGCGAGAGTTATCCTTTCTTCAAGAAAAATATAGGGTTTTTGTAAGCAACTATAGGCGTTAGTATACCAGTATAAAATCAAAAAAATTTTAGGGGGCGGGTTTTTATTCTCAATAGTTAAGTACCTTAATGACACAACATTTCCATACTATCAAGGGCTTTAGAAGATTACTCAACCGACACCTCCCTTATTTTAATGATGGATTTCCTGAGAACTGAAAAGTCCCAAAGGGGGCCTCATAGGTATGGTACCTTTGACCTGCAAAAGGCCCTTCGATACTGTCAACCACAAAATTATGTAAAAAACTTCAAGCTATCGGATAGGGTTTTGTAGACGGTTAATCCACCCTTAGCAAAGGAGACAAATATCAAAATCAACAAAACAAATCAAACCCCTGCCGATAAAATGTGGGGTTTCCCCCTGTATTTTCTGGGTCCCTTTTTATTCTTTTGTTTGTCAAAAGCCTATCAGTGTCAATGCAAACCCTCTGTATGCAGATGACAATGCCCGTTAGGTCAGGTAAAGACCCACAAGAATTGAATTTTTAACACGGAACTGGAGTCCTGCAGCAAATGGTTAGTAGACAACAAACTATCTTACACAGGGAAAACTGAAGCCTTTCTCTTTTGGGACAAACATAAAATGAGAAGGGTAAAAATTTTAATGTTCAATGTAATGGGGACCCATCACTTTGTTTTTTATCAGTAAAATATTTGGGGAAACCCCTTTGACCTTTCATGTGGAAATTGATGGGAACAGTGTAGTAAAGAAAGCGAATGCCAGACTGAAGTTTTGTATAGACAAGACAGTGTCTACCCATGGGCTCGAGGACCCTATGTCTACCTTTCAATGCCCTATGGGTTACGCTTGCTCTTCTTGGTACTCTGCCTTGACAAAAAAATGAAAGATAGACCCGCAAATCACCCAGAACAAAAAACGTAAGATTCATCCTGGGCCTGGGGCCCGGAACATGCAGGCCCGGATGAATTACAGCGTTGATATGCTGAATGTTAAAAAAGTTTAAAAAAACTGAAGCTAAATCATGTTTTTAAAATTGCTCACAAACAATGTCCAGATACTTGCTGTCAATTTTGTCAAGTTTTTGGGAACCCAAAACAATCTAGTACTAGGGGGGGAAACACAACTTTGTATACCACAGTCATGGCCAGGCTTCAAACACCTTTTATTGTACACAATAAAGGAAGGAACAGACTACCCGCACATGTCAAAAGCCATCTGCAGAACCAGTTCAAGAAAATTTCCAAAAAGGTCTGAGAATGTGCTACAGAAAAGGGGGGGGAAAGATTTTTTTTTTTTGGCTAAATAGTGTAAATTTTACCTTATTCCCCAGTAATGACCCTCGTATTTTTAGATAGTTTATGACCTTGGGGTTGTAAAGTCTTTTTTTTATGATAATAAATGTTTCTTCATTGTAGAATAATAAGAAAATATTATAACCCTTTATATTAAATAAAGGTAAAAAAAGGACCCAATGGAAATAAGTCACTTGTCTGACTTTTTTGGGTTATCCCAGGTTCTCTACACTATGCCGCTAGTATGAAATTCAGTAACGTATTTGGTATCCTGAATAACTTACTTTCTTACTTATTAAACTGAGGGGTAGATTTTTAAAGATGATTTAGTATTATGTTTTCAAGTGGGGTGACTTGACTGTGAACTAGGGGGGGTAGATTTCAATATCATTGAGGGGAAAATTTTAGGGCGTTTTAAGTTGAGAATTCAGAGGACTAAGGTTGTAGACTTAATGTGATTAAAGGTTAAAAATTAGTATGTTGAGGGGGAGAAATTCTCAGTGATCTAGTGGTGCATTCGTTGATTGAGTTGGTACACTTCAGTTTTTGTATTCAATTCTTGCTATGTTGGAGAAGAATACTCTTTAAGGCGACATCCTGCTTTATTGTTTTTTGTACACAGGTAGTGTGTGTAAGTGGCCTGGGGGCCCGACTTACGCCTAGCTCAGTCGCCCGTTGTCTCCTGAAGTGTTGCTATCTATCTAAACGCAGAAGGCATGCATGATACCTTGGGTCCACTGCCTCGGACCACGATGTTTTATGACACCCACTTTTTCTTCCCCCCTGTAGGAGTTTTTTTTTTGTCCATGTCCATATTTTGTATATGTTGTTATTTTGAGTTCTGGAGCCTTTCCTGCGAGAGACAGAACGAGTTTTTTTTTTTCAGTCACCTATAACGGGCGAGGACGACCACGAGTAGGTGGCTGAGTGATGTATACATTGATGTGGTTTACATTTAGCGTCAGGCCGTCCGTTATATGTCGTGTCACCAGTGTTGGGTTTGTGGGCTTAGGCCTGGCTTCAGTCTGCAAGATGTCGGCTCTCTTACTTGGCACCCAAATATTCCTAGAGACAAGAAGTGTACTGTCTCAAAGCTGCCGGGGCATTCCTGGGTCCTTGGCCACTTAAACATACTGCCTGTGTGCCCAGAACCCAATAAAGCACACTCATTGCCGCGAAGAGTGCCATTTACCACTACCAAAAACTACACATAAATTCTCTTATTATACTGACGGGTAACTTCAATGTCATCTAAAGGGTAGACTTTAGAGTGGGTCTGGGTGGCAGACTTCAGTGTGACCTGAGGGGGTAGACTTCAGTGTTTATCTGAGAGGGTAGACAAGACACCAAATGTGATCTGAGTGGAAGACTTCAGAATGATTTGAGTGATAGACTTCAGTGTGATCTGAGGGGGTAGACTACAGTGTGATCTGAGAGGGTAGATTTCAATGTGATCTGACGGGTAGATTTCAGGGTGATCTGATTGGGTAAACTTCAGTGTGATCTGAGTGGTAGACTTCAGTGTGATCTGATAGAGTAGACTTTTGTGCGATCTCAGGGGGGCAGATTTCAGAGTGATCTGAGTAGTAACTTCAGCGTGCTCTGAAGGTTAGACTTCATTATGATTTGATAGGTAGACTTCAGTATGATTTGAGTGGTAGATTTCAGTGTGATCTGAGTGGTAGACTTCAGTGTGATCAGAGAGCGTAGACTTCATTTGATCTGAGGGGTTAGAAATTCAGGGTGATTTGAGGGGTAGACTTCAGTATTTTCTAAGGTGTATACTTCAGTGTGAACTGAGGGTTAATCTTCAGTGTGAATCTGGGTGGTAGACTTCAGTGTAGTTTTTAGGCGGTAGTTTCAATGTCCTCTGAGTGGTAGACTTCAGTGTGATATGATGGGTAGACTTCAAAATGTGATCCAGGGGGCAGACTTCAGAGTGATTTGAGTAGTAGACTTCAGTGTGATCTGAAGGTTAGACTTCAGTATGATTTGATAGGTAGACTTCATATGAACTGAGTAGTAGATTTCAGTGTGATCTGAGGTAGACTTCGATGTGATCTGAAGGGGTTAGACTTCAGAGTGATATGAGACGGGTAGACTTCAGTGTGCTCTGAGTAGTAGACTTCAGTGTGATCTGAGAGGACAGACTTTAGAGAGATCTGAGTAGTAGACTTCAGTGTGATCTGAGAGGACAGACTTCAGTGTGATCTGAGATGTAGACCTCAGAGTGATCTGAGTGGTAGGCTTCAGTGTGATCTGAAGGGTTAGACTTTAGAGACTTCGGTGTGCTCTGAGTGGTAGACTTCATTGTGATCTGAGATGTAGATCTCAGAGTGATCTGAGTGGTAGACTTCAGTGTGATCTGAGGGGGTAGACTTCAGTATGATCTGAGGGGGTAGACTTCAGTGTGATCTGAGAGGGCAGACTTCACTGTGATCAGAATGGTAGACTTCACAGTTTTATGTGTGGTAGACTTCATTGTGATCTGTGGGGTAGATTTCAGAGTGATCTGAGTGGTAGACTTCAGTGTTATTTGAGAGGCAGACTTCAGTTTGATCAGAGGTGGAAGATTTCAGTGTATTCTGAGGAGGCAGACATCTGTGTGATCTGAATGGTAGATTTAAGTGTGATCTAAAGGGCAGACTTCAGTGTGATCGGAGTTGTAGACTTCAGTATGGTCTGATCAGTGTGATCTGAGAGGCTAGACTTCAATGTGATCTGATTGGGGTAGACTTCAGGATGATCTGATGAGGTAGACTTCAGTGTGATCTGAAGTGGTTACACTTCATTGTGATCTGAGTGGTAGAATTTCACATTGATCTGATTGATAAACTTCAGTGTCATTTGAGTGGTAGAGTTCACTCTGATCTGAGGAATGGAATTCAGTGTGATCTGAGTGGTAGACTTCATAGTGATCTGAAGGGGTAGACTTCAGTTATCTTTGTGGTAGACTTCAGAGCGATCTGAGGTAGACTTCAGTGTGATTGAGTGGGTAGACGTGAGGTGTATCGACCAGCGCTTTGTGCTCGCGAAAGAAATTTTTGGATGAAGAGGTGGCAACGAGGAAGACTCCATACGCAGATTCAAGACCAGGTATGGAAAGTGTTCATTAAGCTTGGAATGTGAGCGAGTGAACCCAGTTACGCCAGGGGCCGAGAAACGACCTCCTCAACTACAAATAGTTGAGTACACGCACACTTTAATAGTCAATACCCATTACAAAACCACGACCTCCACTAGTACCACAACTTACACAACTACCATAACCACTACTAAACTACTGCAAAGTTCTCCTCCAAGTGGTTCTACGATGAAGGTGAAATCTCGTAAAATCTCCAAATACGCGCTTAATTCATGAAAATTGTGTACCTGCTTCCCCAGTGTGCCTGTCGACCCTCCTATGTTTACTGGGCGCCCCAGGCAGGTGAAAATTGGGCCGTTTGCTGGTGTGCGTGGCTGGCCGATGCTTGTGGAACACGCATTCCATTTTCTTCCTTCATATCTCCCTGCTTGGTTCACCAGCTGAGAAATTATTAGAGGGTTAAATGTCATACACTTTTTTTTTTCTGTGGACGCCAGTCACCATCTAAGATCTTAAATTAGATGAAAAAATGTGGATAGGGAAGTGGGATGGTACATAGTCATGCAAGGGATTGAAAAAGAGAGAATACGTGGAGAAAATAAGATAACAGGGGACCAGTAAGGCTGCGGAAAGCTCTAGTTAGCGAGTCATCATGTTACTAAGACCAGCGTCAGGAAACATTGTCTACCTGGAGTCTACCTACCTACCTGGAGGGCATTCCGGGGAGCAACGCCCACACTGCCCGGTCCATAACCAGGCCTCCCGGTGGATCAGGGCCTGACCAACTAGGCTGTTACTACTGGCCGCACGCAATCCAGCATACGAACCTCAGCCCGGCTGATCCTGCACTGACTTAAGGTATCTGTCCAGCTCCCTCTTGAAGACAACCAGGGGTCTACTGGTAGTTTCCATTATGGCTGGTGGGAGGCTGTTGAACAGTCTTAGGCCCCAGACACTTATTGTGTTTTCTCTTAGTGTTCTAATGGCGCTCCTACTTTTCACTGGGGTATATTGCATCGCCTGCCAAGTCTTTTGCTTTCGTAGGGAGTGACTTCTGTGTGCATATTAAGGACCAGTCACCAGGATTTTCCAGTTGCAGATTATGATGTTTCTCTCGCCTACGCTCCAGTGAGTACAAGTCAAGTGCTTCCAGGCGTTCCCAGTAGTTAAGGTGTTTGATGGATCTTATATTTGCAGTAAAGGTTCTCTGTACATTCTCTAGATCTGCTACATATAACATTGCACAAACAGATGCTCTTCAAGTGACATGACGCCATCGCTCGCCAGCAGCATGCGACTCATCTGGTCATTCAATGTGGCTCACTGAAGCAATATCCAGAAGAGGAACTAAACCTGGAGGTTGTCCCACAAGCAGCGCTGAGCCATACCGTAGCCACACATCGTACCCAAACTAGTGAATACGTAAACTATAATTACAACTTATAACTCCTGGAAAGGCCACAGACCATCAAAAAAAATTGATTGGACAAGTTTCAAAAATAAATTTAACAAGCTCCAAAAATGGATTAGATAAGCTTCATAATAGGTTAAACAAATGCACAAATTACACTTGACAAAATCAAACGCTGACGTAGAGACAAATCTAAACAATAACTGCACAGCGAATGGCACAGTCCTTATAATTACCTCTTGCTACTGTGAGACGGTCGCTAAAATGTTTCCAGTATAGGTTAGTAAGCAGATGATTCTTAGTTGATCCACTCCAGTACATGGCATCAGTTACTGAATGAATATCACCTCTTTGTGGTATTCAATCACGGGTTAAACCTCTCCACTACGTTGCAACCAGTCACTGGATGGCATCTCGCCAATATGAAACCAGATGCTGCGTAAATCTAAGATCAAGTGTCTTGTACCAGATATTAATGGCACCTTTGACTGGGTGTGGCAGTACTGTCTTCCAGCAAACCAATAAGGTTCAGGAACCTCACGCTGTATATTGCTTCTGAAGGTATTTATACCTTCAGAATCATGCTCTCTTAGTAGTTGTTTTTAAAAGGCAAGTTGACGACGTAGGAGAGGGGTGTGTACTTTGACCTTTAATAAATATTTGAATTCATTTGTACTACATGGAGCGATAAATTTATGTGGTTCATTTTGAGCAAGAGACAGTGAGAGCTCGATCCCCCGTCCGCTATTCCTCTACAATATAAAGGTATAAAATACAAGTATAGGGTATTATATATATATATATATATATATATTATATATATATATATAATATATATATATATATATATATATATATATATATAATATATATATATATATAATAAAAAAAAGAGCAAGTAAAAAACGTTGCTTAGAACATAATTACAGAAGGTGGGTGGTAGCAGCAACCCGGGACTCCACAAGGTCGTATTAAGGGAAGAGGTAGGCGAGGATAACAGAAGAATAACGGAAAATTAGGATGAATGCTAGAGGTGAAGATTACCTGCACGTGCTAAATTTCCGCACTTTAGTTTTGCAAAACCAAGGTAAGTACACAACGTTCTAACTCGTCCTTGAAGCTATCATGCAATATTATGTTCTCCCAGACAGAGTTAGACTATCAGGAGCCATGATGCTTACCAGAGGAGCCACGATGCTTACCCTCGGAGCCATGATGCTTACCCGAGGAGCCACGATGCTTACCCTCGGAGCCACGATGCTTACCCTCGGAGCCACGATGCTTACCCGAGGAGCCACGATGCTTACCCGAGGAGCCATGATGCTTACCCGAGGAGCCATGACGCTTACCCTCAGAGCCATGATTCTTACACGAGGAGCCATGATGATTATCCTAGGAGCCATGATGCTTACCCGAGGAGCCATGATGATTACCCTAGGAGCCATGATGCTTACCCTAGGAGATATGATGCTTACCCTCGGAGCCATGATGTTTACCCTAGGAGCCATGATGCTTACCCTAGGAGCCATGATGCTTACCCTCGGAGCCATGATGTTTACCCTAGGAGCCATGATGCTTACCCTGGAGCCATGATGTTACCTAGGAGCCATGATGCTTACCCTAGGAGCCATGATGCTTACCGAGGAGCCATGATGCTTACCCGAGGAGCCATGATGCTTACCCTAGGAGCCATGATGCTTACCCTAGGAGCCATGATGCTTACCCTCGGAGCCACGATGCTTACCCGAGGAGCCATGATGCTTACTCGAGGAGCCATGACGCTTACCCTAGGAGCTATGATGCTTACCCGAGGAGCCATGATGATTATCCTAGGAGCCATGATGCTTACCCGAGGAGCCATGATGATTACCCTAGGAGCTATGATGCTTACCCGAGGAGCCATGATGATTACCCTAGGAGCCATGATGCTTACCCTAGGAGCCATGATGCTTACCCTCGGAGCCATGATGTTTACCCTAGGAGCCATGATACTTACCCTAGGAGCCATGATGCTTACCCTAGGAGCCATGATGCTTACCCTAGGAGCCATGATGCTTACCCGAGGAGCCATGATGCTTACCCTAGGAGCCATGATGCTTACCCTAGGAGCCATGATGCTTACCCTCGGAGCCATGATGCTTACCCGAGGAGCCATGGAGATTACCCGAGGAGCCATGATGCATATCAGAGGAGCCATGATGCTTACCCTCGGAGCCATGATGCTTACCCGAGGAGCCATGGAGATTACCCGAGGAGCCATGATGCATATCAGAGGAGCCATGATGCTTACCCACGGAGCCATGATGCTTACCCGAGGAGCCATGATGCTTACCCGAGGAGCCATGGAGATTACCCGAGGAGCCATGATGCATATCAGAGGAGCCATGATGCTACCCGAGGAGCCATGATGCTTACCCGAGGAGCCATGGAGATTACCCGAGGAGCCATGATGCATATCAGAGGAGCCATGATGCTTACCCGAGGAGCCATGATGCTTACCCTAGGAGCCATGATGCTTACCATAGGACCCATGATGCTTACCCTAGGAGCCATGATGTTTACCCTAGGAGCCATGATGCTTACCCTAGGAGCCATGATGCTTACCCTAGGAACCATGATGCTTACCCTAGGAGCCATGATGCTTACCCTAGGAGCCATGATCCTTACCCTAGGAGCCATGATGCTTACCCTCGGAGCCATGATGCTTACCCTCAGAGCCATGATCCTTACCCTAGGAGCCATGATGCTTACCCTCGGAGCGATGACGCTTACCCTCAGAGCCATGATTCTTACCCTATGAGCCATGATGCTTACCCTCGGAGCCATGATGCTTACCCTAGGAGCCATGATGCTTACCCGAGGAGCCATGATGCTTACACGAGGAGCCATGATGCTTACCCGAGGAGCCATGATGCACATCCGAGGAGCTATTATTCTTACCCGAAGAGCCATGATGCTTACACGAGGAGCCATGATGCTTACCCGAGGATCGATGATGCTTACCCGAGGAGCGATGATGCTTACCCGAGGAGCCATAATGCATTTCCGAGGAGCCTTGATGCTTACACTAAAAGCTATGATGCTTACCCGAGGAGCCATGATGCTTACCCGAGGAGTCATAATGCTTACCCGAGGAGCCATGATGCTTACCCGAGGAGCCATGATGCTTACCCGAGGAGCCATGATGCTTACCCAAGGAGACGTGATGCTTACCCGAGGAGTCATGATGTATCTCCGATGATCCATGATGCATATCCCAGGAGCCATGATGCTTACACGAGGAGCCATGATGCTTACCCGAGGAGCCATGATGCATATTCGAGGAGCCATGATGCTTACCCGAAGAGCCATGATGCTTACACGAGGAGCCATGATGCTTACCCGAGGAGCCATGATGCTTAACCGAGGAGCCATGATGCATATTCGAGGAGCCATGATGCTTACCCGAAGAGCCATGATGCTTACGCGAGGAGCCATGATGTTTACCCGAGGAGACATGATGCTTACCCGAGGAGCCATGATGCTTACCCGGGGAGCCATGTGCTTACACGAGGAGCCATGATGCTTACCCGAGGAGCCATGAAACTTACCCGAGGAGCCATGATGCTTACTCGAGGAGCCATGATGCATATCCGAGGAGCCATGATGCTTACCCGAGGAGCCATGATGCTTACACGAGGAGCCATGATGCTTACCCGAGGAGCCATGACACGTATCCGAGGAGCCATTGATGCATATCCGAGGAGACATGATGCTTACCCGAGGAGACATGATGCTTACCCGAGGAGCCATGATGCTTACCCGAGGAGCCATAGTGCTTACCCTCGGAGCCATGATACTTACCCGAGGACCCATGATGCTTACCCGAGGCACCATGATGCATATCCGAGGAGCCATGATGCTTATCCTATTAGCCATGATGCTTACCCGAAGAGCCATGATACTTACCCGAGGAGCCATGATGCATATCCGAGGAGCCACGATGCTTACCCGAGGAGCCATGATGCATATCCAAGGAGTCATGATGCTTTCTTGAGGAGCCACGATGCTTACCCGAGGAGCCATGAAGCTTACTCGAGGAGCGATGATGCTTACCCGAGGATCCATTATGCTTACTCGAGGATCCATGATGCTTACTCGAGGAGCCATGATGCTTACCCGAGGATCCGTGATGCTTACCAAAGATCCATGATGCTTACTCGAGTGAGCCATGTTTGCTTACCCGAGGATCCACGGTGCTTACCAAGGAGTCATAATGCTTACCCGAGGATTCATGAAGCTTACCCGAGGAGCCATGATGCTTACTCGAGGAGCCATGATGCTTACCCGAGGAGCCATGATGCTTAACCGAGAAGCCATGATGGTTACCCGAGGTTCCATGATGCTTACCCGAAGAGACTTGATACTTACCCGAGGAGAAATGATGCTTACCCGAGGAGCCATGATGCTTACCCGAGGAGCCATGATGCTTACCCGAGGAGCCATGATGCTTACCCGAGGAGCCATGATTCTTACCCGAGGAGTTATGATGCTTACCCGAGGAGACTTGATACCGCATGTTACAAAAACGCGATTCTAAAAGCTTAGAAATCTCCTGTGAATACTAGAAAGGACTTCCCTTCTAGCATCCAGCCTGTTACTGGGTTTTCGTAACAAGTAGTCAGTATCCTTGTCCAATTATCCATTAAAATTCAGTATTATTCAATAGTGCTTCAGGATTACAACTGGTAGGCTACTAACTAGAGAAATTAAAATTTAATAAATTTATTAAGTCTAGAGGTATATTATCAAATTAAATTAAATTAATCACAGTAATCAACATAATATCACTTCTCTCAAGTACAATATTATTGTGCTGAAAGCACTTATCACATTTATAATTCTTAAGTACCATCTGGTACATAAACATTTAATAAGATATTACAAATATGTACAAGTTAGTTTGTGTGTATGTGTGTAAGTGTGCTCTAAGTGGTTCGCTATGTCTCACGACTCTACTAGACTTAAACAAGTGACTGACAAAGTCCTCAGATAAACTAACTTCTTAACCGACTGGCAACCAGAACAGTCTGCTTGAACCACAAAAAGAATGCTAAAGCCCAATAGCAATACAACAAGCGACTGCGACAACAATCAGGAACAAGGAGATAATATAACGACACTAAGTAGGGACCATCTGCAGATCCTCCACAAAAGTCACAAAACTCCCATACTACTGAATCAATGTTCAGCATAAGAAAATCCCCGACTGTGATAATACACAGATACCAGTACAAGTTAAGTGAGAAGCAACAGCTACAGGACCTGAGATGTTTCGAGTGTCTATGTGACACACAACTCAGTACAACGTTGAAAATCACTAAGTCTATACAAGGTTCTGTGAACAGAGTTTACAGAACTAACAAGAATAATGAGACAGACAATCTGTCCGACCACCAAAGCGAGTCTAGATCAGACGAATACTTCAGGCGAGGTGAGAACACCCCCCCCCCTCGATCACGTGACAGCTCCGTGGACAACTGCAGCTCAGAAGCCGGCAGTCTAACGAGCTACAAGCGATAATTACAGTAGTTTTGACAATTCAAGACTTGAACTGAGCACTTAATATGTTACATCCTAACAACATAAGTCAAATAACAATATAAAGCAATACATTTTACGATTTAGCTATTATCGCAAATATAAGCAATATAAAATTAAATGAAAAGGTAATAATTATATATATACATAATAATCATTGCAACCCATCAGGGGTTTGCAACACCGCAGGAGCCATGATGCTTACCCAGGGAGCCATGATGCTTACCTGAGGAGCCATGATGCTTATTCCGAGAAGCCATGATGCTTACCGAGGAGCTATGATGCTTACCCGAGGAGACTTGATACTTACCCGAGGAGCCATGATGCTTACCAGAGGAGACTGATGCTTACCCGAGGAGCCATGATGCTTACCAGAGGAGACTTGATACTTACCCGAGGGCCATGATGCTTACCAGAGGAGACGGTGAAAACTGATGGTGTTAAGATTGATTTTGCATACACGAGAAATAACACACACACTGACTGTAGTTTTTTCTACCTACTCTCCACCACCACTCACATAAAATTACACTCACCATCACCCACACCATCAACACTCACACCATCACCACTCACACATCAACACCATCACCACCCACACCATCACTACCCTCACCATCACCACCCACACCATCACCATCACCCACATCACCACCCACACCATCACCACTCCCACCACCACCCACACAATCACTACGAGCACCATGACCACCCACACCATCACCATCACCATCACCACCACCAATGAGTGATGGTGACCTCTCGTGCAGGTTCACCATCGTCATTCAAATTCAAAACATTAAGTAGCTTCATTCGCGGACCCCCCCTCCCCCCCCCCCCGCCCCCCCCCCCTCCCCCCCCCCCCCCCCCCCCTCCCCCCCC
>NC_069413.1:13677919-13696585 GCF_026875155.1 Cherax quadricarinatus | reverse complement strand
CAAAACCCCCAACCACTACCCCTATTATCACCCTATTACCCCCACCATTACAACCACCACCCCTTACCACCACCATTTACCACCACCACCATCCACCAAACCCCCACCATTACCACCACCCCCACCATTCCACACCACCATGCCAACCACCCCCACCATTACCAACCACCACCACCATTAACACCAAACCCTTACCATACCACCACCATTCCCATTACTACCACACCACCACTACTGCCATCACCCACCACCACTACCACCACCACCACCATTACACCACCACCATTACCACTACCACTATTACCACCACGACCATTACCGTCACCACCACCACCATTACCGCCACCACCAATACCATTACCGCCACCACCACCACCACCATTGCCACTACCACTACCACCATTACCACCACCACCACTACCATTACCACCACACCAACACCAGTATTACCACCACCACCATTACCACCATCACCATTTACCACCATCACCATTACCACCACCATTACCACCACCACACCACCACCACCACCACCATTACCACCACCACCACCACCATTACCACCACCACCACCACCACCACCCACCACTACCCACCACCACCACCATTACCACCACCACCTCCGCGACCACCAGTATTACCACCACCCCAGTATTACCACCACATCCACTACCACCGTTATCACCACTATTACCACCACCACCACCACCCCATTACAACCACCGCCATTACCACCACCATTATTACCACCACCACCACCATTACTACCACCACCACCACCACCACCACCATTACCACCACCACCACCCACCAATATTGCCACCACCTCCATCACCAACACTACCACCACCAGTATTACCACCACCACCATTACCACCATTACCACAACCACCATTACCACCACCACCATTACCACCACCGCCACCACATTACCACCACCACCACCTCCACCATTGCCACCACCACCACAAATATTACTACCACAACCTCTACCACCATTACCACCACCACCATTACCACCATCACCATTACCACCATCACCATTACCATTACCACCACCAGCACCACCATTACCACCACTACCACCACCACCACTATACCACCACCACCACCGCGACCACCAGTATTACACACACCACCAGTATTACCACCACATCCACTACCACCGTTATCACCACTATTACCACCACCACCACCACCACAACCACCGCCATTACCACCACCACCATTACCACCACCACCACCACCATTACTACCACCACCACCACCACCATTACCACCACCACCACCACCAATATTGCCACCACCTCCATCACCAACACTACCACCACCAGTATTACCACCACCACCATTACCACCATTACCACAACCACCATTACCACCCCCACCATTACCACCACCACCATTACCACCACCACCACCTCCACCATTGCCACCACCACCACAAATATTACTACCACAACCTCTACCACCATTACCACCACCACTATTACCACCACCACCATTACCACCACCATCATTACACCACCACCACAACCACACATTACCACCACTACCACAATTACCACCACCACCACCACTACCACCACCACCACAATTACCACCACCACTACCAGTATTACCACCACCACAAACTACCACCATTACACCACATTACCACCGCCATCACCACCACCATTACCACCACCACCATTACCACCACCACCACCATTACCACATCAACCCACCACCACCACCACCACCACCATTACCACCACTACCACCAACATTACCACCACCACCACCACCACCATTACCACAACCACCACCACCACCACATATTAACACCACCACTAGTATTACCACCACAACCACTACCACCATTATCACCACTATTACCACCACAACCACTACCACCATTATCACCACTATTACCACCACCACCACCATTACAACCACCACCATTACCACCACCACCACCATTACCAACCACCACCACCATTACCACCACCACCACCACCAATACCACCACCTGTATTACCACCACCACCATTACCACCACAGATATTACTACCACAACCACTACCACCATTACCACCACCACTATTACCACTACCACCATTACCACCACCATCATTACCACCACCACTATCATTACCATCACCACCACCACCTTTTCCACCACTACCACAATTTCCACCACCATCACCACCACCATTACTCGCACCACTACCATTACACCACCACCACCACCACCATTACCACCACCACCACCATTACCACCACCACCACCACCACCATTCCCACTACACCACCACCATTGCCACCACCACCATTACCACTACCACCACCACCATTGCCACCCACCGCCACCACCATTACCACCACCATCACCACCACCATTACCACCACCACCATTACCACCACTACCACCATTACCACCACCACCATTACCACCCCACCACCACCACCACCACCACTACCATTACCACCACCACCACCATTACCACACCCACCACCACCATTACCACCACCAGTGTTACCACCACCACCACCACCATTACCACCACACCACCACCACCACCATTACTACCACCTCCATTACCACGACCACCAGCACCATCATTGTTACCACCACCACCACCACCATTACCACCCACCACCATTACCACCACCATTACCATATCACCACTACCACCACCATTACCACCACCATTACCACCACCACTGCCATCACCAACCATTATCACCATCACCACCACCAGTATTACCATCACTTCACCAGTATTACCACCACCGCCACCACCACTACCACCATTTCCACCACCACCACTACCACCATTACCACCACAACCACCATTACCACACAACCACCATTACCACCACGATTACCTCCACCACAACCACAATTACCACCACCACCATCACCACCACCACCATTATCACCACCACCAGTATTACCACCACCACCACCACCACTACCACCATTACCACCACCACCACTACCATCATTGCCACTACCACCACTACCACCATTACCACTATTACAACCCAGGAATCCAAATGGCCTGTTATCCCTGGTGTAATGGGAGCAAAATAAACACAGCAAAAAAAGTTTAGACTTATATTATCCTCACCAATTTAGAGCAACAATATGTACACTATATACAGTGATAAGTATAGTGCACTCCACGGTAAGCAAGGCAGAAATAGAAGCCACAAGATAGCAGACCGTGCTTCAGCCAGCTCTAGAATGGGAATGACAAGGGCAGACAGGAGAGTTGTACCCACATAACCTCTTCGATTGCCAAACCATCTTCTTATTGGCTAGAACCTGGTCACTAGTTGAACGACGGGGCCCCATCATCAACTCTTAGCAACCTGGTTTGCTGGTTGGGGGAGATAGCCTGTAAATGAGGGTGTGTACATGCGCCGAATAAAGGTTACGTACTCTTTGCATGCCACACCCCCACCCCGAGAAGGCTCAGGATTAGGCTGCCACCTCCCAGTGGTATCCGTGCCGCCATGGCACAAAATAATGGGACCGCCTTTCCTCTCCACCATCCAACTCTTAGATAGAGCTCAGCTTTTCTCGTGACAAAAAGCCAAATCCTAAACTCAAAGTGAGACAGCAGTCAGTCAGGCTAGCATAGATCCAAGATACAGGCGGACGGTAGCCCGCATCCCCTCACTAAAAAAAAACCCCACACCAGGGGATAAAAAAAAGAGCGTGAAAAGGGGTTACCACAAATATAACATCCTAACCTAAATAAATAAAAAATATTAGACTCTAGATAATGAGTCCGCCAACACATTTTCTTTGCCGGCAATATATTTAATTCTGAGTGAGTATGGTTGCAGTCTTAGCGTCCAGCGCATGAGCCTTGTGTTGTGGTTCTTCATGGCTTGGAGATATACTAGAGGATTGTGATCACTGTAGACTGTGACCACCTGCGATGTCTGGCCCACATAAACATCGAAATGCTCCAAAGCCAGTACCAGCGCGAGGGCTTCTTTTTCAATGGTAGAGTAAGCCCTCTGATGTGGCTGGAACTTGGCTGAAAAGTATGCTACAGGCTGCAACTCTTTATTCTCGGTTTGTAATAGTACTGCCCCAACCCCAGACTCACAAGCATCAACCTGTAATGAAAAAGGTTTGGAGAAGTCTGGAGACAAAAGAATGGGTGTAGTACACAATAATCTTTTTGCTTTATTAAAAGCAGTGTTACAGTCTGAGGTCCAATTAAAGGAAACTTTGTGACTGGTAAGAGAGGTAAGAGGGGCTACAATATCTGAGAAATTCTTACAGAATCTTCTGTAAAATCCTATCATGCCTAGGAAACGTTGAAGAGATTTCCTATCATGAGGAACTGGATAATCTTTAATAGCAAGAACTTTAGCAAGTTTAGGTGCAACTTTACCACTACCTACTTCATGGCCTAGAAAAGTGACAGTGGCCTGGCCAAAGGAAGATTTAGATAAATTAACTGTTAAATGGAACTCTGAAAGGTCTCAAAAAGAGCCTTAAGTCTAAGTAGGTGTTGATCCCAAGTATCAGACACCACAACAATATCATCTAGGTACGCTGCCGTGCCTTCAAGTCCTTTAATAGCCTGATGGATAAGTTTCTGGAATGAAGAGGGGGAATTTTTCATTCCGAAGGGGGTAACTGTGTATTGATAATGACCTCCTGGAATTACGAAGGCAGAGATTTCCTTCGCCTTATTCGTTAAAGGTACCTGATAGTAACCTTTAAGGAGATCTAACTTGGACACAAAAGTAGCCTTACCCACAAAGTCAATTACGTCATCCAGACGGGGAAAAGAGGGTAAGCATCTGTAATTGTGACCTCATTCACTTTACGGTAGTCTGAAACACATACGAAACCCTCCATCAGCCTTCTTCACAAGGATGCACGGTGAAGCCCATGGACTAGATGACTCCTCCACTAAACCATGCTTTAACAAAAATTCTACTTCCTGCTGAAGTAGCCTCTGCTTTTCAGGATTAGCTCTGTAGGGGGAGAGTTTAATTGGTTTAGATTTTCCCACATCTACATCATGATAACCTAACGTACATTTTTTCGGCACATCCGAAAAAATATTAGGAAATGACTGTAGAAGCTCAGTTAAATTTGTTGCTTGCGTTTCAGATAGTCCCTCCATTAAAGGGCTAGGATCCTTGAGGAGGACAGAATTTGAAAGTTTAATATTAATTTCAGAGATAGAGTGCAAAGAATCAGAGTCGTCCTCAGAGGAAGAGGACAGAATCATTACTGGGACTTTATCTGGTGTATGAAAAGATTTCAATTGATTGATGTGGTAAATTTTAGTTTTTGATGTCTTATCAATGGGAGCTACCACATAATTTACATCAGATAATCTACTTACAATCTGCATGGTCCCGTAAATCTAGCTTTAAAGGGTGGGGCCCAGGTATAGGTTCCTGCACCAACACCTTGTCTCCTGGAGGGAAAAGAAGCGGAATTGTGCACTTCTGTCATACCTCTGTTTCATCTTACTTTGAGCTGTCTTTAGGTTAGCCTTGGCTAACTGACGTGCCACCTGCAACCTTGAAGACGGGTTGTAGAGTGTTGAGCTAACGTCTTCTCCCATCCATCCTTCTTTGAGCACCCGAAGAGGACCTCGTATATTGTGCCCAAAGATCAGCTCAAACGGACTATACCCTGTAGATTCTTGCACCGTCTCTCGTACTGAGAACAGCAACAAAGGTAGTGATTCATCTCAGTCTGTAGGAAAGTGCATGCAAAAAGTTCTCATCATAGTTTTTAACGTCTGATGGAATCTTTCCAAGGCGCCTTGGGACTGAGGATGATAGGCAGTGGATAAGTTGTGGATTATCCCTAACCTAGTTAATACTTCCCTAAATGCTTTGGCAGTAAAGTTAGTACCTTGATCACTTTGAATAGTTTTAGGAATGCCAAAACAAGAAATGAATTTGGTTAAAGCTTTGAGAATAGCTTTAGTATTAATACTGCGCATTGGAATTGCTTCAGGATATCTGGTTACTTTATCCATAATCGTAAATAAATATTGATTTCCCGACTTTGACCTAGGTAGTGGACCTACACAATCTATAATTAAATCTGCAAAAGGTTCTCCATCAGCAGGTATAGGTTGGAGAGGTGCAGGTTTAATGGAATGTCCAGGTTTCCCTACTTGCTGACATTCTCGGCAACACCTAATATGATTCTTCACATCTTTCTTTAATTTTGGCCAATAAAATTCTTTTGTGATTCTATACAAGATTTTTGTAATTCCTAAGTGACCTCCTAATGAAGTATTATGAGCTATATTTAATATTTGAGGTCTGTACTTTGTTGGAACCACTAACCTGTTAAACAATTGCCGGCCCTCTATCTCCTTACCAGTCTCAGTGCAGACCAAATAATCATTTTTAACTTCATACTTGACCGGATGACCCAAAGAGGATTTACCCATGGCTGCCTGAAAAGCGAATTTTAAAGAAGGGTCCTTTCGTTGTTCGTCCCGGAAGGACAGTCCCTCGGGCATGGAAACAGAGACATCTGGCAATCCTGCAACCTGGGAATAGGAAGGCTTGATCGGGGTCTGTTCACTTGATTTACGAGGCTCCGGCCGGTGTGCCTCATAAAACAACGTGGCTATTCCGAGATCGGAGTCGTCCAAGGATAGGTCAATATTCTCTCCAGACAACCCTTGGGATGTTGCCCAAGTTATGGCCAACACCGGAGAAGAATTACTCATTATAGGTTCAGGACACGCACTAACAGTAGTAATGTTATTACCCAGTAATAACATGGCATCTTTCATGGGGAATCCTTTTGAGACACCTACAGTCAAGTACCCAGTGTAATATTTGCACTGTACATAAATTTTATGCAAAGGAACAGAATATATAGCTCCTCCAATAAAACAGAGGAATTCAAGGAAGTGTTCTCTGAAAGGTGTAATATTCCTTCTCTTACAAGTGAGCAATATGCTCCAGTATCTCTAAAGGTCTTTACTTCAGTTGTTTCTGAGTTTTCCTGAAGGGAAATAAGACTCTTGCAATAATAAGGGGCCATACCTTTTTCTACTTCTCTAGGGGACATGTTACTAGGGATATTAGAGATTTTCCCAATGGGTTGGGGTTTGTGGGGGCAGTTGGGACGAATATGACCTACTTGTTACAGAGAAGCAGATGACAGGCTTGCCCTTTACTCCCTGCGGACGTTGCAACTGGTGTCGCTCTGGCTGGTGTCTCTCTGGATACTGTTGTCGAGATGCACCCTGTTGAGTAATTTGTCTCTCAGCACGTGGACCATAAGTTGAGAAGCGTGGCTCACCAGGTGACTTAGTTGGCTGACGTAGACGTTCTCCCTCCGGCTGGCACTTCATTCTCCAAGGTTGACGATCTCTGCTCATGCCAGGCTGTTGAAAAGAGAGAGACGGGACCGCTCGGACAAAGGGGCGGGTTTGTTTCGAAGGTATCAGCAAACCTGACTGCCTCCAATGCAGTTGCTAAGTCACGATCCTGCAGAAAGACTCGAACCCCTGGTCCCACAGACTCCAGCAGATTATCAATCAGAATAAGCTGTACCAGCTCCTCAAAGGTAGAGACACCACTTGCTTTATACAAGCTGGTAAAAGCTTTGGTTTGCCGTCTCACAAAGTCCACTAGGGATTGACCAAGCTGCTGCCTGCTTAATTTAAAAAGTTTACGGTATTTGGCTGGGATACATGTATATGCACCCAACACTGTGGTCTTCACTACTTTATAATCAGAAAATTCAACGTCAATTTAATGCTGACGTTTAAAATTCCTGTGCCCCTTACCCAATAATGCTGTATGAACCAACGATTGCCCAATGCTGTTCCGGCCACCTCAAGGCTCGAGCCTGATTTTCGAAGCTTTCGAAAATTGTTCTGGTTCGGCCTCATTGAAGCGGGGAACAAGCTGTACTGCTTTTTGTAAACTAAAATCATTTACAGAATGCGAAAACTGTCTCCTTTCTCTTTCCCTATCAAATTCTTCCCTTGTGAATGCTCTCTGTTCCCTAGTTTGCTCAAGATTGATTTTTGCCAGCTCAAGTGCCAACGACGCTGATTCACCTTGAGACAACCCAGCTGCACTATACTGACGATTTTGCTCCGCAGGTGTATCATCTTCCTCATGCGAGAACATAGTAGTTTTTGCCCTAGCTCCCGTAGAGGGAGGAGTCTGATGTGCCGTCTCTTCTTCTGTAAGTTTTTCAGCAATCAGTGAACGCAGTTGCGCAGCTGTGAGAGTGCGTTTGTATTTAATGCCAATGGAACGAGCAATTTTCCAACAACGCTGTAGGGACAATTTAGGTAGGTTATGCAAAGTATATGCCGACACCAGACGTCTGACTCGTCTAGGTGGCATAAGTTATTCGCTATGCACAGCACGATTGCAGAATACCCAACGTAACACGTTAATTTGCAGAACACGCTTAGCTATGCACAGTACGATTGCAGAATATGCATACAAGCAAAGCTGATTGCAAAATTCTCCACACCGAACAGGCTAGTAACAACTGACACGCAAAATTTGTAAAGCATTGCCAGACAGCTACACTGTTCTAGAAGATTGACAGTAGCGAAGCGAGCACACCGGACAAGCTAGTAGCGAGCTGTTGAACGATCACACAACAGCAAGGCTAACCATAACAAAACTGACACAAAATTTGTAAAGCATAGGCAAAGCTAATGCAATGCCAGACAGCAAGCTGCACAATGTTCCTGCTACGAGCTTCACCCTAAGCTCAACCGTTTCTCTAAGTCCAGCTCCAGCTCTCGGACAGGCTACCCATATTACAACCCAGGATTCCAAATGGCCTGTTATCCCGGGTGTAATGGGAACAAAATAAACACAGCAGAAAAAGTTTAGACTTATATTATCCTTCACCAATTTAGAACAGCAATATGTACACTATGTACAGCGATAAGTATAGTGCACTCCACGGTAAGCAAGGCAGAAATAGAAGCCACAAGATAGCAGACCGTGCTTCAACCAGCTCTAGAATGGGAATGACAAGGGCAGACAGGAGAGTGGTACCCACATAACCTCTGCGATTGCCAAAACCATCTTCTTATTGGCTAGAACCTGGTCACTAGTTGAACGACGGGGCCCCATCATCAACTCCTAGCAACCTGGTTCGCTGGTTGGGGGAGATAGCCTGTAAATGAGGGTGTGTACATGCGCCGAATAAAGGTTACGTACTCTTTGCATGCCACAACCACCACCACCATTACCACCACCACCATTACCACCACCACCATTACCACCACCACCACCACTACCACCATTACCACCACCACCACTACCACCATTGCCACCACCACCACTACCACCATTACCACCACCACAATTACCACCACCGCCATTAACACCACCACCATTACCACCACCACCATTACCACCATTACCACCATCACTATTACCACCACCACCATTACCACCACCACCATTACCACCACCACCATTACCACCACCACCATTACCACCACCACTGTTGCGAACAGGGCAACTACTTAAGCCTGTTTAGCCTTTCTTGCAACAAATAAACAGGATTGATGGTTTTGGGAAGCGGGCCCACACAATCAATAATCAGGCGGGCAAACGGTTCTCCGTCTGATGTGATGGGGATAAGTGGAGCTGGAGGAGGAGTATGCGCGGGCTTGCCCACCACTTGGCATACCCGACAATGATGCAAGTGATCCACCATGGTCTCTCTCATTTTTGGCCAGTAAAAGTATTTTGACAATTTTCCTATTGTCTTCCTTATGCCCAGATGCCCCCCCATGGGACTGTTGTAGGCAACACCCAGGGCAAGTTCTCGGAAAATCGCTGGCAAAACTAATACACGTCTAACCCTAGGCGAAGAGTCACCTAGGGAACCTCTAAGCGTGGATTTTTTCATCAATATCTCTCCCTTATAGTAAAAACAGTCCTCCAGTCTTTCCGCTAACGTTCTTTGACACTACTAACTTCTTATCCCTGCTAGAGATGGGTCTTAACCGTTGCCCCTGTATTAATTCTTCCGGCCAAAGGGTTTTGGTGCCAGGTGACTCTAGATGTGAAGAGAACTCGGCAGGCTCTGTATCTTTGGACTTAGGTAGAAGGGTTTCACTGAATAACAAATTTAATCCCATATCTGCATGATCTTCTCTTCTCACTGGAGAAGAATGTCGGGACCGGGTCATGGCTCTCGTGACGATTCCGAGAGGAAATAAAGATGGTTCCTTTCCACAAACTTCGAGTGCATAATTATCGCTTGAGGCATTATCTATGACCACCGGCTCTTTACTAATTCCTTCTAGGCTTAAATCGTTCCCTATCAGTAGATCTACTGATTTGATAGGGAAACCTTCCGATATGCCCACAGCAGCATACCCTTCGTAGCCATCAACCTTCAGGTATATCTTGTGAAGAGGGACCCTAGAAACATTCCCACCATAGGCTTCTAGGAGTACGTCCATCTTGGTATAAGTTAGGTCGGTTAAAGGCAGGACACCTTTCCTCAAGAGCGTAAGGTAACTCCCAGTGTCTCGGTAAACCTTGACCTCCACAACCCAAGATTCGTCCATTCCAACACTCCCAGTAGAAAAATAAGGCTTCATCGCCATCTGAACCTTTAGCTCAGACACTTTCATAGGCGCTAGTCATCTCGATGAAGAAGCTCTTTGGCCCACGGTAACTTGTTTCGTTCTTGGATCTTCTCGGCCTTGGGACGTAGAAGTAACCATCTGCATCGGGGCTCTTTCCTGAGCCTGTCTTCCAGTAACGTTTTCCAACTTATAACAATTGTTCCTGCTATGCCCCCTTCTCTGGCAGTAGGAACATGTTAGAGCTTTTCTTGCTGGGAGAGCTTCTCTGTTACTTCTAGTCACTGATCTAACACCGTGGCGGGGCAGTGAGAAGGCACGAGCAGCAGCCTCTGGAGGGAATCTCTGGCGAGGTCCTTCTCTTGATAAACGTGTTCGATCCTTTGAACTAAACTTCGGGTTCTTCTCCTTGGGAGGCTTACCACTAATCAGCTGACTTGAAATTTCGTAATGGTCGGCCAAAGCGGCAGTTTCCATTACATCTAGACCCTGATGATCTATCAAGAATTTGCGCAGATCTCCCGAAATGGCATTGTAAAAATCTTCCTGCAGGATCAACTGGACCAGGCTGTTTACTGTATGGCAGCTCGAGGCCCACTGCCATCTCTCGAATGCTATCTGTTTTTGTCGGGCGAAGTCCACCCATGTTTGTCCTGGCAGCCGCTGGAGGGTACAAAAAGCCTGCTGGTAGCTTATTGGGAGCAGGTCATATGTTCTCAAAATCACTTTTTTAACGACCTGGTACTATATATATTGATGGTAAGGCAATGCAGCTGCACACTTCCTAGCCTTCCCCGTCAAAGTGGTATGCAATAGTGTAGCCCAGTATCTCTGGGGCCACTGCATAGCACGAGCCTGATTCTCGAACGTGGCAAAAAACGAGTCCAAGCCGGCCTCGCAAAATTTGGGCACCAGGGACGCCGCTCTATGTATGTCGAAATATGGACTCTCATGAGCATGCGACCTCCCAATGCCTTCACCTTGTTGTTGGCGCTCGTAGCGTATATTCTCCTGCTTAAACTCCTCATCATTCAGCTTACATTGGGCCTCAATTTGAGCAGTTTGTAAGAGTATAAGGCGCTCCATCCTCCCAAACTGGTCTTGAGAGATGGGGCTAGATAGTAGTGGAAAAGGGGAGAGTATTGCAGGCTGCTCTTTTGGACGAGCACCTCCCCCAGGCTGCCTTACCTCATCCTCCTTTGCGGGCGAGTCTGCGTCTCTAGCTATTTCTCCCGGTTCTGTTGTGGTTCCTCTATCAGAGGGTAAAAAGGTTTGAGTTTTCCCAGGAGCGAGTCCCTACGCTCCCATCGAGCCTTCTGAATCTTCTAGCAAGGACACGTGGTCGAGCTGAGAAACGAGGCTCCCTACATCCGAATCTACTTCCTTAGGGACGTTCAGCTGTAGGGGAAAGAGAATATTCCATATAATAGATTATTATTATTATAATCAAAAAGAAGCGCTAAGCCACAAGGACTATACAGCTCCATATAATAGAGCGAGTTGTCTTTGTGGTATAGTGCCTATTGCAAGTCACTCTGAGGTGTCTTGCTATCTGCCAGCACTTCTGCAGCGACAAAGTCTCCAACGTTGTTAGAGTCAATTCCCCAATCATTTGCTGCACAGTGTCGTCCATGATGAAGTTGGGTTGGCGCTGGTCCAGCAGAAGGTACCCTTTCTCCAGGACATTGGATCAAACAGATCCCGGACAGGCCCCCATTTTGTTGTGTACAGGGCAACTACTTAAGCCTGTTTAGCCTTTCTTGCAACAAATAAACAGGATTGAATATCCTGTTCTAGATGAAATCATTCAAGGGTTCAGTAGTAAACAATCACAATGTTTCTTTCTGTTTTTTTCTTAAGTTTCTTAATAAACCATAGAAGGGTTTTATATTAACTTTAAAAAGGTTGCACCAAAAAACAGAGTACTCATGAAATTTACACTAGAGTTCACTTAAAAGATAATATACAATATTCTGTCTTGTTTATAGTACTGAATGGCTCTAGCATCATAACACCTTCACTTCATATAATAAGACTTTGCTTAACTCAATCTAAATGAGACAGAAAACGTAACACTTCAATAATAATTCACTCTTATTCAACTTTCAAAATATACTAAGCGAGATTAGGAATATTCTACACTTAAAGGAGTTTTGAGGCGAGTCTGTCTCCCATGACTTTTTCGCCATCCTCTTTGAACCAATACTGCTTAAACTCGCTCCTAGCAGAGCTATGGACAATCTCCAGCGTCTCCAATACAGCAACACACACTTCGTCTGAGACGTTTCTGTCTGATACCGTCCGAGGTGCTGGAGGGTCACTAGGGAACCTCATGTGGGACCAGAAGGTTAAATCCAGGAATCAAGGAGCTTCTCTCACGAAAGGTGAGAGTGGACTGCCGTCACCTCGGATTAAGAGGGGACAGTGGCTAAACGACTGCCGGGTAATAAACAACTGTACCCATAGTTTACATCATCGAAACATCCTATCTATTTACACAGCTAAATAAATCAAGGCCAGATAATATTATAAAGTACTCTATCCTCATTTTAGCTACTAATGAGGCTAGAAATAATATAATATTGAGTGAAAAAGCCCGTTACTTATACATCATACCTGACCTAGAAGGTTCACAAACGAGGTGCGTAACAACCACCATTACCACCACCACCATTACCACCACCACCATTACCACCACCACCATTACCACCACTACCATTACCACCACCACCATCACTGTGGCATGCAAAGAGTATGTTACAATTTATTCGGTGTATGCCACACTCCCATATATTCTGCCTCCCAACCAGCGAACCGCGTGCTAAAGGTTAATGATAGATAGGGTACCCGTCGTTAAATCAGTACCTTGGTTCATTGACCAATCATAGGCAAGCCCACCAAAGCTGAAGCAACGTTGCTCACTTGCGGTAAGCATTTCTCAGACTTGCCTTCCTGCTGGTTGAGTACTGTACACTCTCTCTGGCTTCTGTTTTGCCATCTGCCACCATGGTGTACACTTATTATTCTATCTGTACGTATTGTGCATAGTGTACATATCTGTATGTAGTGGCTGAAGGCAAAATATATATTATATTCTACTGCTGAGTATTGTTTGCTCCAATTCCCTTTACGACCAGATCCCACAGGCCATTCTTTACCTATGTTTGTAATAACCACCACCTCCACCATTACAACCACTACCATCACTGTTACCACCACCACCACCACCACCAAACCACCATTACCACCACCATTACCACCACCACCACCACCATTACCACCACCACCACCACCACCAGCATTACCACCACCACCACCACCATTACCACCACCACCACCACCATTACCACCACCACCACCACCACCACCACCACCACCACCACCACCACCACCACCAGCATTACCACCACCGCCATTACCACCACCCCTTCCTTTTGATGTGGAGTTCCCAGTTTCCATTAAGAAAATCTTAGCCCTCGCCAAATTATGTGTCACTACTAATATTTTCTCTTTCAACAATGAATTCCTCAAGCAGAAATTTGGTAGCTGCATGGGAAATCCATTCTCTCTCCCATACTCGCTAATCTATACATGGAATACTATGAAACTACTATCCTTCCCAGCATCAAAGCACCAGACATGCACCAACCTACCTGTATGTTTACAGATAGGTTGGTGCATCTTTGACACATCGGCAGTCTTAACCATCTTGTTCAGAGTTGAATGAGAAACAATCAACTTCCATTCCTTGTTGTTCTCATCACCAGAAATAACGATCAGGTTGAATTTTCAGTTTATATTAAGTCCATTCACACTGCCAACCATGTTCGTTTCTACAGTCACCATTCAATCCAGATTAAGAAGAGAACCATCTCAAGCCTGTTCTTACGTGCACTCAGGATATGCAGCCTCTCGGACCAAGAAAACTTCAGTTCATTCACAAAACCCCAACCCCATTCAGCAGATCTCAACTCATGGTTCCTGTGGCATGCAAAGAGTACGTAACCCTTATTCGGCGCATGTACACACCCTCATTGAAAGGCTATCTCCCCCAACCAGCGAACCAGGTGCTAAGGGTTGACGATGGGGCCCCATCGTTCAATCAGTACCCAGGTTCCAGCCAATGAGAAGATGGCTTTGGCAATCGCAGAGGTTATGTGGGTACCACTCACCTGTCTACCCTTGCCATTCCCATTCTAGAGCTGGTTGAAGCACGGTCTGCTCTCTAGTGGCTTCTATTCTGCCTTGCTTACCGTGGAGTGCATTAATACCTATTGTTGTACAAAGTGTATATAGTGTACATACTTCTGTTCTAAATTGGTGAAGAATAATATAATTCAAAAGTTTTTCTGCTGTGTTTATTTTGCTCCCTTTACATCCAGGATAACAGGCCTTTGGGACTCCTGGGTTGTAATAGTTCCCTACCACCAAGGTACGTTCAGTCTTGTATTAATGATGATAGAATTACAGACAATATATAAAGTAAAAGGATACAAGTGCAACTTTCACTTTACATTCAATCTTCTCAACAGTGACCAACATAATCACGTTCTATCCCAGTAAACTGGGAAATCTCTTTTCCAAGAAATACAAATATCCAACATAGCAAGACACCAGGAGTTTACCAGATGCCATGTAAAGACTGCAACCAGGCATACATAGGGCAGACAGGACGAACACTATCTACAAGGATCATTGAACACCCGAGGGCGGAATGTTATACACAGGATAATTCAGCCATTTTTCAACATGTCAGCATCAACAGTCACAATATTCATTGGGAAGCTGCCACCATCAAAAATAAATCACACTGCAGCTACAAATGCAAAATGATAGAATCTGCCTTTATAGCTACCACTCCCAATTTTAACATCTCACAGGGACAATGGAAACCAGACGTCATTTCAAAATTCGCCCTCAAGAAGCACATACCAGCGCCTAATCTAACACAGAACGCCTGCACTCCATCAGGGATTTCAAAGCACAAAGAAATTTCATACCTAGACTTTTAGCTGTACTTCAGGACCTGTCTTCTCACCCACCCACTGCTTGACACGTCCCTCCACTCACGTGTACGGGGTTAGGTGTAACTTTTATATATTCTTGTTCTCATTTCATTTATGTATCTAATGGGTAAAACAACAAAAGTGTAACTAAAGTGGAATTTTATTGTGGCAACGTTTCGCTCTCCAGGAGCTCTGTCTAGCCGTTACAAACAATACATAGACACAAAGGGTATATATAGTCTTAGAGTGAGGTGTAGTTGTAACACTAGTAGTGGTAGCAGTAGAACTAATGCTTGTCGACTTGTAGACGAGTAAAAAGGTTATTAAAGCTTGTTGCTCGGGTAGCATAAAAATATGATGGGCAGATACTATTTATGTTAGAGATAAGTGGTTGGAGTTGAGGTCTGTTTGAGTGTTCCTCCTCTACTATATTCTTATGTAGTATCAGATTAGTGTTGTAGACCATTGTTTGTAGTGTTGTAGATGAGTGTTTTGCTGTAGACCAGTGTAGTGTTGTAAACCAGTGTAGTGTTGCAGACCAGAGTAGTGTTGTAGAGCAGTGTAGTGTTGTAGACCAGTGTAGTGTTGTAGAGCAGTGTAGTGTTGTAGACCAGTGCAGTCTTGTAGACCAGTATAGTGTTGTAGACCAGTGTAGTGTTGTAGAGCAGTGTAGTGTTGTAGACCAGTGCAGTCTTGTAGACCAGTATAGTGTTGTAGACCAGTGTAGTGTTGTAGACCAGTGCAGTCTTGTAGACCAGTGCAGTCTTGTAGACCAGTATAGTGTTGTAGACCAGTGTAGTGTTGTAGAGCAGTGTAGTATCGTAGAGTAGTGTAGTGTTGTAGACCAGTGCAGTGTTGTAAACCAGTGCAGTCTTGTAGACCAGTATAGTGTTGTAGACCAGTGTAGTGTTGTAGAGCAGTGTAGTATCGTAGAGCAGTGTAGTGTTGTAGACCAGTGCAGTATTGTAGACCAGTGTAGTCTTGTAGGCCAGTATAGTGTTGTAGACCAGTGTAGTGTTGTAGACCATAGTAGTGTTGTAGACCATTGTAGTGTTGTAGACCAGTGTAGTGTAGACCAGTGTAGTGTCGTAGAACAGTATAGTGTTGTAGAGCAGTGTAGTGTTGTAGAGCAGTGTAGTGTTGTAGAGCAGTGTAGTGTTGTAGAGCAGTGTAGTGTTGTAGACCAGTGTAGTGTTGTAGAGCAGTGTAGTGTTGTAGAGCAGTGTAGTGTTGTAGAGCAGTGTAGTGTTGTAGACACAGTGTAAGTGTTGTAGATAAGTGTTGTCAGAATTAGACCAGTGTAGTGTTGAAAGCAGATGTAGTTTGAGAGCAGTGTATTGTAGACATTGTATTGTGAGACAAGTGTTGTGCTAGCAGGTAGCTGTTAGAACATGTAAGTGTTTAGACAATTAAGTGTTGTACAGCAGAAGTGTATGTAGACCTGAGTGTTGTAGACCAGTGTAGTGAGGTAACCATGTGTGTGTCGACTAGTGTATGTAGACCAGTTAGTGTTGTAAGATGTAGTGTTGCAACAAAGTTAATTTGAATGTATGTTTAGACTGTAGCTTTGTGACACCAGTGTATGTGTAGACCAGTGTATTGTGTAAACAGTGTAAGTGTTAAGTATCAGTGTAGTTTGTAGCCATGTGTGTTAGACCAGTGTCAGTGTTGTAGAGCAGTGTAGTGTTGTAGACCAGTGAAAGTTTTGCCACAGTGTAGTGTTAGAGCAGTGTAGTGTCTGTAGAGCAGTGTTGTCTGTAGACAAGTGTAGTGTTGTAGACCAGTGTAGTGCTGTAGACCAGTGTAGTGTTGTAGAGCAGTGTAGTGTTGTAGACCAATGTAGTGTTCTAGACCAGTTTAGTGTTGTAGACCAATGAAGTGGTTGTTAGGTAAGACACATATGCAACAGTTAGGTATCTTTATTTCGAAACGTTTCGCCTACACAGTAGGCTTCCTCAGTCGAGTACAGAAAAGTTGATAGAAGCAGAAGAAACTTGAAGACGATGTAATCAGTCCATCACCCTTAAAGTTTTGAGGTGGTCAGTCCCTCAGTCTGGAGAAGAGCATTGTTCCATGGAATGAAACAATATGGAGATGAAGTGACAGGATGGAGCACTTATATAGGGCCAAGAGGTGAGACGTAGGTCACTAGAAGAGGTAAGAACTCAGATGCTGGGAGGTATTTTATACCATTTTAATGTTCAATCTGTCAGACACTGCAACACAGGCCAATGAAGTGTTGTAGACCATTGTAGTGTCGTAGAACAGTGTAGTGTTGTAGACCAGAGTAGTGTTGTAGACCAGTGTAGTGTTGTAGAGCAGAAGGCCTACTGGCCCATACGAGGCAGGTCCTTATCAAAACGACATCTACCTAAAGCTACTCAAGAAATAACTCCCGTACCCCTTAACACCAATCAAACCCAGCCCCTCCCACTCATATATTTGTCCAGTCTCTTCTTAAAGCTACCCAAGGTCATAGCCTCTATCACCCCACTGGGAAGACTGTTCCACGCATCTACAACTCTGTTAGAAAACCAGTACTTACCTATGTCCTTTCTAAATCTAAATTTATCCAACTTAAATCCGTTATTCCTGGTTCTTACCTGGTTCGACACCCTCAGTACTTTATTAATGTCTCCCTTGTTTATGCCCGTCATCCACTTATACACTTCAATGATATCTCCCCTCATTCTACGCCTCTCCAGAGAGTGTAGTGTTGTAGAGCAATGTAGTGTTGTAGATCAGTGTAGTGTTGTAGACCAGTGTAGTGTTGTAGAGCAGTGCAGTGTCGTAGAACAGTGTAATGTTGTAGATCAGTGTAGTGTCGTAGACCAGTGTAGTGTTGAACAGCAGTGTAGTGTTGTAGAGCAATGTATTGTAGAACAGTGTAGTGTTGTAGACCATGAAGTGTTGTAGAGCAGTGTAGTGTTGTAGAACAGTGTAGTGTTGTAGACCATTAAGTGTTGTAAAGCATGAAGTGTTGTAGACCAGTGAAGTGTTGTAGACCAGTGTAGTGTTGTAGACCAGTGTAGTGTCGTAGAACAGTGTAGTGTTGTAGACCATTAATGTTG
>NC_069413.1:13642123-13677419 GCF_026875155.1 Cherax quadricarinatus | reverse complement strand
AAGAAACACACTACGTTTTACAAGGCACACTACAGTTTACAAGACAACGTAGTCTTAAAAAGACATACTGTATTTCTTACTAGACACACTACAGTCTTACAAGACACACTACAGTCTTACAAGACACACTACAGTCTTACAAGACACACTACAGTCTTACAAGACACACTACAGTCTTACAAGACACACTACAGTCTTGCAAGACACACTACAGTCTTGCAAGACACACTACAGACTTAATAGACACACTACAGTCTTACAAGACACACTACAGTCTTACAAGACACACTACAGTCTTACAAGACACACTGCAGTCTTACAAGACAGACTACAGTCTTACAAGGCACACTACAGTCTTACAAGACACACTACATTCTTACAAGGCACACTACAGTCTTTCAAGACACACTACAGTCTTACAAGACACACTACAGTCTTACAAGACACACTATAGTCTTACAAGACACTCTACAGTCTTACAAGACGCACTACAGTCTTACAAGACACACTACAGTCTTGCAAGACACACTACAATCTTGCAAGACACACTACAGACTTAATAGACACACTACAGTCTTACAAGACACACTACAGTGTTACAAGACACACTACAGTCTTACAAGACACACTACAGTCTTACAAGACACACTACAGTCTTACAAGACACACTACAGTCTTACAAGACACACTATACTCTTACAAGACACACTACAGTCTTACAAGACACACTACAGCCTTGCAAGACACACTACAGTCTTACAAGACACACTACAGTCTTACAAGACACACTTCAGTCTTACAAGACACACTGTAGTCTTACAAGACACACTGTAGTCTTACAAGACACACTGTAGTCTTACAAGGCACACTACTGTCTTACAATATACACTACAGTCTTACAAGACAAACTATATTCTTACAAGACACACTACAGTCTTACAAGACAAACTACAGTCTTAGAAGACACAGTACAGTATTACAAGACATACTACAGTCTTACAAGGTACACTACAGTTTTACAAGACACACTGCAGTCTTAGAAGACACACTACAGTCTTGCAAGACACACTACCGTCTTACTAGACACACTACAGTCTTACAAGACACACTGCAGCCTTACAAGACGCACTACAGTCATAATAGACACACTACAGTCTTACAAGACACACTACAGTCTTACAAGACACACTGTAGTCTTACAAGACAGACTACAGTCTTACAAGACAGACTACAGTCTTACAAGACACACTACAGTCTTACAAGACACACTACAGTCTTACAAGGCACACTACAGTCTTACAAGACACACTACAGTCTTACAAGACACACTACAGTCTTACAAGAGACACTACAGTCTTACAAGACACACTACAGTCTTACAAGACACACTACAGTCTTACAAGACACACTGCAGTCTTACAATGCAGACTACAGTCTTACAAGGCACACTACAGTCTTACAAGACACACTACATTCTTACAAGGCACACTACCGTCTTACAAGACACACTACAGTCTTACAAGACACACTATAGTCTTACAAGACACACTATAGTCTTACAAGACACACTACAGTCTTACAAGACACACTACAGTCTTACAAGACACACTACAGTCTTGCAAGACACACTACAGTCTTGCAAGACACACTACAGTCTTACAAGATGCACTGTTGTCTTACAAGGCACACTACAGTCTCACAAGAAAAACTACAGTCTTACAAGGTACACTACAGTCTTACAAAACACACTACAGTCTTACAAGACACATTACAGTCTTACAAGACACACTACAGTCTTTCAAGACACACTACAGTCTTACAAGACACATTATAGCCTTACAAGACACACTATAGTCTTAATAGACACACTACAGTCTTACAAGAACACACACTAAAAACAGTCCTTACAAGACACACTACAGTCTTACAAGACACATTACAGTCTTACAAGACACATCTACAGTATTTGGGCACTTCCCCATTTAAAATTTACGTATTTTAATGCCCAAATACCTTTTGCTACTTGCTATGTCAAATTCATTAAAGTAACTTAATCCCTCCAGCCCATATTAACTATATATACTCATGTCTAATTATTATATTTATATATTCACAGTATTGATGTGTGTGAGGAGGAGACATAAGCTGAGTGTTGAGTGGGTAGTGTGGTGTGGGAGATGTACTGCGTGACGCAACACTGTCCTGCCGCAGACCCCCCCTTTCACTACACACCTTAAGCTGTTTCATACTCAGATGTTCATACTGCCTCGCATTCCACAACCACTACTTAAGAGTGGAATGCAGTCTCCTCTACTATGATCGAGCCTCAACGTGCCCTCCTTGTCAGCGCTATCCTGTCTCTACACTGATGTACATAACCACGAGTATGCAGAGATACGATACTGTGTACTGCCCTACTACTAGAGGCATATCCTAGTGACGGACGCTGTGAAATTGTAGAGGTGCTTGGCACAAGAGAGACTTTGATTAATATTTATGTTAAATTGTATTGATATGAGTAATCAGTAATAATGTGAAAGACATTAATGCAACTCCTAGTGCGACCCTCTGTCGTGTTGGGGGGGATGTTGCAACCCCTGAATGGGTTACAATGATTATTATGTATATATATATAATGTATATTACCTTTTCATATAATTTTATATTGCTTATATTTGCAATAATAGCTAAATCATAAATGTATTGCTTTATATTGTTATTTGACGGACTTATGTTGTTAGGATGTTACATATGTGCTCAGTTCAAGCCTTGATTGTCAAACTACTGTAATTATCGCTTGTCGCTCGTTATACTGCCGGCATCTGAGCTGTGCTGTCCACGAGGCTATCACGTGATCGAGGGGGGGTGTCCTCACCTCTCGTGAAGTATTCAGTCTGCTCTAGACTCGCTTGCTGGTTGGACAGATTGTCTGTCTCATTATTCTTGTTAGTTCTGTAGAACTCTGTTCACAGAACATTGCATAGACTTAGTGATTTTCGACATTGTACTGAGGTTGTGTGTCACATAGACACTCTGAGCATCTCAGGTCCCGAGCTATAGCTTCTGACCTAATTTTGTACTGGTTTCTGTGTATTGTCACAGTCAGGGTTTTTCCTATGCTGAACTTAGATTCAGTAGTATGGGAGTTTTGTAACTTTTGTGGAGGATCTGCTGATGGTCCCTACTTAGTGTCGTTATATTATCTCCCAGTTCCTGATTCTGTGTCGCAGTCGCATATTGCATTGCTATTGGGCTTAGCATTCTTTGTTGTTCAAGCAGACTGTTCGGGTTGCCAGTCGGTCAAGAAGTTAGTTTATTTGAGGACTTTGTCGGTCACTTGTTTAAGTCTAGTCGAGTCGTGAGACATAGTGAACTACTTAAGAGCACTTACAAACATACACACTTACTTGTACATATTTGTAATATCTTATTAAATGTTAATGTACCAGACGGTACTTAGGAATTATAAATGTGATATGTGCTTTCAGCACAATAATATTGAACTCGAGAGATTGATTTTATTTTGATTGCTGTGATTTAATTTACTTTGATAAAATACCTCTAGACTTAATAAATTTATTAAATTTTAATTACTCTAGTTAGTAGCCTACCAGTTGTAATCCTAAAGCACTATTGAATAATACTGAATTTTAATGGATAATTGGACAAGGATACTGACTACTTGTTACGAAAACCCAGTAACAGGCTGGATGCTAGAAGGGCAGTCCTTTCTAGTATTCACTGGAGATCTCTAAGCTTTTAGAATCGCGTTTTTTGTAACAGAGCCCATCTTTGTATCCTTGCATTCCTAGACTTCATGGAGTTAATGAAAGTAAGGGGATTATGATCTGAAAAGATAGTGACTTTATGAGGAGAAGTTCCGACGTATACATCAAAATGTTCACGGGCCAATACTAAAACTAATGCCTCTTTTTCTACTGTGGCATAGCTTCTTTGATGGGATTTTAATTTAGAGGAATAATAAGCTATGGGATGGAGAATATCTGAGGTTGTCGATGGCTGCAGCAACACAGCTCCGACTGCATAGCTACTGGCATCAATATGCAGAAAAAAGGGGATGTCAAAATCGGGGCTACACAAAACTGGGCTAGAATTAAGTAAACGCTTTAGCCTTAGGAAAGCTAGATCACACTCATCAGTCCAATTAAATTTAACTTTAGCACTAGTGAGTTCACAGAGTGGAGCTGCCACTTGTGCAAAGTTCGGGAAAAACCTTCTATAATAACTGGCCATGCCTAAAAACCGTTGAACCCCTTTTCTGTCCAGAGGTACCGGAAATTCTGTAATGGCCTTAACTTTAACATTCAAAGGTGCGACCGTACCCTGCCCTATCTTAAACCCTAAATACTTTATCGTAGCCTGTCCGAATTTGCATTTTGCTAGGTTAACCGTGAAATTATACTTCTCCAGTTCTTGAAACAGGGCCTCTAGACGGACAGATGCGACTCCCAGTCGTCACTGACAATCACAAGATCGTCCAGGTAGGCCTCTACCCCCTCAAGGCCGTGGGCAAGTTGGTTCATCAGTCGTTGGAAGGTGGAAGCCGCGTTGCAGAGGCCGAAAGGGGTCACTAGATAGTTATACAAACCCCCATGTACAGTAAAGGCTGAAATCTCCTGGCTTTGGAGGTCAGCAGAACCTGGTAGTAACCTCTCAGCAGGTCCAAACGGCTCACAAACTTTGCTCCAGGTACTCGGTCAATTAAGTCATCTACCCGTGGCAATGGGTAACCATCCGGCACTGTGACAGCGTTCACTTTCCTATAGTCAGTGCACATCCGATATGTCCCGTCTGATTTCGGGACCAAAATACAGGGAGAGGCCCAGGGACTCTGACTAAGTGCAATAAGTCCATTAGATAGCAGAAAATCTATTTCTTCCTGCAAAATTTTGTGCTTGACTGGACTTAGGCAGTATGGAGCTTGTTTAATTGGGGCAGTGCCTCGGACGTCTACATCATGAGTTCCCAACGTACAACGTTTGGGAATGTCCTCAAATAGCATTGGGAACTGCTCTATCAGTTTCTTAACCTCTTTCACTCTGTCGGCGCTAAGGTCACCCAGGAAAGTGTCCAAGGCTTGGAGTACTTCCGAATTTTGGAGGCGGATTTCTATCCCTCTCGAGCAATCTTCTTCAGCAGGAATAGGGATGACAGGAGTGGTGGGAACAGGTTTCCCGTAGTATCTCTTCAGCTGGTTAATGTGGTAGGTGTGGGTCGATTTCCTCTTTCCTGGTGTTCGTACTTGGTAGTTCACTTCACTCAACCTTTTAACCACCTCCATCGGTCCTTCATATCTCGGTGTCAAGGAGTGTCCCGGAACTAACTTCTGTGCTAGTACTTGGTCTCCTGCTTGAAATGTACGTGGTGCTGCACGCTTATCATAACGTTCCTTCATCGTAGCCTGGGCTTTGACTAAGTTCCTTGAAGCTAAATCTCTTGTGAAGGCTAGATGTTCTTGCATCAAATCAGGAGAGACTCGTAAAGTTGGTTTAGAGCACCCGGTCCACACGTCCTTTAACACAGCTAGGGGACCACGTACAGTGTGGCCGTATATCAGCTAGAATGGGTTGTAGCCCAAACTCTCTTGTTCACTTTCTCTTATTGCTAAGAGAAGAAATGGAATACCTTCGTCCCAATCTTTGCTGAACTGCTCGCAATAAGAACGTAGCATCGTCTTCAGGGTACGATGGAACCTTTCTAGGACTCCCTGGGATTGGGGTCGATAACTGGTAGCCCGTTTTGTTTTTACTCCCAGACGCGACAAGGCTTCTTTAAAATTTTTTGGGAAAAATTTGGAACCCTGGTCCAAAACTGGATTTCATGGGGCAACCCCACATGAAGAAAATTTGCCCAAAGCTCGAAAAAAATTTCCTCTTTTATCCTTCCACGGCATGCCCTGGAACCGGGTGCAGATCCAATTAAAACAAAAATTGGTTCCCAAGCTTGTTTTGGGGAAAGCGGGCTCACACAATAAATAATCAGGGACAAACGTTCCCGTCTGATGTGAGGGGATAAGTGGGGGGGGGGAGGGGGATATGCGCGGGCTTCCCCACCATTTGGCATACCTACAATGATGCAAGTGACCCACCACGGCCCTCCCATTTTGGCCCCGTAAAATATTTTGACAATTTTTCCCATTGTCTTCCTTATCCCGATGCCCCCCCTGGACTGTTGTGGGCAACACCCAGGGCAAGTTCTCGGAAAATCGCCGGCAAAACTAATACACATCTAACCCTAGGCGAAGAGTCACCTAGGGAACCTCTAAGCGTGGATTTTTTCATCAGTATCTCTCCCTGATAGTAAAAACAGTCCTCCAGTCTTTCCGCTTCATTCTTTGACACTACTAACTTCTTTATCCCTGCTAGAGATGGGTCTTCCCGTTGCCCCTGTATTAATTCTTCCGGCCAAAGGGTTTGGTGCCAGGTGACTCTAGATGTGAAGAGAACTCGGCAGGTTCTGTATCTTTGGATTTAGGTAGATGGGTTTTACTGAATAACAAATTTAATCCCATATCCGCATGATCTTCTCTTCTCACTGGAGAAGAATGTCGGGACCGGGCCATGGCTCTCGTGACGATTCCGAGAGGGGATAAAGATGGTTCCTTTCCGCAAACTTCGAGTGCATAATTATCGCTTGAGGCATTATCTATGACCACCGGCTCTTTACTAATTCCTTCTAGGCTTAAATCGTTCCCTATCAGTAGATCTACTGATTTGATCGGGAAACCTTCCGATATGCCCACAGCAGCATACCCTTTGTAGCCATCAACCTTCAGGTATGTCTTGTGAAGAGGGACCCTAGAAACATTCCCACCATAGGCTTCTAGGAGTACGTCCATCTTGGTATAAGTTACGTCGGTTAAAGGCAGGACACCTTTCCTCAAGAGCGTAAGGTAACTCCCAGTGTCTCGATAAACCTTGACCTCCACAACCCGAGATTCGTCCATCCCAACACTCCCAGTAGAAAAATAAGGCTTCATCGCCATCTGAACCTTTAGCTCAGACACTTTCATAGGCGCTAGTCATCTCGATGAAGAAGCTCTTTGGCCAACGGTAACTTGCTTCGTTCTTGGATCTTCTCGGCCTTGGGACGTAGAAGTAACCATCTGCATCGGGGCTCTTTCCTGAGCCTGTCTTCCAGTATCGTTTTCCAACTTATAACAATTGTTCCTGCTATGCCCCCTTCTCTGGCAGTAGGAACATGTTAGAGCTTTTCTTGCTGGGAGAGCTTCTCTGTTACTTCTAGTCACTGATCTAACACTGTGGCGAGACGGTGAGAAGGCACGAGCAGCAACCTCTGGAGGGAATCTCTGGCGAGGTCCTTCTCTTGATGAAGGTGTTCGATCCTTTGAACTAAACTTCGGGTTCTTCTCCTTGGGAGGCTTATCACTAATCAGCTGACTTGAAATGTCGTAATGGTCGGCCAAAGCGGCAGTTTTCATTACATCTAGACCCTGATGATCTATCAAGAATTTGCGCAGATCTCCCGAAATGGCATTGTAAAAATCTTCCTGCAGGATCAACTGGACCAGGCTGTTTACTGTATGGCAGCTCGAGGCCCGCTGCCATCTCTCGAATGCTATCTGCTTTTGTCGGGCGAAGTCCACCCATGTTTGTCCTGGCAGCCGCTGGAGGGTACGAAAAGCCTGCTGGTAGCTTATTGGGAGCAGGTCATATGTTCTCAAAATCACTTTTTTAACGACCTGGTACTGTATATATTGATGGTAAGGCAATGCAGCTGCACACTTCCTAGCCTTCCCCGTCAAAGTGGTATGCAATAGCGTAGCCCAGTATCTCTGGGGCCACTGCATAGCACGAGCCTGATTCTCGAACGTGGCAAAAAACGAGTCCAAGTCGGCCTCGCAAAATTTGGGCACCAGGGGCGAAATATGGACTCTCATGAGCATGAGACCTCCCAATGCCTTCACCTTGTTGTTGGTGCTCGTAGCGTATATTCTCCTGCTTAAACTCCTCATCATTCAGCTTACGTTGGGCCTCAATTTGAGCAGTTTGTAAGAGTATAATGCGCTCCATCCTCCCAAACTGGTCTTGAGAGATGGGGCTAGATAGTAGTGGAAAAGGAGAGAGTATTGCAGGCTGCTCTTTTGGACGAGCACCTCCCCCAGGCTGCCTTACCTCATCCTCCTTTGCGGGCGAGTCTGCGTCTCTAGCTATTTCTCCCGGTTCTGTTGTGGTTCCTCTATCAGAGGGTAAAAAGATTTGAGTTTTCCCAGGAGCGAGTCCCGATGCTCCCATCGAGCCTTCTGAATCTTCTAGCAAGGACACGTGGTCGAGCTGAGAAACGAGGCTCTCTACGTCCGAATCTACCTCCTTAGGGACGTTCAGCTGTAGGGGGAAGAAAATATTCCGTATAACAGAGCGAGTTGTCTCTGCGGTATAGTGCCTATTGTAAGTCACTCTGAGGTGTTTTGCTATCTGCCAGCACTTCTGCAGCGACAAGGTCTCCAACGTCGTTAGAGTCAATTCCCCGATCATTTGCTGTACAGTGTCGTCCATGATGAAGTTGGGTTGGCGCTGGTCCAGCAAAATGTACCCTTTCTCCGGGACCTTGGATCAAACACCACCACTGTCACAACCCAACACCACTGTCACAACCCACCACCACAGTCACAACCCACCATTACTGTCACAACCAACAGCCACTGTCTCAAAACATTCCCAATCTCACAACCCACCACCTCTATCACAACCTACCACTACTGTCACAACCCACCACCACTGACACAACCCACGATCAATCTCACAACCCACCACCACTTTCACTACCAAAACCACTGTCAACTCCTACCATCATTGTGAAAACCCACAACCACTGTGACAACCAACCACCACTGTCACAACCCACCACCACTGTCACAACCCACCACCACTGTCACAACTCACTAACACTGACACAACCTACCACCATTGTCACAAACCATCACCACTGTCACAACTAAAAGCCACTGTCACACACTACCACCACTGTCACAACTGAAAACCACTGTCACACACTACCACCAATGTCACAACCCACTGCTACTGTCACAATCCACCTCCACTGTCACAACCCACTATCACTGTCACAACCCAGCACCACTGTCCTAACCCACCACCACTGTCACAAAGCACAACCACTGCCACAACCCACAACCACTCTCACATCCCACCACCACTGGAACAACCCACCACCACTGGAACAACCCACCTCCTCTGTCACAACATACCACCAATGTCACAACTCACCTCCACTCTCACAACCCACTACAACTGTCAAAACCCACCACCTGTGTCAAAACCCACTACCACTGCCATAACCCACCACCGCTGTCAAAACCCACAACCAATGACACAACCCACCACCACTATCACAACCCACCACCACTGTAACAACACACCACCACTGTCACAACCCACCACCAACGTCACAACCCATTGCCACTGTCTCAACCCATCACCACTGTCACAACCCAACACCTCTATTACATCCACCACCAAAGTCACAACCACCAGCACTGTCACAACCCACCACCACTGTCACAATGTTGCAACCCCTGAATGGGTTACAATGTATATTATGATTATGAATATAATGTATATTTTCATATAATTTTACATTGCTTATATTTGCGATAATAGCTAAATCGTAAATGTATTGCTTCATATTATTATTTGACTTAGTTATGTTGTTAGGTAGGATGTAACATATGTCCTCAGTTCAAGTCTTGATTGTCTAACTACTGTAATTATTGTTCTTTGCTCGTTTCCCTGCCGGCTTCTGTTGCTGGGCAGTAACTGTCCACTGAGCTATCACGTGATCGAGGGGGGTGTCCTCACCTCGCATGAAGTATTCAGTCTGGTCTAGACTCGCTTGGTGGTTGCACGTATTCCTGACAAGTGCCTAACCCTTCCTTATTGGCCCTTGTTGGAAGATCGTCTCTTGTCTCATTATTCTTGTTAGTTCTGGAGACTGTTCACAGAACATTGTATAGACTTAGTGATTTTCGACGTTGTACTGAGGTTGTGTGTCGCTTAGACACTCTGAGCAACTCAGATCCTGAGCTGTAGCTTCTGACCTAACTTGTACTGGTATCTGTGTACTATCACAGTTGGGGATTTTCTTATGCTGAACTTAGATTCAGTAGTATTGGAGTTTTGTGACTTTTGTGGAGGATCTGCTGATGGTCCCTATTTAGTGTCATTATATTATCTCTTTGTTCCTGATTCTGTGTCACAGTTGCTTGTTATATTGCTATTGGGCTTAGCATTCTTTTTATTGTTCAAGCAGACTGTTCTGATAGCCAGTTGGTCAAAAAGTTAGTTTATTTGAGGACTTTGTCAGTCACTTGTTTAAGTCTAGTCGAGTCATGAGACATAGCGAACTACTTAGAGCACTTACGCACATACACACAAACTTGCTTGTACATATTTGTAATATCTTATTAAATGTTAATGTACCAGATGGTACTTAAGAATTATAAATGTGATATGTGCTTTCAGCACAATAATACTGTATACGAGAGAAGTGATTAATATTATTTTGATTACTGTGATTAATTTAATTTAATTTAATTTGGTAATATACCTCTAGACTTAATAAATTTATTAAATTTTAATTTCTCTAGTTAGTAGGCTACCAGTTGTAATCCTGAAGCACTATGAATCATACTGAATTCTAATGGATAATTGGACAAGGATACTGACTAATTTTTATGAAAACCAGTAACAGGCTGGATGCTAGAAGGGCAGTCCTTTCTAGTATTCACTGGAGATCTCTAAGCTTTTAGAATCGCGTTTTTTGTAATAAACGGGGGCCTGTCCGGGAGGCTCTTGATCCAAGGTGCTGGAGAAATTGTCCTGTTTGACGTACTAGTAACTCTATGATCAAACACTTTGAGTATTTTCCTAATCTGAAGACTTTGAGTTTAGTCTTGTACAACATACTAGGTGGATGTATGTACTTGTCTGAGTCTCTTGATCCAAGGAGATGGAAATACTGTTTATGAGCTCTAGCTCTAAGACAACTAACACTAAAATTCCTATCAGGATTATAGTTTCCCATAATCACTCTCTTGTAGTACATTTATTTTCGTGATGTATGCCAAAGTGAAACAGTTAACTGATACTCTGACTCTGTCTGAGTTGAGTATATTAAAACTTCAGACGTGTTGGCGATTAGTCGAATATCTTGGTGTGGCGTATAACAGGAATTACACCGCAGAAACTGTCAGAGCGTTAATTAAAGATATATTGTTTCCTGCTCATACAGAGATGTCTGATTATGATTCAGATTCGGAAAGCCTAGTGTCACAATTAGGAAGTATGACTATTTGATGACGTAGAAGAAAGAGCAACTACAGCAGAAGTGTCTGAGACTAGTGAACCTCCGCTCACGCCTTCCCGCCTCACTGACACAATAGTACAGAGTATAGCTGGTAGTATGACTCAGCCTCATACCAGTACAGTGTATGCTACACCTGTATCTACTTATTCTAGACCAGATCTAGACTCTCTTGAGATGCCTGGACAAGGTGTCCGACCTAAGGACCGTCCAGACCACGTTAGATTCCTTACTCCTCCATTACCCACTGGTCCTATCTCTCAGGAACAGTTTGAGAGGTTGGAATGCCTCTTTATGTTGCAGACTGCACAAATAGAGGCACAGAGGAAATTGAACGAAGAAGATTTCCAGAGAGAAAATATTCGTATTGGAAGACAACAGACTGATAGATCACAGGACACATTTAATGTGCAGAAAGCTGCCTCCATGGCTCCTAAGTTTTTTGGGAGTGACTTAGACACCTATTTTGATGTGTTTGAGAACCAGGCACGTGCTATGAACTGGTCATGTAAGCACTGGGCTACCTTGTTGCACACAGCTTTGACAGGAAGAGCTCAAACTTGTACTGCTGCTTTACCATTTGCCAAGTACATAAGTTATGACGCTGTCAAACGAATTATTCTAGAGACATATAACTTGTTACCTGTAAGTTATCAAAGCGCATTTCGTATGTTACAACGACGACAAGATCAAACTTGTGTAGAGTTTGCTCGTTAGAAAAAAGTTGAATTTGAGAGATGGTGTAGGTCTGCCATCTGTAACAACTACGACAGCCTTGCTCAGTTGTTACTACATGAAGAGTTTAAATGTCTGCTGACATACAAGAATATCTGATCGATCATACTATCTCGGATATTCTGGAAACTGCAACTTTAGCAGACAATTACGAGATTTCTCACAAACTTGTACATACTAAAACACAGAGAAACAAGGTAACTAAAAATTGTCCTAGAAGTTGGCAACCTAAATCAGCTGCTCATTGCCGGCCTGATGTACCTGCTACTGTAACTTCTCATACCTTTACCAGGAAAACACATAATCCTGAATCTGTCTCTGTGGCTAGACAGAAATCTGATATCGAGAAGAAGAAAGCTAAATGTACCTATTGTAACAGAAAAGAACATGCTAGAGAGTGTTGCTATAAGATAGAAAGAGATACGAGAGACAGTCGTGCGGCTGGCGCCCCCACTCAAGTCGTATCCTCTTCCGAGCAACAAAGGCACCAAAATCCTAGTAATACCTCTGATCCTACTGTTTTAGATAATATTACTCAGGATAGATGACTAGCATCAGAAAGTGCTTCTGATGAAAAGATTCATTCAGCGATGAGTCCTTACTTTTCGAGAGGTAAAGTAGGATTTGACGAATCACATCTGACTGAGATATTTTTTTTTTTATTTAAAATACAATACATAGCTTAACATAAAAACCCCTTAAACAAGGGTTGATATACATTTAATATAAACACATTTTGAAACACAATCCCTCAGAACGTACAATAGCAAATAACAAACACAATATTAACAGACACAAAGAGGTTACACAAATATACTAGAAAATATCGCTTGTGACAAAACATAACATTAAGAAAGATGAGTAATCTTAATCCTATTCACACAAGAACAACAACAAGGACATAACATGTAGGTGCCCCCTGTAGCAGGTTCAATAATATAATTAAATCCATAATCCCTTCAGGTATACACTATTTATATAATATTACTGTGACATGTTGCCAATGCACAATACAATAAGAAGAATATTACAATAAATATATAAATATATCGGTTACGCACAACCTACACAAATAATCAATAAATGAAAGGACCTACATCACAATCTCATGATAAAACAAAGTACATACTCTTACTCATCTAACCCCCCAGTACATAAGTTCCCTACAGTCACACATACTCACCTTACCACTAGTCTTACGAGTCAGCCACAAAACTAGAAAAGCCATAAGCATTCCGCACTCATCTACAGGCTATACACATTATATAATATAGCAATAAAATGCTCGGTACAAACACATAAAACCCCATTTGCCAGGGCAAAGCCTAAAGGTAAATCAAGTACTTCAACAAAGAAAGAAGGCAGTATACCCTGATATAAGACATCTATAACACATTATATAACTGCACCACCACATCCTCTCACACAACCACATTTACCACAACCACACATTACACAGATCCACACAGCAACACAGCCCCTGTGCATACCCAACCCCAGAGATGAGCCCGTTCCATCCCCTGAACTTCAACCCCCCCTTTCAGAACGCTAACAATGCTACGGTACCCTGCTGAAAAAGCCTGGTCCCAGCAACTTCCATATATTTCCCGATTACAACACAACGTTCTATAAATGGTCGCCGCCAACACCCTTTTGCGCACCTCCTAATCCCCATTCCCTCTCATCGCCCAGGATACAAAAACAAAATCCGCAATTATATACGTGATTTCACGTTGCACAGGCGCCTCGACGCCTCCCACGTCCAAACTTAATGCCCTCAATACTGATATCCTGCCTCCTCCCACTGTCCTCAGAACCTTACCCATCCATTCCCTGATACTCCCCAAATTATCACAGAAATACACTACATGAAACGCCGTCTCCTCATCCCCGCACACCCGACACGCGCCCTCCACCATCAACCCTCTTTCCTTAAGTGCAGCACCCGACGGCAGTATACCATGGAGAAAACGGAAAAATACCTCTCGCGCATTTGGACGCAAGCGCATCAACCGTAATCTCTCCCAGATATCCTTCCATGCATACATAGGATAGATACTCTCAGCCTTCGCGACTACCTTCGCCCTTACAACACGCTCTAAAACACCCACTCGAACTTTATTAGGGTCCCGTACATGCAGCAACGCCCGCAACACTTCTTCACACACCTTCATCTCCGACCCTCCCCACCACATTCGCACCTCTTCATGTAAGTCATTCACTCCCCTCCCTGCTTGACCCCACACACGGCGTAACCCCCACTTCAAATAAATACACTTTACTCTTAACTGTAAATCAATCAACCCCAATCCTCCTCTGTTGACCGGTAAAGTAACCACACTCCTACTCAACCATTCACACCCTGAACCCCAAAAAAATGGAAAACCCTCTTTAACAGCCTCATAACATCCAGACCTGCTAACGGATATACCACTACCACGTGCCAGACTTTACTGTATAACAACACATTCACAACAATCCCACACTGATGTACTGTCAAATGAGTTGGTCTCAACCCATCCAATCACTCCATCACTCGATCCACAACAAGTCCAGAATTAACCATCCTTGCCTCTCTCGCACTACCCATATACACTATTCCACACACTTTTATCCTGTCCACCATATTCCAACGTACATTCCATCCCCAACTCTCTCTTCCCACCCAATCTCCTAAGACCAGTAATTTTTATTTTTCCACATTAACTCTTAAACCGGTAACCCCCGCGAAATTATCAATAACATCTCCAACTGCACGTAAACTCCTCAGCGTTCGCACGAGTATTGTCGTGTCATCCATGTACCCTATAATTCCCTGCTCTCCACTTCCTACTCCCCAATCCACCACCAAACGTGCTTCCACCTTTCTATAGAAAGGGCCTGTTAAACAGGCAAACAACAATTGAGACAGGGGACAACCCTGCCTAATACCCCGACCCATGGATACCCACTCCCCCAACTTCCCATTTGCTTTTACACACACTCCCACACCTGTATACAATGTCTCTGCCCAACGCACCACCTCCTCCCCAAAACCCTGCCTCCGTAATATGTACCACAACACCTCACGTTCTACACTATCATATGCTGCCTGCCAATCTAATGCTAAGACACCCCCCATCCCTGCTCCCCTCTCGACCCTTCCACAAAATTCTTTATAATACTATGCCCATCATACATCATCCTCCCAGACACACCATATTGTCCTCTCGCAACCACTCTATCCACCACACACTTCATCCTATTTCCTAAAATTTTTGCAAAAATCTTATAATCAGCACACAGCAATGATATTATCCTAAAGTCTTGCACCATGTCTTGTCACTTACCTTTTGGCACTAAAACCACAACCGCAGTTCCTTGCAACCTGCCCATCCTCCCCTCCCTTTTCATCGTATTCCAATGGCTCACATAAAACTCGCAGGGTAAGCCATACAAACCTGGTGCCTTACCTCGTGCCATCCCCTCCAAAGCCCTCCACACCTCCCCTTCTTCAATATCCCCCCCCCAACGCCATGCGATCACTGCCACTTAGCACAAAAGATAAATTCTCCCCCAACCTCCGGAAAGCCTCCACATCCACCCCTACACTCAGTAAATTTCTGCCAAACCACCTATCCACGTAATAACTCATCGCCTCCGTTGTTCTTAACTCTTGTCCCCCCCTATATCCACCCAAGTCCTCATGTACCACCAGCCTATCAATTTCCATAGCCATTCGGCACTGCCTCTGTCCCCGTAACACACAGGCCGATGGGCGATCACCCCACACCGCCTCTTCAATTCCACTCTGCACTCTCACCGCATCAAATCTGTCATTCTGCAAAATCTCGAATCGTCCCTTTTAACAACTCGATTTCCTCCATGGGATACTGCCCTGCCTGCACGCCCCTCTCATAACAACTTTGCAACCTACCCTCAAAATACTGCTGCAACCCGTACGTCATCCAACCCTGGTACTTTCCCCATTGCACATAAAACCGCTGGATCCTCTCCTTAGTTACCCCATCCCACCACCCCAGCAAGTCACCCACATCCCTACCCTCTCCCACAAATTCTCCCACATTGTCCTAAAATCTAACCCTGCCTCCTCCCCCAAGAAGTCTCACATTTAACTTCCAATACCCTGGATACCTCTTAGGTAAGCTGGCCCAAGTCAAGTCCATATAAACAGCTCTATGATCCGTGTATACAGCATCTACCATACGCACACACATCACCCGCACATTCTCGTCACATATAACCTATTGAGCCTGGCCGCGTATCCCTGTCTATGAAACGTATGCTCAACCCAATAACATCCCTTAACCCCACACCCAGCAAAAGATTCCTTAGGCTAACCAAAAAACACCCTGCCCCCGTGGCTCCACATCCTTTCTACGTACTATACAAATCCAATCACCACCTACGATTGTTACCGAGGGAAGAGATCTCAAATAATAAACCAAAACATCACGCACAAATTCATTCTTCACCCGTACATCATGCTCCGCCGGCGCATACACACAAACCACTGCCAGTCGCTCACCTCTCCACCATCCATCTACCCGGAGTACCCTACCCTCCTCCCCTCCCTCACATCTAATGACAAAAAAACGGGCTCGTCTCCCGAATCAGGATCCCAACCCCACCCTTCAAACGTTCCGAATATGCCACAAACACACGATATCCAGCCACATTCAAATCCCGACCAACCTTAAAGTTATGCTCCTGCACAAACGCAATATCTATGGCATAACGCCTCAAAAACCCCTGGAGCCACAAACGCTTCACATTCACACACATCCCATTTACATTCACAGTCATACACCTGAAACCTTCTTTAAGGGTTTTACACGCTGCCCTGGAACTTCTTTCATAGGTGCATTACTAGCCTTCCTACTCTTCCCACCATGCTCTCCACTGTAAGCGCTATTCTCCCCCCCGGTCAAACACCTGACCGGACACACCTGTGGTGCCTCCACTCACCATGTCGGCCCACGGTTTCTTCCCCGGCCTCTGTGCCGGGGTCAAAACATCATTGGACTCAGAGTGCATTGCCGCCCTCTTTCGCCGAACACTCTCTGCATCCATGTTCTGGTCGGGGGATGCCTCACAATGTACCTCCGCCGCCACCTCGACCACAGTCACCACTCCCGTAGAAGCGGCACCCGCAGTCAGCTTACTGCCTCTCCTCTCGTCATCACTCTCCTCTGGTCCTTCCACCGACTGCACATAATCCCCAGCTCTCGTCGTCTCCAAAAACCTGTCCATTAACTGCTATGAAGCCACATCCTCCACTCGTTCCTCTCCACTCAGCTTGGTCTCCCCTTCCACCAAAGCGGAGACCATAGAGCCTACAGGCATTGTTGGGCTCGACCCCACCGTTGGGAACTCTCTCTCCACCTCCTCGCTCCAAGAAGAACTATGGCCCTTTACAGGTGTCCCACTGACAGGCCCCGCCTTCGGGCCAGGCCCTCACTCCGTCCCTCTGTTTGCATCCTGTCGTCGCTGCTGCCTCCCACACTGGGCTGCCATATGGTCATAAGCGCCACATAGCCTGCAAGTCTTGCACTGCCCTGCATAATACACCATCACTTGTGTCCGGAAGTCTTCCAGGATGACAAACGATGGGATGGAATGCCTCAGCGTCATCTTCAGAATGAACGTACCCTCCGGCAAGCTGGCGTACACCCCATCCACCCAGGTACCTGCTGTTGCCAGATGCACAGTACCGTAACATTCAAAAACGTTCCGTATGTCTGCCTCGTCAGCTTCGAAAGGCACGTTACGTACCTTTACCCAAGTGTAGTGTTGTGACACATCAATTAGACGAACTCGTATTGCCGAGTTAACGTCCACACAGCCATCTTGATACTGCTCCACCAGGCGCTCATACACTGCCATCGATCGTAGCTTAACGAATATCTGGTAAGCTCCGTTGAGCAATACTCCATACAAATCTTGATCAGCAATGCCGTATGTGTCGTGAATAATCAGAGGTAGAATCACCTGTGCAGACTGAGGTGTAACTACACCCCGCACTAAATCAAAGCACACAGTGTTGACACGCCTTCTTGTATTCTGCGCCATCTTGTGAAAATCAATCTGCGCAGGAAGGCCTCTCAACCAGGAGCGTGTGTGCAGCACAACCTCACGGCCCTATAGCGATGAGCTCAATGATCCTACTGCTTTAGATAATATTACTCAGGATAGATGACTAGTGTCAGAAAGTGTATCTGACAAAAAGATTAGTTCAGCGATGAGTCCTTACTTTTCGAGAGGTAAAGTAGGATTTGACGAATCACAGCTGACTGAGATAATTACTTTCAGAGACACTGGCAGTTATCTCACGTTATTAAGAGATGTACTGCCCAGAACTGATGATACCTATTGCAAGATAGATGTATTGTTAGAAGCCTATGGTGGGGCTGTTATAAAAGTACCTCTTCATAAAGTTTACATTGAAACAAGCTATTATACTGGTTATATTTCAGTGGGTATATCCAGTGGTGTATTTCCCATCAGGTCAGTGGACTTCATGCTGGTATATGTAATGAACCACTTGTGATTGAAAATAACACTGATGATTATTATGCCATTGAAGCTTGTAGAGAGAAGCCTATTTTATTTCCTCTCAGCGCAATTACTAGAGCTATGTCAAAGATTCAACAACCTTCCTTGTCTCCTGTTGAGTTAGTGGATGACAATGATTTGGGCTTGAATATGTTGTTTAGTGACGCTCTGCCCCCAGGATTATTAACACCAACTCCCACTGGTCATCAACCTAGTCAGGACACACCTGACGTTAAATTTCTAACTCATGATGATTTAATCAAGGATCAGTTTGTTGATCAGTCACTGGAAAGACTGGGAGATATAGCAGTTACTGAGAGTGAAGCAAAGGATCTCGATAATTGTTACTATTGTAGTAACGGTGTACTGATGGAGAAAAATACATGTAAGTTGTCAGCTGAAAGTGTTTCCACCACAGTCAAGCGTTTCGTAGTGTTACCAGTTACATTTCGTGAACAAGCCATTGATTTTGCTCACAATAGTCCCACTGGAGGACATTTGGGTATCAAGAAGAGACTCGGTAAACTGGCAAAACATTTTACTTGGCCAAAGATGAAGGAAACAGTAGCTGATCATGTGCAACGTTGTCACGTGTGTCAAGTGACAGGCAAGCCAGCACACACACCTCCACCTACACCTCTCACTGTGTTCACTAGTAGCAAAGTTCAGTTCATCTGGACTAGTGATTATTCAGACTTGTTCAAAAGGTCGAAGTATCTGCTTTCCTCTGTTCTTGTGAAGAGTCCTAATTTCAATCTTCCCTTTTTACATATAGAGGCGAGTGGTTATGCAGTGGGTGTTGTGCTGCTCCAACAGTCAACATCCACTGATATTCTCCATCATATATGTTACTACTCATCTAAGCTTAAACGACACCAGAAAAATTATGCCACTATTGAGAAAGAGGCTCTAGCTCTTATGGTGTCCTTTGAACATTTTGACGTGTATTTGGGCACTTCCCCATTTTAAATTAACGTAATTTTATGCCCAAATACCTTTTGTTACTTGCTATGTCAAATTCAGTAAAGTAACGTAATCCCTCCATCCCATATTAACTATGTATACTCATGTCATGTCTAATTATTATATTTTTATATTCACAGTAGTGATGATGTGTGTGAGAAGGAGACAGAAGCTGAGTGTTGAGTGGGTAGTGTTGTGTGGGCGATATTACTGCTTGGCGGAACACTGTCCTGCACCAGACCCCCCCCCCTTCACTACACACCTTAAGCTGTTTCATACTCAGATGTCCATACTGCATAGCATTCCACAACCACTACTTAAGAGTGGAATGCAGTCTTCTCTTCTATGATCGAGCCTCAACGTGCCATGCTTGTCCATGCTATCCTGTCTCTACACTGATGTACATAACCACGAGTATGCAGAGATACGATACTGTGTACTGCCCTAGTACTAGGGGCATATCTTAGTGAAATAGACACACTGTTAAATTATAGAAGTGCTTGGCACAAGAGTGACTCTGATTAATGTTTATATTAATTTGTATTGATATGAGTAATCAGTAATAATGTAAAAGACATTAACGCAACTCCTAGTGCGACTGTTTGTCGTGTTGGGAGGGTGTTGCAACCCCTGAATGGGTTACAATGATTATGAATATAATGTATATTTTCATATAATTTTATATTGCTTATATTTGCGATAATAGCTAAATCGTAAATGCATTGCTTTATATTATAATATTTGACTTAGTTTATGTTGTTAGGTAGGATGTAACATATGTGCTCAGTTCAAGTCTTGATTGTCTAAGTACTGTAATTATCGCTCTTTGCTCATTTCCCTGCCGGCTTCTGTTGCTGGGCAGTAAGTGTACACTGAGCTATTACGTGATCGAGGGGGGGTGTCCTCACCTCGCCTGAAGTATTCAGTCTGGTCTAGACTCGCTTGGTGGTTGGACGTATTCCTGACAAGTGCCTAACCCTTCCTTATTGGCCCTAGTTGGAAGATCGTCTCTTGTCTCATTATTCTTGTTAGTTCTGGAGACTCTGTTCACAGAACATTGTATAGACTTAGTGATTTTCAACGTTGTACTGAGGTTGTGTGTCGCTTAGACGCTCTGAGCAACTCAGGTCCTGAGCTGTAGCTTCTGACCTAACTTGTACTGATATCTGTGTACTATCACAGTCAGGGATTTTCTTATGCTGAACTTAGATTCAGTAGTATGGGAGTTTTGTGACTTTTGTGGAGGATCTGCTGATGGTCCCTACTTAGTGTTGTTATATTATCTCCTTGTTCCTGATTCGTGTCACAGTTGCTTGTTATATTGCTATTGGGCTTAGCAATTCTTTTTATTGTTCAAGCAGACTGTTCTGATAGCCAGTTGGTCAAGAAGTTTTGTTTATTTGAGGACTTTGTCCCGACACTTGTTTAAGTCTAGTCGAGTCGTGAGCATAGCGAACTGCTTAGAGCACTTACACAAAATACACACAAACTTGCTTGTACAATTTGTAATATCTTATTAAATTTAATGTACCAGACGGTACTTAAGAAAATTTTAAATGTGATATGTGCTTTCAGCACAATAATACTGTATACGAGAGAAGTGATTAATATTATTTTGATTACTGTGATTAATTTAATTTAATTTAATTTGATAATTAACCTCTAGACATAATAAATTTATTAAATTTTAATTTCTCTAGTTAGTAGCCTACCAGTTGTAATCCTGAAGCACTATTGAATCATACTGAATTCTAATTGATAATTGGACAAGGATACTGACTAACTTTTTTTTTATATTTTATTTAAAACAGTGAGATACAAAATGATAAATGTATATTAAAAACACACAAAAGAAAGCAGTTAATTTTACAATAATCTCACACGACCAACGATACCGTACAATATAATGGCAATACACCTTACACACAAAGTATTGACAAAGGTTTTATACTAAGACACAACACATTAAAGAACATGTCTAACTATGTTGTATATACAAATGGCAAGCACACATGGGTAAGTATATAGACTGTATAATAAATCATTGTGTTAAAAAACCAACAAACACAATAACACACACACACAAGCACACTCATACACACCAACATACACATAGGTATTAATGAATCGACGACGAAAACATCCAAATATAACAAATACGATGTGTTATTTTACATCTCAACAAATAATGTAATCAATTACATGTAATATCATATATTACCAATGATTGGTATACAGGAATAAAAAGGCAAAACTCTTAAAGTTCTGCACATACAAATTTTTTACATTTTTATTAATGACATCATCACATTGGAGACATACATACAACATTGGAGACATACATACAACATTGGAGACATACATACAACATTGGAGACATACATACAACATTGGAGACATACATACAACATTGGAGACATACATACAACATTGGAGACATACATACAACATTCACAAACACAAGACATTTACACACAATTAAATGCAGCTGACCAGCCCATTAGATTACCCACTGAACAAACACAAATTATCTCAAATCCTTTAACTCTAATGCTCTATATGAAGACGGGAAATCTTTCTCCCATCTCCCCTCATATACCAACTGATTTCGACACTTAATTCTAAGAATTGTTCCCGCTAAAACCCGGATTCTGCTATTACCTTCAACATGCTTCATAGCCCATGACACATAAATATAATCGACTACGACATACGACACTGCACGTTGTACACAGATGTCAACCCCACCCACATCAAAACTCCAAGCCCTAAGTACCGACAAACCTCCCCCCCCCCCCCCTATCATTCGTAAAACCCTGCTTAACCACGCACATACTATACCTAAATCTTCACAGAAATACACAACATGAAACGCTGATTCGTCCTCCCCGCATGCTGAACAACTCCGGTCCTCCTCTACACGCCGATTAGACACCACTTTGGACGGCAGAATCCCGTGCAAAAATTTAAAAACCACTTTGCGTACTCGAGGAAGGAGACGTAACTGATGAACCTGCTTCCATATATCACACCACGCATACATGGGAAACATTCCCTGAACTTTCACCTCAACTTTCACCATACCCACTCTTTCCAAAGAACTCAATTTAACGCTCCGCACGTCTCGCATGCACAGTAACACACGTAGCATCGTATCGCACCTGATTACATCTGTCCGTCCCCACCACCTGTGCAGGTCACAATACATTTCTGTTAAACCACCATGCCTGCCACCCAGTCGGAGAAAACGACGCTTCACATAACAAGCAATGACTCGGTCTTTTAAAGGAACAAGACCTAACCCTCCTTGACGCACTGGTGCCCCTCCCACCGCTCTTGTGAGCCAGTCGCACCCTGAGCCCCACAAAAATCTATAAACTCTATTTAAAAGATGTTTGAGATCCCCCTGTATTAGTGGATGCAGCGCAGCAACGTGCCAAACTTTACTATAAAGAAGAACATTAATTACTATCGCCCTCTGGTGTAGGGTTAAATGTCGTGGCCTGAGACTATTTATACGCCTCAAAACAATATTTACCACCCTCCCCGAATTACATGCCCTAGTCTTATCAACCTCTCTCATATACTGTATACCACATATGTTAACACAGTCAACCACCGTCCACGTCTCTATACCTACCTCCTCTCTCGCCCAATCTCCCAACTTCATAATCTTTGATTTTTCTTTGTTAACCAGCATTCCTGTTGCCTTACCAAATACATCTGCAAGTCTTCCCACAAAACTCAATTGCTCCCTCGTACGTAATAGGACAGTTGAATCATCTACATAACCTACTATGGCAGGTCGATCACTACCAGAACCCCACGACGAATCTACTCCCCGCCCACAAACTGTCCAATAAAAAGGGTCCTGCATGCAAGAAAAGAGCATTTGAGACATAGGGCATCCCTGTCGAATGCCTCTATTCAATTTGACAAAGTCTCCTAACTTCCCATTAATTTGTACTTGAAACCCAGCACCATTATACAAAGAACGAGCCCACATGATGATCTCATTACCAAAACCCTGCCATCTCATGAACTTCAACAGCACATCCATTTCTACACTATCAAAAGCAGCTTGCCAGTCTAAAGCCAAAACACCACCCTCGTCCCTCATTCCGCATTCCTCGACAAACTCCCTGATATTCCCATGACCATCATACATCGACCTACCTGGCACGCTAAACTGACCCTTATGTATTAACTTGTCAAACACTTTCTTAATCCTATTCATTAAAATTTTTGCATATAATTTATAATCACTACACATTAGTGATATTGGTCGGTAATCCTTAAGTGATACGGGTATGTCACATTTTTTAACTAACACCAAAACCGCCATACTCTGCGACAAACCTAAACGTCCCCCATCCTTCATCGCATTGAGTAAATGTACCAGAAAAGTCCTTATGACCTCCCAATGTTGAATATAAAATTCACACGGAATGCCATCAATACCTGGCGCCTTGCCCTTGTACATTCCCTGCAAAGCCTCCCACACCTCAGCTTCAGTTATAGGCCCACCCATGAGAAAGCGATCATTATCATTCAACTCACATCGTACATTCCGCCCCAATTCCCGTATTGCACCCACACTTACATCTTTATTTAGCATTTTGAGATTAAACCATTTATCAACATAATAACTTATTCCTTCAGTTGTTGTTACAACCTGACCCTCACTATACCCTTCAACGCCATCCTGCACCACTAAACTCACGATTTCGGTCGCCTTCCTCCTTTGTGTCTGACTACATAAGACACAAGCGGACGGCTTATCACCCCACACAGCCTCCTCAACTCCACTCGAAATACGCGCCCCATCAAAAACTGTATTTTTCAGCACCTGATATGTTCCTTACATTGTCAATCTCGTCCACTGGGTAAATTCCAGAAACCTCACCTTGCGCATAACAGTGCTGTAAAGAACCCTCCAGGTACCTCAAAAATCCATACTCCAATCGAGAGGCCTCCTTACCCCGATGTACATAAAAATCCTTAATTCGAGGCTTCATAACCTCGTCCCATTGTCGCACTAAATCACTACCTTCCAAGGAGTCTACTCCCATAGACGTCCATAAGTGCATGAAGAGTCTTATCTTCCGCACTTTGAAGTAAACGAGTATTTAACTTCCAATATCCTTTAAAATGAGTCGGGAGACCTCTCCAGTTGAGCTCTACGAGAACACCGCGATGGTCGGAGACATACACGTCTAACACACGCACTTTGGTTACAACTACCGAGACACATACACCCTGTCTAAGCGCACAGCATAGTCCTTACACACGAAAGTGTGCTCAATCCCTAAGTCACTGCTTCCACCCAACAACTGTGTTCTCTCATCATCTGAACACTCCAACGCAGGCACACACGGCACAGAATCATACTCCTGCGACTCTAAAAGGTCGTTCAATGTCGATACAATGTTAGCTTCCATGTCAGCATCCTCTCTTGCTTGAGGGCTCTCACGTCCACCATGTTCTACCACATCATGGTTGACCGTACCAGGTAGAGTCACGCAGGATGACTCCACAAGCATGGCCCGATCCACCTCATCACTCCACGATTTCAGGCGCGGTAAGTCCTCGGCTACTTCATCTAGCAGAATCTGACGAGGAGCCTCACCATCCGGACGACGACCACGTCCTGAGGGCGGCTGGAGCTTAATGCATTGTGCAGCAATGTGATCCAATGCGCGTATAGGCGACAAGCTTGTCTCTGTCCAGGATACGTAACATACACTTGGGTACGGAACTCCTCTAGGTTTATGTACGAAGGTATTGGTTGGCGCAGGGACATTTTCAACATGAAAGACCCTTCTTGTAAACCAGCAAAGTGGCCATCAGACCACCGACCCATAGTAACCTGGTGGATCGTCCCATAGTATTTGAAGGCGTCACGTATGTCAACTTCGTTAGCCTCAAAAGGCACGTTTCGCACACGTACCCACGTATAGTATTGTGAAACGTCGTGCAACTTAACTGTGACTGCTGGGGTGACTTGCTTGCTAACATCCTGATACTGGTTGACAATCTGCTCGTAGGTCTTGGTATCACAAAACTTTACGAAAATCCGGGATAGTCCATTTATAAGGCAACGCCACACAGGGATTCACGCTGGATGCCATATATATTGCGGATGATGATCGGCACCAACACATTAATCAATGCGCTGGGGATTGTGCCCTTTATGAGGTCGATACAAACAGTATTAACTCTCCTTCGAAAACCAGTCGCAATTGTTGTTGCCGTCGCAAAGCTCCTCCACCAGGTGTCGGGACTGAGGAGAGACAGCTGACGACCGCTCAGCACAGTGTCTGAGCAGAGAATGATAGAAACTTTTAAGGGAACCAACAATCGCCTCTTGAGGTGGACATTGGCACTCCAAGCTTTTAAGTTTCATATTGTGTATATCAATGGTTCATCCAATTATATCTCTGACTGGTTAAGTCGTGACAGTCAGTAGAAGATTTGGTACCTTACATGGCTTTCCCGGGTTAGAACTTTTTCCTCGCATATTCTTCTTATGGTCCTTGACTATAAGTCTTGGTATGGGGGAGTGTGAGGGATAAGTTCAACAGATAGGAGTAGCGAGCGAATATATGGTGATGATAGTTGGATTGCCAGTCTGCTTGTTAAGGTAGGGTCAGTGTCTAGCTCCCATTATCTCCCCCCCTTTTTCTCCACCCCGAAATGTGACATGTGGGGCTCCAACCAAATGGATAATCACTTGACTCACAACTCCCAACACAACTGTAAGTAAAAGCCTCTGCTCCTATTTTAGTGGATATATTGGTTATAAGCTTCACTTTTAACCAGTTCTAAGATGTAGCTCATACTGCCTTGATTTTCATGTTTTGCTTTTAAATCCTCACCATTCTTTTAAGTGCCTTACACTTATGGAGAATGATTTATCGAGCAGTGGTTAACTTTTGTCTCTTTCTAGCTTGGAATGTCAGCTTGGGTCATCTGGCAACTACAGAGACAGTGCTGAAGGAAACAAACTTCACATGAGTTCTGTGACGTCACCCTTGATCTACATACCTGAGTGTAGTCAACCCCAGGCAACTATCCCTCATCTCTGCAGTGGTGAAGGACCTGCGTTCCTATCATCTTGACGAATCATTCAAGGCAAAACATACTGTGAATGAATAGTCACTGGGTTGTCACTCACCAATTGTGACCCCCCACATCATCAGCAACAGCTACAATTTCTACAATGTGCGATATCAACAACATCAACCAGACACCACAGTCTAACTGAACATATTAGCATTGAATTCAAATATCATTTTTATATTTTATTTTTCATTTTTCTTTCAAGTAGAATAAAAGTTCATATTTAAATGTTTTATATTTTCAACTCTAACAATAAAGTGTTTATATTTGTATGTTATTATTCTTTTTCCATTCATTAATTTTCCCAAGGAGGAGCCAGCCTGGGTAATACCTACTTAAGATGTTCCAGGGCTGAGTAAACCTTCACACAAGGCACCTTGGAAAGATTCCATCATTACAGACTGGGATGAATCACTACCTTTGTTGCTGTTTTAAATAAGAGAAACTGTGCAGGAGTCTACGAGTACAGTTCGTTTGAGCTGATCTTTGGACACAATGTACGAGGTCCTCTTTGGGTGCTCAAAGAAGGATGGATGGGAGAAGACGTTAGCTCAACACTCTACAACCCGTCTTCAAGGTTGCAGGTGGCACGTCAGTTAGCCAAGGCTAACTTAAAGGCAGCTCAAAGCAAGATGAAACAGAGGAATGACAGAAATGCACAATTCTACTCCTTCCATCCAGGAGACAAGGTGTTGATACAGGAACCTATACCTGGCCACACCTTGAAAGCTAGATTTACGGGACCTATGCAAATTGTAAGTAAATTATCTGATGTAAATTATGTGGTATCTCCCCTTGACAAGACCTCAAATTCTAAAATTTACCACATTAATCCATTAAAACCTTCATACACCAGATAGTCCCAGTAATGACTCTGTCTTCTACCTCTAAGGACGACTCTGACTCTTTGCACTCGGTTTCTTAAATTAATTTCAAGCTTCCAAACTCTGTCCTCCTCAAGGACCCTAGCCCTTTAATGGTGGGGTTATCTGAAACTCGAGCAAAAAGTTTAACTGCACTTCTACAGCAATACCCTGATATTTTTTCGGATGTGCCGAAAAAACGTACATTAGGTTATCATGACATAGATGTGGGAAACTCTAAACCTATAAAACTCTCCCCCTACAGAGCTAATCTTGAAAAGCAGAAGGTACTTCAGTAGGAGGTAGAATTTCTCTTAGAGCATTGGTTAGTGGAGGAGTCATCTAGTCCAAGAGTATCACTGTGCATCCTTGTTAAAAGAACTGATGGAGGTTTTGGCATGTGTACAGACCACCGTAAGGTAAACGAGGTCACAATTACAGATGCTTACCCTCTTCCTCGTCTGGATGGCGTAATCGACTTTGTGGGTAAGGCTACTTTTGCGTCTAAGTTAGATCTCCTTAAAGGTTACTTTCAGGTACCTTTGACGGATAAGGCGAAGGAAATATCCGCCTTCGTAATTCCAGGAGGCCATTATCAATATACAGTTACCTCCTTCGGAACGAAGAACTTCCCCTCTTCATTCCAGAAACTTATCCATCAGGCTATTAAAGGATTTAAAGGCACGGCAGCTTACCTAGATGACATAGTGGTGGTGTCTGATACTTGGGATCAACACCTGTTCAGTTCCCATTTAACTGTTAACTTATCTAAGTCTCCCTTTGGCCAGGCTACTGTTGCCTTTTAGGGCCATGAAGTACGTAGTGGCAAAGTTGCTCCTAAATTTGCTGAAGTCTTGCCATTAAAGATCACCTAATTCTCCATGATAGGAAATCTCTTCAACATTTCCTAAGCATGATAGGGTTTTACAGAAAATTCTGTAAATTTTCAGATATTATAGCCCCTCTTACCTCTATTACCAGTCACAAAGTTCCTTATAATTGGACCCCAGAATGTCAAAATGCTTTTACGAAAGCAAGAAGATTATTGTGCTCCTTTGGGGAGCAGCAGCAGGATAATACTGCACCATCTCTCGGGGCCCTTAACAACAACAACAGCTTTGTATGTCATGGGCGCCAACACGTGGTGTGTGGTTCTTCTCTCTTATATCCATATATTAGTGATGCAAATTACATGGTGAGTTTAAAATATGTGGCCTGTAGTTATAACTTTTCTCTTGACATATGCAAAACATCACCCTTCCTATAGCAGCAGTTATTAGATGTACTAGTCATTATATTTTGTTGTTGCAGAAGTACTATGAAGATTCTATGTTCAATAAAGCCTAGAGATAAGGACTGTTTCTATCACAACAATTTATTGAACATAGAATCCTGGGCTACATGGTGCTGATCCTGCGCTAGACTACATCACAACATGGAGCATTTACTGAAACCTGAGAGGCTAGACTGTGACCCAGCTTATCAACGGCTGCTCAGGAATGGAAGCACTGGTTTAAGACTTTCGAAAACTTCTTGGGAGCCCTTCCTGAGGAAGATCTAGATAAACTAAGTCTGCTCATCAATTTTGTGTCACCTAAAATATATGAGGCTATTTCTGAGTGTAATACCTATGAAGATGCTATCAAAGCCCTCAGGTCTCAGTATATTAAACCTACAATGAAATCTTTGCATGCTATCACCTTGTAACTCGCCGCCAGCAGATTGGGGAACCCTTAGCGGAATACCTGGAGTTTACCGGGAGAGATTTCGGGGGTAAAAGGGCCCCGCCCCCGGTCTGTGCCAGGCCCTCCTGGTGGATCGCGCCTGATCAACCGGGTGTGTGCTGGCTGCACGCAAACAACGTCGACCACGCCCGGCTGATCAGGAACGATTTTAGGTGCTTGCCCGGGCCCAGCTTAAAGACTCCCAGGGTCTTTTGGGAAAACCCCCCCCTTATGTGTGTTGGAGGCATTTAACAGTCTCGGGCCCCTGACACTTATTGTATGGTCTCTTAACGTGCTTGACCCCCTGCTTTTCTTTGGGGGGAGGGGTGCACGTTCCAAGTCTTTTGTTTTGGTGAGTGTTTTTCGTGTGCAATTTCGGTACAGTCCCTCTAGGATTTTCCGGGTTTATAAAATCAGTTCTTCCCTCCGGTTCCAGGGAACGGTTTTTAGAAACCAAAAGCGCTCCAGTAATTGAGGGTTTTACTCCTTTTATGCCCCCCGTGAAATTTTCTCTGTACATTTTCTGGGTCGGAAATTTTCACCTCCCCTTGAAAGGTGCTGTTAGAGTGCAGCAGTATTCCAGCCTAGTAGAACAAGTGCCCTAAAGAGTGTCATCGGGGTTTGGGCCTCCCTTTTTAAAGGGTTTCTCATTATCCATCCTGTCATTTTTAGCAGATGCGATTGTACAATGTTATGGTCCTTGAAAGGTGGACCCTCCGACATAATCACTCCAGGTCTTTGATTTGGTTTTCGCTTTTTTTGTGGCCAGAAATTTGTTTTTATTTGATGAAGTTTTAATTTCCTCATTTTTTTACCATATCTGAGTAATTGAAATTTCTCATGTTGAACTTCATATTTTTTTTCTGCACCCCACTGAAGTTTTGGGTTGTGTCCGCTGGAGCCTTGCAGGTCTGAAATAAGACATGTCTGCGATTCGGGTTCATCTGCAAAGGAAAAACCGGTGTTGGCTGACATCCTTTTTCTATGTCGGATATGGGGATGAGGAAAAAGATGGGAGTGAGTAGGGCCCTTGTGGAACAGAGCTTTTCCCGTAGCTGCCTGGCTTTCTCTTTTGACGACTACTCTCTGTTTTCTGTTAGTGAGGAAATTATAGATCCATCGCCCGATTTTTCCCTGTTTTTCCTTTAGGGATTTTGTGCGCTATTACGCCAGGGGTCCACTTGTCAAAGGGGCTTTTGCAAAGTCTTTTTATTTTTACATCTCATTTTTTTTGTCTTCTAGTGCTTTTTGGCCCTTGTCGGTGACCCGCCGCCAGCAGGGGGGGGAATCCTTAGGGGAAATACCGGGATTTTTCCTGGAGAGAGTTTTCGGGGGTAAACGCCCCCGCGGCCCGGTCTGTGCACCCCTCCTGGGGTAGCGCCTATCAACCGGGCTGTTGCTGCTGGCTGCACGCAAACCAACGTACAGCCACCCCCGGTGATCGGAACGACTTTAGGTGCTTGTCCATGCCAGCTTAAAGGGCTGCGGGGGTTTTTGGTAATCCCCCTTATGTTGCTTGGAGGCAGTTGAACGTCTCGGGCCCTGAATTATTGTTGGTCTCTTAAGTCTGGACACCCCTGCTTTTCATTGGGGGTGGGCATCGTCTCCCAAAAGTTTTTTTGTTTTCGTGTGAGTGATTTTCGTTGAAAGTTCGGACTGCCCCTTGGGTTTTTCCCGGGTTATATAACCCATGTTTTTTTCCCCCTCCTGCTTCCGGGAAATACGGGGTTTTAAAAACCCTCAACGCCCCCGTAATTGGGTGTTTTATCTCCTTTTATCCCCCCGGAAAGTTCTCTGTACATTTTTAGGTGGGAAATTTTACCTGCCTTGAAAGTGCTGTTAGAGTGCAGCAGTATTCCAGCCTAGTAGAACAAGTGACCTGAAGAGTGTCATCAGGGCTTGGGGCCCCCCCTATTTTGAAGGTTTCATTTCCTCCTGCATTTTTCTAGCAGATGCGATTGATAAAATGTTAGGGCCCTTGAAGGTAGATCCTCCGACATAATCACTCCCAGGTTTTGCTTGGGGTTTCGCTTTTTTTGGGGCCCGAATTTTTTTTGTACTCGATGAAGTTTTAAATTTTCCCCTCATGTTTACCATATTGGTAATTGAAATTTTATCGTTGAATTCATATTTTTTTCTGCAGCCCCACTGAAAGATTTGGTTGATGTCCGCCTGGAGCCTTGCAGTGTTGCAATGGAGACACTGTCATGCAATTCGGGTGTCATCTGCAAAGGAAGACCGGTGGGGTGGCTGACACCCTTGTCTATGTGGATATGAGGAGGGGAACAAGAGGGGAGTGGTACTGTCCCTTTGGGGAACAGAGCTTTTCACCGTAGTCCCTCGGCTTTCTTTTTTGGAGACACTCTCTGTGTTTGTTGTGAGGAAATTATGATCCATCGACCGACTTTTCCGTTATTCCCTTTAGCGCGCATTTTGTGCGTATTACCCGGGTCACACTTGCAAGGCTTTTGCAAATCTGTATATTTACACTGCATTCTTTTTGTCTTCTAGTGCATTTGGGATTTGTCGTAGTGATCAGTAGTTGGGGACAGACAGGAGCGCCCTGTTCTAAACCCATGTTGCCCTGGGTTGTGTAACTGATGGGTTTTAGATGGGTGGGATCTTGCTTTTTAGGCCCTTTTCAAAGATTTTTATGATAGGGGATGTTTTGCTATTGGTCTGTAGTTCTTTGCTGTTGCTTTACTCCCCCCTTTGTGGAGTGGGCTTTCTTTTGTTTTTAGTAACTGAGGGGAGACCCCGTGTCCATGCTCCCTTCCATAGGATGGAAAGGTCGTGATGGGGGCTTCTTGCAATTCTTGATGAACACAGATTCCATGATTTGGCCCTGGGGCAGAGTGCATGGGCATGTCATTTATCGCCTGTTCGAAGTCATTTGGCGTCAGGATAACATCGGATAGGCTTGTGTTAATCAAATTTTGTGGCTCTCTCATAAAAAATTCATTTTGATCTTCGACTCTCAGTCTGGTTAGCTGCTTGCTAAAAACTGAGTCATATTGGGACTTGAGTAGCTCACTCATTTCCTTGCTGTCATCTGTGTAGGACCCATCTTGTTTAAGTGGGGGCCCAATACTGGACGTTGTTCTCGATTTTGATTTGGCATAGGAGAAGAAATACTTTGGGTTTCTTTCGATTTCATTTATGGCTTTTAGTTCTTCCCGCGATTCCTGACTCCTAAAGGATTCTTTAGCTTAAGTTCGATGCTTGCTATTTCTCTGACCAGTGTCTCCCTGCGCATTTCAGATATATTGACCTCTTTTAGCCGCTCTGTTATTTTTTTTCCGTCGCCTGTAAAGGGAGCGCCTGTCTCTTTCTATTTTACATCTACTCCTCCTTTTTCTTTAGAGGAATAAGCCTTGTGCATACATCGAGTGCCACCGAGTTAATCTGTTCTAGGCATAAGTTTGGGTCTGTGTTGCTTAGTATATCTTCCCAGCTTATATCGGTTAGGACTTGGTTTACTTGGTCCACTTTATGTTTTTGTTATTGAAGTTGAATTTGGTGAATGCTCCCTCGTGACTAGTCTCATTTTGTCGGTCTGGGGCTCCACGCATACATGTCTGTACCTCAATTATGTTGTGATCTGAGTATATTGTTTTTGATTTTGGTGACATTTCTTATCAGATCATCATTGTTAGTGAAGATGAGGTCTAGTGTATTCTCCAGTCTAGTAGGCTCTATTATTTGCTGGTTTAAATTGAATTTTGTGCAGAGATTTAAAAGCTCGTGTGAGTGTGAGTTTTCATCAGAGCTGCCTCCTGGTGTTATTACTGCAACAATATTATTTGCTATATTCCTCCATTTTAGGTGCCTTAAGTTGAAGTCCCCCAGGAGCAAGATGTTGGGTGCAGGAGCTGGAAGATTTTCCAGACAGTGGTCAATTTTTAACAGCTGTTCCGGGAATTGCTGGGATGTTGCATCCGGAGGCTTGTAGACTACCACAATGACTGGGTTTTTGGGTTTTTCTCGACCTTTACTGCTAAAACTTCCACTACATCATTGAGGCATTAAGCAGTTCTGTGCAAACAAGTGACTCTGCAATGTACAGGCCAACCCCCCCCCCTTTTGCCTGTTCACTCTGTCACATCTGTATAGGTTTGTAACCTGGGATCCATATTTCGTGTCCAAGTGATCCTTTATGTGGGTCTCAGTGAAAGCCGCGAAACATTGCCTTTGCCTCTGCAAGCAGTCCACGGATGAAAAAGGTATTTTGTTGTTTTTTGCTGGCTTTAGACCCTGTATATTTGCAAAGAAGAATGTTATCGGACTGGTGGTATTTTTGGGTACGGGGGGGGGGTTTTTTTTTTCCGGCATTAGTATCTGTATCTGTTGGTTTGGAGTGGAGGCCTTTCGACTGTGGTTCCACTCCAGGAATGACTGGATTTGGTGTACGATTTCTGCCATTTCCTGCCATTTTTTTTTCCTTCCTGGCACTAAAAAACCTCTCCCTCTTGAGTGGCTGTGCTACCCGGGTTTTCCCCATGGCCTGGATGTTTTGTATCTTTTTGTCCCCTTTAGATGATATGCCTGGCAATTTAAGTTATAGCACAGTCTTTCCTGTATGAAGAGGTACACATTTCAGGGTAAAAAAGCTTACAGGAAGGGAGTTTGCATTTTCCTGTTGTCATTTGGGGCCCATGGCATTTTCTAGGGTGGTCATAGTTGCATGTCCCATTTTTTTTCCAGATTTCCCATGCAGCAATACCAATTGCATAGTATGTGCACAGGCTTGGTTTCCGCTTGCCTTGGGTTTCTGTGACTGTATTCCCTGTTGGTTGCATGTTTCCCTGTCTTACTCTATCCTCCCTAGCCCCAACAATGGAGCTCCCACCAGTTGTTTTTGGTAATTTATCCTCACTATTTCTATTGGAGTCCTCTTGTTTTTCTATTTCCTGCGGTATTTCTAGTTTGCAATATTGGTTTTATCTTATCTTGGACTACCTTGTTTCCCTACTATGGCCCTGTCCCCTATGAGGTCATTTATATGTATTCCTTCCTGCGTTATAAGCACTGAAATTTTTAGGCAAGGACTGTCACATCCAAGCAATGAGAGCTGCTCAGTATTGTGAAAAGTCCATCAGAGATGCTTTTATCAGTGGCCTGCAATCACCAATAATAAGGCAGCGTTTATTGGAGAATAAAACTCTCGACTTAGCCACTGCCTTTGATCAGGCAAGAGCTCTAGATTCAGCCCAGAAGAATTCTGAAGTATACAGTACTACCCAGCCTTCTCGAGTGGTAAGTGCTGCAATTCCTGACCAAGACTCTTAAGAACATAAGAAAGAAGGAAAAACTGCAACGGGCCTACTGGCCCATGCGGAGCAGGTCCATGTCCAACCCCGGGTTAGACAATGACCCACCCCCCGGATTATCACAATGACCCACCCAGTCTGGTCCCTCCCCACTCAAGGATGGAGCACTGTGTTTAGACCCAGCAGGAAAGCTAGTCAGGTCCAACTCACACCCACCCACACCCACTCATGTATTTATCTAACCTATTTTTAAAACTACACAACGTTTTAGCCTCAATAACTGTACTCGGGAGCTTGTTCCACTCATCCACAACTCTATACCAAACCAGTGCTTTTCCCATATCCTTCCTGATTCTAAATTTTTCCAACTTGAAACCATTGCTGCGAGTCCTGTCTTGGCTGGAAATTTTCAGCACACTATTTACATCCTCTTTAAAAAAACAAAAAAGGCACAATACCGTGACTGGAACGATACACAAATAACCCGCACATAAAAGAGAGAAGCTTACTGACGACGTTTCGGTCCGAACTTGGAACCATTTGACAAAGTGACTTTGTCAATGGCCCAAGCGGACCGAAAAGTCGTCGTAAGCTTCCTCTTTTATGTGCGGGTTTTTTTGTATACATCCCTTTTTTTATTTCCCGTTTTTCCATTTATACCCCTCGACATATCCCCTCAATTTTACGCCTTTTGAGAGAGTTG
>NC_069413.1:13532063-13641623 GCF_026875155.1 Cherax quadricarinatus | reverse complement strand
AAATCCTCCTGAAGTTCCCTAACGTTACTTTTTTGAATAAATTTAAATCCAAACCTATTTTTTTTGTCATCGGCAAAATTTGCCCCATTTTAAATATTTAATTCCCTCATAAAGGTCTTTTGGATACATATTATAAACAACAACGGGCCCCCAAGATTTTCCCTGGGGAAACCCCACTTGTTAAGACCCCCATTTCGGTTTTAACCCCAAACCTGTCTGTGAGCCATGACCCACCCACGAAAAGGCATTTTTCCCCCAATGCCTTGAGCTGCCATTTTCCTTAACAGTTTTTGGGTGGGGAACTCTATCAAAAGCCTTACTAAAATTTTTAAGTAAAAAAATATCAAATTTTTTTATCGTGGTCAACGCCCAAAACTTTAACTAAGTAATTTTAAAAATTTAAATTTAGACAAGCCCGGGCCTTTTGGGGAATCATTGCTGGTATCATTAATCAGGAAAATGTTTATCGAGTTGGTTTTCTTGTAATCTAACCCTTTAATTCACCCCTATTTAATTTTCCCTAAAATTTGGGGAGGTCGGGCCCTTACGGGGCGGTAATTTGACGGTAACGATTTGGGTCCCCTGTTTTAAAAATAAAATTTTAAAATTAGCCATTTTCCCACATATCGGGACACTACACCTGTTTGAAGAGATAAATTAAAAATATTATTAATGGTTCAAATTCATTTTCCAAAATTTTTTTTTCCCTTAAAAACCCTTTGAAAAAACCTCATCAGGCCCCGGCGACTTTTTTTTGCTTCAGTCTTCTTTCTGCCAAAAACCTTTTACTAGTGACTGTGAGGGTTTCTTTAATTTTTTCTTCTTCTAGCCCACTTTTTAAAAAAATTAATTACTAGAAATTTTTAGTGTTTTCCTGTGTAAAAAACTAAGAGAAAATAATTTTTTTAAAAACGAGCAACATTTCTTTTCCCCTTTTTGTCATAAGTTCCCATAGTTTTTTTTAAAAGGGGGCCCTATCTTTTTCTAACCTTTGTTCTATGCCCCGGGAAAAAACTTTTTGGGTTATTTTTAAAACCCCTTTTAGCAACTTAATTTATAGTCCCCTTTTAGCTTTTCTTATCCCCTTTTTCTTGTCCCTTTTTAAATGTCAATTACTAAAATTCCCTTAAGATACCCTCCCCCTTTTTTGTACGCCTAAAAATTTTCCTTTTTTTATCCCCTAGTAGATATTTCAGCCTTTTATTCATCCGTTTGGGTCTTTTCTATTTGATCTAATTTCTTTATATGGGATAAACGTTCTTTGGCAGCATGTATAGTGTTCAAAAAAACTGTCATATTGAAAAGCTCTTTCTTTCCCCAAAGTCAACAGATCTAAGTGTTCTCAAAGGGCCCATCGAATCTCCCTAAGCGCAAATCTGGACTTTTTACTGAGTTATCGCTATATCGTATTTTCCCATTCAATGAAAATGAAATTTGGGATTTGTGGCGCTAGCACCCAGTTCTTCTAAAATTTTTCCTAAATTTTTTAACAAGGGATTCATTTTTTGCCAGAACAAATTAAGTAGGTTTTTTCCCCCTTTGTAGGTTCTGTCACAAATTTGCTTCAAAAAACAACCCAAAAACTACTTCAAAGAATCGTAGTTTCCCAAAAATTCCCAGTCAAAAAATTTCCAATCAATAGACTAAATTTTAAAGTCTCCTAGAATTACTAATTTTTCGTCCCCTTGTGGCCTTAAAAAATTTTCCCCCATAAAGCGTCCCTTGGCCCCTATCAAAATTTTTGGGGGGCCCGGTTATCACTCCAAAAAATCATTTTTTTATGCCCCTCTGAAAAAATTTATCCAAACAAACCTGTATGTTTTTAACTTCGACTTAATCCCCTTTTTTTATGCAACAGTTCAACGACCCCTCGGACTTTACAATGCCACCCCACCCCCCTTCCCGTTACTTCAATCACTTGGAAAAATTTTAAAAACCCCTGAATGGGGCCCTTTTTCCGCAGGCATTTCCCCGATTTTTTTAAATTAAAACCACGTCTCGTTAAGCCCAAATACATCAATTTTTACCTGCACTGGGCAAACAAATCTAAACCTCGTCCACTTTTCCTAGCAAAGGGCAATTACAAAATAAACATTGAAAGATCTCCTTTTCTTTTCCCCTTTTCCTGCCCCCATTTCTGTTTTTTACTAAAAACCTATTACTATCCAGCTGTTGCTCTCTTTCCGTCAATTTTCAAACGAACCACCCGGAAAAATTCACTGACATGTCCCTTTTCCCTCCCCAGTGCCATGTTTGCCCTCAGCATGATTGCTGAGGGTTTTTTGACTGCAGAAAAGCTTAGATATGGGAAGTTGAAATAACACAAAAATCAGTGGTTTGGGGCCGCCAGGGAGGTGTTCGGGTACCCAGCAACGGGAAGATCACAACTTTTCTCAAGGGGGTAGTTTTTTTAGGCAGCAGCAGCTGCCCGCAGAAACAAAACGAACAAACCCGGGAAGTATTCCTTTGAAGAGTTTTGGTATCTTGTGTTTTGGGTTGTAAACCCCCGGGTCTCCTTATGGGGACCTTGCTGTTTAATCAAAAAAAAACCCCCGGGGGGGCCCCTTTAAACTTTGAAGGGGGTTTATGTATCTTACTTGTCACCCGGGGAAGGAAGGCCGGCCCTCAATCGAACAAAATGTTTTGGGTCCAGAGGGGGGCCCCAAGCATATTTTCTTATGCCGGTTTTTTTACACCTCCCCCTTTGCCTGCTCGGGAGGAAGAGATGAGTTTAACGGGGGTGAAACCGTGGCCCAATTTGAGCGAGCGAAATGGCTTGTTTTATGTACAAGCAAAGTAAAATCTTTGTTTCGCCCCTAAGGGAGCCTCGTCATGGCTCTCGGGCGTTGAGTCGGGTAGAGCATGGGATCGGACAAAATCAGCCTTTTTCTAAAAGGGTCAGCTTTTTACCCAATTTTAAAGATTCCCCAGAAAGGTTTAGGAGCCTGTCCACTCAAGTTCTATACCCTTGAATACATAATCTATACACGGGATTTGGTCCCTTGAACATAAATTCCCAAGAGTTTTCCCCCGGCCCGGATTTTGGGGGCCCCTAGTTTTTTGCAAGACTGCGAAATTTCCAGGCCCAAAAGCTTTCGGGGCCTGTCACTCCAAATGGCCTTTCCCATTCACAAATGAAAGCAAGTTTCATCACATAGCTGGGGACCTTGCCCACTATAAAAGGGGAAGGGCTCACAAGTTCCCCGCATAAAGGGCATTAAAAAAGGGTAGGGAAATGAGCCCCCTTGTGGCGTGCCGTTTTCCCCAAGGGTTTTAAAGGGGAAAATAGGGGTCCCTGAAAGCTGGGCCCCAGGCCGGTTTTTTTCCCTGGTTTGGACCCCTATCCATCAGGGAGGGGGCCTTTTACTCCCTTTCCCAGCTAGTTTTTGCTAAAACTGCTGTGGGGGGGCTAAAATCAAAAAGCCTTTTCAAGGGGGGGGTAGGGCGACGATACTTTGGATTTTTAATTTCCCATTTAGCAATCTGGCTTAGTAAGGGGGGTTATGCCTCTGCTGTACCACCCCCCTTTTGGGGAGCCAAAAAAGGTTATGATGGGGTGTCAATTTTCCCCTAGGAGGGGGTTTTTAAAACACCTCTCAGCCCGTCTTGGTAAAAAAGCTGGGGCGCGATATGGATTTTTCATACTGCCTGGGTCCTTGGGCTTTGGGAAATTTGGGACGATGGTACCTTCTTTCCCAACCCGCTGGGAGTGTCCCGGACCTCCAAAGAGTTATTTTTGATGTCTTTATGGGCCCCGCCCCATCCCCTCTGCCAGCCCAAGCCCTTTTCCCAAAGGGGGTACGTAACCAATTTTACTGAAAGCCCGGGCAAATGTCACCTTTTTTTAATGGGACGTTTTGGGGGTTTTTCCCAAAACCAAAGAGTCTTTTGTCAGTCACATCTTCCAACTCACTTGCACTTGGGTTTATTAACTGGCGTTGTTTGGGAGAAGATCCCTCTGTATAACAGATTTTCTTTGGGGGAAACTGAGTGAGGCTCCCCTGGAAGTGAAAAGTCCAAATATTTTCCCCAGTTTTCCCGGGAAGGGTTAGGTGTGCTGGTGGCCTCGGCTTTCTTTTTGGGTATTCCTATGTTTTAGCTTGCCCCATTTTCTCTGAAAGGTGGTGGATGCCCCAAGGGTTTACAACCCCTCCAGCATTTCTCTTTTTTTTCTCGAGAGTTCTGCAGGCAGCTTGGGACAAGGGGGTCTCAGAGTATTCCCGTTCTCTTTTCCCTGGGTTTTCGCCTGTAAAAGGGTTTCTTAAAAGAGTTTATGGGGGTGGTTCTGTTCCCCCACCCCATTGTAGAAACACCAGTCTCTTTTTTGGGGTGCGTCCCCGTGGGCTTCCCTTTTGGGAAATTTCGCACTTTTGCTGCTTGAATGAAAAACAGGGTTAGCTCCTTTCAGCCGTAACGTCTTCAATAGTGTTTGTGGACCACCAGTCCCTGAAAATAATCCTGGAACACCACCAGTTGGCCCTCTTTACGCCCATTCGGAGCCAAACACAACGGGGGAGGCCCTTTTTTTTTGAAGGTGGTTTTTCACTGCAAAGTGGTCACTGACAAGGTGAGGGGTGGGGTTTCCCCTGGCTCCTGCTGCCAGTTGTCGTCAAGAAGGTAAAGGGCGAGGCAGCCACCCCAAAAGGTGGGTTGGGTCTCCATTGTTTAAACAACTTTACCCCTTTTTAAAATCGTTGGGGGCATTTCTGGTTTTGGTGCCCGAGAAATTGGTTCTGAGGGGAAAGTGCAGCATTGGGTGATGTGGGGTTGAAATCTCTACCCACAAAATACACTCAGTGCGTGCTAGCGCCCAAAGGGAAATCTTCAAAGTCCGGGGGGTTCTTGGGTTTTTTGGGGATTTTATAGATTGGGGAAAAAAAAAAAGTTTGGGAAGGGTGGGGCCCGTTTTCCCCGACAACCTCCCCCCAGTCCACCGGGGTTTGGGTTTTAATCTTTAGGTATTGTATTGGGTTTCAAATACAGCTGTGCCCCTGCAGTGAAAAAGCCTGCATCCATGTGCTGGAAAAAAAACCCGGGAAAACCGGGGGAGTCTAGGTAGATAGTTGAGAGGGGTCCCGTTTCTTGTAGCAAGACGAGTCAACCGACCCCAAAATTTCTGCCCCCAGCAAGAGGTGCTGTTTGCCCCTCAGGCCCTGGGAAATTTTCCCTTGTAGGACTTGGGGGGTGTGAATTTTGGGACCGAGGTATTCCCATTTGCTTTGTTTCCTGAGCTAAGAAATGAGGGCCTGCCCACTCTGAGGAAAACCTTTCAAATTTTATGGCATCCACTGCTCCTCCTCGGTCAGTAAGCACACTTCAGGAGGGGTACTGACAAACTGGCGGAATACCCCGTTGTTGTGGAGTTGGACTGTGTTGAAAAAGATCCGGGAACACCTTGATGAGTGCTACAAGATCCCCCTGGTGAGGGCCCCCGCTTTGGGTTGGGGTCGAAAAAGTGGGTATTACATGGGCTGTTTGGGGGGGTCTGTAGGGACTGCTGAGAGTTTGGGTTTTTTTTTTTTTGTAAAGCACCGGGATGTTGCGTATACCAGGTTGGGGAGCCGGGATCGCGTTGAGGGGCCATTGAGCCTGCAAAGTGGCCCGGGGCCTGGAAGGAGGGCCTTTCGTTGTCATTTTTATGGCTGGTTTGGGGGGTCATTTTGTTCGCCGCTGACCCTTGAAACCCAAAGTTTCCCCGTTTATGCCTCCTTTTCCTCTTGTTTTGTTTTCCCCTTTTTGAGGTAGGGGTGCAGGAGGTTTTGACCCCTGAAAAATGGTTAGGCTTCGGGGTTGGGAAATTTCCCGGGGATTGAGTTGGCTTAGGTGATGGAGATCTGGGAGTGTGGCAGGGGTTTTCTGCACCCATCATTGCTAATGATGTTTCCCCGTAGCTGCTGCCGGGTTTTTTTGGGATCTTCCAGACTCCCTTTAAATTTTGGCGAGCCTCCCTTTGGGGGATCAAGGGTTCCAGGATGGGGTTTCTGCCTGCAGTTTTTGGGGAATTTTGGGGTGGGGGGCGATGCATTTTTCAGTTTGGGGTTTCATTTCCCCGGTAAGGGGCCCCTTTGGGGGCGGGCACCGCAGATTACTCTGTTCGGGAAAAGAGTGCACCCCGGTGGGCCGTAATGGGGACACTTGAAACAGCGAACTGGGTTTTTGCTGGAAGGTCCTGCATCGGACCTGCCCCAAGAACCCGAGGTCCAGGGGATGGCAGTGGTCCTAATGCGTATGAGTACCCGTCTGGTTCGTGCATTGCCGCCGTCTTTTCCTTGAGACGTTGGCTGACACCACACTGGGGGGAAGCTGTACTTTCCTCGAAAGGGCATCCAAACCAAAAGGGGGTCACATCACTACAACCCCTTGGGGATCTTTCCCCAGAGTCCAGTTCCTCCAAGGTGCCCATGAAACGATCTGTCTCCATTTACTCTCTTCAAGGTGGTGTACAAAAAAAAATTTTTTTGTTTTAGAGGGGGTCAATAAATTTGGGTTTTCCCCTCAAGTTGAACCATATCTTGAACTTCAGGTTGGGTCCCGGGATTCCTGTATGAAAAAGAAAGGGCCCTAGTGGGTTCTGGGGGTTCCCCCAAGACTTAACCCGGGAATTTTTGGGCCCGGTTGGGGGGGGCTTTGGGGTTTTAATTGGGTCCCTTGGACGGACGGGGCTTCTTGTTGTTGTCCACAGTGATCCATCCTTTTGGGTTTTCCGGGGGGGGGGGGGGGGTTTTTTCCTGTTTCCATATTCGCTTTTTCCCTGGTTTTGGGAAATGCCCGATCTGCTACAATGTGAGCAAGATTTCCCTTTCCCCTTTATGACCCCTGAGTGGGCTTTGGGAACTTCGCTAGGGAATTTCCCCCCCACATTTCCAAAAACCGGTTCCCCCGTCGGGTTCATGGGAAACATCGTGGCCCTTCTTTTTGGCAGAAGCCAAGTGCCTATCTAGTTTAAAAGGCGTGTACTCGTGAACTGATATGTGTAACCCCTCTGTTTTGATTGGGATCTTTTCGCGTACCTTCCTGGGGGGAAGGGCCCTGAGTATTTATATTCAGGTTAAGAAAGCTGGGTCCCGGGGGGAGAAAAGCTGCATTTATGAATTGCCGAGTGGGGTTAAGAGTTTAAAATCTTGGGTATCTTGGAAGGGAGATTGGATTTGTTTGTTTAGCAGACCTTCGGGAGTTTTCCGCCAAATTTTTACGGTTTTTTATGTGGGGTAGCGAGGAAGGGTTTTTTGGCCCAAATGGTTCAGGAGTTAAAAGAAGCCCTTGTTCTGGTTGAAGTTTTCGAGTATAGAGATAAGCGATGATTCCAGGATTCTTCAGTATTGAGTGTTGTCTTCTCTGGCGATAAGTCTTGAGTTTCTGTAGTTTATTAAATGGTTGTGTGAATTAATCAAGCATAGCTTGATTAATGATACTCAGCATGGATTCACAAGAGGCCGGTCTTGTCTAACTAATTTATTAACTTTCTTCAGTAAAGCTTTTGAGGCAGTTGACCACGATAAAGAATTTGATATTATTTACTTAGATTTTAGTAAGGCTTTTGATAGAGTTCTGCACCATAGACTGTTAAAGAAAGTGGCAGCTCATGGCATTGGGGGAAAAGTGCTCTAGTGGATCGAGTCATGGCTCACAGACAGGAAGCAGAGAGTGTCCATAAATGGGGTTAAATCCGAGTGGGGATTTAAGAACATAAGAATGTAGGAACACTGCAGAAGGCCTACTGGCCCATACGAGGCAGGTCCTTATCAAAACGATCTCTACCTAAAGCTACCCAAGAAATAACTCCCGTACCCCATGACACCAATCAAACCCAGCCCCTCCCACTCATATATTTGTCCAGTCTCTTCTTAAAGCTACCCAAGGTCCTAGCCTCTATCACCCCACTAGGAAGACTGTTCCACGCATCTACAACTCTGTTAGAAAACCAGTACTTACCTATGTCCTTTCTAAATCTAAATTTATCCAACTTATATCCATTATTTCTGGTTCTTACCTGGTTCGACACCCTCAGTACTTTATTAATATCTCCCTTGTTTATGCCTGTCATCCACTTATACACTTCAATGATATCTCCTCTCATTCTACGCCTCTCCAGAGAGTGGAGATTTAAGGCTTTAAGTCTATCTTCACAGTAAATCATTTTAGTCATTCTTCTATGTATGTTCTCTAATGAGTCTATATCCATCCTGTAGTATGGAGACCAAAACTGAGCAGCATAATCTAAATGAGGCCTCACTAGTGATGTATAGAGCTGTAAAATAACTTTTGGACTTCTGTTACTTATACTTCTTGAGATAAATCCAAGTAATCTGTTGGCCTTGTTGCACACACTAAGGCACTGCTGTCTTGGCTTTAGATTTCTGCTTACCATGACTCCCAAGTCTTTTTCACATTCTGTATGATCAAGCTTTTACTTCACCCAGATTATAGCTTCGAGGGGTTTTTTTCATTACCAAGGCAAGTACCTTACACTTTCCACATTGAACTTCATCTGCCATTTTTCAGACAAGACATTAATTTGTCCAAATCGTCCCGGAGTTCATTGACGTCCTCCTCAGAGTTTAATTATAGGCCTATCTTTGTATCATCAGCAAACTTACTCATGTCACTCGTAATCCCTTCATCAAGGTCATTAATGTAAATTATGAACAAGAGAGGGCCTTTAAAACTGATCCTTGTGGAATGCCACTAGTGGGCTAATCCCCATTCAGATTTCACTCCATTAATGGTAACTCTCTGCTTTCTATGGTAAGCCCTTTCCTCAATTTCCCTGCTAGAACTTTACCTCCTATACCATGAGCTGCCAAACTTTTTTTTTAAGTCTCTTTTGAGGTACTCTTTTGGGAAAGTTTACTAAAACCCAAATAAACAATTTTCATATTCCTTATCACGTAAACCCGCTCAAATTTTTTCTATTGAAAACGTCAGTAAGTTTGTCAGGCAAAACCCGACCTCTTGTGAATCCATGCTGAATTAAATTTTATCAAGTTAGGTTTCTTAAAGGGTGACTTCTGATAATGTCGGGCTAAAATTGATTTAATAACTTGCCCCCCTATAGTTCAGGCTTATTGGACGAAATTTGAAGGAGGGGATTTTTATCCCCTTTTTGAAAAAGGGAAAACCACATTAGCCATCTTCCACAACTTTTGGAAACAACCCCGGTAAGGGGGGGAAACTTTGAATACACTCGTTAATGGCTGACTAAGCCTTTCTTGATTATTAAGCCCCGGGAAAACAGTTTCCGGGTCCCGGGGGACTTTTTTTTTGCTTCTTTTGGGCTTCTGTTTAAAAACCTTGTCCCTCGTGACAGTAAATTAGTTAACTTTAAATTTACAGGAATTAAATTTAAATTTTTAATTAATGGGAAACTCATTTACATCTTCCCGTGTAAAAACTGACAAAAAATAGTTTAAATAAAGGGAAAACATTTCCAGTTTTATTATCCGTTTACTGTTTCCCTTCCCGTTTTTCAGAGGGCCTACTTTTTTCCTTCACCCTTTTCCTAATTTAAATTGAAAAAACCCCTTTTGGGTTGTCCTTTTTATTTATTAGCAACTTAATTTTATTTGTCACGTTTTGCCTTTCTAATGCCTTTTTTACTTCTCTTTTAAACTGAACATATTTGGGCAGTTAAAGGGTTAAACCCCTCCCCTTTTGATGGGGGCCCATAAATTCCCCCCTTTTTTCCTCTAATAATTTTTTTAGCCTCCTCTTAAAAACCCCCTTTTGGGAAACATTATTATCAGACCCCAAATTTTTCTCCTTGGGGGGGTTTTATTTCTCCCGGGCATGTGGACATTATTAAAAAACAATCATTTTAAAAACAGATCCCCTTATATTAAAAATTTTGGGTTATCGTCAAAAAAAATCATTAAACTAGATAACCCCAAACAAATTAGAAAAGATGTTCCCTAAGTTTCCCTTTAATTTAGCAGAACAAAAATCAGGGATTTTTAATGTTTATCATTATTTTTTGCCTTTTCCCAAATTTAAACTAAAAGTGATGGGTTTTTTGATCACTTGCGCCAAGCTCTTTTAGTGATCTCCAGTTATTCACGAGTGTTTTCCCTTTTTTTGACAATACTAGGTCTAGCAAATTATTTCCCCTGGTAGGGGTCCTTTACACTCTGTTTCCCGGAAAAAAAAAATCCCGAACTGTTTCCCTAAAGTCACTGGGCTTTTATCTTAAAATTACTGTCAAAGAATTCCAGTCAATTTGACTAAAATTGGGGGGTCCCCTATAAGACTATGTTTCCGGGGTTCCCGAAGCCCTAAAAAATTTTTTTCCCCCAAAAAGTCTCCCTCTATCGTTAAACCAAAACCTGGAGGTCGGAAAATTACACCCAGAATTAGTTTTTTTTTTGAAAAACCCCCCACGAAAATTTTACCCAGACTCTGTTTTTTTGCTCCATCTATTTTTTTTAAACCCGTTTTTTATGCAAAAAATTAATTTTTTTCAAAGAGCATACAAAAGCAACTCCTTCCCCCCCCTTCCCCTTTAAAATCTTCCCCCTTGAAAAACCTTTTAAAACCCTGAATATTACACTCCAAACAAATCATATCCCACTCTTTAAATTTATAACCCCTTTCAGGTTTAAAAGCAAGGGTATCAAAGGGTTTTTTTTCCCCCCCACCAAAACCAAATGTAGTTCATTAAAATTTTTTTTCTTTCAAATTTGACTGTTTAAACAAAAAAATACCCTCATAAATTTTTTTTTTTTTTGCCACATTTTTTTCTATTCACTTTTTTTTTTAACCAATTTTTGAAATTATCATTCCCAGAGTTACTCCCATGGGCAGTTATATTTAAAATTCTTTAAAATCCCGAGCATAAGTCAATATATCCATACCATTATTTATCTTTTTTAAACCCATTAAACCCTTTTAAATAATCCTAGTTTTTTAAAATCCCAACAACCCCCTCAACTGAGTTAGCAAAAAAACCCCCACCTGCCTGGATAAGTGAACCCCATCCCTGGCATACATGTCATTTCGCCATAGAAGTTGTCCCAGTTGTCAATGAATGGTACTGCATTATCCTTACAGTGTTTATCCAGCCAACAATTAATACCAATTGCTCTGGACAACCATTCATTACCAACACCTCTTCTTGGCAAAATGCCACATATAACAGGGTGCCCCCCTTCTTCCTAATTATGTCTATAGCTGTCCTGAACTTTCTAACTAAATCCTCACTTCTACGCTTGCCTACATCATTGCCTCCAGCACTGAGGCAAATAATAGGATTGATCCCATTACCGTTCATGATATTGTCAAGCCGGCTAACAATGTCCTCCATCCCAGCCCCAGGAAAGCATACCCTTTGTCTCCTACTCCTGTCCTTCAAGCAGAATGCCCTATCCATGTATCTAACCTGGCTATCCCCAACAACAACAATATTCTTACCTTCCTTGTTGTCGTTCGTCGTGACGATCCCAGTAGTCGACTCACATTCGTCGGGTAGCACCGAGAATGCGTTGGAGGTTTCCACAGGAGTTTCCACAGCAGTCTCTATGTTCTTCATCATCCTCTTTGTATTGGACTGATGAAGCCACTGTGTGGCGAAACGTTTCCTGAATAAAGATTCCCATATGCTGCATAAGTGTCTCAATCTTCAACTTGTCGGTTTTTCAAACCATTCATCACATTACAAACAATACATGGACACAGAGGGTATATAAAGGCTCAGAGTGAGGGGCAATACTAGTGAGGTACCATTTCCATGTTCACTAGTGGTAGTAGTAGTAGTGACAAAAGCAATACAATATGGTAGAGCAATTAATTCGTGGTATAAACCTTGGTAATAAATACCGACAAGTTGGTTTAGAAAGACACGTAAGCAAACACTATAACATATTTATTAGAAAATGTTTCGGTCCTGGGACCTTGATCAAGGTCCGAAACGTTTTCTAATAAATATGTTATAGTGTTTGCTTACGTGTCTTTCTAAACCAATTAATTCGTACATGAGCAAAAGGATATAAAAGCTGTAAAGTAAAAGGACACAAGTGCAACTAATGTGACATTTAATTGTGGCAACATTTCACTTTCCAGGAGCTTTATCAAGCCATTACAAACAATACATGGACACAGAGGGTATATAAAGGCTCAGAGTGAGGTGCAATACTAGTGAGGTACCATTTCGATGTTCACTAGTGGTGGTAGTAGTAGTAGTAGTAGTAGTAGTGACAAAATACAATATGGTAGAGCAAATAATTCGTACATGAGTAAAAGGATATAAAAGCTATTACTTGGGTAACATAAAAATAGGTTGGGAAAACAAATAAAGACTGGAAAGAGGCAGTTTTGTTTCAGGGTTCCTTCTCTGTAATGTGCTTTGTGTAGTATAACGGGGAGAGCCCTATGTAAATGGCAGGGTTTTTTACTTTTTTCGGGAGGTTTTTGGGTAAGACTCGAAAAAGGGGTTTAAGCTCCCGTTTTTTTGTTTAATTGTTTTTTCAAAAACAGCGTTTCCAGTGCAAATTCGAGGACTTGCGTCTGAAAAAATTTTTTTTTTCTTTGATCATTTGTTTGGGGCGTCTCTGAATTTCATATATGTTTTTTTGGTTTGGAATTTTTCCGGTTTTGTACAAAAGCGTTTTTTCAATTTATCTTTAAAATGGTTTCCAAAGAAAATGTGTTAAACTGAGGGGGGTCGAAGTTTCTTCTTTTTCCCCTACTAAATTTTGTCACACCCCCTCCCCAGGTTTAATAGTGAAAACCCTGCATTGACTGGTTTTGGGGTTGCTTGGTTTTTTCCTTGGTTAGTTTTCTTTTTTGAAGTGCTAGAAGGGATGGCGACTCGGTGTTAGTTTGTGAAAGTACTTTTGAAATTTTCCCGGTGAACCCTTTGGCGTTGGGAAAAATTATAACTTTGTTGAAATTGGACATGGGGAAACATCGGGGTATCTTTTTGTAAAACTTTTTCCCCCACCCAGGGGCTTTATCAATACAAATTCCAGGACAAAACTTGGAGGGGGGAAAAACCCATGTAAAAGAAAGATGGGGCAATCACCCCCTCAACCCACAGAGGTGTCCGAAGCAGAAGCAAGGTGTTTGGCACTTATATAGAAACTTCGGGTTTGGAAATGGGACGGGTAGCAAAACGGGGCATAGTCACGGGTAGGGGTTTCCCCAGTGGAAGTGGGTCCTCCCCAAAAGAATGGGTTAGTTTGTAGTAGTTTGGTCGCATTTTATGAAGGAAAATGTACATGTCCCCCCAGAATCAAGATTCCTTTATGTTCCCAGTGCCTGGAAAGGGTTGTACAAAAAAGGTATCAATAAAACCCTGTCAACACTGCAGCTCATGGAATCTTGATTCTGAGGACATGTACTTTAACCCTTCAAAAACTGCGACAACAAACTACAACTAACCCATATCTTTGGGTGGGACCTATTTTCCACGGGGGGAACCCCGCCTACCATTTGGACTATGCCCTCGTCTGCTCCCCATCCCATTTCTACCTAAACGTTATATGTAAGTGCCAGGGCCTTGCTCTCCCTTGGGAGCCCTTGGGCAAACTTGGTGCCTTCGCCCCTACTGTTTGGGTTAAAGGGATGTTCCCCTCTTTTTCTGTACTTTGGGTTCCCCTGTTTTCCAAGTTATGCCCGGAATTTGTATTGAAAAAACCCACTGGGAGGGGCCGAAACGTCAACAAAAAAAGATACTCAGATTTTTGCAAAAAGTGTCCCCCCAATTTTAAATCTTGTCGGGTATTGTGTACCATTCTTGTAAAATTATAACTTTTTTGGGAGTGGTTTTTGGTGCGGGGAAAAATTAATGATCTAAAGAGCCCCTTTTTTTGCAGTTTTTTGGGATGAAACGGAAAGGGAAAAATGTAATTCGGGTGAATGTTTTGGGGTGAAGGGTTGTACATTCCTCGTAAAAGAAACTCGGGACTAAAAATTGGGGTATGCTCTTGGGAAAAAAACCCGATAAAGATGCCTTTTTTGGTCTTGGTATCTTGAGGGAAAATAAAAAAAAAAGGTTGTGTGAGGGTCTTTTTATTGGTGGGTTTCCGATAAACTTGAAATCTTAGGTTGTTTTATTTTGGTTGAATGAGGACGTGGGGGGGAAAAGGGGGCTTGTCATTACCCCTTCTTCTAGTGAAACTGGATCGCCTTTTTCAACTGCTTGACCCCTTGCCTGAAGATCCACAAAAAAAACCTTTTTTGGGATTTTTTAACAAGGACGTGGGTCCAGTAACGAAACCCAATTGACGTTTTAAAAGGGCAGAATGCAGTTCAATGGGAAAAAATTGAAAAAGTTTCCTGAAGCTGGGGAAAGTGCCCAAAAACCCTCCCACAAAAATTTTAAAAAAAGTTAAATTTTTAAACCTTTACAGATTGCGAAAAGGATTTGGGGGGTTTTGGAAAGCGCAACCCTTAAAACAAGAAAGAAAAATGCCTAAGCGTACGTAATAAGGCAAATAGATTACTGGGGGTTTAAAAAAACCCAAGGGAAGGTTTTGAAAGGGCCCCCAGAAAGTCAAAGTAAATATTCAAAGGCTTTTTAAAAAACTTTTAAAAGGGCCAAAAAACCTAGATTGGGAAATTTTAAAAAAATTCTCGTCTTCATTTACAAGAAGGGGGAACATTTTGGGTTAAAAAAATTTAAAAAAAAGGGGAAAAATTAAAAAAGGGCTTGGGGAAATCTTCCCAAAGGGAAGAAAAGAATTGAAATTTAGTTAAAAACATTATTGGGTTTGGAAAAGGGGGAGAGGAAATTCAATTGGGTTTTAAGGGGTTTGGAAGAAATTTAGGGGTTTAAATAAAGGGGATTTTGGTTTGAGGGTTTTTTCCCCCCCAAGAGAACCCGGGAGTTAAAAGGGGTTTTAAATTTGAAAATTTAAAGGGATTTAAAAAGGGGAAAGGTAAGGGGAGGGGGGAAAAGGGAAGAAGAAAAAAGTGGAAAGCCCCAGGGAAAAAGGGAAGGGGGGGGAAAAGGGGTTTTTTTAAATTTAAGGGGAAAAATAAAAAAAAAGGGAAGGGGGAAAAATGGGGGAAAGGAGTGGAAAAAGGTTTTACTCCGACTTTTTCCCTTGGGGCCCCCTTAAAATTTCCCCTTTTCTTTTTTTTAATGGTGGCCCCCCCTGAAAGGGCCAAACCGGGCCCTGCTGAAATTTTTCCCTCCTTTCTTATTTCTTATGTTATTTTTATTTTGGCGAAGGTTCGGACTCTGGTGTTCCATGTAAAAGTTGGCTAAGACGGCACTGATGGGGGACCCATTCCCATGCCGGGTTTGTTTGAAAGACCCTTAAAATTGAAAGAAAAAACAGTTAAAAATTAACACAGAGACAACCCAAGCAACAAAAACCCGGGAGGTAAGGAAAAAAAAGGCCCTGATTAAATTTTAAACTTTAAAGGGAACCTCAGGGTTTTTTTTTTGGGGTATTATTTTTGTAAAGGGAGGGAAGTCACATCCAAACTGCCTTATTTTCCCTTTTTAGGGAGGGAGGGGTTTACGGTTTGCGGTTGAGAAGGGTCGCCTGGGGTTTTTTAAGAGGGAGGGGGCTTCCCCAACCCGCACCCCTAACCTCTCCATCCGAAAAACAAAAAACCTAAGCAGTTTTGGATGTGACTTCCCTTTTAAAAAAAGTACCTCCCCAAAAAAAGCCATCGGGGTTTTCCTTCGACGAAATTCAATCAGGGCCCTTTAAACTTCCTTACCCCCCGGAGATTTTGTTGACTTGATTGAACTCGGTTTTAATTTCAACTTTTTTCCCTTTCAAAAACAAGCTCTACAAAAAAAACCAAATGTAAAGGGGGAAGGGGGTCCCCACAGTGCCGTCTTACCCAAACAAATACAGGGAAAACCCCTCGAGCCGAACACTTCGCAAAAAATCCCTTAAAGGTCACTTGGTTCCTTTTATATGGCCAAACATCCCGTAATAACCCCCAAAGTTTTGATGTAGGGAAATCTCAGGCAAGGCTCCCCCGCAGTTTAACCGGCAAATCCAATTTTACACTAGAAGAAGAGTTCAATGAAAGTACCTTTCCTCGACGCCCTAAATTCACAAAGTAGCCCCCCCCCCCCTTTTCAAGTTTTAGGGGGAAACCCTCCCAATAAAAATGATCTCACATACTTCAAATTCCGTCAAATCCCAAGCCCCAAAAAAAAGTCATCATAAAGGGGTTTTTTCCCCTAAGAGCATACCGAATTTTTTAGCCCTGAGTTTTTTGGGAGGGAGGAATGTACATACTTTTCACCAAACTTCATTGATTTAAACTTTTTCCCTTTCCTTTTTTTCATCAAAAGACACCCAGAAAAGAGCTCTTCAATCATTAATTCCCCACGCACCAACCCCATCCCAAAAAAGTTAAAAAATTTTCCCCAACAGCCAGGTTGCACTGAACTTTTTAAAAGTACTTTCAAAACCCCAAAACCCCAGAGCCCACCACCCTTTCTAGCACTTCAAAAAAAGGTCTAAAAGACAAAAATCCAAGCACCATAAAACCATAATGAAAGGATTTTAAACTATCCCCCGTGGAGGCTGTGAAAAATTTACGTAGGTAAAACCAGCAAAAAATTTTCGACCCCGCCTAAAATGAACACATTTACGAAAGTAGGAACGATAACTTAAACAACGCTTGTGTTAACACCGAAATTCCCCCCTCAAAACATGAAATTCAGAGACCCCCAAATTTAAAGTGATGAAAGAAAGAAATTTTTTCCCAGAAAGCAAGTCCCTGAACAGCACTATCGCGGGTTTTCGAATACAATTAAAACAAAACAGGCCCGCTTCACCATCTCCCAAGTCTTAGCAAGGAATCCTCCCGAAAACAGTAAACCCTGCCAAACACATAGTCTCTCCTGTTATATACAACCCAAAAACCCTTAAGAGAGTGAACACTGAAACAACTGCCTCTTTTCCCCTCTATATTTGTCCAAAACCCAAATTTTTTTGTTTCCCCAAATAATAGCTTTTTTTATCCCTTTTAAATCATGTTAAAGGGAAATTTAAATTTCTCACCTATTGTATTACTTTTGTCACTATAAAAAACAGTATGTTCCAGAGTTTGGACACAAATAACCCAAGGGGGCAAAAGTTGGGGGGGTTAAGACAAGATGAATCAAAAAGGGATGTAAAAAGGGATTTCTTCAGCCACAGAGAGTCAGGAAGTGGGAAAATTTGGGGAAACGAAAATATGTAGGAGGATCCCCACACAGCTTTAAGCAGAGGTAGAAAAAAAGCTCACGGTACAGGGGGATTTACCCAGTAGCGAACCCCGTGAAGAGGCGGGGCCCGGAGCATGGACTCACCCTGGCCCAACCCCCAAATAGGTTTATCGTGTACGTCAGGCCCTATTTTTGGGGTACCAGCACCAGTTCGGAAACCCACACCTGGTCAAACATGTCAAGAAATTTGAAAAGTGCAAAGTTTGCAACAAAAGGGTAGTTCCCCGAGCTAAGGGGGAAAGTCCCATGAAGAAAGGTTAAAGGGGAAAACGGTTTTGACAAAAACGGAGGGCAGGAGGGTCAGGGGGGGGACATGAAAACGCATACAAAATAAGCATGGAATCCCAAGGGGGGACCCCGGGGAAAAAGGAGTCCCGAATGGGACACAGAAACAAGGGGCACAAAATGGGGGGAAGGGGAAGACTCGGGTGAAGGGGGAAAGGGATGTTAGGAGGGGGTATTTCTTCATTACAGAGAGGTTTGGGAAAAAAGGAAAAAGTTGGGAAAGCCCTTGGGTAAAATGGAAGGCCAGGGAATGGGATTTGTTTTAAGCCCAGGGTTTTATAAAGCTCATGGAGCAGGGGGAGAGAGGACCTAGAAGCGGTCGGTGAAGAGGCGGGACCAGGAGCTGAGTCTCGACCCCTGCAACCACAATTAGGTGAGCGCACACACACATACTCATATACAATAGGCCTAGTGTCTAATCGACATGTGCCTAGGACAAAATGGTAACAAAATGGTAACTAACACACACAGTCACACACACACACACACACACAGTCACAAAGAGAGAGAGGGAGGGGTGGGTGGACTGCATTTTCTTGGACTGCAAGAAGGCGTTTGACACAGTTCCACACAAGAGATTTGTGCAAAAACTGGAGGACCAAGCAGGGATAACAGGGAAGGCACTACAATGGATCAGGGAATACTTGTCAGGAAGACAGCAGCTAGTCATGGTACGTGGCGAGGTGTCAGAGTGGGCACCTGTGACCAGTGGGGTCCCACCGGGGTCAGTCCTAGGACCAGTGCTGTTTCTGGTATTTGTGAACGACATGAAGGAATAGACTCCAAAGTGTCCCTGTTTGCAGATGACGTGAAGTTGATGAGAATAATTCATTCGATCGAAGACCAGGCAGAACTACAAAGGGATCTGGACAGGCTGCAGACCTGGTCCAGCAATTGGCTCCTGGAGTTCAACCCCACCAAGTGCAAAGTCATGAAGACTGGGGAAGGGCAAAGAAGGCCGCAGACGGAGTACAGTCTAGGGGGGCAGAGACTACAAACCTCACTCAAAGAAAAAGATCTTGGGGTGAGTATAACACCAGGCACATCTCCTGAAGCGCACATCAACCAAATAACTGCTGCAGCATATGGGCGCCTAGCAAACCTCAGAACAGCATTCCGACATAATAAGGAATCGTTCAAAACCCTGTACACCGTGTACGTTAGGCCCATATTGGAGTATGCAGCACCAGTTTGGAACCCACACCTAGCCAAGCACGTAAAGAAACTAGAGAAAGTGCAAAGGTTTGCAACAAGATTAGTTCCAGAGCTAAGAGGTATGTCCTACGAGGAGAGGTTAAGAGAAATCAACCTGACGACACTGGAGGACAGGAGAGATTGGAGGGACATGATAACGACATACAAAATACTGAGAGGCATTGACAAGGTGGACAAAGACAGGATGTTCCAGAGATGGGACACAGCAACTATGGGACACAGTTGGAAGTTGAAGACACAGATGAATCACAGGGATGTTAGGAAGTATTTCTTCAGCCACAGAGTAGTCAGGAAGTGGAATAGTTTGGGAAGCGGTGTAGTGGAGACAGGATCCATACATAGCTTTAAGCAGAGGTATGATAAAGCTCACGGTTCAGGGAGAGTGACCTAGTAGCGACCAGTGAAGAGGAGGGGCCAGGAGCTTGGACTAGACCCCTGGAACCTCAACTAGGTGAGTACACACACACACACACACACACACACACACACACACACACACACACACACACACACACACACACACCAGTATGTCGCATCTGGAAAGCGCTGTAAGAACATAAGAACATAAGAACGAAGGAACACTGCAGAAGGCCTACTGGCCCACGCGAGGCAGGTCCAAGTCTCCTACCGGCTTAAGCCAATGCACCCAACCTAGTCAGGTCAGGTCACATTGACTTAAGGGAGGAACACGGCAACCGACCTGTTAGCACAAGCTATCAGGTCTAACTCACACCCACCCACATCTACTCATGTATTTATCCAACCTATTTTTAAAGCTACACAACGTTCTGGCCTCTATAACGGTACTTGGGAGTTTGTTCCACTCCTCCACAACTCTATTACCAAACCAGTACTTTCCTATATCCTTCCTGAATCTGAATTTTTCCAACTTAAAACCATTGCTGCGAGTCCTGTCTAGGCTAGATATTTTCAGCACACTATTTACATCCCCTTTATTTATTCCTGTCTTCCATTTATACACCTCAATCATATCCCCCCTAATTCTACGTCTTTCTAGAGAGTGCAGTTTCAGGGCCCTTAGTCTATCCTCATAGGGAAGGTTTCTGATACATGGGATCATCTTTGTCATCCTCCTTTGTACATTTTCCAGAGAATTTATATCCATTCTGTAATACGGTGACCAAAACTGTGCAGCATAATCTAAATGAGGCCTAACCAAGGATGTATAGAGTTGAAGAATAACCTGAGGACTCCTATTATTTATGCTTCTTGATATGAAGCCAAGGATTCTATTAGCTTTATTGCGAACACTTATGCACTGTTGTCTTGGTTTCAGATTACTGCTAACCAGAACTCCTAAATCTTTTTCGCAATCCGTAATATTAAGATCTACATTATTTAGTTTATATGTGGCATGGTTATTGTCCTGTCCAACATTTAGAACTTTGCATTTGTCTATATTAAACTGCATCTGCCACTTCTCCGACCACTGCATCAGTCTATTCAAATCTTCCTGGAGTGCTCGAATGTCCTCGTCAGAATGAATTCGACGGCCTATTTTGGTGTCATCGGCAAACTTGCCGATGTCGCTCTTTATGCCCTCATCTATGTCGTTTATGTAGATTGTGAACAGCAGGGGGCCAGTACACAATACCAGTGAAGGTCCAGCAGACAGTACACAATACCAGTGAAGGTCCAGCAGACAATACACAATACCAGTGAAGGTCCAGCAGACAATACACAATACCAGTGAAGGTCCAGCAGACAATACACAATACCAGTGAAGGTCCAGCAGACAATACACAATACCAGTGAAGGTCCAGCAGACAATACACAATACCAGTGAAGGTCCAGCAGACAGTACACAATACCAGTGAAGGTCCAGCAGACAGCACAAAATACCAGCAATAAGATAGATTGGAAATACCAATACACCATTGTCTTCATTGCGGACCTCAACAACTGTATAAGCGGGCGGGTGGGTCGGTGCGGGTGGGCGGGTATGTGGGTGTGGAAGCGGGCGGTACTTGGCTAACTTGAGGTGAACATCGTCTTATTTATTCATACAAAACTCTTGCTTCTTCACAAAACATTTCCAACTTGAGTTTTTCTCTGGAACATTTTAACCACAAGTTCCCACCACAATGCTTTCTTTAACAGTTCTGCTGAGTATACATGTCTGTATACACTATGTGTGCACATGGTGAACGTGTTTCCATAGTGTTTGTCTACACACGGTGAACGTGTGTACGCACAGTGAGTATTTGTGTATACATGGTGAATACGTGTGTATACTTAGTGAATATTTGTGCATACATAAATATATACGTATATTCATGAGCATGTCTGTAAAAATGTGTGAATGTATATACCTGGACGGTGTTCCGGGGATCAACACCCCCGCGGCCCGGTCCATGACCAAGCCTCGTGGTGAATCAGGGTCTGGTCAGCCAGGCTGTTACTGCTGGCCGCATGTAAACCGACGTATGAACCACAGCCTAGCTGGTCAGGTACTGACTTTAGGTACCTATACAGCTCTTTCTTGAAGGCAGCCAGGGGTCTATTGGTAATTTCCCTTAAGCATGCTGGGAGGCAGTTCAATAGTCTTGGGCCCCTGATACTTATTTTGTCTCTTAGTGTACTCATGGTGCCCCTGCTTTTTATTGGGGGTATGTTGCACCGCCTGCCGAGTCTTTTGCTATCGCACGGAGTGATTTCTGTGTGCAGATTAGGGACCAGTCCTCCCAGGGATCTTCCAGGTGTAGATTATGATGCATCTCTCTCGCCTGCGCTCTAGTGAGTACAAGTCAAGTGCTTTCAAGCGTTACCAGTAGTTAAGGCGTTTGATGGAACTTACATGTGCAGTAAAGGTTCTCTGTACATTCTCTAGTTTTGCAATTTCACCTGCTTTGAATGGAGATGTTAATGTACAGCAATATTCCAGCCTAAAGAGAACAAGTGATTTAAAAAGGATCATCACTGGCTTGGCATCTCTTGTCTTGAATGTTCTCATCATCCACCCTATCGGTTTCCTCGCAGATGTGATAGTGGCATTGTTGTGGTCCTTGAAGGTGAGGTCTTCGGATATTACCACACCCAGGTCCTTCACATTACTTTTCCGCTCTATTGTGTGATTGGAGTTTGTAGTATACTCAGTTCTAGTTATTATTTCCTCCAGTTTTCCATAACGGAGTAGTTGGAATTTGCCTTCACTGAACATCACATTGTTCTCCGTTGCCCATTGGAAAACTTGGTTTATATCTTCTTGGAGATTTGCCGTGTCCTCAATGGATGACATTCTCATGCAGATCCTAGTATCGTCTATAAAGGATAATACGGTGCTATGGTTTACATCTCTGTCTATGTCTGATATAAGGATGAGGAACAGGGTAGGGGAGAGTACTGTGCCTTGTGGAACAGAGCTCTTCACTGTGCAGCTTCTGATTAAACTCTGTTTACTGCTATTCTTTGTGTTCGATTGGTTAGACAGTTGAAGATCCATCTACCTACTTTGCCAGTTATTCCTTTAGCACACCATGATCGCACTTGTCAAAGTACTTTTGCAAAATCTGTGAATAGTACATCTGCATTCTGTTTGTTTTCTAGAGCAGCCAAGACCATATCATAGTGGTCCAGTAGTTGCGAGAGGCAGGAGCGACCTGCTCTGAACCCATGTTGCCCTGGATTGTTCAACTGTTGGGAGTCCAAGTGGTTTGCAGTCCTGCTGCTTAGAACTCTTTCAAAGATTTTTATGATGTGGGCCATTAAAACTATTGTTCTGCTGCCACCTGTATGGAGTGGGGCTATATCCGTCGAGGAATCTCACCTGTGTCTATGCTCCTTCTCCATAGCATCCTTTGGGGCTGTGAGAGGGGTTTCTTGCAGTTCTTAATGAACGCAGAGTTCCTTGAGTTTGGGCTTGGGGCATGCTGTCAATGGTTTTCTCAAAGTCTAGTGGAGTCAGGGTTATGTCAGAAATTTGGCATACACTGACAGGGTTTTGAGGCTCATTCATGAAAAAAATATTTGGATTGTCTATCTTTAGACTGATTAGTGGCTCGCTTAACACAGTCATACTGAGACTTCAGTATCTCACTCATTTCTTTGTTGTCATCTGTGTAGTATCCATCTTGACTGAGCAGGGGCCCTATACTAGAAGTGGCTTTTGCCTTATTTTTGGCATATGAAAAGAAATATTTTGAATTTCTTTCAATTTAACTAATTGCTTTTAGCTCTTGTCTCTCCTGGATCCTGTATGAGTCCTTTAAGTTAAGCTCAATATTTTCCACTTCCCTGGTTAGTACTTCCTTCCATGTTTCAGATAATCTAGGATTCTTGAGCTCAGTGATTCTTCGCCTAGTCCTGTAGAGGGAGCATCTGTCTCCAGTTTACTTTTTCTCTTCGTTTTTCTAAGGGGATGTGGCATGCAAAGAGTCTGTAACCTTTGTTTGGTGCATGTACTCACCCTCATTAAAAGGCTGCCTCCCCAACCAGTGAACCAGATACTAAGGGTCGGACGATCAGGGCCCCAGTGTCGGATCAGGGTCTAGGTTCAACCAATCATGTGGACCTGGCAATTGTAAAGGTGGCATGGTTACCACACCCATTTTTACCCTTGTCATTTCCATTTGAGAGCTGGTTGAAGCACAGTGGGCTGCATTCTATTGGCTTCAAACTCTGCCTTGATTACTGTGGCATGCACTAATACCTATTGCTGTACATAGTGTACATATTGCTGTTTATGCGTGAAGGATAATGCAAGTCAAAGTTTTTCTGTGTTTATTTTGTTCCCTTTACACCCAGGATAACAGGCCTTTGAGAACCTGCATTGTAATATGGGGACCTGTCCGGAAGCTGGAGCTGGATTTAGAGCAGGAGTTGAGCCTAGAGTTGGATCAGGAAGTAATCGTAAATAGCTGGCTATCTAGCATTGCACCAGCCTTGCCAGCACTTCAGGAATTTTTGCTTGTCAAGCCTGCTACTGTGTGATCGTAGATAGCTTGCTGTCTTGTGTGTCAACTTTGCATTCACTTCGCTAAGGTCATCCTTGCTAGCAAGTATTCTGCAGTTGTACAGTGCATAGCTGAGCGTGTATTGCAAATAGCGTGTTATGTTGGGGTTAAGCACCGCCTAGACGAGTCAGATGACTAGTGTCTGAATTCACTCTACTAAACTTGCCTAGGTTTTCTCTACAGTGTTGTTAGCAAATTGCTCGTTCCATTGGTATTGAGTATGAACATACTCTCACTGCTGTGCAGCTTCGTAATCTTATAAGTGTCAAACTTTGAGAAGAGGAGATGGCATACCGGACTCCTCCCTCTACCAGAACCAGGAGAAATCCCAGCAAGGTTTCCGCAAGAGGAAAAAACAACACCTGAGCAAAACCACCGGTCTCGTGCTATGGGGTTGTCTGAAGGTGAGTCGGCTTCGTTGGCGCTCAAGTTGGCAAAAATCAATCTTGAGCAGACTAGGGAACAATGGGCATATACCAAGAGTTTGTTAGAGAAAAAGAAAGAGGGCAGTTTACTCAAGCTGTAAATGACTTCAGTTTGCAAAAAGCGGTACAGCTGGTTCCTAGTTTCTGTTACGCACCTCGTTTGTGAACCTTCTAGGTCGGGTATGATGTATAAGTAACGGGCTTTTTCACTTATTTCTAGCCTCATTAGTAGCTAAAATGAGGATAGAGTACTTTATAATATTATCTGGCCTTAATTTATTTAGCTGTGTAAATAGATAGGATGTTTCGACAATGTAAACTACGGGTACAGTTGTTTATTACCCGGCTGTCGTTTAGCCACTGTCCCCTCTTAATCCGAGGTGACATCAGTCTGAGAATTCTGCTATAGGGCAGTCCACTCTCACCTTTCATGAGAGAAGCTCCTTGATTCCTGGATTTAACCTTCTGGTCCCACATGAGGTTCCCTAGTGACCCTCCAGCACCTCGAACGGTATCAGACAGAAACGTCTCGGATGAAGTGTGTGTTGCTGTATTGGAGACGCTGGTGATTGTCCCTAGCTCTGCTAGGAGCGAGTTTAAGCAGTATTGGTTCAAAGAGGACGGCGAAAAAGTCATGGGAGACAGACTCGCCTCAAAACTCCTTTAAGTGTAGAATATTCCTAATCTCGCTTAGTATATTTTGAAAGTTGAATAAGAGTGAATTATTATTGAAAGTGTTACGTTTTCTGTCTCATTTAGATTGAGTTAAGCAAAGTGTTATTATATGAAGTGAAGGTGTTATGATACTAGAGTCATTCAGTACTATAAACAAGACAGAATATTGTATATTATCTTTTAAGTGAACTCCAGTGTAAATTTCATGAGTACTCTGTTTCTTGGTGCGACCTTTTTAAAGTTAATATAAAACCCTTCTATGGTTTATTACGAAACTTAACAAAAAACCGGAAAGAAACATTGTGATTGTTTACTACTGAACCCTTGAATGATTTCATCTAGAACAGGATATTCAATCCTGTTTATTTGTTGCAAGAAAGGGCTGAACAGGCTTAAGTAGTTGCCCTGTACGCAACAAAATGGGGGCCTGTCCGGGAGCTGTTTGATCCAAGGTCCTGGAGAAAGGGTACCTTCTGCTGGACCAGCGCCAACCCAACTTCATCATGGACAGCACTGTACAGCAAATGATCGGGGAATTGACTAACGACGTTGGAGACCTTGTCGCTGCAGAAGTGCTGGCAGATAGCAAGACACCTCAGAGTGACTTACAATAGGCACTATACCGCAGAGACAACTCGCTCTATTATATGGAATATTCTCTTCCCCCTACCGCTGAACGTCCCTAAGGAGGTAGATTCAGACGTAGAGAGCCTCGTTTCTCAGCTCGACCACGTGTCCTTGCTAGAAGATTCAGAAGGCTCGATGGGAGCATCGGGACTCGCTCCTGGGAAAACTCAAACCTTTTTACCCTCTGATAGAGGAACCACAACAGAACCGGGAGAAATAGAGACGCAGACTCGCCCGCAAAGGAGGATGAGGTAAGGCAGCCTGGGGGAGGTGCTCGTCCAAAAGAGCAGCCTGCAATACTCTCTCCTTTTCCACTACTATCTAGCCCCATCTCTCAAGACCAGTTTGGGATGGAGCGCCTTATACTCTTACAAACTGCTCAAATTGAGGCCCAACATAAGCTGAATGATGAGGAGTTTAAGCAGGAGAATATACGCTACGAGCGCCAACAACAAGGTGAAGGCATTGGGACGTCGCATGCTCATGAGAGTCCATATTTCGACATACACAGAGCGGCGTCCCTGGTGCCCAAATTTTGCGAGGCCGACTTAGACTCGTTTTTTGCCACGTTCGAGAACCAAGCTCGTGCTATGCAGTGGCCCCAGAGATACTGGGCTACGCTATTGCATACCACTTTGACGGGGAAGGCTAGGAAGTGTGCAACTGCATTGCCTTACCATCAATATATACAGTACCAGGTCGTTAAAAAAGTGATTTTGAGAACATATGACCTGCTCCCAATAAGCTACCAGCAGGCTTTTCGTACCCTCCAGCGGCTGCCAGGACAAACATGGGTGGACTTTGCCCGACAAAAACAGATAGCATTCGAGAGATGGCAGCGGGCCTCAAGCTGCCATACGGTAATCAGCCTGGTCCAGTTGATCCTGCAGGAAGATTTTTACAATGCCATTTCAGGAGATCTGCGCAAATTCTTGATAGATTATCAGGGTCTAGATGTAATGGAAACTGCCGCTTTGGCCGACCATTACGAAATTTCAAGTCAGCTGATTAGTGGTAAGCCTCCCAAGGAGAAGACACCGAAGTTTAGTTCAAAGGATTGAACACCTTCATCAAGAGAAGGACCTCGCCAGAGATTCCCTCCAGAGGCTGCTGCTCGTGCCTTATCACCGCCCCGCCACGGTGTTAGATCAGTGACTAGAAGTAACAGAGAAGCTCTCCCAGCAAGAAAAGCTCTACCATGTTCCTACTGCCAGAGAAGGGGGCATAGCAGGAACAATTGTTGTAAGTTGGAAAACGATACTGGAAGACAGGCTCAGGAAAGAGCCCCGATGCAGATGGTTACTTCTATGTCCCAAGGCCGAGAAGATCCAAGAACGAAGCAAGTTACCGTAGGCCAAAGAGCTTCTTCATCGAGATGACTAGCGCCTATGAAAGTGTCTGAGCTAAAGGTTCAGATGGCGATGAAGCCTTATTTTTCTACTGGGAGTGTTGGAATGGACGAATCTCGGGTTGTGGAGGTCAAGGTTTACCGAGACACTGGGAGTTACCTTACGCTCTTGAGGAAAGGTGTCCTGCCTTTAACCGACCTAACTTATACCAAGATGGATGTACTCCTAGAAGCCTATGGTGGGAATGTTTCTAGGGTTCCTCTTCACAAGATAAACCTGAAGGTTGATGGCTACGAAGGGTATGCTGCTGTGGGCATATCGGAAGGTTTCCCGATCAAATCAGTAGATATACTGATAGGGAACGATTTAAGCCTAGAAGGAATTAGTAAAGAGCCGGTGGTTATAGATAATGCCTCAAGCGATAATTATGCACTCGAAGTTTGTGGAAAGGAACCATCTTTATTCCCTCTCAGAATCATCACGAGAGCCATGGCCCTGTCCCGACATTCTTCTCCAGTGAGAAGAGAAGATCATGCGGATATGGGATTAAATTTGTTATTCAGTGAAACCCATCTACCAAAGTCCAAAGATACAGAACCTGCCGAGTTCTCTTCACATCTAGAGTCACCTGGCACCAAAACCTTTTGGCCAGAAGAATTAATACAGGGGCAACGGGAAGACCCATCTCTAGCAGGGATAAAGAAGTTAGTAGTGTTAAAGAACGAAGCGGAAAGACTAGAGGACTGTTTTTACTATCAGGGGGAGATATTGATGAAAAAATCCATGCTTAGAGGTTCCCTAGGCGACTCTTCGCCTAGGGTTAGACGTGTATTAGTTTAGCCAGTGATTTTCCGAGAACTTGCCCTGGGTGTTGCCCACAACAGTCCCATGGGGGGCATCTGGGCATAAGGAAGACAATAGGAAAATTGTCAAAATACATTCACTGGCCAAAAATGAGAGAGACCGTGGTGGATCACTTGCATCATTGTCAGGTATGCCAAGTGGTGGGCAAGCCCGTGCATACTCCTCCTCCAGCTCCACTTATCCCCATCACATCAAATGGAGAACCGTTTGCCCGCCTGATTATTGATTGTGTGGGCCCGCTTCCCAAAACCAAGCTTGGGAACCAATTCTTGTTTACAATCATGGACTCTGCAACCAGGTACCCAGAGGCCATACCCATGAGAAGGATAAATGCTAGGACCATAGTACGAGCTTTGGTCAGGTTTTTCTCTCATGTGGGGTTGCCCTATGAAATCCAGTCAGACCAGGGTTCCAATTTTACCTCAAAGATCTTCAAAGAAGCCTTGTCGCGTTTGAGAGTAAAGTCAATACGGGCTACCAGTTATTGACCCCAAATCCCAGGGAGCCCTAGAAAGGTTCCATTGTACCCTGAAGACTATGCTATGTTCTTATTGCGAGCAGTTCAGCAAAGATTGGGACGAAGGCCTTCCATTTCTTAGCAATAAGAGAAAGTGAACAAGAGAGTTTGGGCTACAGCCCCTTCGAGCTGATATACGGCCACACTGTACGTGGTCCCCTAGCTGTGTTAAAGGACATGTGGACCGGGTGCTCTAAACCAACTTTACAAGTCTCTCCTGATTTGATGCAAGAACATCTAGCCTTCACAAGAGATTTAGCTTCAAGGAACTTAGTCAAAGCCCAGGCTACGATAAAGGAACGTTATAAGCGTGCAGCACCACGTGCATTTCAAGCAGGAGACCGAGTACTAGCACAGAACTTAGTTCCGGGACACTCCTTGACACCGAGATATGAAGGACTGATGGAGGTGGTTAAAAGGTTGAGTGAAGTGAACTACCAAGTACGAACACCAGGAAAGAGGAAATCGACCCACACCTACCACATTAACCAGCTGAAGAGATACTACGGAAAACCTGTTCCCACCACTCCTGTCATCCCTATTCCTGCGGAAGAAGATTGCTCGAGAGGGATAGAAATCCGCCTCCAAAATTCGGAAGTACTCCAAGCCTTGGACACTTTCCTGGGTGACCTTAGCGCCGACAGAGTGAAAGAGGTTAAGAAACTGATAGAGCGGTTCCCAATGCTATTTGGGGACATTCCCAAACATTGTACATTGGGAACTCATGATGTAGATGTCCGAGGCGCTGCCCCAATTAAACATGCTCAATACCTCCTAAGTCCAGTCAAGCACAAAATTTTGCAGGAAGAAATAGATTTTCTGCTATCTAATGGACTTATTGCACTTAGTCAGAGTCCCTGGGCCTCGCCCTGTATTTTGGTCCCGAAATCAGACAGGATATATCGGATGTGCATTGACTATAGGAAGGTGAATGCTGTCACAGTGCCGGATGGTTACCCATTGCCACGGGTAGATGACTTAATTGACCGAGTATCTGGAGCAAAGTTTGTGAGCCGTTTGGACCTGCTGAGAGGTTACTATCAGGTTCCGCTGACCTCCCGAGCCCAGGAGATTTCAGCCTTTACTGTACATGGGGGTTTGTATAACTATCTAGTGACCCCTTTCGGCCTCTGCAACGCAGCTTCCACCTTCCAACGACTGATGAACCAACTTACCCACGGCCTTGAGGGGGTAGAGACCTACCTGGACGATCTTGTGATTGTCAGTGATGACTGGGAGTCGCATCTGTCCCGTCTAGAGGCCCTGTTTCAAGAACTGGAGAAGTATAATTTCATGGTTAACCAAGCAAAATGCAAATTCGGACAAGCTACAATAAAGTATTTCGGGTTTAAGATAGGGCAGGGTATGGTCACACCTTTGAATGTTAAAGTTAAGGTCCATTACAGAATTTCTGGTACCTCTGGACAGAAAAGGGGTTCAATGGTTTTTAGGCATGGCCAGTTATTATAGAAGGTTTTGCCGGAACTTTGCACAAGTGGCAGCTCCACTCTGTGAACTCACTAGTACTAAAGTTAAATTTAATTGGACTGCTGAGTGTGATCTAGCTTTCCTAAGGCTAAAGCGTTTACTTAATTCTAGCCCAGTTTTGCATAGCCCCGATTTTGACATCCCCTTTTTTCTGCATATTGATGCCAGTAGCTATGCAGTCGGAGCTGTGTTGCTGCAGCCATCGACAACCTCGGATATTCTCCATCCCATAGCTTATTATTCCTCTAAATTAAAATCCCATCAAAGAAGCTATGCCACAGTAGAAAAAGAGGCATTAATTTTAGTATTGGCCCTTGAACATTTTGATGTATACGTCGGAACTTCTCCTCAAAGTCACTATCTTTTCAGATCATAATCCCCTTACTTTCATTAACTCCATGAAGTCTAGAAATGCAAGGATACAAAGATGGGCTCTCCGTATCCAGCCCTTTTCTATAAAAATCTTGCACATAAAGGGTAAGCATAATGTTATAGCAGACGCATTATCCCGTCCTTAAGAGTTTAGTAGTAGTAGGAACTGAAGCTAGGGTCTCAACCTACTCTTTTTATCTTGTTTAATATTTAAATTTTTCATCTGCAGTTGTGTGCTTGCTCTAACGATTGCAGAACAAAGAGCTGTGGACCTAATTGGTATTCACTAAAACTTTCAACTTCGGTTGGCCCTACTTTGGAAACGCACTGAATCCCAAGATCACCTGATACTAGTATGAGTCGTGAGGTGACAACGTGGGACTTATGTCCTCTTCCTGATCCACTCTGAGACATGGTGTTGTGAAGAAGATTGGGATATGAAGACCCAAAAGAGTGACTAGAATATTGTGGGGATAAAGATTTGTCATGAAAGGTTTTTAGTGATAATCCTGTGTTTGATAGGTGAACTATTGTTTAGTTGATTATTTTTCTTGGTGCAACACATTTGGTCGTAAGGGGGGGGGGGTGTTACGCACCTCGTTTGTGAACCTTCTAGGTCGGGTATGATGTATAAGTAATGGGCTTTTTCACTTAATATATTATTTCTAGCCTCATTAGTAGCTAAAATGAGGATAGAGTACTTTATAATATTATCTGGCCTTAATTTGTTTAGCTGTGTAAATAGATAGGATGTTTCGACGATGTAAACTACGGGTACAGTTGTTTATTACCCGGCTGTCGTTTAGCCACTGTCCCCTCTTAATCCGAGGTGACGTCAGTCTGAGAATTCTGTTATAGGGCAGTCCACTCTCACCTTTCGTGAGAGAAGCTCCTTGATTCCTGGATTTAACCTTCTGGTCCCACATGAGGTTCCCTAGTGACCCTCCAGCACCTCAAACGGTATCAGACAGAAACGTCTCGGACAAAGTGTGTGTTGCTGTATTGGAGATGCTGGTGATTGTCCCTAGCTCTGCTAGGAGCGAGTTTAAGCAGTATTGGTTCAAAGAGGACGGCTCAAAACTCCTTTAAGTGTAGAATATTCCTAATCTCGCTTAGTATATTTTGAAAGTTGAATAAGAGTGAATTATTATTGAAGTGTTACGTTTTCTGTCTCATTTAGATTGAGTTAAGCAAAGTGTTATTATATGAAGTGAAGGTGTTATGATACTAGAGTCATTCAGTACTATAAACAAAACAGAATATTGTATATTATCTTTTAAGTGAACTCAAGTGTAAATTTCATGAGTACTCTGTCTTTTGGTGTGACCTTTTTAAAGTTAATATAAAACCCTTCTATGATTTATTAAGAAACTTAATAAAAAACCGGAAAGAAACATTGTGATTGTTTACTACTGAACCCTTGAATGATTTCAACTAGAACAGGACATTCAATCCTGTTTATTTGTTGCAAGAAAGGGCTAAACAGGCTTAAGTAGTTGCCCTGTGCGCAAGTTTCATTTAAGCTGAGCCTGGATTATTTTTCAAAGCATTCAAAAACCAGAATCGAGCCTGAGCGTCTTTGGTGCATATAGCATTGTTTGGTATGGCACAGGAATTTACATCAGTGTTAAATGACACTGATTTCAGTAATTATCAGGTGAAGATCACAGTTGTTGGTGCTTATCAATGTATTCCTGCCAAGTACAAAAAGGAGTTAAAGCTAGGTAGACGACAGCTGGGTCAGTCCTTTGTTGACTTTGTAAGACACCAGACCAAAGCTTTTTTCCAGTTGGTACAAGGCAAGTGGTGTCACAAATTTCAACAAGTTGGTTCAATTAATATTGGTGGATAACCTGCTGGATTCTGTTGGACCAGAGGTTCGAGTCATTCTGCAGGATCACACGTTGACCACTGCATTGGAGGCAGCCAGGCTGGCTGATACTTTTGAAACCAACCGCTCCTTGTCCAAGCGGTCCCATCTCTCTTTTCTACAGCTTGGCATGAGCAGAGACCGTCAACGACAAGTTCCTGATTGGAGAATGAAGTGCAAGCAGGAAGCAGAACGACGATGCCATCCAACTAAGTCATCTGGTGAGCCACACTACCCAACATGGTGTATCTCGACAACAGTACCCAGAGCGGCACCAGCCACAACGTCAGCAAAGAGCCAAGGTCAAGAATGTCGTTTTTTAATTTATATTTGACTGGGTGATCTGAGGAGGATTTACCCATGGCTGCCTGAAAAGCGAAATTTAAGGGACTTTTCGCTGTTCCTCTCAAAAGGACAGTCCCTCGGGCATGGACACGAACATACTTCAGTTACCAGAAGTTAATGTTTTCAAGGCACTGGTTAGGGCCCATGTTATGTAAGGTATCTTCCCAACATGTTTCATTTAGGACATAGATTACCTGGTCCCAGTTGATGTTCTTGTTGTTGAAGTTGAATTTGGTAAAGGTACCCTCCTAGCTGTATGCATTTTTGCTGATCAGGACCCCTGTGCTTGCAAGTCTGGACTTCGATTAGACTGTGATCAGAATCAGTTGTTTTTTTTATATTATGTTTCTTAGCAGGTCATCATTATTTGTGAAAATAAGGTCACGTGTGTTCTTCAGTCTTTTGGCGCCACTATCTGCCGACTTAAGGTGTGCTTATTGCAGAAATTCAGCAGCTCATGTGTGTGTGACTTTTCATCTGAGCTACCTCCAGGGATTATTTCTGCTACATTATTTGCTACATTCTTCCACGTTGTATGTCTTAGATTGAAGTCGCCAAGCCACAAGATGTTTGGGGATGGAAGGTTTTCCAGACAGTAGCCAATTTTCGATAGCTGTTCCTTGAACTGTTTGGAAGTTGCATCTGGTGGCTTATATACAAGCATAATGACCAAGTTTTGGTTCTCGATTTTTACTGTTAGAACTTCAACCACATAAACTGTGGTGTTCAGTATCTCCATACAAATGAGCGGCTCTGACATACAGGCCAACCTCCCCTTCCTCCCCTTGTTGCCTGTTCTTTCTGTCGCATCTGATAAGGTTGTACCCAGGTATCCATATTTCTCTGTCAAAGTAATCTTTCGTGTGGGTCTCTGTGAAGGCTGCAAACATTGCATTTGATTCCCCTAGAAGTCCACTGATGAAAGGTATTTTGTTGGTGGATGGTTGAAGGCCCTGTATATTAGCAAATATAAATAAGGTCATGTTGCATGTTTGTTGAAGGGATTTTGTTGCGAGTCTGGAGGGGCCACTGACTGTGCCTCCAGTCCAACAAGGCTCCAGGGTGAACTACTTTGGTTATTTCCTTCCATTTTCTTTTCTTCGTGTCCTACTACTAAAAAATCACTTGGAATGGAATCATCGTAAGGACTGTAACTACTATGATTTGTGTTATGGGATGTGCACCTCTTAGTCCCTTTTAAGTGGTATTTCGGGGTAGCTGGTGTTGTAACATTGTTTTTTGAAGACTGAAGAGTGGCACACCTCAGGGTGGAAGAATCTGCAAGAGGTAGAACGACATACTCCTTTAGACAGGAGGTCGTGGCATTTTTTGGAATGCTCAAAGTTGCATGTCCCAGTTGTTTTCTCTGATATTCCATGTTTACAGATGCCCCAACCACAGAATTTGTGGGTGTAGATGGTAATGTGGTGGTGTAGTGTCGTTGTAGATGGTAATGTGGTGTAGTGTGGGTGTAGGTGGTAATGTGATGGTTTAGTGAGCGTAGATGGTAGAGTGGTGAAGTGTGGTTGTAGATGGTAGTGTGGTGTAGTGTGGTTGTAGATGGTAGTGTGGTGTAGTGTGGTTGTAGATGGTAGTGTGGTGGTGTAGTGTGGTGGAAGTGTAGTGTGGGTGTAGATGGTAGTGTGGTTGTGGATGGTGGTTTAGTGTGGTTGTAGATGGTAGTGTGTAGTGTGGTGGGGGTGTAGTGGTGGTGGTGCAGGGTGGGTATAGATGGTAGTGTGGTGTAGTAGTGTGGTGCTGGTGTAGTGTGGCGTGTATGCAATGTGGTGTAGTGTGGTGTAGTGGTGTGGTGTATTGTGTGTAGTGGTGCTGGTGTATTGTGGTGTTGGTGTGGTGTTTGTGGTGTAGTGTGTGCTGGTGTAGTGTGGTATGTGTAGTGCTCGTGTAGTGTGTGCTGGTGTAGTGTGGTGCTGGGTGTGTGTAGTGGTGCTGGTGTAGGTGGTGTAGTGTGGGCTGGTGTAGTGTGGTGCTGGTGTATGTGGTTAGTGTGGTGGTGGTTTAGTGTGCTGTGTAGTGTGTGCTGGTGTAGTGGTGGTGGTGCAGTGTGGTGTTGTAGTGTGATGCTGGTGTAGTGGTGGTGCAGTGTGTGTTGTAGTGTGATGCTGGTGTAGTGGTGTAGTGTTGGTGCTGGTGTGGTAGTGTGGTGTGGTGTGGTGTGTGGTGCTGGTGGTGGTGTGGTGTAGGGGTGCTGTGCAGGGCTGAGTGTTGGTGCTGTAGTGGTGGTGTAGTGTGGTGCTTGGTGTAGTGATGCTGTAGTGTAGGTGGTTGCTGGTGTAGATGGTGTAGTGAGGTGCTGCTGTACTAGTGGTGCTGGTGTATGTGTAGGTGTGGTGTGGTTGTAGTGGTGTAGTGTGTAGTGGTGTATTGTTGTGGTGTTATTGTAGTGGTGCTGTGTAGTGGGCTATTGTAGTGGTGGGATGTAGTGGTGGTGCTGTTTGTAGTGTAGTGGTTGGGCTGGTGTAGTTTAGTGTAGTGTAGTGGTGTGTGTAGTGGTGTGGGGTAATGGTGCTGGTGTAGTGGTGCCTGTAGTTGGTGTAGTGGTTCTGTAGTGTAGCTGGTTAGTGGTGCTGTAGTGAAGTAATGTTGCTGGTGTAGTGTGGTACTTGATTGTAGTGTAGTGTGGTGCTGGTGTCGTGGTGCTGGTGTAGTGTGGTGCTGTTTTGTAGTGGTGTAGGTGGTGCTATTGTAGTGGTGCTGGTGTAGTGGTGGTGCTGGTGTAGTGTAGTGGTGGTGCGGGTGTAGTGTAGTGGTGTGTAGTCCCCCCCCCCCCCCCCCCCCCCCCCCCCCCCCCCCCCCCCCCCCCCCCCCCCCCCCCCCCCCGGTTTGTGTGTAATGGTGGTGCTGGTGTAGTGGGGCTGTAGTGTAATGTGGTGCTGTAGTGGTTGCTGGTGCAGTGGTGCTGTAGTTTGCTGTAGTGTAGCTGGTTTGTAGTGGTGCTGTAGTTTTGTAGCTGGTTGTGTGGTGCTGGGTGTAGTGGGTGCTGTGTGTTGTGGTGTAGTGGTGCTTAGGTAGCTGGTTGTAGTGGTTGCTGTAGTGTAGCTGGTGTAGTGGTGCTGTAGTGGAAGTAATGGTGTGGTGTAGTGTGGTGCTGTAGTGGTGCTGGTGTAGTGTTGTGGTGTGTGGGTGGTGTATTGTAGTGGTGGTGTGGTGGTGGTGTATTGGGTAGTTGGTGGTGGTGGTGGAGTATTGGTTAGTGGTGGTGTGGTTGTATTGGTGTAGTGGAGGTGTATTGGTGTAGTGGTGGTTGGTGGTGGTGGTAATGGTGTAGTAGTGGATGGTGTATTGGTGTTTAGTGGTGGGTGGTGGTTGTATTGGTGTAGTGGTGGTAATGTATTGGTTGTAGTGGATGTGTATTGGTGTAGTGGTGGGGTGTGTTTTGGTGTAGTGGTGGTGGTGGTGTATTAGGTGTAGTGGAGGTTTGGGGTGGTGTAGTGGTGTAGTGGTTGGTGGTGGTTTTGTATTGGGGTAGTGGTGGGGTATTGGTGTAGTGGTGGTGTATTGGTGTAGTGGTTTGTAATGGTGGTGTAGTGGTGGTGGTGTAGTGGTGTAGTAGGTGGCGTCGGTGTACAGCTATTGGTGGTTCTGGTTGTGTAGTGGTGGTGTGTAGTGGTGGGTGGTGTAGTGGTTCTGGTGTGTAGTGGTGTGTTGTGTAGTGATGGTGGTGTAGTGGTGGTGGTGTTTTGGTGGTGTGTAGTGGTTTGGTGTAGTGGTGGTTGTGTAGTGGTGGTGTGTGTAGTGGTTCTGGTGTAGTTGGTGGTTGTGTGTGGTGGTGTAGTTGGTGGTGGTGTAGTGGTTCTGGTGTAGTGGTCTGGTGTAGTGGGTTCTGGTGTAGTGGTGGTGGTGTAGTGGTTCTGGTTGTAGTGGTGGTGGTGGTAGTGGTTTGGTGTAGTGGTTCTTGGTGTAGTGGTGGGGTGTTGTAGTGGTGGTGGTGTAGTGGGTTCTGGTGTAGTGGTTGGTGGTGTTTAGTGGTTCTGGTGTATGCTGGTGGTGGTTGTTGTAGTGGTGGTGTAGGCGGGTCTGGTGTAGTGGTGGTGGTGTAGTGGTGGTGTAGTGGTGGTGGTGTAGTGGTTCTGGTTGTAGTGGTTTCTGGTGTAGTGGTGTGGTTGTAGTTGTTTGTAGTGGTTCTGGTTGTAGTGGTTCTGGTGTAGTGGTGGTGTGTGGTTTGGTGTAGGGTGGTGTAGTGGTGGTGTAGTGGTTCTGGTGTAGTGGTTTGGTGTAGTGGTGGTGGTGTAGTGGTGGTGGTTGTAGTGGTTCTGGTGTAGTGGTTCTGGTTATTGGTGGTGTAGTGGTTCTGGTGTAGTGGTGGTTGTGTAGAAAAAAAAAACTGGTGGTTGTGTTAGTGTTGGTGTAGTGGTTTGGTGTTGTAGTGGTTCTGGTGTGTGGTTCTGTGTAGTGGTTCTGGTGTATGGTGGTGGTGTGTGGTTTCTGGTGTAGTGGTGGTGGTGTAGTGGTTCTGGTGTAGTGGTGGTGGGTAGTGGTTCTGGTGTAGTGGGTGGTGGTGTGGTGGTGGTGTAGTGGTTTGGTGTAGTGGTTCTGTGTAGTGGTGGTGGTTGTGTGGTGGTGGTGTAGTGGTGGTTGTGTAGGGTGGTGTAGTGGTTCTGGTGTAGTGGTGGTGGGTAGTGGTTTGGTGTGTAGTGGTGGTGGTGTAGTGGTGGTGTGTAGTGGTTCTGGTGTAGTGGTGGTGGAGTTGTGGTGGTGTGAGTGGTTTCTGGTGAAGTGATGGTGGTGTAGTGGGTGGTTGTTGTAGTGGTGGTTGTGTTAGTGGTGGTTGTGTAGTGGTGGTGTGGTGTAGTGTTTGTAGTGGTGGTTGTTGTAGTGGTGTGGTGGTGTAGTGGTGGTGTTAGGGTGGTGGTGTAGTGGTTCTGGTGTAGGGGTGGTGGTTGTAGTGGTGGTGGTGTAGGGTTCTGGTGTAGTTGGTGTGGTGTAGTCGGGTGGTTGGTGTAGTGGTTTCTGGTTTTGTAGTGGTGGTGAAGTTGTGTGTGGTGGTTTTGTAGTGGTTCTGTGTAGTGGGGTTGTGAGTGGTGGTTGTGTAGTGGTGGTGTTTGTAGTGGTGGTTGTGTAGTGTGGTTGTGTAGTGGGATGGTTGTGTAGTGGTGGTTGTGTAGTGGTGGTGGTGTAGTGGTGGTGGTGTAGTGGTTCTGGTTGTAGTGGTGGTGGTGTTAGTGGTGGTGGTGTAGTGGTTCTGGTGTAGTGGTGGTGGTGGTGGTGTGTGGTCTGGTTGTAGTGGTGGTGGTGTAGTGGCGGTGGTGTAGTGGTTCTGGTGTAGTGGTGGTTGTGTAGACAAAATGGTGGGTGGTGTAGTGGTTCTTGGTGTAGTGGTTCTGGGGTAGTGGTGGTGGTTGTGTGGTTCTGGTGTAGGGTTCTGGTGTATGTAGCAGGGTGGTGGTGTGTTAGTGGTTCTGGTGTAGTGGTGGTGGTGTAGGGTTCTGGTTGTAAGTGGTGGTGGTGTAGTGGTAGTGTAGTGGTTCTGGTGTAGTGGTGGTGGTGTAGTGGGTTCTGGTTGTAGTGGTGGTTGTGTTAGTGGTTGTGTGTAGTGGTTCTGGCTGTTAGTGGTGGTGTGTAGTGGTGGTGGTGTAGTGGTGGGTGGTTGTAGTGGTTCTGTGTAGTGTGGTTTGTGTAGTGGTGGTGTGTAGTGGTTCTGGTGTAGTGGTGGTGTTGTAGTGGTTCTGGTGTAGTGGTGGTGGTATTGTAGTGGTTCTGGTTGTAAGTGTTTGGTGGTGTAGTGGTGTGGTGTAGTGGTTTGGTGTAGTGGTGGTTGTGTAGTGTTCTGGTGTAGTGTGGTGGTGTTGTATTGGTGGTGTAGTGGTTCTGGTGTACGTGGTGGTGGTGTAGTGGTGGTGGTTGTAGTGTTGGTGGTGTAGTGGTGGTGGTGTATTGGTGGTGGTGTAGTGGTGGTGGTGTAGTGGTTCTGGTGTAGTTGGGTGGTTGTGTAGTGGTGGTGGTGTAGGTTCTGGTGTAGTGCGTTGGTGTTGTAGTGGTGGTGGTTTGTAGTGGTTCTGGTGTAGTGGTGGTGGTTGTAGTGGTTGGTGGTGTGTGGGTGGTTGTTGTAGTGGTGGTGGTTAGTGGTTCTGGTGTAGTGGTGGTTTGTGTAGTGGGGGGGTAGTGTGTGGTGGTGTAGTGGTGGTGGTGTTGTAGTGGGTGTGGTGTTGTGGTTCTGGTGTAGCTGGTGGGCGTGTAGTGGTGGGTGGTGTTGTGGTGCTGGGTGGTAGTGGGGTAGTGGTGGTGGTGTTGTGGTGGGGGTGTAGTGGTTCTGGTGGAGGGGTGGGGGGGTAGGGGTGGTGGTGTAGTGGGGGTGGAGGTGGTGGTGGTGTAGTGGGGGGGGTGGAGTGGTGGGGTGTATGTGGTGGTGGTGTAGTGGGGGTTGGGTTGTGGTGGTGGGTTAAGTGGTGGTGGTGTAGTGGTGGTGGTGGTAGTGGTGGTGGTTGTAGTGGTGGTGGGGTTGTAGTGGATTCGGGTGTGTGGTTCTGTGTAGTGGTTCTGTGTAGTGGTGGTGGTGTGGGGGGGTGGTTGTAGTGGTGGTGGGTTTGTAGTGGTGGTTGGTAGTGGTGGTGGTGTGGTAGTGGTTCGGGTGGAGGGGTGGTGGGGTAGTGGTGGTGAGAGGGGTGGGGGTGTAGTGGTGGTGTAGGGGTGGTTGTGTTGTGGTGGTGGGGTAGTGGTTGGTTGTCTTGGCGTGGTGGTTGGTGTAGTGGTTCTGGTGTTGTGTGGTGGTGTGTTAGGGTGGGTGGGTGTAGTGTGGTTTTGGGTGTAGTGTTGGTGGTGGTGTGGGTGGGGGTGGAGTGGTGGTGTAGTGGTGGTGGTGGAGTGGTGGTTGTGTTGGGGGGGTTGGTGTGTGTGGTGGTTGTGTAGGGGGGGTGGTGTTAGTGGTTCTGGTGTAGGCGGTGGTGGTGTTGTGGTGGAGGTTGTAGTGGTGGTGGTTGTAGTGGATGGTGGTGTAGTGGTCTGGTGTGGTGGATTCTGGTGTAGTGGTGGTGGGTGTTGTGGGGGTGGTGTTGTGGTGGTAGTGGTGGAGGGTGTAGTGGTTCTGGTGTAGTGGGGGTGGTGTAGTGGTGGGTGGTGTAGTGGTTTGGTGTTGTGGTTGGTGTATGTAGTGGTGGTTGTGTAGTGGTGGTTGTGTAGTGGTGGTTGTGTAGTGGTTCTGGAGTAGTGGTGGTTGTGTAGTGGTGGTTGTGTAGTGGCGTGGTTGTGTAGTGGTGGTGTAGTGGTGGTGGTGTAGTGGTGGTGGTGTATGGTGGTGTAGTGGTTGTTGTGTAGTTGGTGGTGGGTGGTAGTGGAGTTTGTGTGTGGTGGTGGAGTAGTGGTGGTTGTGTAGTTGTGGTATGTGTAGTGGTGTGGTGTAGTGGTTCTTGATGTAGTGGTTTGGTGTAAGTGGTGGTTTGTATTGTTTGATGTTTCGTTTATTCAGTGTAGTTTTGGTTTTGAAGATGTTGTTATATACTATTATTATTATACTATTTTATTTTTATTTTATTATATTTTTTATTATACTATTATTATACTATTATTAATATACTTTTATGTAATTACTATTATTATTATACTATTAAATTACATTAACCCCCCCCCCCCCCCCCCCCCCCCCCCCCCCCCCCCCCCCCCCCCCCCCCCCCCCCCCCCCCCCCCCCCCCCCCCCCCCCCCCCCCCCCCCCCAACCTAATCCCCCCCCCCCCCCCCCCCCACCACCCCCACCCCCCCCTCCCCCCCCCTCCCCCCCCCACCCCCCCCCCCCCCCCCCCCCCCCCCCCCGTTCTGTTGTAGTGGTGGTTGGTGTAGTGGTGGTGGTGTAGTGGTTTGTGTAGTGGTGGTGGTGTAGTGGTGGTGGTGTAGTGGAGGTGGTGTAGTTGGTGGTGGTGTAGTGGTGGTGTAGTGGTGGTGGTGTAGTGGTGGTGTAGTGGGTGGTGGTGTAGTGGTTCTGGTGTAGTGGTGGATGGTTGTAGTGTGGTTGTGTAGTGGTTGGTGGTGTAGTGGTGGTGTGTAGTGTTGGTTGTGTAGTGGTGGTTGTGTAGTGGTGGTTGTGTAGTGGTGGTTGTGTTAGTGGTGGTGGTGTAGTGGTGGTGGTGTAGTGGTGGTTGGTGTAGTGGTGGTGGTGTAGTGGTGGTGGTGTAGTGGTGGTGGTGTAGTGTGGGTTGGGTAGTGGTGGTTTGGTGTAGTGGTGGTGGTGTAGTGGTGGTGGTGTAGTGGTGGTGTAGTGGTGGTGGTTGTAGTGGTGGTGTGTAGGGTTGTGTAGTGGTGTGGTGTAGTGGTGCGTTGTGTAGTGGTGGTGGTGCTGTGGTGGTGGTGTAGTGGTGGTGGTGTTGTAGTGTAGTGGTGATGTAGTGGTGGTGTGTAGTGGTGGTGGTGTAGTGGTGGAGGTTTGTAGTGTTCTGGTTGTAGTGGTGGTGGTTGTAGTGGTGGTTGTGAGTGGTGTGGTGGTTGTGGTTTCTTCTGGGTGTAGTGGTGGTGTAGTGGTGGTTGTGTAGTGGTGGTGTAGTGGTGGTGTGTGGTGGTGGTGTAGTGGTGGTTGGTGTTGTAGTGGTGGTGGTGTAGTGGTGGTGTGTAGTGGTGGTGTGTAGGTGGTGGTGGGTAGTGGTGGTGGATGTAGTGGTGGGGGGGGTGTGGTGGTGTAGTGGTGGTTGTGTAGTGGTGGTTGTGTAGTGGTGGTTGTGTAGTGGTGGTTTGTGTTGTTAGTGGTGGTGGTGTAGTGGTCGGTTGTGTAGTGGTGGTGGTGTAGTGGTGGTTGTCGTGGTGTGGTGTAGTGGTGGTTGTTGTAGTGGTGGTGGTGTTTATAGTGGTTCTGGTGTAGTGGTGGTGGTGTAGTGGTTCTGGTTGTAGTGTGGTGGTGTATTGGTTCTGGTGTAGTGGTGGTGTAGAAGGGTTTTTGGTTGTGTTGTGGTTCTGGTGTAGTGGTGGTTGTGTAGTGGATGGTGGTGTGTAGTGGTGGTTGTGTTAGTGCGTGGTTGTGTAGTGGTGGTTGTGTAGTGGTGGTTGTGTACGTGGTGGTGGTGTAGTGGTGTGGTGTAGTGGTGGTTGTGTAGTGGTGGTTGTGTAGTGGTGGTGGTGTAGAGGTTTGTGTAGTGGTTGATTGTTGTAGTTGGGTGGTGGTTGTAGTGGTCTGGTGTAGTGGTGGTGGTGTAGTGGTTCTGTAGGTGGTGTGGTGTATGTAGTGGTGGTTGTGGAGTGGTGGTGGTGTAGTTGGTGGTGGTGTAGTGGTGGTTGTGTAAGTGGTGGTTTGTAGTGGTTCTGGTGTTGTAGTGGTGGTGGTGTAGGTGATGGTGGTGTTAGTGGTGGTTGTGTAGTGGTGGTGGTTTGTAGTGGTTTGGTGTGTGGTGGTGGTGTTGTAGTGGTGGTTGTGTAGTGGTGGTTTTTGTGTAGTGGTGGTGTGTTAGTGGGTTCTGGTGTCGTGGTGGTGGGTTGTAGTGGTGGTGGTTGTAGTGGTTCTGGTGTAGTGGTGTGGTGTAGTGGTCTGGTTGTAGTGGTGGTGGTTGTAGTGGTTGTGTAGTGGTGGTGGTGTAGTGGTTCTGTTGTAGTGGTGGTGGTGTAGTGGTGGTTGTGTCGTGTGTGGTGTATGGTGGTTGTGTAGTGGTGGTGGTGTGTGGTGGTGGTGTAGTGGTGGATGGTTTAGAGGTGGTTGTGTAGTGGTGGTTGTGTAGTGGTGGTTGTGTAGTGGTTGGTGGTGTAGTGGGTTCTGGTGTAGTGAGTGTGGTGTAGTTAGTGGTGGTTGTGTTAGTGGTGGTGGTGTATGTATTGTAGTGGTTCTGGTGTAGTGGTGGTGGTTGTAGTGGAGGTAGTGTAGTGTGTGGTGTTGTAGTGGTTCTGGTGGTAGTGGTGGTGGTGTGTAGTGGTTCTGGTGTAGTGGTGTGTAGTGTGGTGGTGTAGTGGTGGTGGTGTAGTGGTGGTGGTGTAGTGGTGGTGGTGTAGTGGTGGTGGTGTAGTGGGGTTTGGGTGTAGTGGTGTGGTGTAGTGGTGGTTGTGTAGTGGTGGTGGTGTAGTGGTGGGGGTTGTAGTGTGGTGGTGTAGGGGGTTCTGGTGAAAGTGGTTCTGGTGTAGTGGTGGTGGTGTAGTGGTGGGGTGTAGTGTTTGGTGTAGTGGTGGTGTATGGTGGTGGTGTAGTGGTTCGGGTGTGTGGTGGGTGTAGGGGTTTGGTGGTGTAGTGTGGTGTGTAGTGGTTCTGGTGTAGTGGTGGTGGTGTAGTGGTGGTTGTGTAGTGGTGGGGGTGTAGTGGTTCTGGTGTAGTGGTGGTGGTGTAGTGGGGGGGTGTGTAGTGGTGGTGGTGTTAGGGTGGTGTGTAGGTTCGGTGAGTGGTGGTGGTGTAGTGGTTTGGTGTGGGGTTTGGGGGTGTAGTGGTGGTGGTTAGTGGTGGTGGTGTAGTGGTTCTGGTGTATTGGGGGTTTGTGTAGTGGTGGTGGTGGTTTTGGTGTGGTGTTGTGGTGGTGGTTTTAGTGGTTTTTAGTGGTGGTGGTGTAGTGGTGGTGGTGTAGTGGGGGTTGTGTAGTGGTGGGGGTTTGTAGGGGTTGGTGGTGTTAGGGGTGGTGGTGTAGTGGTGGTGTATTTGGTGGTGGTGTAGTGGTGGTGTTGTAGGGGTGGTGGTGTAGTGGTGGTGGTGTAGGGGTGGTGGTGTAGTGGTGGTGGTGTGTGGTTTCTGGTGTAGTGGTTTTTAGGTTCTGGTTAGGGGTGGTGGTGTAGTGGGTTCTGGTGTAGTGGTGTGGTGTAGTGGTTCTGGTGTATTTGGTGTGGGGTGTGTTTCTGGTGTAGGGGTGTGTGAGTGGGGGGTTGGGGTATTTGGTGGTGTGTAGGGTTTGTTAGTGGTGGTTGTGTAGGGGGTTCTGGTGTAGTGGTGGTTGTGTAGTGGTTCTGTGTAGTGGTGGTTGTGTAGTGGTTCTGGTGTATGGTGGTTGTGTATGGTGTAGTGGTGCTGATCTAGTGGTATGTAGTGGTGCTGGTCTAGTGGTGGTGGTGAAGTGGTGGTGGTGAAGTAGTGGTGAAGTATGGTGGGAAGGGGTGGTGGTGAAGTAGTGGTGTAGGGTGGTGGTGTAGTGGTGCTGGTGTATGGTGCTGGTCTAGTGGTGGGGAAGTGGTGGGGGGAAGTGTGTTGAAGTGGTGGTGGTGAAGGGGTGGTGGTGAAGTGTGGGGGTAAGTAGTGGGGTGTGGTGTGTGGGTGGTGGTGTAGTGGTGGTGGTGTAGTGGTGCTGGTGTAGTGGTGCTGGCATAATGGTGTAGTGGTGGTGGTTGTTGCGTACAGGGCAACTACTTAAGCCTGTTTAGCACTTTCTTGCAACAAATAAACAGGATTGAATATCCTGTTCTAGTTGAAATCATTCAAGGTTTAAGTAGTAAACAATCACAATGCTTCTTTCCGGTTTTTTATTAAGTTTCTTAATAAACCATAGAAGGGTTTTATATTAACTTTAAAAAGGTCGCACCATAAAACAGAGGACTCATGAAATTTACACTTAAGTTCACTTAGAAGATAATACACAGTATTATCTTGATTATAGTACTGAACGGCTCTAGTATCATAACACCTTCTCTTCACATAATAACACTTTACTTAACTCAATCCAAATGAGACAGAAGACGTAACACTTCAATAATAATTCACTCTTATTCAACTTTCATAATATAATAAGTGAGATTAGGAATATTTTACACTTAAAGGAATTTTGAGGCGAGTCTGTCTCCCATGACTTTTTCACTGTCCTCTTTGAACCAATACTGCTTAAATTCACTCCTAGCAGAGCTAGGGACAATCACCAGCGTCTCCAAAACAGCAACACACACTTCGTCCGAGACGTTTCTGTCAGATACCGTCCGAGGTACTGGAGGGTCACTAGGGAACCTCATGTGGGACCAGAAGTTTAAATCCAGGAATCAGGGAGCTTCCCTCACGAGAGGTGAGGAAGGTAAGAACTGAACTCTGTGAGGCTTTACCAGCCCACTTTGCCTCGGTTGGAGCAGGGGTCGAGCAGCTCAAAACACCTACTGGTGCTTGGCCAGGTCACCAGCAGGGGTCGAGCAGCTCAAAACACCTACTGGTGCTTGGCCAGGTCACCAGCAGTTGACACTAATTAAATGACCTACCTAAATACAAAGCTAAGTAATACGACCAGATAATATTATAAAGTCGAGTAAATCCATTTTAGCTACTAATGGAATTACTCCTGAATATAATAAGTGAAATAGCAAAAATAACATGTAATAGTATACCATTGTGATAAGAAAATGAACAAAATGAACAAAAGGGTGTAACAGTGGTGTAGTGGTGCTGGTGTAGTGGTGCTGGTGTAGTGTAGTGGTGGTGTAGTGGTGTGTAGTGGTGCTGGTGTAGTCGTGTAGTGGTGAAGTGGTGGTGGTGTAGCGGTGGTGGTGTAGTGATGATGTAGTGGTGCTGGTGTAGTGGTGCTGGTGTAGTGGTGTAGTGCTGGTATAGTGGTGTAGTGGTGGTGGTGTAGTGGTGGTGTAGTGGTGTGTAGTGGTGCTGGTGTAGTCGTGTAGTGGTGAAGTGGTGGTGGTGTAGCGGTGGTGGTGTAGTGATGATGTAGTGGTGCTGGTGTAGTGGTGCTGGTGTAGTGGTGCTGGTGTAGTGGTGCTGGTGTAGTGGTGCTGGTGTAGTGGTGTAGTGGTGGTGGTGTAGTGGTGGTGTAGTGGTGGTGTAGTGTAGTGCTCGTGTAGTGTGGTGAAGTGTGGTGCTGGTGTAGTGTGTAGTGTGGTGCTGGTGTTAAATGTGGTGCTGGTGTAATGTGGTGTAGTGTGGTGGTGGTGTTAATGTGGTGTAGTGTGGTGGTTGTTGTGTAGTGTGTTGGTGTAGTGTGCTGTAGTGATTTAGTGTGGCGCTGGTGCAGTGGTGTAGTGTGGTGCTGGTGTAGTGTTGTACTGGTTTGTGGTGCAGTGTGGTGCTTGTGTAGTGGTGTAGTAGTGGTGCTTTTGTAGTGGTGCTGGTGTAGTGGTTTTGTTGTGTGGTGTGGTGTAGTGGTTGTCGTGTGGTGCTGGTGTGTTTGGTGTAGTGTGGTGCTGGTGTAGTGGTGTAGTGTGGTGCTGTAGTGTAGTGTGGTGCTGGTGTAGTGGTGTAGTGTGGTGCTGGTGTGTGGTGTGTGTGGTGCTGTAGTGTAGTGTGGTGCTGGTGTAGTGGTGTAGTGTGGTGTGGTGTAGTGTGGGGCTGGTGTAGTGGTGTAGTGTGGTGCTGTAGTGTAGTGTGGTGCTGGTGTAGTGGTGTAGTGTGGTGCTGGTGTAGTGTGGTGCTGGTGTAGTGGTGTAGTTGTGGTGCTGGTTTTAGTGGTGTAGTGTGGTGCTGTAGTGTGTGTGGTGCTGGTGTAGTGGTTTTAGTGTGGTGCTGGTGTAGTGTAGTGTGGTGCTGGTGTAATGCTGCTGGTGTAGTGGTGTAGTGTTTGTGCTGGTGTAGTGGTGCTGGTGTAGTGTTGTGCTGGTGTAGTGTAGTGTTGTCCTGGTGTAGTGGTGCTGGTGTAGTGTTGTGTGCTGTGTAGTGGTGCTGGTGTAGTGGTGCTGGTGTAGTGTAGTGTGGTGCCGGTGTAGTGGTGCTGGTGTAGTGTGGTGCTGGTGTAGTGGTGTGGTGTAGTGGTAACGGTGTAGTGGCGCTGGTGTTGTGGTACTGGTGTAGTGGTGGGAGTGTGGTGCCGGTGTAGTGGTGCTGGTGTAGTGTGGTGCTGGTGCAGTGGTGGGTGGTGTAGTGGTTTCTGGTGTAGTGGTAATGGTGTAGTGGCGCTGGGGTAGTGGTGCTGGTGTTATTTGGGAATGGTGTAGTGGCGCTGGTTGTAGTGGTGCTGGTGTAGTGGTGTAGTGTGGTGCCGGTGTAGTGGTGCTGGGTGTAGTGTGGGTCCTGGTGTAGTGGTAACGGTGTAGTGGTAACGGTGTAGTGGCGCTGGTTTAGTGGTGTAGTGTGGAGCTGGGGTAGTGGTGCTGGTGTAGTGGTGCTGGTGTAGTGGTGGTGTAGTGGTGCTGGTGTAGTGTAGTGTGGTGTAGTGATGGTTTAGTGTGGTGTTTGGGGTAGTGGTGTACTGGTATAGTGGTGCTAGTGTAAATGGTGTGGAGAAGCGGTGGTGGTGTAGTAGTGGTGTAGTGGTACTGGTGTAGTGGTGCTTGTGTAGTGGTGCTTGTGTAGTGGTGCTTGTGTAGTGGTGCTTGTGTTTGTGGTGCTTGTGTAGTGGTGCTTGTGTAGTGGTGCTTGTGTAGTGGTGTAGTGTAGTGGTGTAGTGTAGTGGTGGTGGTGGTGCTTGTGTAGTTTGGGGCTGGTGTAGTGGTGCTGGTGAAGTGGTGGTGGTGTAGTGGTGGTGGTGGGGGCTTGTGTAGTGGTGCTGGTGTAGTGGTGCTGGTGAAGTGGTGAAAGTGGTGGTGGTGTAGTGGTGTGGTGAAATGGTGAAGTGGTGGTGGGGTAGTGGTGCTGGTGTAGTGGTGGTGGTGCTTGTGTAGTGGTGCTGGTGTAGTGGTGCTGGTGAAGTGGTGCTGGTGAAGTGGTGGTGGTGTAGTGGTGCTGGTGAAGTGGTGAAGTGGTGGTGGTGTAGTGGTGTGGTGTAGTGGTGGTGGTGTGGTGTAGTGGTGGGGGTGTGGTGTTAGTGGTGGTGGTGTGGTGGTGGTGTAGTAATGGTGTAGTGGTGTGTGGTGGTGGTGGTGTGTGGTGGTGGTGTAGTGGTGGTGGCGTAGTGGTGGTGGCGTAGTGGGGGCGTAGTAGTGGTGGCGGTGTAGTGGTGGTGTACTGGTGGTGTACTGGTGTAGTATAGTGGTGGTGCTGGTGTAGTGTAGTGGTGGTGTAGTGTAGTGGTGGTGTAGTGTAGTGGTGGTGTAGTGTGGTGGTGGTGGTGTAGTGGTGTGGTGTAGTGGTGGTGGTGTAGTGGTGGTGGTGTAGTGGTGGTTTAGTGGTGGTGGTGTAGTGGTGGTGGTGGTGTAGTGTGGTGTAGTGGTGGTGGTGTAGTGGTGGTGGTGGTGTAGTGGTGGTGGTGTAGTGGTGGTGGTGGTGTAGTGGTGGTGGTGTAGAGGTGGTGGTGTAGTGGTGGTGGTGTAGTGGTGGTGGTGTAGAGGTGGTGGTGTAGTGTAGTGGTGGTGTAGTGTGGTGGTGGTGGTGTAGTGGTGGTGGTGTAGTGGTGGTGGTGTAGAGGTGGTGGTGTAGAGGTGGTGGAGGTGTGTAGAGGTGGTGGTGTAGAGGTGGTGGTGTAGAGGTGGTGGTAGTAGAGTGGTGGTGTAGAGGTGGTGGTGTAGAGGTGGTGGTGTAGAGGTGGTGGTTAGATGGTTGAGTGGTGGTAGAGGTGGTGGTGTAGAGGTGGTGGGTAGATGGTGGTGGTGTAGAGGTGGTGGTGTAGAGGTGGTGGTGTAGAGGTGTGAGTGGTGGTAGATGGTGGTGGTGTAGAGGTGGTGGTGTAGAGGTGTTGTGGTGTGTGTAGAGGTGGTGGTGTAGAGGTGGTGGTGTAGAGGTGGTGGTGTAGAGGTGGTGGTGTAGGTGGTGGGTGTAGAGGTGGTGGTGTAAGGTGGTGGTTATGTTAGAGTGGTGTGGGGTTGTAGAGGTGGTGGTGTAGAGGTGGTGGTGTAGAGGTGGTGGTGTAGAGGTGGTGGTGTAGAGGATGCGCCAGCAGCAGCAATGTCATGAATATGTTATTACCTCTAGTAAGTTGAACTTGACTGGCTTCTGCAGAGTGCCTTTGTTAATAGCGTTACACACACACACACACACACACACACACACACACACACACACACACACACACACACCACACACACACACACAAACTCTCATACACATACACAAACTCACACACACATATACACAAACTCTCACACACACGCGCACACACACAAACTCACACACATACACAAACTCACACACACACAAACACACACACGCGCGCGCGCACACACACACCACACACACACACACAAACTCACACACAAACTCACACACAAACACACACATACACAAACTCACAAACACAAACTCTCTCTCACACACACACTCACACATACAAACTCTCACACACAAACTCTCTCACACACACAAACACACACAAACACAAACACACACAAACACACACACACGCACACACAAACACACACACACAACCAGTGAAGAGGCGGGGCCAGGAGCTTGAACTCGACCCCAGCAATCTCAACTAGGTGAGTACACAATTGACAAGGTAGAGACAGGATGTTCCAGAGATGGGACACAACAACAATGGGTCACAATTGGAAGTTGAAGACTCAGAGGAATCACAAGGATGTTAGGAGGTATTTCTTCAGTCACAGAGTTGTCATTAGTCGAATAGTCTGGGAAGTGATGTTGTGGAGGCAGGATGCACAAATAGCTTTAAGAAGAGGTATGATAAAGCTCGTGGAGCAGGAAGAAAGACCCATCTGCGTCCTGTGAAGAGGCGGGGCCAGGAGCTGTTACTCGACCCCTGTAACCACAAGTACACACACACACACACACACCTCTTACATTGCAACTCAGCAGAACTCAATAGAATTTAATAGGGTAGACAGGAATAAACTGAGGCGGGAAACAGGTACACTTGGACACAATTGGAAATTGGATTACAAAGACATTTAAGCAAACACTAGGACATATCATTAGAAAACGTTTCGGTCCTAATACCTTGAAATGATCAAGATCCCAGGACCGAAACGTTTTCTAATATATCATAGTGTTTGCTTACGTGACTTTGTAAAGCAACTTGTCGGTATCTACTACCAAGGTTTATACAATTGGAGGTGAAAGCCATGGATGAATCACAGGGATGTCAAGAAGTATTTCTTCAGCCTGAGTGTCATCAGGAAGTGGCAAGACCTGGACCAAGGAGTGGATGCAAGTGTCATACAAGGCTTGAAAAATAAGTGACAGAGGTGCAGGCCCAAGACCTGGAACTCAACCCTTCTACTTCTAACTGATGCTTTTAACCAATAATATCTAAAGTTTAATTAAAACAATACTAAAAATACTTAAGACCTAGTTTTTTTAAATATTGCAAAATATTATGTTTATCTTGCATACTGTGAGAGAAGTGAGACACTCAGGTGGGATGTTACAAAAAACGTGATTCTAAAAGATTAGAGATCTCCAGTGAATACTAGAAAGGACTGCCCTTCTAGCATCCAGCCTGTTACTGGGTTTTCGTAACAATTAGTCAGTATCCTTGTCCAATTATTCATTAGAATTCAGTATGATTCAATAGTGCTTCAGGATTACAACTGGTAGGCTACTAACTAGAGAAAATAAAATTTAATAAATTTATTAAGTATCGTCTAGAGGTATATCATCAAATTAAATTAAATTAATCAATTCAAACAAATTAATAATAATCACTTCTCTCGTGTACAGTATTATTGTGCTGAAAGCACATATCACATTTATAATTCTTAAGTACCGTCTGGTACATTAACATTTAATAAGATATTACAAATATGTACAAGTAAGTTTGTGTGTATGTGTGTAAGTGCTCTAAGTAGTTTGCTATGTCTCACGACTCGACTAGACTTAAACAAGTGACTGACAAAGTCCACAAATAAACTAACTTCTTGACCAACTGGCAGTCAGAACAGTCTGCTTGAACAATAAAAAGAATACTAAGCCCAATAGCAATATAACAAGCAACTGTGACACAGAATCAGGAACAAGGAGATAATATAACGACACTAAGTAGGGACCATCTGCAGATCCTCCACAAGTCACAAAACTCCCATACTACTGAATCTAAGTTCAGCATAAGAAAATTCCCGACTGTGATAATACACAGATACCAGTACAAGTTAGGTCAGAAGCTACAGCTCAGGACCTGAGTTGTTTAGAGTGTCTATGCGACAGACAACCTCAGTACAACGTCGAAAATCACTAAGTCTATACAATGTTCTGTGAACAGTCTCACAGAACCTACAAGAAAGCTAGAGACGATCTTCCAACAAGGGCCTATAAGGGAGATTTAGTCACTTTGTCTGGAATACCTCCAACCACCCAGCGAGTCTAGACCAGACTGAATACTTCAGGCGAGGTGTGATCACCCCCCCCCTCGATCACGTGACAGCTCTGTGGACAGCTGCAGCTCAGCAACAGAAGCCGGCAGAATAACGAGCAAAGAGCGATAATTACAGTAGTTAGACAATCAAGACTTGAACTGAGCACATAATATATTATGTCCTACCTAACAACATAACTAAGTCAAATAATAATATAAAGCAATACATTTACGATTTAGCTATTATCGCAAATATAAGCAATATAAAATTATATGTAAAGGTAATAATTATATATATACATATTAATCATTGCAACCCATTCAGGGGTTGCAACATGGGACGAGAGCTGCAACACAACTCACAGATGTAACGAAGTTTCAGAGTGAACCTAGAGAGAGAGGGGGGGAGATGACAGAAGGAGAAAGAGAAGAAATAGAGGGAGAGAGGAGAAAAACATGAGAGAGAGAGAAACCAACCAGAGAGACATGACGGGTTTTCACTTCAAACTAATATGAGGTGTTATCAAGTAAAGTGAAGCAGTGAGTGGTGACAATCACGAGCTGCCCAGCTTGAAGTGCCACCAGGACAAACACGAGACAGTAACAATAAACAAGAGTCTAGAACAGAGGCAGTAACAATAAACCAGAGTACAGAACAAACAGGCAGTAACAGGAAACCAATAGTACAGAACAAACAGAGGCAGTAACAGGAAACCAAGAGTACAGAACAAACAGAGGCAGTAACAGTAAACCAGAATACAGAACGACTATGATAGTACGACCAACTTTATGGGACAACTTACTGGATATACCTCTGAAGAGTTTCGAGAGTTTCACTACTCTCGGAGCCCGGCCATGGGCCAGGCTCGTCTGGTGCTTACCTGGGTTACCTGGGGGTTATTCCGGGGATCAACGCCCCCGGCTGTTGCTGCTGGTGGCCCGCTGGAAGGCAACACTATACACCAGATCAACACACATGGACATGAACAACAATGTGTCAACCAGGATAGTAGATGCACCATCAAACATGAACAACAATGGTTCAGCCAGGATAGTAGATACACCACCAAATATGAACAACAACAATGGTTCAACATTGTTGACTATGTTTGGTACTCGCCTAATTGTGGTTTTAGAGGTCGAGACATAGCCCCTGGCCCCGCCTCTTCAGTGGTCTCTTCTAGGTCCACTCTCCCCCTGCTCCATGAGCTTAATCATACCTCTTCTTAAAGCTATGTATGGATCCTGCCTCCACTACATAACTCTCCAGAGGTTGCTCACTGTGTCTATACATGAATGTGCTCGAGTGCATGCTCGAGTGTGCGTGTATGCATGTGTGCGTCTATGTGCATGCTTGAGTGGGCTGGAAAAAGGCAAAAAGACTTAAAATACTGAAGGAGGGAGGTACAAGGTGGTAGGACTGCGGAGGTCGAGGAGAGAGAAGTCTTCAACCACAAGCATTGTTTCTCCTCTCAAGGTTACTGGGAAAAAAACTTGTCTTCCTTAGAAAGAAACGCTGTCAGAGGGAGGGAGGGGAAAATGGAGGTAGGGAAGAAATGGGAGTGGAGGAAAAGGAGGGATGAAAGTTGAGGAAGCATGGACGGCAAAGGAAGGAGAGGTTTGTTGATCAACACCTCAAGTGTTTTCACACTACGACTCAAAGAAAACTCGCTTTTAAGCCGTGTTTACAAGAGTGACTGGATATTACCATCAACCAGTCCAACCACAACATCGCCACCCATCATTCAGAGTGCAGGTACTGTACTTCCCATCTCTTGAACCACAACATCCCCACCCATCATTCAGGGTGCAGGTACTGTACTTCCCATTTCTTGAACCACAACATCGCCACCCATCATTCAGAGTGCAGGTACTGTACTTCCCATCTCTTGAACCACAACATCCCCACCCATCATTCAGGGTGCAGGTACTGTACTTCCCATCTCTTGAACCACAACATCCCCACCCATCATTCAGAGTGCAGGTACTGTACTTCCCATCTCTTGAACCACAACATCGCCACCCATCATTCAGAGTGCAGGTACTGTACTTCCCATCTCTTGAACCACAACATCCCCACCATCAGAGTGCAGGTATTGTGTTGAACCACAACATTCTCCCCGTCCCCACCATACACACCTAGGTTCTTGTGGGTCACTGTGACTCAAGGGTCACAAAATACCAGAGAGGTTATTACGTGAGAGGGAAAAGGTGCGCGCGCGCTCCAATTAGCCAGTATTGCATTTAACAACACCTGTGTTGCAGGTGTTACCAGCATCTACTGACGCAGTGGGAGCAGCAGTGGTGGTAGTGGGAGAAGCACTGGAAGGGAGAGGAATAGAAGAGAAGGCAGGAAGGATAGGAGATATTATTCAGGACCTCTGGTACGAGGGAGAATCAGCACTAAACCAAGGAGGGCAGAGATACATCTAATTTCTTGTATTAAAAATAACCCCTTCATTGATGTGGATGAGAGAGAGTGGGGGTGGAGAGAGGTGGGTGTGAGAGAGAGGTGGGTGTGAGGAGAGGTGGGTTTTGAGAGAGGGGGTGTGGAGAGAGGTGGGTGTGAGAGGAGGTGGGTGTGAGAGAGAGGTGGGTGTGAGAGGAGGTGGGTGGAGAGAGGGTGGGTGTGAGGAGGGTGGGTGTGAGGGGGGGGGTGGTGGAGAGAGAGGTGGGGGTGGGAGAGGGGTGGGAGAGGTGGGTGTGAGAGAGAGGTGGGTGTGAGGGGAGGGTGGGTGTGTGAGAGAGTGGTGGAGAGAGGTGGTGTGGGGGGGGTGTGAGAGGAGGTGGGTGTGAGAGAGAGGTGGTGTGAGAGGAGGGGGGTGTGGAGGGAGGTGGGTGTGAGAGAGAGGTGGGTGTAGAGAGAGGGGTGAGGAGAGGGTGGGTGTGAGGAGAGTGGGTGGTGGGAGATGGGAGAGGGAGGTGGTGTGGGAGAGAGGTGGGTGTGAGGAGAGAGAGGTGGGTGTGAGAGGAGAGGGGGTGTGAGAGGGGGGGGGGGTGTGGAGAGAGAGGGTGGGTGTGAGAGAGAGAGGTGGGTGTGAGAGAGAGGGGGGTTGTGAAGAGGAGGGGGTGTGAGAGAGAGAGGGGGTGGAGAGAGAGAGGTGGGTGTGAGAGAGAGAGGTGGGTGGAGAGAGAGGTGGGGGAGAGAGAGGGTGGGGTGAGAGAGAGGTGGGTGTGGAGAGGAGGTGGGTGTGAGAAGAGGTGGGGTGGAGAGAGGTGGGTGTGAGAGAGAGGGGTGGGGTTTTGAGAGGGGTGGTGTGAGAGGGGGTGGAGAGAGGTGGGTGGAGAGAGAGGGTGTGAGAGAGGGTGGGTGGGGAGGAGGGTGGGTTGGAGGGGTGGGTGTGAGGGGGTGGTGTGAGGAGAGTGGGTGTGGAGAGGTGGTTAGGAGGTGGGTGTGAGAGGGGTGTGTGGAGAGTGGGTGTGAAGTGTGTGGAGAGGGTGGTTTTGGAGAGGTGGGTGTGTAGGAAAATGGGTTTAAGGGAGGTGGTGGTGAGGAGAGGGTGGGGGTTTTGAATGGGTTGGAGAGGGGGTGTGAGAGGGTGTGTGGGGGGTGTTGATGAGAGGTGGGTGTGAAGGGGAGGTGGGTTTTGAGGAGGTGGGGTGAGAGAGTGGTTGAGAAAATGGTGGGTGTGAGAGAGAGGGTGGGTGTGAGAGAGGAGGTGGTTGTGAAGAGAGGGGGTGTAGAAGGAGGTGGGTGTGAGAGAGAGAAATGGTGTGAGAGAGAGAGGTGGGTGGGAGAGAGGAGGTGGGTGTTTAGATGAGAGAGTGTGGTGGGAGAGAGAGTGGGGTTGTGAGAGAGAGGTGGGTGTGAGAGAGAGGGTGGTGTGAGGAGAGGGGAGTGGGGTGTGAGAGAGAGAGGTGTGTGTGAGGAGAGGGGTGGGTGTGAGGAGAGAGTGGGTGTGAGAGAGAGAGGTGGGTTTTGAGGGATGGGTTAGAGGTGGGGTGTGAGGAGGAGGTGGGTGTGAAGAGAGTTGGTGTGAGAGAGAGGTGGGTGTGAGAGAGAGGTTGGTGTGAGAGAGAGTGGTGTGAGGAAAAGAGTGGTTTTGAGAGAGGTGGTGTGAGAGAGAGGGTGGGTGTGGAGAGAGAGGTGGGTGTGAGAGAAAAGGTGGGTTGAGAAGAGAGGTGGTGTGTAGAGAGAGAGGTGGGTGTGAGAGAGAGGGTGGGTGTGAGAGAAGAGGGGGGTTGTGAGAGAGGAGGTGGGTGTAGAGAAGAGTGGTGTGAGGAGAGGTGGGTGTGAGAGAGAGGGTGGGTGTAGAGAGAGAGGTGGTGTGGAGAGAGGTGGGTGTGAGGAGAGAGGTGGGTTGAGGAGAGGTGGGTGTGAAGGGGTGGTGTGGAGAGGCTGGGTGTGAGAGAAGGTTGGGGTGAGAGAGAGGTGGGTTTTGAGAGAGAGTGGGGTTGGAGAGAGAGGTGGGTGTGAGAGAGGTGGGTGTGAGAGAGGTGGGTGAGAGAGAGGTTGGGTTTTAGGGAGAGGTGGGTGTAATTTAGGAAAAGGTGGGGGTGAAGAGAGGTGGTGTTGAGAGGTGGTTGTGAAGGGGAGTGGTTTTGAGGAGAGGTGGTGTGAGAGAGGTGGTGTGAGAGGAGGAGGGTGTGAGAGAGTGGGTGTGAAGAGTGGTTGAGAGAGGTGTGTGGAGAGAGAGGTGGGTGTGAGAGGAGGGTGGGTTTAGAGAGTTTTGGGGTGAGAGAGAGGTGGGTGTGAGAAGGAGGTGGTGTGGAAGAGTTGGTGTGAGAAAAGAGAGGGTGTGGAGAGAGGTGGGTGTGGAGAGAGAGGTGGTGTTGAGAGAGAGTTGGGTGTAGAGAGAGAGGTGGTGTGAGAGAAGATGGTTTGGAAAAGAGTGGGTTGAGAGAGGGGGTGTAGGAGAGGTGGGGTGAGGGAGGTGGGAGGAGAGTGGGTGTGAGGGAGGGAGGTGGGTGTGAGGAGAGGGGTGTGGAGGGATGGGGTGGGAGAGAGGTGGGTGGAGGAGAGGTGGGTGTGAGGAGGGGGGTTAGGAGGAGGTGGGTGTGAGAGGAGAGGTGGGTGTGAGGAGGGGGGGGGGGAGAGGGGGTGGAGAGGGGGGGAGAGGGGGTGGGTGTAAAGGTTGGTGGGGAGGGGGTGAGAGAGGGAGTGGGTTGGGGGTTGTGTGGAGGGGTGGGGTGAGAGGGTGGGTGGAGGAGAGGTGGGGTGAGAGGGGGGGGTGTGGGAGGTGGGTGGGGGAGGTGGTGGAAGAAGGGGTTGAGGAGGGGGTGTGAGGGTTTGGGTTGAGAGAGAGTGGGTGTGAGAAGAGAGAGGTTGGTGTGGAGAGAGAGAGGGTGTGAGAGAGAGGTTTTTTGGGGTGGGGAGAGGTGGTGAGAAGTGGGTGGAGAGAAGGGGTGGGAGGGTGTGTTGGGGAGAGAGGTGGTGTGAGGAGATGGGTTAGAGAGAGGTGGTGTGAGAGAGAGTGTTAGAGAGAGGTGGTGTGAGAAGAGAGGGGTTGTGAGAGAAGAGGGAGGTGGGGAATTTTTTGAAATTTAAAAATTTGGGGGGGTTTTTTTAAAAAAAGGGGGGGTGAGGGGGGGAGGAATTTTTTGGGGGGGGGTGGGGGGGAATTTTTTGGGGGGTTTTTAAAAAAATTTTTTTTTTTGGGGGAAAATTTTAAATTGTGGGGGTTTTGGGGGGTTTTGGGGGGGGGTTTTTTTTTTTTTTTAAAAAAAAAATTTTTGGGAAATTTTAGGGGGGGGTTTTTTTTAAAAAGGGGGGTTTTTGGGAAGGGGGTTTTTTTAAATTTTTTAAGGGGGGGTTGGGGGGTTTTGGGGGGGAAAATTTTTGGGGGCGGGTTTTTAAAAGGGGGTTCCCAAATTTGGGAATTTTTGGGGGGTTTTTAAAGGTGGGGTTCCCGAAAAGGGGTTTGGGGGGGGTTTGGGGGGGGGTTTTTTTAAAAATTTTTTTGGGGTTTGGGGGAAAAATTTTTTTAAAATTTGGGGGGAATTTTTTTTGGGGGGGGGAAATTTTTAAAATTTTTTAAAATTTTTTTTTTTTTTTTTTTTTTAAAGGGGTTTCTTTAAATTTAAAAATTTTGGGGATTTAGGGAAAGTTTGAAATGGTTTAAATTTTAAAATTTTTTTTTAAAAGGGGAGGTTTTTAAGAGGGGTTAGGAGAGGGGTTTGTTAGGGGTTTTTTACCCCTTTTTTTTTTTTTTTTGAATTTTTGATGTAAGGGTTTTGGGGCGGGGGGGTTTAAAAGGGGTTTAGAATGTTGGGTGGGGTTTGGGAGGGGTTTTGGGGGGGGGGAAGTGGGTTTGGGAAAGGGTGTTTGAAATTTTAGAATGGGTTGGGGGATTTATTTTGGGGTTTTTGGGTTTTTGGGGGGGTTTTTTTTGGGGTTTTTTTTTTGAGGGGGTTTTTTTTTTTTAAATTTTTTTTGAGAGTGGGGGTGAAGATTTTTTTAAAATTTTTAAATTTTTTAGCCCTTTTTTTTTAAAAATTTGGGGGCGAATTTTTTGGGGAAAATTTTTTTTGGGTTTTTTTTTTTTTGGGTTTTTTTTTTTATTTTCCCCCTGGTTTTAAAGGGGTTTTTTGGGTTTTGGTAAGAAAAAAGGTTTTTTAAATTTTTAAAAGGGGTTTAAAATTTTTTTTAAATTTTTGGAAATTTTTTAAGGGGGGGGGGGGTTTTTTAGCCCTGGGTTTTTAAAAAAAGGGGGGGGTTGAGAGAGAGGTTGGGGGGGAGAGAGGGTGGGGTGAGAGGGGGTGGGGAGAGAGAGGGGGTTGGGGAGAGAGGTGGGTGTGAGAAGAGGGGGGTGTGAGAGGGGTGGGGGTAGAGAGAGGTGGGGTTTAAGGGAAAGGGGGGGAAAAGGGGAGGTGGGTAAAAGGGGAGAGGTGGGTAAGAGAGGTGGGTGTGAGAGAGAGGTGGATGGTGAGGAGAGGTGGGTGTGAGAGAGGGTGGGTGTGAGAGAGAGGGGGTGTGAGAGAGAGGTGGGTGTGAGAGGAGGTGGGGTGTGAGAGAGAGGTGGGGAGTGAGAGAGAGGTGGGTAAGGGGAGGGAGGTGGGTTGTGAGTGAGGGTGTGGAGAGGTGGGTGTGAGAGAGGTGGGTTGAGAGAGGTGGGGTGATGAGAGAGTTTGGGTTTTTGAGAGGTGTGTGGAAAGGTGGTGAGAGAGAGGTGGGTGTGAGAGAGTGGGTTAGAGAGTTGGTGTGTGGAGGGGGGCGAGAGTGATAAGGATGCAGGGAAACCACGTCAGTGATCGTCATAGAATCTGCATCATGCGTTACCTTAGTACATCTCCTGCGTTTCACCATGTACACAAACCCCTGGTGGACTATCAGCCACTGGTGACCCATCATACCACTGTGTGACTATCTACCACGGGGACTATCATGCCACTGTGTGACTGTATCATACCCCTATGTGACTATCATACCACTGTGTGACTATCATACCACATGTGATATCAAAACCACTGTGACTATCATGCCACTGTGTGACTATCATACCACTGTGAAATATCATGCCACTGTGTGGACTATCATACCACTGACTACATGCCACTGTGTGACATATCATACCACGTGACTATCATGCCACTGTGTGACTATCATACCACTGTGACTATCATGCCACTGTGTGACTATCATACCACTGTGATATCATACCACTATGTGACTATCATACCACTGTGACTATCATGCCACGGGGTGACTATCATACCACTGTGGGCTATCATGCCACTGTGTGACTATCATACCACTGTGTGGGCTATCATCCACTGTGTGGGCTATCATACCACTGTGTGACTATATGCCACTGTGTGACTTCAAAACCACTGTGTGCTATCATACCACTGTGTGACTATCATACCACTGTGTGACTATCATACCACTGTGACTATCATACCACTGTGTGACTATCATACCACTGTGACTATCATGCCACTGTGTGGACTATCATACCACTGTGAATATCTGCCACTGTGTGACTATCATACCACTGTGACTATCATGCCACTGTGTGACTATCATACCACTGTGACTATCATGCCACTGTGTGACTATCATACCACTGTGTGACTATCATACCACTGTGTGACTATCATACCACTGTGTGACTATCATACTACTGTGTGACTATCATACCACTGTGACTATCATGCCACTGTGTGACTATCATACCACTGTGACTATCATGCCACTGTGTGACTATCATACCACTGTGACTATCATGCCACTGTGTGACTATCATACCACTGTGTGACTATCATACCACTGTGTGACTATCATACCACTGTGTGACTCTCACTTTAACAGGGAATGTTTTGTGTGTGCATATTTGGGACCAATCCTCCTAGAATTTTCCAGGTGTACATTATGATGTACCCTTGTCGCCTACGTTCCAAGTATTACAGGTCGAGGGACTTTAAACGTTCCCAGTAATGTTCATGCTGGAGTGAATCTACAAGAACAGTGAAGTTTACTGTACATTCTCCAGGTCTGCAATTTTCACCACCTGCCTTGTACAGCTGTTAGTGTATAGCAATACTCCTCCTTACCTTCCTACCTTCTCTCTCTAACTACCTACCTTCATATCCTCCCTCTTTACCTGTCCTTTCTGCTTTCGTATCCTCCCTACCTTCCTTCCCTATCTGCCTATCCTCCCTACCTTCCTTCCCTATCTGCCTATCCTCCCTACCTTCCTTCCCTATCTGCCTATCCTCCCTACCTTCCTTCCCTATCTGCCTATCCTCCCTACCTTCCTTCCCTATCTGCCTATCCTCCCTACCTTCCTTCCCTATCTGCCTATCCTCCCTACCTTCCTTCCCTATCTTCCTATCCTCCCTACCTTCCTTCCTTCCCTATCCTCCCTATCTCCATATCCCTTCTTCCTCCCCTCACTACCTTCCTAACCTCTCTTCCTTAAATGACTCACGAAATTGTAATGACACGATTGCAAACAAACCATACCACGGGCGGGGATAGAACCCGCGATCAGTGTCTCAAAACTCCAGTGGCTAACGCGACGGCCTGGAGTTTTGAGACTCTCTGATCGCGGGTTCTATCCCCACCGGTGGTATGGTTTCTCTCTTCCTTCCCTATCTTTCTATCCTCTCTACCTCCCCTGTCTACCTTCCTGCCCCCCTTAACTTCCTTCATAACCTCTCTTCCTTCCCTCCCTACTTATCCTCCCTGAATTCACAGTTTCCAGTGGTCACTACTCCCTTTCTGCCTTACCTCTACCTCCCGGCTGCCTCTCTCACCTGGCCACACCTGTCATTAGGATCTCTTCCTGCCAGATGTTGCTGGTTGCTGCAACTTCCTTACCTGAAATACAAGACATTATAACATTAATATAACACCTGTAGTATGGGTAATATAAATACCTGTTGTAAATGCCAGGTGTTTCAAATATGAGCACAAGCTGGAAGTAATGCAGCAGTAGTAATAGTAGCAGCAACGTAGTAGGAGCAGTGGCAGCAACACTAGCAGCAGCAACACAGTAGTAGCACAGCACCAGTACTCAGGGTCCTTGATAATTAAAACGCAATTCGCTGGTTGTGGAAATAAGTACGATATGCTGCTTTAGTAACAGCAGCAGCAGCAGCAGCAACAGTAGCAAATCGGGTAGGAAGTTTTGTTAGTCGGCGCACAGCCTTCGTGACCAACACACCTATTGCTGATGCTACTACTACTACTACTGCTGTTACTAATGCTACTACTACTACTAATGCTGCTGCTATTACTACTACTGCTACTATTGCTACTACTACTGCTGTTACTATTGCTACTACTACTGCTGTTACTATTGCTACTACTACTACTGCTGTTGCTATTGCTACTACTACTGCTGTTACTATTGCTACTACTACTACTGCTGTTACTATTGCTACTACTGCTGTTACTATTGCTACTACTACTACTGCTGTTACTATTGCTACTACTACTGCTGTTACTACTACTGCTGTTTCTATTGCTACTACTACTACTACTGCTGTTACTATTGCTACTACTACTACTACTGCTGTTACTATTGCTACTACTACTACTGCTGTTGCTATTGCTACTAGTACTACTGCTGTTACTATTGCTACTACTACTGCTGTTACTATTGCTACTACTGCTGTTACTATTGCTACTACTACTGCTGTTACTATTGCTACTACTATTACTATTGCTACTACTACTGCTATTACTATTGCTACTACTACTGCTATTACTATTGCTACTACTGCTATTACTGCTACTACTACTACTAGTTACTATTACTGCTACTACTACTACTACTACTGTTACTATTACTGCTGCTACTACTACTACTGTTACTATTACTGCTACTACTACTACTGTTTCTACTATTGCTGCTACTTACTACTAATACTACTGCTGCTGCTACTACTGCTACCATTACTACTTACTACTACTAGAACTACAGTTACTTAATAGTACTAGTACTTACTACTACCACTACTACTGCTCGTAATATTATAACCTCTCTCTCTCGTTCCCCGATACAAGTCTCGAGTCTCGTGTCTTTGCATTACACCGATAAAGTTTTTGATGGGCGAAACGTGTCAGACACACCTATGTGTTGCACATGTGTTCATAACGTGTCAGACACACCCAGGTGTTGCACATGTCTTCATATTCACTACCTTGGTGACATTACAGTTAGGATCTAATTCAACTATAATGAGTAACACTACAAGTCTAACAAGAACAATATTAACACTGTACAAGTCTAACAAGGACAATATTAACACTGTACAAGTCTAACAAGGACAATATTAACATTGTACAAGTCTAACAAGGACAATATTAACACTGTACAAGTCTAACAAGGACAATATTAACACTGTACAAGTCTAACAAGGACAATATTAACACTGTACAAGTCTAACAAGGACAATATAACACTGTACAAGTCTAACAAGGACATATTAACATTGTACAAGTCTAACAAGGACAATATTAACATTGTACAAGTCTAACAAGGACAATATTAACACTGTACAAGTCTAACAGGACAATATTAACATGTACAAGTCTAACAAGGATAATATAACAATGTACAAGTCTAACAAGGACAATATTAACATTGTACAAGTCTAACAAGGACAATATTAACACTGTACAAGTCTAACAAGGACAATATTAACATTGTACAAGTCTAACAAGGACAATATTAACATTGTACAAGTCTAACAAGGATAATATTAACAATGTACAAGTCTAACAAGGACAATATTAACATTGTACAAGTCTAACAAGGACAATATTAACACTGTACAAGTCTAACAAGGACAATATTAACACTGTACAAGTCTAACAAGGACAATATTAACACTGTACAAGTCTAACAAGGACAATATTAACACTGTACAAGTCTAACAAGGACAATATTAACACTGTACAAGTCTAACAAGGACAATATTAACACTGTACAAGTTTAGCAAGGATAATATTAATACTGGTAGGAACTAACATAAGTAAGATGATCAATACCCGAGGAAGTTTTGAGTCATGTTGGTGACTAAGCCAGGTAACCCCTGGCTTCCTCTTGTCAATGTTACCAACCTTCTAAACCACACCATGTTACACTACATATAACCTGTCAGTGTTACCAACCTTCTAAACCACACCATGTTACACCACCCGGCGGGTGGAAATTCCGACACGTTTCCTTACACCTGTTGTCCTGTTCACCTAGCAGCAAATAGGTACCTGGGTGTTAGTCGACTGGTGTGGGTGGCATCCTGGGGGACAAGATTAAGGACCACAATGGAAATAAGTTAGACAGTCGTCGATGACGCACTGACTTTCTTGGGTTATCCTGGGTGGCTAACCCTCCGGGGTTAAAAATCCGAACGAAATCTTATCTTATCTTACCAACCTTCTACACCACACCATGTTACACTACATATAACCTGTCAGTGTTACCAACCTTCTACACCACACCATCTTACACTACATATAACCTGTCAGTGTTACCAACCTTCTACACCACACCATCTTACACTACATATAACCTGTCAGTGTTACCAACCTTCTACACCACACCATCTTACACTACATATAACCTGTCAGTGTTACCAACCTTCTACACCACACCATGTTACACTACATATAACCTGTCAGTGTTACCAACCCACACCATGTTACACTACATATAACCTGTCAATGTTGCCAACCTACCACACCATGCTACACTACATGTATCTTGCCAGTGTTGCCAACCTACCACAAAATATTACACTACGTGTATCTTGCCAGTGTTGCCAACCTTCCACACCATGTTATACTACATGTATCTTGCCAGTGTTGCCAACCTTCCCTACCATGTTACACTACGTGTATCTTGCCAGTGTTGCCAACCTTCCCTACCATGTTATATTACATGTATTTTGCCAGTGTTGCCAACCTTCCACACCATGCTACACTATGTATCTTGCCAGTGTTGCCAACCTTCCACACCATGTTACACTACATGCATCTTTCCAGTGTTGCCAACCTTCCACACCATGCTACATTACATATATCTTGCCAGTGTTGCCAACCTTCCACACCATGTTACATTACATATATCTTGCCAGAGTTGCCAATCTTCAACACCATGTTATATTACATGTATTTTGCCAGTGTTGCCAACCTTCCACACCATGTTACATTACAGGTATCTTGCCAGTGTTGCCAACCTTCCACACCATGTTACATTACATGTATCTTGCCAGTGTTGCCAACCTTCCACACCATGTTACATTACATATATCTTGCCAGAGTTGCCAATCTTCAACACCATGTTATATTACATGTATCTTGCCAGTGTTGCCAACCTTCAACACCATGTTAAATTACATGTATCTTGCCAGTGTTGCCAACCTTCCACACCATGTTACACTACATGTATCTTGCCAGTGTTGCCAACCTTCCACACCATGCTACATTACATATATCTTGCCAGTGTTGCCAACCTTCCACACCATGCTACATTACATATATCTTGCCAGTGTTGCCAACCTTCCACACCATGCTACACTACGTGTATCTTGCCAGTGTTGCCAACCTTCCACACCATGTTACATTACATATATCTTGCCAGTGTTGCCAACCTTCCACACCATGCTACATTACATGTATCTTGCCAGTGTTGCCAACCTTCCACACCATGTTACATTACATATATCTTGCCAGTGTTGCCAACCTTCCACACCATGCTACACTACATGTATCTTGCCAGTGTTGCCAACCTTCCACACCATGCTACACTACGTGTATCTTGCCAGTGTGCCAACCTTTCCCCACCATGCTACACTACGTGTATCTTGCCAGTGTTGCCAACCTTCCACACCATGTTACATTACATATATCTTGCCAGTGTTGCCAACCTTCCACACCATGCTACACTACGTGTATCTTGCCAGTGTTGCCAACCTTCCACACCATGCTACACTACGTGTATCTTGCCAGTGTTGCCAACCTTCCACACCATGTTACATTACATATATCTTGCCAGTGTTGCCAACCTTCCACACCATGCTACACTACGTGTATCTTGCCAGTGTTGCCAACCTTCCACACCATGTTACATTACATATATCTTGCCAGTGTTGCCAACCTTCCACACCATGCTACACTACATGTATCTTGCCAGTGTTGCCAACCTTCCACACCATGCTACACTACGTGTATCTTGCCAGTGTTGCCAACCTTCCACACCCTGTTACATTACATATATCTGCCAGTGTTGCCAACCTTCCACACCATGCTACACTACGTGTATCTTGCCAGTGTTGCCAACCTTCCACACCATGTTTACATTACATATATCTTGCCAGTGTTGCCAACCTTCCACACCATGCTACACTACATGTATCTGCCAGTGTTGCCAACCCTTTCCCCACCATGTTACATTACATATATCTTGCCAGTGTTGCCAACCTTCCACACCATGTTACATTACATATATCTTGCCAGTGTTGCCAACCTTCCACACCATGCTACACTACGTGTATCTTGCCAGTGTTGCCAACCTTCCACACCATGTTACACTACATTATTTTGCCAGTGTTGCCAACCTTCCACACCATGCTACACTACGTGTATCTTGCCAGTGTTGCCAACCTTCCACACCATGTTACACTACATGTATCTTGCCAGTGTTGCCAACCTTCCACACCATGCTACACTACGTGTATCTTGCCAGTGTTGCCAACTTCCACACCATGTTACACTACATGTATCTTGCCAGTGTTGCCAACCTTCCACACCATGTTACACTACATGTATCTTGCCAGTGTTGCCAACCTTCCACACCATGTTACACTACTGTATCTTGCCAGTGTTGCCAACCTTCCACACCATGTTATACATGTATCTTGCCAGTGGTGCCAACCTTCCACACCATGTTATACTACATGTATCTTGCCAGTGTTGCCAACCTACCACACCATGCTACACTATGTATCTTGCCAGTGTTGCCAACCTACCACACCATGCTACACTACATGTATCTTTCCAGTGTTGCCAACCTTCCAGACCATGTTACACTACATGCATCTTGCCAGTGTTGCCAACCTTCCACACCATGCTACACTACATGTATCTTGCCAGTGTTGCCAACCTTCCACACCATGTTACATTACATATATCTTGCCAGTGTTGCCAACCTTCCACACCATGTTACATTACATATATCTTGCCAGTGTTGCCCAAACCCTTTCCACACCATGCTACACTACGTGTATCTTGCCAGTGTTGCCAACCTTCCACACCATGTTACACTACATGTATTTTGCCAGTGTTGCCAACCTTCCACACCATGCTACACTACGTGTATCTTGCCAGTGTTGCCAACCTTCCACACCATGTTACACTACATGTATCTTGCCAGTGTTGCCAACCTTCCACACCATGCTACACTACGTGTATCTTGCCAGTGTTGCCAACTTCCACACCATGTTACACTACATGTATCTTGCCAGTGTTGCCAACCTTCCACACCATGTTACACTACATGTATCTTGCCAGTGTTGCCAACCTTCCACACCATGTTACACTACATGTATCTTGCCAGTGTTGCCAACCTTCCACACCATGTTATACATGTATCTTGCCAGTGGTGCCAACCTTCCACACCATGTTATACTACATGTATCTTGCCAGTGTTGCCAACCTACCACACCATGCTACACTATGTATCTTGCCAGTGTTGCCAACCTACCACACCATGCTACACTACATGTATCTTTCCAGTGTTGCCAACCTTCCAGACCATGTTACACTACATGCATCTTGCCAGTGTTGCCAACCTTCCACACCATGCTACACTACATGTATCTTGCCAGTGTTGCCAACCTTCCACACCATGTTACATTACATGTATCTTGCCAGTGTTGTCAACCTTCCACACCATGCTACACTACATGTATCTTGCCAGTGTTGCCAACCTTCCACACCATGCTACACTATGTATCTTGCCAGTGTTGCCAACCTTCCACACCATGTTACACTACATGCATCTTTCCAGTGTTGCCAACCTTCCACACCATGCTACATTACATATATCTTGCCAGTGTTGCCAACCTTCCACACCATGTTACATTACATATATCTTGCCAGAGTTGCCAATCTTCAACACCATGTTATATTACATGTATCTTGCCAGTGTTGCCAACCTTCCACACCATGTTACATTACATGTATCTTGCCAGTGTTGCCAACCTTCCACACCATGTTACATTACATATATCTTGCCAGTGTTGCCAACCTTCCACACCATGTTACATTACATATATCTTGCCATGTTGCCAACCTTCCACACCATGTTACACTACATGTATCTTGCCAGTGTTGCCCAAACCTTCCACACCATGCTACATTACATATATCTTGCCAGTGTTGGGCCCAACCTTCCACACCATGCTACATTACATATATCTTGCCAGTGTTGCCAACCTTCCACACCATGCTACACTACGTGTATCTTGCCAGTGTTGCCAACCTTCCACACCATGTTACATTACATATATCTTGCCAGTGTTGCCAACCTTCCACACACCATGCTACATTACATGTATCTTGCCAGTGTTGCCAACCTTCCACACCATGTTACATTACATATATCTTGCCAGTGTTGCCAACCTTCCACACCATGCTACACTACGTGTATCTTGCCAGTGTTGCCAACCTTCCACACCATGCTACACTACGTGTATCTTGCCAGTGTTGCCAACCTTCCACACCATGTTACATTACATATATCTTGCCAGTGTTGCCAACCTTCCACACCATGCTACACTACGTGTATCTTGCCAGTGTTGCCAACCTTCCACATCATGTTACATTACATATATCTTGCCAGTGTTGCCAACCTTCCACACCATGCTACACTACATGTATCTTGCCATGTTTGCCAACCTTCCACACCATGCTACACTACGTGTATCTTGCCAGTGTTGCCAACCTTCCACACCATGTTACATTACATATATCTTGCCAGTGTTGCCAACCTTCCACACCATGCTACACTACGTGTATCTTGCCAGTGTTGCCAACCTTCCACACCATGTTACATTACATATATCTTGCCAGTGTTGCCAACCTTCCAAAACCATGCTACACTACATGTATCTTGCCAGTGTTGCCAACCTTCCACACCATGTTACATTACATATATCTTGCCAGTGTTGCCAACCTTCCACACCATGTATACATTACATATACTTGCCAGTGTTGCCAACCTTCCACACCATGCTACACTACGTGTATCTTGCCAGTGTTGCCAACCTTCCACACCATGTTACACTACATGTATTTTGCCATGTTGCCAACCTTCACACACCATGCTACCAATACGTGTATCTTGCCAGTGTTGCCAACCTTCCACACCATGTTTACACTACATTATCTTGCCAGTGTTGCCAACCTTCCACACCATGCTACACTACGTGTATCTTGCCAGTGTTGCCAACTTCCACACCATGTTAACACTACATGTATCTTGCCAGTGTTGCCAACCTTCCACACCATGTTACACTACATGTTCTTGCCAGTGTTGCCAACCTTCCACACCATGTTACACTACATGTATCTTGCCAGTGTTGCCAACCTTCCACACCATGTTACACTACATGTATCTTGCCAGTGTTGCCAACCTTCCACACCATGTTACACTACATGTATCTTGCCAGTGTTGCCAACCTTCCACACCATGTTACACTACATGTATCTTGCCAGTGTTGCCAACCTTCCACACCAATGCTACACCTACGTGTATCTTGCCAGTGTTGCCAACCTTCCACACCATGCTACACTACGTGTATCTTGCCAGTGTTGCCAACTTCCACACCATGTTACACTACATGTATCTTGCCAGTGTTGCCAACCTTCCACACCATGTTACAACTACATGTATCTTGCCAGGTTTGCCAACCTTCCACACCATGTTACACTACATGTATCTTGCCAGTGTTGCCAACCTTCCACACCATGTTACACTACATGTATCTTGCCAGTGTTGCCAACCTTCCACACCATGCTACACTACGTGTATCTTGCCAGTGTTGCCAACCTTCCACACCATGCTACACAACATACACAGTATCAACAATGTATCAACATGCGGGGTCCCAGATTATTCAACATCTTACCAGAAGATGTCAGAAACACTGCTGGAATAAGTGTAGAAGTCTTCAAGAGGAAATTGGGTAAGTATAACTTCACCAGGTGCCAGATCAACCAGGTTCTGATGGATATGTGGCCCACCAGCAGCAACAGCCTGGGTGACCAGGCTAGCACCAGACGAGCCTGGCCAAAGGCCGGGCTCCGGGAGTAGAAATACTTTCGGAACTCACAAAAGGCAAACCAAAGGAATAACCTTCCATTTAATACTAACAACCACTAACATTATAACGTGGCCTGGTAGGCAATGCACTCGCCTCCCACACACTGCCCATGGTTCGATCCCCGGCCGGGTAGAAAATCTGGGCGTGATTCCTTACACCTTTTGTCCCTGTTCACCTAGTAAGCAGGTACCTGGAAGTTAGGAGAGTGGTGTGGGAGGCATCCTGGGGGAAAAGATTGAAGGAGCACAACGGAAATATGATACAGTCCCCGATGACGCACTGATTTTCTGGAATTATCCTGGGTGGCTAACACTCCCTATCCTGGGTTATCCTGGGTGCCTAACACTCCCTATCCTGGGTTATCCTGGGTGCCTAACACTCCCTATCCTGGGTTATCCTGGGTGGCTAACACTCCCTATCCTGGGTTATCCTGGGTGCCTAACACTCCCTATCCTGGGTTATCCTGGGTGCCTAACACTCCCTATCCTGGGTTATCCTGGGTGCCTAACACTCCCTATCCTGGGTTATCCTGGGTGCCTAACACTCCCTATCCTGGGTTATCCTGGGTGGCTAACACTCCCTATCCTGGGTGCCTAACACTCCCTATCCTGGGTTATCCTGGGTGCCTAACACTCCCTATCCTGGGTTATCCTGGGTGCCTAACACTCCCTATCCTGGGTTATCCTGGGTGCCTAACACTCCCTATCCTGGGTTATCCTGGGTGCCTAACATTCCCTATCCCGGGTTATCCTGGGTGGCTAACACTCCCTACCCCAGGTAATCCTGGGTGGCTAACACTCCCTACCCCGGGTTATCCTGGGTGGCTAACACTCCCTACCCCGGGTTATCCTGGATGCCCAACACTCCCTACCCCGGGTTATCCAAGGTGGCTAACACTCCCTATCTTGGGTTATCCTGGGTACCTAACACTCCCTATCCCGGGTTATCCTGGGTGGCTAACACTCCCTATCCCGGGTTATCCTGGGTGGCTAACCCTCCCTATCCCGGGTTATCCTGGGTGGCTAACACTCCCTACCCAAGGTAATCCTGGATGGCTAACACCTCCTACCCCGGGTTATCCTGGGTGGCTAACACTCCCTACCCCGGGTTATCCAAGGTGGCTAACACTCCCTACCCCGGGTTATCCTGGGTGCCTAACACTCCCTACCCCGGGTTATCCTAAGTGGCTAACACTCCCTACCCCGGGTTATCCTGGGTGGCTAACACTCCCTACCCCGGGTTATCCTGGGTGGCTAACACTGCCTACCCTGGGTTATCCTGGGTGGCTAACACTCCCTACCTTGGGTTATCCTGGGTAGCTAAACCTCCCTACCCTGGGTTATCCTGGGTGGCTAACACTCCCTACCCCGGGTTATCCTGGGTGGCTAACACTCCCTACCCCGGGTTATCCTGGGTGGCTAACACTCCCTACCCCGGGTTATCCTGGGTGGCTAACCACTCCCTACCCCGGGTTATCCTGGGTGGCTAACAGCCCCTACCCCGGGTTATCCTGGGTGGCTAACACTCCCTACCCTGGGTTATCCTGGGTGGCTAACACTCCCTACCCCGGGTTATCCTGGGTAGCTAATCCTCCCTACCCCGGGTTATCCTGGGTAGCTAATCCTCCCTACCCCGGGTTATCCTGGGTAGCTAATCCTCCCTACCCCGGGTTATCCTGGGTAGCTAATCCTCCCTACCCCGGGTTATCCTGGGTGGCTAACACTCCCTACCCCGGGTTATCCTGGGTGGCTAACACTCCCTACCCCGGGTTATCCTGGGTGGCTAACACTCCCTACCCCGGGTTATCCTGGGTGGCTAACCGTCCCTACCTCGGGTTATCCTGGATGTTAGTTCACAACACTGCCTCGTTGTGTCGTGTGAAGCAAGTGGTTGGTTCCAACACTGCCCCGTTGTGTCGTGTGAAGCAAGTGTTGGTTCACAAACACTGCCTCGTTGTGTCGTGGGAAGCAAGTGTTGGTTCACAACACTGCCTCGGTGTGTCGTGTGAAGGGAAGTGTTTGGTTCACAACACTGCCTCGTTGGTCGTGTTTAAGCAAAGTGTTTGGTTCACAACACTGCCTCGTGGTCGTGTGAAGCAAGTGTTGGTTCACAACACTGCCTCGTTGTGTCGTGTGAAGCAAGTGTTGGTTCACAACACTGCCTCGTTGTGTCGTGTGAAGCAAGTGTTGGTTCACAACACTGCCTCGTCGTGTCGTGTGAAGCAAGTGTTGGTTCACAACACTGCCTCGTCGTGTCGTGTGAACCAAGTGTTGGTTCACAACACTGCCTCGTCGTGTCGTGTGAACCAAGTGTTGGTTCACAACACTGCCTCGTCGTGTCGTGTGAACCAAGTGTTGGTTCACATCACTGCCTCGTTGTGTCGTGTGAAGCAAGTGTTGGTTCACAACACTGCCTCGTTGTGTCGTGTGAAGCAAGTGTTGGTTCACAACACTGCCTCGTATCTCACTCACCGCTATCTTGTTTGTCTCAATGTCACCTGTAAACCTAATCTTATCTGTGAATTACACACACACACACACACACACACACACACACACACACAGTGAAGAGAGAACCTGTGTCAGTTGAAAGTGTATTATCTCTTTAAACGGACGGAGTTCTCCTTAAAGAACTCTTCATCTTAATACTTCCTCTTAGATCAAAGCTCACTGCATCTTACTGCTATATGATCCCTACGGGTTTAGCACTTCCCCATGAACACAATGTGAGGTGTTGGTCAATATCTCAACTCGGAAGTTGAGTAAATGGAATTCAAACCGATTTGAACTTTCCACTACGACGCGCCAGCTATAAAAGTGTGAATCCTAAAATGCCCCAGTGTTTCAGGTTTGAAGACAATCAGATGAAGCATTCTCAAGTTACTGGCAGTGAAAGTTTAAAGACAATCAGCTGAAATATTCACTAATTATCTCGGGAAAACCAGTATTTTAATTTTCCCATTTTATTTAATAAAGAAACTTGGCAACCACAAAGCTCTGAACCAATCAAAACTTTTTCCTAAGATGTACCAGCATTTAAGGTTTGAAGCCAGTCGGATGAAGCATTCTCTAGTTACTGCACAGAAAATCACTTGAGAAAATAAGCAAATTAGAACTTTCACAACTCAAAATTGACTCGAGGCTTCATTTGAAAAACACAGACCAATGCTAAAAGTTTGAAGGCGACCAGATGAGGCATTCTATAGTTATCACACGAACTCTAACATGTTGGAGTTTGTGAATTAATGGTTTAGAAAACACGAGACACATTCTAGAAACGTTTCACCATCCAGTGGCTTCTTCAGTCCAGTACAGAGAAAGGTGGACGATGAGCAGGAGTTTGAGGTAATGTTTACAGGCTGGAATATTGCTGCACACTAACACCACCTTTCAAGGCAGGTGAAATTGCTGACCTAGAAAATGTACAGAGAACCTTCACGGCGCGCATAACGGAGATAAAACACCTCAATTACTGGGAGCGCTTGAGGTTCCTAAACCTGTATTCCCTGGAACGCAGGAGGGAGAGATACATGATTATATACACCTGGAAAATCCTAGAGGGACTAGTACCGAACTTGCACACGAAAATCACTCACAACGAAAGCAAAAGACTTGGCAGACGATGCAACATCCCCCCAATGAAAAGCAGGGGTGTCACTAGCACGTTAAGAGACCATACAATAAGTGTCAGGGGCCCGAGACTGTTCAACTGCCTCCCAGCACACATAAGGGGGATTACCAATGTAGTGGAGGCAGGCACCATACGAGGTATGATGAAGCTCATGGAACAGGGAGAGAGAGGACCTAGCAGCGACCAGAGAAGAGGCGAGGCCAGGAGCTGTCTCTCGACCCCTGCAACCACAATTGAGTACAATTAGGTGAGTAGACCCCTGGCAGTCTTCAAGCTGCCACTGGACAAGCACCTAAAGTCGGTATCTGACCTGCCGGGCTGTGGCTCGTACGTTGGATTGCGTGCAGCCAGCAGTAACAGCCTGGTTGATCAGGCTCTGATCCACCAGGAGGCCTGGTCACAGACCGGGCCGCGGGGACGTTGACCCCGGAACTCTCTCCAGGTAAACTCCAGGTAAACTCAGTCCCTCCCCTTGGAATCAATGTGTTCAGATCATGAATCTTGATAAAAGGTCTGAAAACATCGACTCCAGGAGGGACTGACTACCTCAAACTTCTGCTCACCTTCCACCTTTCTCTGTATTGGACTGAAGAAGCCACTGGCTGGCGAAACGTTTCCACAATAAAGATTGCCAAATGTTGTACAAGTGTCTTATATATCAAGTAAGATTAACATGGCAGTAAACTTGAACCTACAAACATAAATTACATCAGGTATCAAACATCAGAAAAGACATGTTCAAGTTATCTGTAAGAAAATGCCACACTATTTTAAAAGTTACATGGGCAAAATGGCTCCTACATACACAAATAACCCGCATATAGGAGAGAGGAGCCTATGACGACGTTTCGGTCCGACTTGGACCATTTACAAGTCATGCTGTTATTTGTGTACTGTTCCAGTCACGGTATTATATCTTTTCTCTCTATGGCTCCCACATTCTCCAATAACAATCACAACTTTTCCTCTTAAGCAGCATAGACTTGTGTTGACAGTCTGGAACCCATCACAAGAGTCATTCTCAAGTTACTGCACTAGACTTGTGTTGACAGTCTGGAACCCATCACAAGAGTCATTCTCAAGTTACTGCACTAGACTTGTGTTGACAGTCTGGAACCCATCACAAGAGTCATTCTCAAGTTACTGCACTAGACTTGTGTTGACAGTCTGGAACCCATCACAAGAGTCATTCTCAAGTTACTGCACTAGACTTGTGTTGACAGTCTGGAACCCATCACAAGAGTCTTTCTCAAGTTACTGCACTAGACTTGTGTTGACAGTCTGGAACCCATCAAAAGAGTCATTCTCAAGTTACTGCACTAGACTTGTGTTGACAGTCTGGAACCCATCACAAGAGTCATTCTCAAGTTACTGCACTAGACTTGTGTTGACAGTCTGGAACCCATCACAAGAGTCATTCTCAAGTTACTGCACTAGACTTGTGTTGACAGTCTGGAACCCATCACAAGAGTCACTCAAGTTACTGCACACAAACCACAGATGGTCTCTATATAATATTGACCAGAGAATACTTGTGTCATTAGTTCAAAACATGTGTAGTGTGTACAAGGTGTTTCACTCGTAGCAGTTGGTACTCCAGCAGTTGCAACCAAACCATACTCCGGCCGGGATTGAACCCGCGGTCAGAGAGTCTCAAAACTCCAGACCGTCGCGTTAGCCACTGAGTCAGTTGCAACCATCTTGTCTATTATGTCTGTAGTAAACAATAATTCTGGGCCTCCTACAAGTTATAATTATAATCTTGGGGAGCGCTAAACCCTTAGGATTATACAGTCCTACATGTTAAACACCCTGTATATACCATGTACCATTATAGGTAGGCTCCCTGGCCAAGCTTTAGTCATGTGACCTCAGTTTGTACCACGCACATATGCCGTACCTTGTAGGCCTCTACCTCGACCAAACCTAGGAACCAGGCAGACGTTATAGGCCTAGGCTCACCATGAATAAATACCAGGCCAGCAGTTGAATTACAGTTGAAACCCATACAAATGGAAAACAAAGAAAAAATTTGACCCTCTTGAGGTCAATAGAATTTAAACCTAACAAAGAAAACCATTTTGTTGGGCACAGGAACAATGTTGGAAAAATGTGGAACAGGTCGTAGGTTACTAAACGCAAGTGTTTCTACGAGGATAGTGAGGCTTAGGTTAGATTATGTAGGAGAGAGGGAGATTATTTTCCGGTAAAAGTAGGCTTTAGACAAGGATGTGTGATGTCACCGTGGGTGTTTAACAAATTTACAGATGGGACTGTAAAAGTAGTAAATGCTCGGGTGTTGGCAAGAGGTGTGGGATTAAAAAATAAAGAATCTAATACAAAGTGGCAGGTGTCACAGCTGCTTTTTGTTGATGACACTGTGCTTTTGGGAGATTCTCAAAAGAAGTTGCAGAGGATAGTAAACGAATTTGGGAGCGTATGTAAATGAAGGAAATTAAAAGCAAACATAGGAAAGAGCAAGGCGAGTTACAAAAAAAATCTGGGTAATGAACAAATTGGAGTGTGTCCAAGGTAACATTTATGAAGGGATTCAGGGAAACCGGTTGGCTGGACTCGAGTCCTGGAGGTGGGAAGCACAGTGCTTGCACTATGAAGGGTGAGGATGTGGAAATTCAGAGCATCACCTGAGTTGTGATGCCAGCATACTTCTGGCAAGACAGTGACTGAATAAATGATGGTGAATGCATTTCCTCTTTCCTGGCTTACTCTACCTCAGTGGGAGACCACCAGCCTAAAACACACATCACATACCAACAGCCTAAAATTCATGCCACGTACCACCAGCTTAAAATATATACCATGTGCCACCAGCCTAAATATACCACGTACCAAAGCCTTAGATATATAGCACGTACCAACCTACCAAAACTATATACCACGTATCAACCTAAAATATATACCACGTACCAACCTAAAATATATACCACGTACCAACCTAAAATATATACCACGTACCAACCTATAGACCACGTACCAACCTAAAATACAGACCACGTACCAACCTAAAATATAGACGACGTACCAACCTAAAATATAGACCACGTCCCAAACCTAAAATATAGACCACGTACCAACCTAAAATATAGACCACGTACCAACCTAAAATATAGACCACGTACCAACCTAAAATATAGACCACGTACCAACCTAAAATATAGACCACGTACCAACCTAAAATATAGACCACGTACCAACCTAAAATAAGACCACGAAACCAACCTAAAAAATACCACATACAACCAACCTAAACAACTGTCTACAGAAGACTGAAAATCAATCTCAAACAAAATACAACACAGGAAGTGTAAGAAAGTTGAGGCAGTGACTTGTGTGTCAAAGATGACATTAACCCACTGAGGTGAGCTCTCACATGTGCTCAACCACTGTACTTGTGAACTACAGTAACCCACTGAGGTGAGCTCTCACATGTGCTCAACCACTGTACTTGTGAACTGCAGTAACCCACTGAGGTGAGAAAACTCTCACATTGCTCAACACTGTATTTGTAAAACTAAAGTAACCCACTGGGTGATTTAAGCTCTCACATGTGCTCAACCACTGTACATGTGAACTGCAGTAACCCACTGAGGTGAGTAAGCTCTCACATGTGCTCAACCACTGTACATGTGAACTGCAGTAACCCACTGAGGTGAGTAAGCTCTCACATGTGCTCAACCATGTACATGTGAACTGCAGTAACCCACTGAGGTGAGTAAGCTCTCACATGTGCTAAACCCACTGTACATTTTTGAACTGCAGTAACCCACTGAGGTGGGGTAAGCTCTCACAAGTGCTCAACCACGGGTACATGTGAACTGCAGTAACCCACTGGGTGATTTAAGCTCTCACATGTGCTCAACCACTGAAACTTGTTGAACTGCAGTAACCCACTGAGGTGAGTAAGCTCTCACATGTGCTCAACCACTGTACATGTGAACGCAGAAAACCCCACTGAGGTGAGTTAAAGCTCTCACATTTTGCTCAACCACTGTACATGTGAACTGCAGTAACCCACTGAGGTAAAGTAAGCTCTCACATGTGCTCAACCACTGTACATGTGAACTGCAGTAACCCACTGAGGTGAGAAAGCTCTCCCCATGTGCTCAACCACTGTACATGTGAACTGCAGTAACCCACTGAGGTGAGTAAGCTCTCACATGTGCTCAACCACTGTACTTGTGAACTGCAGTAACCCACTGAGGTGAGTAAGCTCTCACATGTGCTCAACCACTGTACTTGTGAACTGCAGTAACCCCCCTGAGGTGAGTAAGCTCTCACATGGGGCTCAACCACGTACTTGTGAACTGCAGTAACCCACTGGGGTGAGTAAGCTCTCACATGTGCTCAACCACTGTACTTGTGAACTGCAGTAACCCACTGAGGTGAGTAAGCTCTCACATGTGCTCAAACACTGTACTTGTGAACTGCAGTAACCCATGAGGTGAGAAAAGCTCTCACATGTGCTCAACCACTGTACTTGTGAACTGCAGTAACCCACTGAGGTGAGTAAGCTCTCACATGTGCTCAACCACTGTACTTGTGAACTGCAGTAACCCACTGAGGTGAGTAAGCTCTCACATGTGCTCAAAAACTGTACATGTGAACTGCAGTAACCCACTGAGGTGAGTAAGCTCTCACATGTGCTCAATCACTGTACTTGTGAACTGCAGTAACCCACTGAGGTGAGTAAGCTCTCACATGTGCTCAACCACTGTACATGTGAACTGCAGTAACCCACTGAGGTGAGTAAGCTCTCACATGTGCTCAACCACTGTACTTGTGAACTGCAGTAACCCACTGAGGTGAGCTCTCACATGTGCTCAACCACTGTACATGTGAACTGCAGTAACCCACTGAGGTGACCTCTCACATGTGCTCAACCACTGTACATGTGACCTGCAGTAACCCACTGAGGTGACCTCTCACATGTGCTCAACCACTGTACATGTGAACTGCAGTAACCCACTGAGGTGAGCTCTCACATGTGCTCAACCACTGTACTTGTGAACTGCAGTAACCCACTGAGGTGAGTAAGCTCTCACATGTGCTCAACCACTGTACATGTGAACTGCAGTAACCCACTGAGGTGAGTAAGCTCTCACATGTGCTCAACCACTGTACATGTGAACTGCAGTAACCCACTGAGGTGAGTAAGCTCTCACATGTGCTCAACCACTGTACATGTGAACTGCAGTAACCCACTGAGGTGAGTAAGCTCTCAAAAGTGCTCAACCACTGAAACTTGTGAACTGCAGTAACCCACTGAGGGGGAGTAAGCCCCTCACATGTGCTCAACCACTGTACTTGTGAACTGCAGTAACCCACTGAGGTGAGTAAGCTCTCACATGGTCTAAACCATGAAACTTGTGAACTGCAGTAACCCACTGAGGTGAGTAAGCTTCACTGGGGCTAAAACCACTGTATTTTGTGAACTGCAGTAACCCACTGAGGTGAGTAAGCTCTCACATGTGCTCAACCACTGTACTTGTGAACTGCAGTAACCCACTGAGGTGAGTAAGCTCTCACATGTGCTCAACCACTGTACTTGTGAACTGCAGTAACCCACTGAGGTGAGAAGCTCTCACATGTGCTCAACCACTGTACTTGTGAACTGCAGTAACCCACTGAGGTGATTAAGCTCTCACATGTGCTCAACCACTGTACATGTGAACTGCAGTAACCCACTGAGGTGAGTAAGCTCTCACATGTGCTCAATCACTGTACTTGTGAACTGCAGTAACCCACTGAGGTGAGTAAGCTCTCACATGTCCCTCAACCACTGTACATGTGAACTGCAGTAACCCACTGAGGTGAGTAAGCTCTCACATGTGCTCAACCACTGTACTTGTGAACTGCAGTAACCCACTGAGGTGAGTAAGCTCTCACATGTGCTAAACCCACTGTACATGTGAACTGCAGTAACCCACTGAGGTGACCTCTCACATGTGCTCAACCACTGTACATGTGACCTGCAGTAACCCACTGAGGTGACCTCTCCATGTGCTCAACCACTTTTACATTGAACTGCAGTAACCCAAACTGATGTGAGTAAGCTCTCACATGTGCTCAACCACTGTACTTGTGAACGCAGTAACCCACTGAGGTGAGTAAGCTCTCACATGTGGCTCAACCACTGTACATGTGAACCTGCAGTAACCCACTGAGGTGAGTAAGCTCTCACATGTGCTCAACCACTGTACATGTAAACTGCAGAAAACCCACTGAGGTGAGTAAGCTCTCACTGGCTCAACCACTGTACTTTTGAACTGCAGTAACCCACTGGGGTTTGAGTAAGCTCTCACATGTGCTCAACCACTGTACTTGTGAACTGCAGAAAACCCACTGAGGTGAGTAAGCCTCTCACTTTGTGCTCAACCACTGTACTTGTGAACTGCAGTAACCACTGAGGTGATAAGCTCTCACATGTCTCAACCACTGTACATGTGAACTGCAGTAACCCACTGAGGTGAGTAAGCTCTCACATGTGCTCAACCACTGTACTTGTAAAACTGAAAGTAACCCACTGAGGTGAGTAAGCTCTCACATGTGCTCAACCACTGTACTTGTGAACTGCAGTAACCCACTGAGGTGAGTAAGCTCTCACATGTGCTCAACCACTGTACTTGTGAACTGCAGTAACCCACTGAGGTGAGTAAGTCTCCACATTTTCTCAACCACTGTACATGTGAACTGCAGTAACCCACTGAGGTGAGTAAGCTCTCACATGTGCTCAACCACTGTACTTGTGAACTGCAGTAACCCACTGAGGTGAGTAAGCTCTCACATGTGCTCAACCACTGTACATGTGAAGTGCAGTAATCCACTGCAATGTGCAACCTTTCCATTATGTGTTGCAGCAACATGACACCTACACATGTTGAAGCAACATGACAATACGAGAACACTGTATCAACATCCGGGATCCCAGATTATTTAACATCTACCAGAAGATGTCAGAAACACTGCTGGAACAAGTGTAGAAGTCTTCAAGAGGAAGCTGGATAAGTATCTGCATTAGGTGCCAGATCAACCAGGCTGTGATAGATATGTGGGGCAGCGGACCACCAGCAGCAACAGCCTGGTTGATCAGGCTAGCACCAGACAAAGGTATATCAAAGGGATGGGGTAAATGGATTACACACTACTGTGTCAACACTGACACCTGTGTGTTACCTGTGTCAACACTGACACCTGTGTGTTACACATTACTGTGTACACAGACACCTGTGTGTTACACATTACTGTGTACACAGACACCTGTGTGTTACACATTACTGTGTACACAGACACCTGTGTGTTACCCCATTACTGTGTACACAGACACCTGTGTGTTACACATTAAATGTGTACACAGGCACCTGGTGTTACACTTTACTGTGTACACAGAACCTGGTGTTACACATTACTGCGTCAACATGAACTGTGTGTTACACACCTTGGGCAAACACTGACACCCGTGTGTTACCCCATTAATGCGTCCAACACTGACACCTGTGTGTTACACATTACTGCGTCAACACTGACACCTGTGTGTTACACATTACTGCGTCAACACTGACACCTGTGTGTTACACATTACTGCGTCAACACTGACACCTGTGTGTTACACATTACTGCGTCAACACTGACACCTGTGTGTTACACATTACTGCGTCAACACTGACATGTTTTTTGTTACACATTACTGCTCAACACTGACACCTGTGTGTTACACACCTGTGTCAACACTGACACCTGTGTGTTACACATTACTGCGTCAACACTGACACCTGTGTGTTACACATTACTGCGTCAACACTGACACCTGTGTGTTACACATTACTGCGTCAACACTGACACCTGTGTGTTACACATTACTGCGTCAACACTGACACCTGTGTGTTACACATTACTTTCGTCCCAAAACTGAAACCTGTGTGTTACACATTACTGCGTCAACACTGACACCTGTGTGTTACAAATTACTGCGTCAACACTGACACCTGTGTGTTACACATTACTGCGTCAACACTGACACCTGTGTGTTACACATTACTGCGTCAACACTGACACCTGTGTGTTACACATTACTGCGTCAACACTGACACCTGTGTGTTACACATTACTGCGTCAACACTGACACCTGTATGTACCATTACTGCGTCAACACTGACACCTTGTGTTACACTTACTGCGTCAACATGACACCTGTGTTTACACTTACGCTCAACCTGACCCTTGTGTTTTACTTTCTGCGTCAACATGACACCCGTTGTTACACTTTTTGCGTCAAACTGACACCTGTGTTTACACATTACTGCGTCAAACTGACCCCTGTAGTTACACTTTTTGCGCAACACGAACCTGTGTTTACACATTTTTTGCGCAACACTGACACCTGTGTGTTACACACCTGTGTCAACACTGACACCTGTGTGTTACACACCTGTGTCAACACTGTCACCTACAGTGTAATATTCCCATATTTACCAATATAAGTTACATTATTTCAACTGACAAACGTATCACTAAGTCTTTCAAAATTATTTGTTTCAAGCAATTTCCCAGATCAGCCATGATTACCACACTTGGCGGAAGTATTTGTTCAGCTATCTGTATCATATATCTACCTATCTGTCTACTGGGCCGGTAAAGTAGACAGACAGGCAGTCAGTCAGTCAGTCGGGCAACCAGAAAGCCTAAGTAAGTTTATTCAGGTATACACAAATACAGTTACATAGAATTATCATACATAGCAGCATATGTGTAGAGAACCTGGGATAACCCAAAAAAGTCAGTCAAAGTGACTTATTTTCATTGGGGTCCTTTTACCTTATTATTATAATATAAAAGTTATAATATTTTCTTATTCTATAATGAAGATAACATCTTATTATCATACTAAAAAGACTATCTACTACACCAAGGTCATTAAGACTATCTACAATACGGGGGTTCATTACTAGGAATAAGGTAAAATTTTACACGTATGTTAGCTAAAAAATAGAAAATCATTCCCCTCCCTTTCTGTAGCTACATTCATCAGACACTTTTTGGCACTCTTCCTGAACTGGCTCATGCTATGACTGGCTTTGACATGTGCAGGCAGTCTGTTCCTTTCCCTTTATTGCTGTACAATAAAAGGTGTCTGACGCCTGGCCAATGACTGTGGGTACAAACAAAGTTGTGCTCTCTCCCCCTAGTACTTTTGATTGTTTTTGGTTCCCAACCTTGACAAAATTGACAGAAAGATATTCTGGACACTTGAACAATTTTATAAACATGATTTAGCTTCATTGTTTTACTCTGTCTTCAACATTCAGCATATCAACTGCTGTAATTTTCCGGGCCCAAACATGTTCTCTTGGTCCAGCCCCAGGATGAATCTTACGATTTTATTGGGTGATTTGCAGTCTATCTTTCAGTTTTTTTGTAAAGGGCAGAGTACCACGAAGAGCAAGCGTAGTCCATATGGCATTGTATAAGGGCTAGACATAGGTCCTGCGAGCCTCAGTGGGTAGACACTGTGCTTGTTATACAGGAACTTCAGTCTGGCATTCGCTTTCTTTACTACACTGTTCCCTATCAATTCTCCTGACATGCATGGGTCAAAGGGGATTCCCAGATATTTTACTGATGAAACCAAAATGATGGACTCCCCATTACACTGAACATTAAAATTATTTCCCCTTCTCAGTTTATGTTTCGTGCCAAAGGAATGGCTTCATTTTTCCCTAGGTGTAATGATAGTTTGTTGTCTACTAACCATTTGCTGCGGACTCCAGTTCAGTGTTAAACATTAGCAATATCTTGGGGTCTTTACCTGCCCACTAACAGAGCACTGTCATCTGCATACAGTGGGGAGTTTGCACTTGACACTGATAGGCATGTCATTGACATAAAATAAGAATAATAAGGGACCAGAAAAATACCTTGGGGAATCCCACATGCTATGGGCCCAGGGGTCCTGATTCCGTTTTGTTGATTTTGACAATTTGTCTCTGTTGCTAAGGTAGGACTTACACCAGCTACAGACCTATACGATAGCTTGAAGTTTCTTACATAATATATTGTGGTTTGACAGTATCGAAGGCCTTTTGCAGGTCTAAGGTAACCATACCTATGAGGTTCCCCATTGACATTTCAGTTCTCAGGTAATCCTCAGATTAATAAAGGGAGGTGTCGGTTGAGTAAGATCTTCTAAAGCCCGATTTATAGCTATGGAGATTTTTTGTTGTTATTAAGGTTACTTAATACTTGACAGTACACCGCCCTCTCTAGAATTTTGGATAGTATACTGAGTATACAACAGGCATATAGTTGCTGACATCAGACCTACTATTTTTCTTGAAGATTAGGAGTAAACTTTGGGCCTCCTTGAACCCATCCGGTACGGTATTAGTGGTGATTGATAGATTTATGTGAGCAATAGGGATTGACAGTTCAGAAGCAAACCCTCTTTTAGGGTTAGACGGTGATGTTATCCGGGCCTGTGCTCTTAGTTGGGTTTAACCTGCTTAGTTCTTTTTTAATAAAGTCATGAGTACCTTACTAGTTGACAACTTATGGGGTTACCCCTTTATTGGTATAGTATGTTTGAAACTTATCAGAGTCTGTGTTAAAGGTATTTGATGCAGCTAGTAGTTTACTTACTAGTGTTGATGCAACAGATGTGTAGTAGGAATTAAAGCAATTTGCCACCTTAGATGTTTCGTGGCATACCTCGTTATCGATAGTGAGTACTATGTTAGACCTATCTACTGGCTTATGGCTATACCCCAACTGTTTTAGTTGTTGCCAGAGCTTTCTGGGGTTATGCTTATACTCTTCAATTTTTAAGCAATAGTGCTTTGCCTTTGCTCCTTTTATAAGTCTCTGTACTCTGTTCCTCACCTTTGGAATTCATTTAGTGCTGCAATATCCTGTCTGTTTGCTTTAAATCTTTTTAGCAGCTGGTCTCTGAATTTCATATTATCTAATATCTCAGTAGTCATCCAGGGTTCAGTTCTTCGTTTAATCCTAACCTCTTTAACTGGTGCAATATTATCAAGGATGGTAGTGAACATTGTTTTGAATTTTTCCCAGGCATCGTTTACGTCCGTGCAACTTGTTATCTCTGTCCAGTCACAATTGTGTAGCCTGTTTACCAGTGTTTCTTTACTGTAGTTTCTAGTTGACCCCATTTTTATTGTCCTGTGTAGGCCTATCCTATCCCTAGTGATTTTCCTGGTGCAATAAATGATGGAATGATCACTAAGACCTGTGGTAATGGCGCCTGACTGACTAATGTTCTCAGAGCGGTTACAAAGTATGTGGTCAATTAGGGTGGCTGAGAACTGCGTGATCCGGGTTGGTGTATTAATTAGTTGAGTGTAACTATTTAAACCTAGAATTTGCTTATACCTTTTGCATAGCCCGTTATTTTGCTGCTGAAAACAGATATTGAAGTCGCCCAGTATTATTGTCTCGCAATTGTTTTCAAGTCCGGACAATACTCTGGAAAAGTCTTCTAGGAACTGGTCCTGGGTAGGAGGGCGGTAACTAGTTCCTACTAAGATGGGTTTGGTCTTGGGAAGCAGCACTTCAAACCATAGAATCTCCAGTTTATTGTTAAATCAGGTCTTGGGTTGTAAGCTAAGTCATTTCTAATGTAGGCACATACTCCACCACCCTTTCTGTTCCTATCTAAGCGTTTTATATTGTAACCTTCTATTTTGACCTCGTCGTCAGTCACCGTATCATCCAACCAGGATTCAGAGATGGATATAACTGCCGCCCTAATTTTGTTAGCTAGAATCCTAATCTCTGCCGGTTTAGGAAGAAGTAATCTTGCGTTGACATGAATAAAGTGAAGGCCTGTTTTCATAAAACAATTATAATCATCAATATATGGCAATGGGTCATATGTATTAAAATTAAGTAAATCAATGTCATCATTCCTAAAGGGTAACTGTGCCAAAGTGCATTTGTTACAAAGTGAATTCTGGCACCGTTACTATAATTGTACATACATCCATCATGCACCCACCCCCGACACATTTTACATAAGGTGCCTTTTCTGTTTTTCATGCGTACTTTAGTACAGTGTATGCACCTGTTTGGTAGTGTTTGAGATGATAATGGCTGTATTGTCTCACATTGACCTATGTATGCATTACATATGGAGTTAAGGTTATCATTCCTAGCTACTAGACCGTCATTATCACCGTCATTTATCTGCCTGTCAGCCAGCCAGAAAGACAGTCACTCAGCCAGCCAGAAAGCCAGTCAGCCAGGTAGCCAGCCAATTACGTTTTCAGAAACTACATCCAGAGGGAGGAAAATAGAGATGGAGGGAAGGAGATAGTTAAAGAGGAAGGAAGGAAAGACTGGAGGGAGGGAGGGCTCATGCAAGGGATGGAGGGAGAAAGGGAGTTAGGAAAGGGAGGCAGAACTATGAAGGGGGAGGGAGCAAGAAAGGGAGGGAGAACGTAAGAGAGGTAGGGAAGGATGTAAGAGCGAGGGAAGGATGTAAGAAAGGGGGGAAGGATGTAAGGAGAGCGAGAGAAGGATGTTTGGGGGAAAGGAGGGGAAGGATGTAGAAGGGAGGGAAAGGGGATAAAACGAAGGAAGGGAAAAACTGGGGGGAGGGAGGGCTCTGCAAAGGGTGGGGGGGAAAGGGGGGTTTAAAAAAGGGGGCAGAAATATGAAGGGGGGGAGCAAGAAAGGGAGAACGTAAGAAGGGGGGGGAAAAATGCAAGAGAGCGAGGAAGGATGTTTAAAAAGGGAGGAAGGGGCGTACGAGAGGGGGGGAAGGGCTAAAAAAGGGAGGGAAAAACGCAAGAAGGGGGGAAGGACGCAAGAGAGGGAGGGGTAAGAAGCGAGGGGAAAGGGTGTAAGGAAACAAAGGATGTAAAGAGGGAGGGAGGATGTAAGAGAGGGGGGGAGGGATGAAGAGAGGGGGAAGGATTAAGAAGGGGGGGGAAGGATGAAGAAGGGAGGGAAGGGTGTAAGAGGGAGCGAGGGAAGGATGTTAGAGAGGGAGGGAAGGATGTAAGAGAGGGAGGGAAGGATGTAAGAGAGGGAGGGGAAAGGGTGTTAAAGAGGGAGGGAAGGATATAAGAGAGAGAGGGGAAAGGGTGTAAGAGAGCGAGGGAAGGATGTAAGGAGAGGGAGGGGAAAGGGTGTAAGAGAGGGGGAGGGAAGGGGTGTAAGAGGGAGCGAGGGGAAAGGGTTAAAAGGAGGGAAGGATGTAAGAGGGAGGGAAGATGTAAGAGGAGCGAGGGGAAAGGGTTTTGAGAGGGAGGGAAGGATTAAGAGAGGGAAGGAAGGATTAAGAGAGGGGGGGAAGGATGTAAGAGGGAGGGAAGGATTATAAGAGAGGAGGAAGGATATAAAAGGGAGGGGAAAAGTAAGAGAGGGAGGGGAAAGGGTGTAAGAGAGGAAGGAAGGATGTAAGAAAGGGAAGGAAGGATGTAAGAGAGGGAGGGAAGGATGTAAGAGAGCGAGGGGAAAGGGTGTATGAGAGGAAGGGAGGATGTAAGAAGGGAGGAAGGATGTAAGAGAGGGAGGGAAGGATGTAAGAGAGGGAGGGAAGGATGTAAGAGAGGGAGGGAAGGATGTAAGAGAGGGAGGGAAGGATGTAAGAAAGGGAAGGAAGGATGTAAGAGAGGGAGGGAAGGATGTAAGAGAGCGAGGGAAGGATGTAAGAGAGGGAGGGAAGGATGTAAGAGAGGGAGGGAAGGATGTAAGAAAGGGAAGGAAGGATGTAAGAGAGGGAGGGAAGGATGTAAGAGAGGGAGGGAAGGATGTAAGAGAGGGAAGGAAGGATGTAAGAAAGGGAAGGAAGGATGTAAGAGAGGGAGGGAAGAGTAAGAGAGGGAGGGAAGGATGTAAGAGAGGGAAGGAAGGATGTAAGAAGGGAAGGAAGGATGTAAGAGAGGAAGGGAGGATGTAAGAAGGGAGGAAGGATGTAAGAGAGGGAGGGAAGATGTAAAGAAGGGAAGAGGATGTAAGAGAGGGAGGGAAGGATGTAAGAGAGGGAGGAAGGATGTAAGGAGGAGGAAGGATGTAAGAAAGGGAAGGATATGTAAAGAGGGAGGGAAGGATGTAAGAGAGGGAGGGAAGGATGTAAGAGAGGAAGGATAGATGTAAGAAGGGAAGGAAGGATGTAAGAGAGGGAGGAAGGATGTAAGAGAGGGAGGGAAGGATGTAAGAGAGGGAGGAAGGATTAAGAAAGGGAAGGAAGGATGAGATGGGAGGGATTGTAAGAAGCGTGGGTGGTTGGAGGGGGAAATTGTGTTTGGGGGGGGTTTTTTGGGGGGTGGGTTACGTAGGAAATGGGAATTTGAAAGGGGGGATGTTTAGAGGGAGGGTGTAAAAGCCGGGAGGTGAAAAGGAGGAGGTAAAGGGGGTGGGTTTTTAAAAAGGGGGGAAAAAAATTAAAAGGAAAAATTAAAAAGGGGGGTTTTTTAAAAAAATTAAAACAGGGGAAATTTTAATTTAAAATTAAAAAAATTTAAAGGGGGGGTTAAAAAAAATTGGGGGGGAAATTAAGTGGGGGAAAAATTAAAAAAAGATTTTTTTTAAAAAAAATTAAAAAATTTTTTTTAAAAAATTTTTAAAAAAAATAAGGGGGGGGGTTTAAAAAGGGGGGGGGGGGGAAAAAAAGGGGGGGGGGTTTTTGGGGGGGGAAAAATTTTGGGGGGAAAAATTAAAAAAAATTGGGGAAAAATTTAAAAAAGGGGGGGGTTAAAAAAAATTTTTTGGGGGGGGGAATTAAAAGGGGGGTTTAAAAAGGGGGGGAATTTGGGGGGGTTTTTGGGGGGGTTTTTAAAAAATTGGGGGGAAAAATGTTTGTTTTTTTTTTTTTTAAATTTTTTTTTTTTTGGGGGGGGGTTTGGGGGGGTTTTTTTTTTTTTTTTTTTTTGGGGGGTTTTTTTTTTGGGGGGGTTTTTTTTTTTGGGGGGGGGTTTTTTTTTTTTTTTTTGAATTTTTTTTTTTTTTTGGGGGGGGGAGGTGGGGGAAAAAATTTTTTTTTAAAATTTTTAAAAGGGGGGGGTTTTTTTAAAAAGGGGTTTAATTTGGGGGGGGTTTTTTTTTTTTAAAAAAAAAATTTTAAAAGGGGGGGGGTTTTTAAAAAAATTTAAAAGGGGGGGGTGTAAAAAATTTTTTTTGGGGGAAAAATAAAAAATTTTTTTTTTTTAAAATTTTTTTAAAAAAAATTTGTTTAAAAAAATTTTTTAAAGGGGGGGAAAAATTTTGGGGGGGTTTTTTGGGGGGGTTTTTTTAGGGGGGAAAAAAATTTAAAATTTTTTAAAAAAAATTTTTTTAAAAAGGGGGGGGTTTTTTAAAAAAAAAAAAAAGGGGGGAAATTAAAAATAAATTAAAAAAAAAGGGGGGGTTTTTTAAAAAAAAGGTTAATAGGGGGGGTTTTTTTTTTAAAAATTTAAAAAAAGGGGGGAGGGAAGGGTGTAAAAGAGGGAGGGAAGGATGTAAGAGAGGGAGGGGAAAGGGTGTAAGAGAGGGAGGGAAAGGGTTTAAAAGGGGAGGGGGAAAGGGTTAAAAGAGGGAGGAAGGATTAAAAGAAGGGGGAGGATGTAAGGAGGGGAAAGGGTGTAAGAGGGGGGGAAGGATGTAAGAAAGGGGGGGAAAAAGGGGAAAGGGGGGATGTGGGGGGGGGTGTAAAGGGGGGGGGAAGGATGTGAGAGGGGGGGGAAGGAAAGAAGGAGGGGGGGAAGGATTAAGGGCGGGGAAGGGGTTAAGAGAGCGAGGAAGGGTTAAAGGGGAGGGAAGGGTGTAAAGAGCAGGGGAAGGAGAAGGAGCGAGGGAAGGATGTAAAAGAGGGGGGGGAAGAGTGAAGGGAGGGAAAAAAAGGGAAAGAGGGGGAAGGATGTAAAAGGGAGGGAAGGGTGTAAGAGAGGGGGGAGGATATAAAAGAGGGGGGGGGATGTAAGGGGGGAGGGGGAAATGTAAGAGAGCGAGGGAGGGGGTAAGAAGGGGGAGGGAAGGATGTAAAAGGGGCGAGGGAAGATGTAAAAAGCAGGGAAGGAGTAAAGAGGGAGGGAAGGATTAAAGGAAGGGGGAAGGGTAAGAGAGGGGGGGAAGATGTAAAGAGCGAGGGGAAAGGGTGTAAGAAGCGAGGGAAGGATGTAAAGAGCGAGGGGGAAAGGGTGTAAGAAGGGAGGGGAAAGGGTGAAAAAGAGGGGGGGAAGGATGTAAAAAGGGGGGGGGAAGGATGTAAGAGGGGAGGGAAAGGGTTAAGAGGGGAGGGGGGATGTAAAGAGCGAGGGAAGGTTTTAAGGAGGGAGGAAGGATTTAAGAGAGGGGGAGGGTGAAGAGGGGGGGGAAGGAGTAAGAAGGAGGGGGGGGCTAAAGAAGGGGGAAAGGGGATAGGAAAGGAAGGGAAGAAAAAAAAGACATTAAGGAGGGAGAGAAGGAAAGTTAGCGAGTTTAAGAACAATTTTTTCACAAGTGTCTTTCAAAAGTAACTCAATTTGTCACCAAAAAAAACACAAACAAGTTTTCAAAAACACAAACATTTGTCACCAAAAACAACACAAAAGTTTTTCAACAACAAAAACAAAAAAAATTTGTCAACAAAAACCAAACAATTTGTCACAACAAAAACAAAACAAGTTTGCAAAAACAACAAAACAAGTTTTTTCCAACAACAACACAAACAAGTTTGTCACCAACAACAACACAAACAAGTTTGTCACCAACAACAACACAACAAGTTTGTTCACCCAAAAAAACCAAACAAGTTTTTCACCAACACAAACAAACAATTTTTCACCAGCAACAACACAAAACAATTTTTCCCAGCAACAACACAAAAAAATTTGCACCCAAAAACAACACAAACAAGTTTGTCACCAGCAACAACAAAACAAGTTTTACCCAAAAACAACACAAACAATTTGTCACCAGCAACAACCAAAAATTTTTCACCAACAAAACCAAACAATTTTTGTCACCAACAACAACACAAACAAGTTTGTCACCAACAACAACACAAACAAGTTTGTCACCAACAACACAAAAAAGTTTTTCACCAAAAAAACAACAAAAAAAGTTTGTCACCAACAACAAAAAAAGGTTTGTCCCCAACAACAACACAAAAAAGTTTGTCACAACAAAAACAAAAAGTTTGTCAACCAAAACAACACAAACAAGTTGCCCCAACAACAAAAAAAAAAGTTTGTCCCAACAAAAACACAAACATTTGTCACCAACAACAACACAAACAATTTTGTCCCCAAACAACAACCAAACAATTTGTCACCAAAAAAACCCACAAACAAGTTTGTCACCAACAACAACACAAACAAGTTTGTCACCAACAACAACACAAACAAGTTTGTCACCAACAACAACACAAACAAGTTTGTCACCAACAACAACACAAACAAGTTTGTCACCAACAACAAACAAACAAGTTTGCACCAAACAACAACACAAACAGTTTGTACCAAAACACAAAACAATTTGTCCCCAACAAAAACACAAAAAAAGTTTGTCACCAACAAAACACAAACAATCAAACTAACATTGTATTAAAAGGTACAAAATTCCCCAAGTAAATTTTAAACATTGTGCAATGTCTTGGCTTTCACGCTCTTTAAGGGGGGAGGACTGATTCCTCTCCTCCACTGTTACAATTTAGTCTTCAAATTATGTCCTTATATTGCATTGTTAAGCCACTTTACTCACCTGGTACCTATATAAAAACCATCTGCTTCTTGTTGTTCGCAACGTTTGAAAAAGCTCCGGGGGACGAACGTGCCACAATAAAAATTTTCACTTTGTTGCATATGTGTCTTTTTATCTGAAACTAAATTCAATAAGTGACTTACAAAAAGTAACAATCCCTTGTCAAGATTTATGCGAACACATCAACTCCAGGGTGAGGGACTGATTACCTCAAATCCCCCTCTCCCCACCATTTTACGTGGTCAGGGGCAGTCGTCACGTGAGGTCCAAAACCCTGAGCTGCTTTTGGGGGTTAGCGTGGCGGTTACAAAACTGGCTTGTTCTGCAGTGTTTTAAAAAATTTAGTTGGAGGGGTTGAAGGAGGAGGTCTTGCTTCTCCAGGGGAGATTTGGGGGCTGAAGGGCCACCCAATGGGGCTGGAGAGAGTGTGAGGGGGCTGGAGTTGTGGGGAAAGAGGCTTTAGCGTGAAATGCTCTGTCTTCGCTGTGAGGAGGTGTAGGTGGGGGGGAGCAACGGCTTTCCCCATGAGGGGCAGTCAGCACCTGCTACAATGGCAGTGGTTTTTCACAGTAAGGAGGCCATCAAATAAAGGGAAAAATTTGAGTGAAAATCTGAAAAGGTAGGAAATCGCTTCTTTTCTTCAGGATGAATTACTTCATGGGCCCTGAAGGTAAGGGACATGCCCTGCTAACAGAGGTAAAGGGATTCTTTTGGTTGGGGACTCCGGGAAGATATATTGACCGTGCTTTTTGTAATAGGAATAAGATGAGAGATAGAGGTGCTTCCCGGGGGGTTTGGGGACAAGTTAACTGGCTGGATAAAATTTTGTCAGGGAAGGGGAAAAGCCCCTTTTCTGTTCAGTGCTTGTGGAAATGATTTGGGAAGGGTAGGAGAGTGAGCCTGCTAGATAAGTACAGGTCAGGGCTATAGTTTCAGGGTTAGGAGAGAAGAGCTGCTAGTTAAGTAAAGGTCAGCTATAGATTTCATTAAGTCTAAGGGAGGGGTTCCCTAGGATCATATGTAGCTCTTGCCTAGAAGGGGATAGGAAAATGAATGGTTGTCTATGGGTAATGGTGTAAAATTGTTGGCTAGACCGATTACTGCATGGAACTTGCACCCATTCATTGACAATTGGAACAACTTTTATGGCAAACATGAATTGTATGCAAGGGATGGGGTACATCTCTCTGGGGCTGGGGTGGTAGCACTTGCGAAATCAATAGAGAAGGCATGGTTGAAATGCTTATGATTTTAAAACTGATAAAAGATAGAAGGGAGGTAGGGAGTGTGTGGGGGAAACAAGCGGTTGCAAACACTAGGGACTGAAACCAGTAAATGTAATAAATGGCATTCAGCATGAAAGTTATAAATATATGATCATAGATCAGGTCAGCATAACAAAAGGTGTGACAGCAGGGGCAGCATCGGGACTTGCTCCCTTAAGGTTTACTCTATAATAGCAGGAGTGTATGAAAAATAAGATAGATGAGCGAAGTTTAATTGCAAGTGCTGGAAAACAGGAATTTTATTGCTATATCAGAGACTGGCTCAATTCTCGAAGTTTAGAGAGATGCCCTTGAATGTCACATACTAGGCTATAAATTATTCCACACTGACGGATCAACAGGAAAGGGTGGTGGAGTAGCGATGTATGTCAGAGACCAATTTAAATTGTTGTGTTAGACAAGAGATAAATTTAGAAGCCGTCTGCCTCTGTATTGTTGGTTACAGCTTCTCGAGGGCGAGAAAAAAAACTAATTATGGGTGTGATATATCAGTGCCCAAATCTTGATGGGAGTGCAGTAAACTTCTATGGGACGAAATTGTTAAGGCATCTACATACGAAAAATGTTGTGCTGCTAATGGGTGATTTCAACTATAGTAGATTGACTGGAGCAATTTGACAGAAATTTAGCAGTCAGGTGACTTTCTTGACACGATACCAAGGATTGCTTTTTAAATCAGTTGTGACAGAGCCAACATGGGGAAATAACCTCCTTGACTTGTGTTTTACCGTAGGGGAAACACTAATTAATTATCTTGAGCTTAATGATGAGCTTGGGGAAAGTGATGTAAATCACTCAGTTTTAATATATCATGGATATTTCCCCTAATAATGGCAATCAGTCTCCGTCCCTGACTTTGCTCGGCAATGATTTCATGGCGAAAAGTTACTTAGGTGGGCTGAAACTGGAATGACCTGTCCAAGGTCAGGTGGTGGTGATGGTTGCCGATATGACGCTTTCAGGGCATAGTTCTAGATGCCTCAGTCAAAAATTAGGTTCCAAATTGGTGAATTCAGATCAAACATAAATGATCCTAAATGGATTGACATAGATTAAAATATCTGATTGGTCAAAGAGAGGCATTTATAGGCAAATCAAATACTGGAGAGGGGCAATTAAGAAATCGATATATTCAGTTTGAGAGCAAAATAAAAAGGGGGAATTAGAAAAGCAAAAAGAGATTATTATGAGGGTTAAGTTGCCAAGAGAATCGAAGACTAACCCAAAAGGTTTCTTAGGTTTTACAGAAGTAAGATCAGGGAACAAGATAGGCCCACTCTAAAGTTCCTGGGTCAGCTCACTGACAGTGATAAGGAAATGTGTAGAATTTTTAACACATACTTCCTCTCATTTGTTACACAGGAGGATACCAGCGATTTCCGTAATGATAAATTATGTAGAACAGGACGTTTAATAAACTGTGCACGATTAGGGTCACAAGTGACATGGTCCTTAGGCAAATAGATAAAATTTAAAAACCCAATAAATCCCAGGCCTGTGAACTGTATGCAAGGGTTCTAAAGGAATGTAAAGAGGAGCTTAGCAAACCTTTGGCTAAACTTTTCAACATATCACTACAAACTGGCATGGTGCCAGATTAAGTGGAAAATGGTAAATGTGTACCTATTTTTAAAGCAGGTGACAGGTCCTTAGCTTCGAATATGACCAATAAGGGCCCAACCTCCATGTGAGAAATTTATGGAATTAAAATTGTCGGGTAATTCGTTTGCCACTTGAAAAGCATAAATTAATCAAAAGAATTCTCAGCATGGTTTTACAAAGGGGCGTTCCTGCCTTACGAATTTATTAACTTTTTTCACTAAGGTATTTGAGGAGGTAGATCATGGTAATGAATATGATATTGTGTATGTGGACTTCAGTAAGGTTTTTGACAGGATCCCATATCAGACTACTGAGGAAAATTAAGGCACATGGAATAGGAGGAGAAATTTTTTCCTGGATAGAGGCATGGTTGACAAATAGGCAGCAGAGAGTTTGCATAAATGGGGAGAAATCAGAGTGGGGTAGCGTCACGAGCGGTGTTCCACAGGGGTCAGTGTTGGGCCCCCTGCTGTTCACAATCTGCAGAGTTTCAGGTCCCAGCACTCACTCAGAATACCAAGCATCTTACGGCTTAGTTTATAATTTTAAATAAAGCAACTTGTCACCAAAGACACGAATTACTTTTTGTAAAAGCTGATTTAAATCACTGCAAAAGAAAATATCAAGTGCATATGACATATTTACTCTGAAACCTACTACACTCCACACACAGTGAAAAGGTGGGTCCAGGAGCTGTGACTCGACCCCTGCAACCACAACTAGGTGAGTATATACACACACACACAGTGAAAAGGCGGGGGCCAGGAGCTGTGACTCGACCCCTGAAAAACCAAATAGGGGGGTTATTAAAACGCGCACACAAAAACACAACACACCCCACACACACCACACACACACACACACGTACGTACACTGTACCGAAGATGTAAAACTTGCGATGTTGGCTTAAATACCAAAGCTCTTCTTGCCGAATAAGACAAGCGAAAATTTGTGTATGCAATAATTTCACAAAAATCATTCCGAACCTAACGAAAAAAAATATATTTAAGTGTGTTTATTAAATTGCTGTAAATTTATCTAAAACATATTTAGTTTGATTAAGCTAAATAAAACTGAGCTTGTTATAAGGTCAGGTAAGTTTTCTAAGGTTCTTTTGGTACAAAATTATTAATTTTTACATTAACACAAATGAAAAATATATATATCTAAACGTTTAAGAGAAAATTTTATAAAGGAGAACACAGAAACAAGAGAAGCAGAAGAACATAAGAACAACGGAGAGGAGAAGTGGAAGAACATAAGGAAGAGAAGTGGAAGAACATAACAAGGGAGAGGAGAAGTGGAAGAAAGTAACAAGGGAGAGAAGTGGAAGAACATAACAAGGGAGAGGAGAAGTGGAAGAACGTAACAAGGGAGAGAAGTGGAAGAGCATAAGAAAAATTGGAGAGTAACAAGTGAGAGAGAGAATCAATAACGAATACTGGCTAGATACCCAAGCTCAGAGGGAGGGAGGGAAGGTAGGTAGATGGAGGGAGGGAAGGTAGGTAGATGGAGGGAGGGAAAGTAGGTAGGTGGAGGGAGGGAAAGTAGGTACATGGAGGGAGGGAAAGTAGATACATGGAGGGAGGGAAAGTAGATACTGGAGGGAGGGAAAGTAGGTACATGGAGGGAGGGAAAGTAGGTACATGGAGGGAGGGAAGTAGGTACATGGAGGGAGGGTTTGAGGGGGGGGAGGGTAGGGTAGGTACATGGAGTGAAGGTAGGTAGATGGAGGCAAGGTAGAGGGGGGAGGGTAGGTAGGTAGACGGAGGCAAGGTAGGGGAGGGAAGGGGGGAGGGTAGGTAGGTAGATGGTGGCAAGTAGAGGGAGAAAGGATAGGCGGTAGTGGAAGAAGTAGAGGGAGGAAAGGGAAGGTAGGAAAATGGTGGCAAGGGGAGAGGGAGGGAAGGTAGGTAGATGGAAGGAGGGGAAAGGGAGGTAAAAGGGGGGGGAGGGAAGGTAGGTAAATGGAGGGGGAAGGTAGGTAAATTTGGAAAGGGAGGGAAGGGTAGGTAAATGGGGGAGGGAGGTAGGAAAGGAGGGAGGGAAGGGAGGCAAATATAAGGGGGGGGAAGGTAGTAAATGGGGAGGGAAGGTTAGGGGAAAAAGGAGGGAGGGAAGGTAGGTAAATGGAGGGAGGAAAGGTAGGTAAATGGAGGGAGGGAAGGTAGGTAAATGGAGGGAGGGAAGGTAGGTAAATGGAGGGAGGGAAGGTAGGTAGGTAGATGGAGGCAAGGTAGAGGGAAGGAAGGGTAGGTAGGTAGGTAGATGGTGGCAAGGTAGAGGGAGGGAGGATAAGTAGGTAGGAGGCAAAATAGAGGAAGGGAGGGTAGGTAGGTAGATGGAGGGAGGAAAGGTAGGTAGATGGAGGGAGGGAAGGTAGGCAGATAGAGGGAGGGAAGGTAGGCAGATAGAGGGAGGGAAGGTAGGCAGGTGGAGGGAGGGAAGGTAGGCAGGTGGAGGGAGGGAAGGTAGGCAGGTGGAGAGAGGGAAGGTAGGCAGGTGGAGAGAGGGAAGGTAGGCAGATGGAGGGAGGGAAGGTAGGTAGATGGAGGGAGGGAAGGTAGATAGGTAGATGGAGGGAAGGTAGATAGGTAGATGGAGGGAGGGAAGGTAGGTAGATGGAGGGAGGGAAGGTAGATGGAGGGAGGGAAGGTAGGCAGATGGAGGAAGGGAAAGTAGGTAGATGGAGCTAGGGAAGGTAGGCAGCTGGAGGGAGGGAAGGTAGGTAGGTAGATGGAGAGAGGGAAGGTAGGCAGATGGGAGGGAGGGAGGGAAGGTAGGTAGATGGAGGGAGGGAAGGTAGGCAGATGGAGGGAGGGAAGGTAGGCAGATGGAGGGAGGGAAGGTAGGCAGATGGAGGGAGGGAAGGTAGGCAGATGGAGGGAGGGAAGGTAGGCAGATGGAGGGAGGGAAGGTAGGCAGATGGAGGGAGGGAAGGTAGGTAGATGGAGGCAAGGTAGAGGAAGGCAGAGAAGGTAGATAGATGGAGGCAAGGTATACGGAGGAAGGGTAGGTATGTAGGAAGCAAGATAGAGGGAGGGTAGGTAGGTAGATGGAGAGAGGAAATGTAGATAGATGGAGGGAGGGAAGGTAGGTGGATGGAGGGAAGTATATGGAGGGAGGGAATGTAGGTAGATGGAGGGAGGGAAGGAAGGTAGGCAGATGGAGGGAGGGAAGGTAGGCAGATGGAGGGAGGGAAGGTAGGCAGATGGAGGGAGGGAAGGTAGGCAGATGGAGGGAGGAAAGGTAGGCAGATGGAGGGAGGAAAGGTAGGCAGATGGAGGAAGGGAAGGTAGGTAGATAGAGAGAGGAAGGTAGGCAGCTGGAGGGAGGGAAGGTAGGTAGACGGAGTCAAGGTAGATGGAGGCAAGGTATAGGGAGGAAGGGTAGGCACACAGATAGAGGCAAGGTAGAGGGAGAAATGGTAGGTAGGTAAGTAGATGGAGGCAAGCTATAGGGAGGGTAGGTGGGTAGATGAAGGGAATGTAGGTAGGTAGATGGATTGAGGAAAGGTAAGTAGATGGAGGGTAGGTAGATGGAGAGAGGGAATGTATGTAGATGGAGGGAGGAAGGTAGGTAGATGGTGGCAAGGTAGAGGAAGGAAGGGTAGGTCGACAGATGGAGGCAAGGTAGAGGGAGGAAGGGTAGGTAGGTAGATGGAGGAGGGTAGGTAGGTAGATGGAGGAAAGGTATGTAGGTAGAGGAAGGGAGGCAAGGTAGAGGGAGGGAGGGTAGGTAGGGAGATGGAGGAGGGTAGGTAGGTAGATGGAGGAGGGTATGGTAGGTAGATGGAGGAGGGAAGGTAGGTAGATGGAGGAAAGGGTAGAGGAAGGGCAGGTAGGAAGATGGGAGGCAGGGTAGGTAGGTAGATGGATGCAAGGTAGAGGGAGGGAGGGTAGGTAAGTAGATGGTGGCAAGGTAGAGGAAGGAAGGGTAGGTCGATAGATGGAGGCAAGGTAGAGGAAGGGTAGGTAGGTGGAGGGAAGGAAGGTAGGTAGATGGAGGCAAGGTAGATGGAGGAAGGGTAGGTAAGTAGATGGAAAAGGTAGAGGAAGCGTAGGTAGGTGATGGAAGCAAAGTAGAGGGAGGGTAGGTAGGTAGATGGAGGAAGGTAGGTAGGGAGAGGAAGGGAGGCAAGGTAGAGGGAGGGAGGGTAGGTAGGTGAGATGGAGGCAAGGTAGAGGAAGGAAGATGGAGGCAGGGAAGGTAGGTAGATGGAGGCAAGGTAGAGGGAGGGAGGGAAGGTAGATGGAGAGGGAAAGGTAGGCAGATGGAGGGAGGGAGGGAAGGAAGGTAGGTAGATGGTGGCAAGGTAGAGGAAGGAAGGGTAGGTCGATAGATGGAGGCAAGGTAGAGGAAGGGTAGGTAGGTAGGTGGGGGAAAGGAAGGTAGGTAGATGGAGGCAAGGTAGATGGAGGAAGGGTAGGTAAGTAGATGGAAGCAAGGTAGAGGAAGTGTAGGTAGGTAGATTGAAGCAAAGTAGAGGGAGGAGGGTAGGTAGGTAATGGAGGAAAGGTAGGTAGGTAGAGGAAGGGAGGCAAGGTAGAGGGAGGGAGGGTAGGTAGGTAGATGGAGGAGGGAAGGTAGGTAGATGGAGGCAAGGTAGAGAGAGGGAGGACAGATAGGTAGTAGATGGAGGCAAGATAGAGGGATAGAAGGTAGGTTGATGGAGGGAGGGAAGGTAGGTAGACAGAGGGATGAAAGGCAGGTAGATGGGAGGGAGGGAAGGTAGGTAGGTAGGAGGAGGCAAGGTGTAGGGAGGAAGGGTAGGTAGGTAGATGGAGGCAAGGTTAGAGGGAGGAAGAATAGGTAGGTAGATGGAGGGAGGGTAGGTGGGGAGATGGAATCGAGGTAGAGGAGGGAGGGAGGGGAGGTAGGTAGATGGAGTTTAGGTAGAGGGATGGTAAAAGAAGGGAGGGAAGGTAGGTAGAGAGATCGAAAGTATAGGGAGGGAGGGAGGGCAGAGAGAGGGAAGATGACAGGGAGGAGTGAGAGAGGGAAGATAAAAGGGAGACTTGAGAGAGGGGAGATAACAGGGAGATGTGAGAGGGGGAAGATAACAGGGAGATATGAGAGGGGGAAGATAACATTGAGATATGAGAGGGGGAAGATAACAGGGAGGAGTGAGAGAGAAGATAACAGGGAGATGTGAGAGAGGGAAGGTAACAGGGAGATGTGAGAGGGGGAAGATAACAGGGATGAGGATAGGGGATATGTCCATTCCTTCAAATTACCGTCCAATAAGCCTGACATCTATAGTGGGCAAGTTACTAGAATCAATTATAGTTGACATTATTAGAAGTCACATTGAAGAGCATAATTTGATTAATGAATCTCAGCATGGGTTCACCAGAGGTCGTTCCTGCCTGACAAATTTACTGGCGTTCTTCAATAGAACATTTGAGGCAGTAGACAGTGTTATGGGGCTGTAGGACCCAACATGTATTTATAAGTAACAGTTACTCTGGAATACCTAATTATATTGAATTGATGGGGACTTAGCTCTAAATGTCATAAGGACTGATCACCCTTAGGACTGAGAGGCAGCTGGGTCAAGCCTTTTTTCTCAATATAATAGGTTATACTATAGACACAAACACACAATTTAAATAAGTAGTTTATGAAGTTGTATTTCTTTTTGTAAAAGTAAAATTAAGGTGTGGTAGAAGCGTGGTAACTGGAGAATTGTGCTTGGCAACAGTCTTTTGTTTTGGTGGGTGTGGGAGGAGCTTAGCTAGGCTCCTCCCCTTCCCTCTCTCTCTCTCTTGTTTTGTTGACATGGAGGTGGCAGGACCTCTAGGTTCTTCTTTCTATCTTTTGGGGCATTACGTGTGCTCCAGGGTGACTAAAGTGTGTCAAAAAACTGGTTAGCGAAGAGTTAGTCAAGAAGAGAGAAGGACAAAAGTTGCCGAGATGCACCATGTGGGAGAACAGCTATGGAGTGTGTAGATTTTTGTTTTGAAAATGTGAGGCTGTGATTGTATCTTCTGTACATATCTATTTAGAATAGTTATATTTTTATAGTAGTTTAAATAACCTGTGAGGAGGGCTGGTGAAAGGATATCAGAGACACTCAAGATGATCAGCCATGATGTAAGTATTACCCCTAGACAGATAAGGCCATTAAGTAAAAATCTACCCCCACACTAGAACATGTAGTGAGAACCTTACTATCAAAGTAATAAGGGACATACCAACGTACCAGACAGTGATAAAGAATATGATATTGTTTATCTGAATTTTAGTAAAGCCTTCGATAGAGTACCTCACAAGAGACTCTTAAGAAACGTGGCAGCTCATGGTATAGGAGGTAAAGTTCTAGCATGGATATAGGCATGGCTTACCAATAGAAAGCAGAGAGTTTCCATTAATGGGGTCAAATCTGAATGGGGATTAGTCAATAGTGACCTTGATGAAGGGATTACGAGTGACATGAGCAAATTTGCTGATACAAAGATAGGCCGTATGATTCATTCTGAGGAGGATGTCAATGAACTCCAGGACGATTTGGACAAATTAATGTCTTGGTCTGAAAAATGGCAGATGAAGTTCAATGTGGATAAGTGTAAGGTACTTGCCCTTGGTAATGAAAATAACCCTCGAAGCTATAATCTAGGTGAAGTAGAGCTTGATCATACAGAATGTGAAAAAGACTTGGGAGTCATGGTAAGCAGAAATTTAAAGCCAAGGCAGCAGTGCTTAAGTGTGCACAACAAGGCTAACAGATTACTTGGATTCTCTCAAGAAGTATAAGTAACAGAAGTCCAAAAGTTATTTTACAGTTCTATACATCACAAGTGAAGCCTCGTTTAGATTATGCTGCTCAGTTTTGGTCCCCTTACTAAAGGATGGATATAGACTCATTAGAGAACATACAGAGAAGAATGACTAAAATTATTTACTGTGTAAGGAGCCTCCCGTATGAAGATAGACTTAAAGCCTTTTAAAACTCCACTCTCTGGAGAGACGTAGAATGAGGGGAGATATCACTGAAGTGTATAAGTGGATGACGGGCATAAACAAAGGAGATATTAATAAAGTACTGAGGGTGTCGAACCAGGTAAAAACCAGGAATAATGGATTTAAGTTGGATAAATTTAGATTTAGAAAGGACATAGGTAAGTACTGGTTTTCTAATAGAGTTGTGGATGCGTGGAACAATCTTACGAGTAGGGTGATAGAGGCTAGGACCTTGGGTAGCTTTAAAAAGAGATTGGATAAATATTTGAGTGGGAGGGGCTGGGTTTGATTTGTGTCACTGGGTACTGGAATAAATTCTTGGGTAGCTTTGGGTAGAGGTCATTTTGATAAGGACCTGCCTTGTATGGGTCAGTAGGCCTTCTTCAGTGTTCCTCCATTCTTATGTTCTTACGAGGAGTGAGAGAGAAGATAACAGGGAGGAGTGAGAGAAGATAACTGGGAAGAGTGAGGGAGAAGATAACTGGGAGGAGTGAGAGAGAAGATAACAGGGAAGAGTGAGAGAGAAGATAACAGGGAAGAGTGAGAGAGAAGATAACAGGGAAGAGGGAAGAGAGAAGATAACAGGGAGGAGTGAGGGAGAAGATAACAGGGAGGAGTGAGGGAGAAAAATTTAAAAGGGAGGAGTGAGGGAGAAGATAACAGGGAGGAGTGAGGGAGAAGATAACAGGGAGGAGTGAGGGAGAAGATAACAGGGAGGAGTGAGGGAGAAGATAACAGGGAGGAGTGAGGGAGAAGATAACAGGGGGGGGTGAGGGAGAAAATAACAGGGAGGAGTGAGGGAGAAGATAACAGGGAGGAGTGAGGGAGAAGTTTAAAAGGGAGGAGTGAGGGAGAAGATAACAGGGAGGAGTGAGAGAGAGAGAGAGAGATAACAGCGAGGAGTGAGGGGAGAGAAGATAACAGCGAGGAGTGAGGGAGGGAAGATTACAGGGGAGGAGTGAGGAAGGGAAGATAACAGGGAGGGTGAGAGAGAGGGGAAAATAACAGGGAGGTGTGAGGGAGAAGTAACAGGTAAGAGTGAGGGAGAGAAGATAACAGGGAGGAGTGAGGGGGAGAAGATAACAAGGAGGAGTGAGAGAGAGAAGATAACAGGGAGGAGTGAGGGAGGGAAGACAACAGGGAAAGGGGTGGGCAGGCAAGATAACAGGGAGGAGTTGAGGGAGGGGGAAAATAACAGGGAGGGGTGAGGCAGGGAAGATAACAGAGGAGTGAGGGAGCGAAGATAACAGGGAGGAGTGAGAAAAGAGGGGAAGATAACAGGAAGGAGGAGGAGAGAAGATAACAGGTAAGAGTGAGGGAGAGAAGTTAACAGGGAGGAGTGAGGAGAGAAGATAACAAGGAGGAGTGAGGGAGAGAAGATAACAGGGAGGAGTGCGGGAGGGGGAAAACAAAAAGGGAGGAGTGAGGCAGGCAAGATAACAGGGAGGAGTGAGGGAGGGAAAATAACAGGGAGGAGTGAGGGAGGGAAAAATAACAGGGAGGCGTGAGGGGAGGGGAAAATAACAGGGAGGCGTGAGGCAGGGAAGATTTAAAAGAGGAGTGAGGGAGGGGAAGATAACAGGGAGGGAAATGAGGGAGGGAAGACAACAGGGAGGAGTGAGGGAGGGGAAGATAACAGGGGGACTGAGGGAGAGAATTATCGGGAGGAGGGGAGAGAGATGACAGGGATGAGAGAGGGAGAAGATCACAGGGAGGAGAGAGGGAGAAGATAACAGGGAGGAGTGAGCGGGGAGGATAACAGGGAGTGAGAGAAGATAACAGGGAGGAAATGAGGGAGAAGATAACAGGGAGGATGTGGGGAGGGAAAATAAAAAGGGAGGACTGGGGAGAGAATATATCAGGGGGGAGTGAGAGAGAAGATAAACAGGGAGTGAGGAGAGAAGATAACAGGGAGTGAGAGAGAAGATAACAGGGAGAGAGAGAGAAGATAAAGGGAGGAGTGAGGAAGAAGATAACAGGGAGGAGGGGAGGAAGAAGATAAAAGGAGGAGGGAGAAGATAAACGGAGGAGTGAGGGAGAAGATAACAGGAAGGAGAGAGAAGATAACAGGGAGGAGAGAAGATACCAGGAGTGAGGGAGATAAAATAACAGGAGGAGTGAGGGAGAGAAGATAACAGGTAAGAGTGGGGGAGAGAAGATAACAGGGAGGGAGTATGGGAGAGAAAATAACAGGGAGGAATGAGGGAGATAAGATAACAGGGAGGAGTGAAAGAAGATAACAGGGAGGAGTGAGGGAGAGAAGATAACTGGGAGGAGTGAGGGAGAAGATACAGGGAGGAATGAGAAGATAACGGGGAGGGAGTGAGGGAGAAGATAACAGGGAGGAGTGAGGGAGAGAAGATAACAGGGAGGAGTGAGGGAGAGAAGATAACAGGGAGGAGTGAGGGAGAGAAGATAACTGGGAGGAGTGAGGGAGAGAAGATAACGGGAGGAGTGAGGGAGAGAAGATAACTGGGAGGAATGAGGGAGAAGATAACAGGGAGGAGTGAGGGAGAGAGATAACTGGAGGAGTGAGGGAGAAGATAACAGGGAGGAGTGAGAAGAAAAACGGGGGAGGAGTGAGGGAGAAGATAACAGGGAGGAGTGAGGGGGAGAAGATAACAGGAGAAGATAACGGGGAGGAGTGAGGGAGAAGATAACAGGGAGGAGTGAGGGAGAAGATAACAGGGAGGAGTGAGAAGATAACGGGGAGGAGTGAGGGAGAAGATAACAGGGAGGAGTGAGAAGATAACGGGAGGAGTGAGGGAGAGAAGATAAAAAGGGAGGAAATGGGGAGAGAAGATAAAAGGGAGGAGATAACGGGGAGGAGTGAGGGAGAAGATAACGGAGTGAGGGAGAGAAGTAACTGGGAGGAGTGAGAAGATAACGGGGAGGAGTGGGGAGAAGATAACAGGGAGGAGTGAGAGAGAAGATAACAGGGAGGGGTGAGAGAGAAGATAACAGGGAGGAGTGAGAAGATAAAGGGAGGAGTGAGGGAGAGAAGATAACAGGGAACAATGAGGGAGAAGATAACAGGGAGGAGTGAGAGAGAAGATAACGGGGAGGAGTGAGGGGAAGATAAAAAGGAGGGGTGAGGGAGAGAAGATAACAGGGAAAAGTGAGGGAAAAAAAGATAACAGGGAGGAGTGAGGGGGAGATAACAGGAAGGAGTGAGGGAGGAAAAAATAACAGAGAGGAATGAAAGAGAAGATAACAGGGAGGAATGAAAGACGATAACAGGGAGGAGTGGAGAGGAAGATAAACAGGGAGGAGTGAGAGAAGATAACAGGAGGAGTGAGGGAGAGAAGATAACAGGGAGGAATGAGGGAGAAGATAACAGGGAGGAGTGAGAGAGAAGATAACGGGGAGGGTGAGGGAGAGATAAAAAGGGAGGAGTGAGGGAGAGAAGATAACAGGGTGGAGTGAGGGAGAGATAACAGGGAGGAGTGAGGGAGAAGATAACAGGGGGAATGAAAGAGAAGATAAAAGGGGAGGAGTGAGGGAGAAGATAACAGGGAGAAGTGAGGGAGAAGATTAACAGGGAGGAGTGACAGAGAAGATAACGGGGAGGAGTGAGAGAGAAGATAACAGGGAGGAGTGACAGAGAAGATAACGGGGAGGAGTGAGAGAGAAGATAACAGGGAAGAGTGAAAGAGAAGATAAAAAAAAGAGAAAATAACAGGGAGGAGTGAGGGAGGGAAGATAACAGGAAGGAGTGAGGGAGGGAAGATAACAGGGAGGAGTGAGGGAGGGAAGATAACAGGGAGGAGTGAGGGAGGGAAGATAACAGGAAGGAGTGTGAGGGAGAGAAGATAACAGGGAGGAGTGAGGGAGGGAAGATAACAGGGAGGAGTGAGGGAGGAAAGATAACAGGGAGGATGTGAGGGAGGGAAGATAACAGGAAGGAGTGAGGGAGGGAAGATAGCAGGGAGGAGTGAGGGAGGGAAGATAACAGGGAGGAGTGAGGGAGGGAAGATAACAGGGGAGGAGTGAGGGAGGGGGAAGATAACAGGGAGGAGTGAGGGAGGGAAGATAACAGGGAGGAGTGAGGGAGGGAAGATAACAGGGAGGAGTGAGGGAGGGAAAATTTAACAGGGAGGAGTGAGGGAGGGAAAAATAACAGGGAGGAGTGAGGGAGGGAAGATAACAGGGAGGAGTGAGGGAGGGAAGATAACAGGGAGGAGTGAGGGAGGGGAAAAAACAGGGAGGAGTGAGGGAGGGAAGATTTAAAAGGGAGGAGTGAGGGAGGGAAGATAACAGGGAGTGAGGGAGGGAAGATAACAGGGAGGAGTGAGGGGGGGGAAGATAACAGGGAGGAGTGAGGGAGGGAAGATAACAGGGAGGGGTGAGGGAGGGAAGATAACAGGGAGGGAGTGAGGGAGGAAGATAACAGGGAGGGGAGTGAGGGAGGGAAGATAACAGGGAGGGAGTGAGGGAGGGAAGATAACAGGGAGGGAGTGAGGGAGGGAAGAAAAACAGGGAGGGAGTGAGGGAGGGAAGATAACAGGGAGTGAGGGAGGGAAGATAACAGGGAGGAGTGAGGGAGGGAAGATAACAGGGAGGGAGTGAGGGAGGGAGATAAACAGGGAGGAGTGAGGGGGGGGAAGATAACAGGGAGGAGTGGGAGGGAAGATAACAGGGAGGAGTGAGGGAGGGAAGATAACAGGGAAGGGATGTGAGGGAGGGAAGATAACAGGGAGGAGTGAGGGAGGGAAGATAACAGGGAGGAGTGGGGGGAGGGAAGATAACAGGGAGGGAGTGAGGGAGGGAAGATAACAGGGGGAGTGAGGGGGGGAAGATAACAGGGAGGAGTGAGGGAGGGAAGATAACAGGGAGGAGTGAGGGAGGGGAAAATAACAGGGAGGGGTGGGGAGGGAAGATAACAGGGAGGAGTGAGGGAGGAAGATAACAGGGAGGAGTGAGGGAGGGGGAAAATAAAAAGGGAGGAGTGAGGGAGGGGAGATAACAGGGAGGAGTGAGGGAGGGAAGATAACAGGGAGGAGTGAGGGAGGGAAGATAACAGGGAGGAGTGAGGGAGGGAAGATAACAGGGAGTGAGGGAGGGAAGATAACAGGGAGGAGTGAGGGAGGGAAGATAAAAGGGGGGGAGTGAGGGAGGGAAGATAACAGGGAGGAGTGAGGGAGGGGAGATAACAGGGAGGAGTGAGGGAGGGAAGATAACAGGGAAATGAGGGAGGGAAGTAACAGGGAGTGAGGGAGGGAAGATAACAGGGAGGAGTGAGGGAGGGGAAAATAACAGGGAGGAGTGAGGGAGGGAAGATAACAGGGAGGAGTGAGGGAGGGAAGATAACAGGGGGGAGTGAGGGAGGGGAGATAAAAAGGGAGGAGTGAGGGAGGGGAGATAACAGGGAGGGGTGAGGGAGGGAAGATAAACAGGGAGGAGTGAGGGAGGGAGATAACAGGGAGGGAGTGAGGGAGGGAAGATAACAGGGAGGAGTGAGGGGGGGGAAGATAACAGGGAGGAGTGAGGGGGGAAGATAACGGGAGGAGTGAGGGAGGGAAGATAACAGGGAGGAGTGAGGGAGGGAAGATAACAGGGAGGAGTGAGGGAGGGAAGATAACAGGGAGGAGTGAGGGAGGGAAGATAACAGGGAGGAGTGAGGGAGGGAAGATAACAGGGAGGAGTGAGGGAGGGAAGATAACAGGGAGGAGTGAGGGAGGGAAGATAACAGGGAGGGAGTGAGGGAGGAAGATAACAGGGAGGAGTGAGGGAGGGAAGATAACAGGGAGGAGGAGGGAGGGAAGATAACAGGGAGGAGTGAGGGAGGGAAGATACAGGGAGGGGTGAGGGAGGGAAGATAACGGGGGGAGTGAGGGAGGGAAGATAACAGGGAGGAGTGAGGGAGGGAAGATAACAGGGAGGAGTGAGGGAGGGGAGATAACAGGGAGGAGTGAGGGAGGGGGAAAATAACAGGGAGGAGTGAGGGAGAGGGAAGATAACAGGGAGGAGTGAGGGAGGGAAGATAACAGGGAGTGAGGGAGGGGAAGGGTAACAGGGGGGAGTGAGGGTGGGAAGATAACAGGGGGAGTGAGGGAGGGAAGATAACAGGGGGAGTGAGGGAGGGGAGATAACAGGGAGGAGTGAGGGAGGGAAGATAACAGGGAGTGAGGGAGGGAAGATAACAGGGAGTGAGGGAGGGAAGATAACAGGGAGGAGTGAGGGAGGGAAGATAACAGGGAGGAGTGAGGGAGGGAAGATAACAGGGAGGAGTGAGGGAGGGAAGATAACAGGGAGGAGTGAGGGAGGGGAGATAACAGGGAGGAGTGAGGGAGGGGAGATAAAGGGAGGAGTGAGGGAGGGAAGATAACAGGGAGGAGTGAGGGAGGGAAGATAAAGGGAGGGAGTGAGGGAGGGAAGATAACAGGGAGGAGTGAGGGAGGGAAGATAACAGGGAGGAGTGAGGGGAGGAAGATAACAGGGGGGGAGTGAGGGAGGGAAGATAACAGGGAGGAGTGAGGGAGGGAAGATAACAGGGAGGAGTGAGGGAGGGAAGATAACAGGGAGGAGTGAGGGAGGGAAGATAACAGGGAGGAGTGAGGGAGGGGAGATAACGGGAGGAGTGAGGGAGGGAAGATAACAGGGAGGAGTGAGGGAGGGAAGATAACGGGAGGAGTGAGGGAGGGGGGGATAACAGGGAGGAGTGAGGGAGGGAAGATAACAGGGAGTGAGGGAGGGAAGATAACAGGGAGGAGTGAGGGAGGGAAGATAACAGGGGGGGAGTGAGGGAGGGAAGATAACGGGAGGAGTGAGGGAGGTTAGATAACAGGGGGAGGGGAGGGAGGGGAAGATAACAGGGGGGAGGGAGGGAAGATAACAGGGAGGAGTGAGGGAGGGAAGATAAAAAGGGGGGAGTGAGGGAGGGAAGATAACAGGGAGGAGTGAGGGAGGGGAGATAACAGGGAGGAGTGAGGGAGGGAAAATAACAGGGAGGAGTGAGGGAGGGAAGATAACGGGGGAAGTGAGGGAGGGGAGATAACAGGGAGGAGTGAGGGAGGGAAGATAACAGGGAGGAGTGAGGGAGGGAAGATAACAGGGAGGAGTGAGGGAGGGGAGATAAACAGGGAGGAAATGAGGGAGGGAAAATAACAGGGAGGAGTGAGGGAGGGAAGATAACAGGGAGGAGTGAGGGAGGGGAGATTAACAGGGAGGAGTGAGGGAGGGGAGATAAAAGGGAGGAGTGAGGGAGGGAAGATAACAGGGAGGAGTGAGGGAGGGGGATAACAGGGAGGGTGAGGGAGGGGAGATACAGGGAGGAGTGAGGGAGGGGAGATAACAGGGGGAGTGAGGGAGGGGGAAAATAAAAAGGGAGGAGTGAGGGAGGGAAGATAACAGGGAGGAGTGAGGGAGGGAAGATAACAGGGAGGAGTGAGGGAGGGAAGATAACAGGGAGGAGTGAGGGGGGGGAAGATAACAGGGGGGGAGTGAGGGAGGGAAGATAACAGGGAGGAGTGAGGGAGGGAAGATAACAGGGAGGAGTGAGGGAGGGAAGATAACAGGGAGGAGTGAGGGAGGGAAGATAACAGGGAGGAGTGAGGGAGGGGGAAGATAACAGGGAGGAGTTTAGGGAGGGAAGATAACAGGGAGGAGTGAGGGAGGGAAGATAACAGGGAGGAGTGAGGGAGGGAAGATAACAGGGAGGAGTGAGGGAGGGAAGATAACAGGGAGGAGTGAGGGAGGGAAGATAACAGGGAGGGGGTGAGGGAGGGGGAAAATAACAGGGAGGAGTGAGGGAGGGAAGATAACAGGGAGGAAATGAGGGAGGGAAGATAACAGGGAAAGGGGTGAGGGAGGGAAGATAACAGGGAGGAGTGAGGGAGGGAAGATAACAGGGAGGAGTGAGGGAGGGGAGATAACAGGGAGGAGTGAGGGAGGGAAGATAACAGGGAGGAGTGAGGGAGGGAAGATAACAGGAGGAGTGAGGGAGGGAAGATAACAGGGAAAGGGGTGAGGGAGGGAAGATAAAAAGGGAGGAGGGGAGGGAGGGAAGATAACAGGGAGGAGTGAGGGAGGGAAGATAACAGGGAGTGAGGGAGGGAGATAACAGGGAGGAGTGGGGAGGAAGATAACAGGGGGGAGTGAGGGAGGGAAGATAACAGGGAGTGAGGGAGGGAAGATAACAGGGAGGAGTGAGGGGGGGGGGAGATTTAAAATGTAAACATCAGCAGTGTGCTGCTACACTGACAGTTACTCAGTGGGAACAAAATGAAGGTGTGACAGAAATTATTGGGTGAGAAATGGAAGGGAGGGAGGGAGGGAGGGGGGAGGATGGAAGGGAGGGAGGGAGGATGGAAGGGAGGGAGGGAGGGAGGATGGAAGGGGAGACTCCTCCAGAGCTTCCCTCTGCAAGAAAGATTTGGATAATGTACTTCTAGGAAGTTCCAGATTTTTTCCATTTCTAAGACTTTTTTTTCCTCTTGTTACTGCAGCTGTCAGTTTATTTTTTTATTTTTTGTTTTTGGAAAATCCAAACAATCATTAATTCTGATCAAGAATTACACACATGTGAAACATCTGGGTATCTTTATTTGTAGACGTTTCGCCATCCAGTGACTATCAATACAAAGACGTATTGGGAAGACTGTAAAAGTATATGCAAAAGATGAGGTAATGAGTCCCTCAGTGTTGGAGTTGAAGAGCAGCGTAGTGTTGGAGACTGTGGAACACAGGCAGGTGTAGCAGTCGAAGACATTGTTACTGGTAGGTGGGATTCCCCAGTGGAAGTTGTCAGAGTTGAGAGACGGGTCAGTAGTAGCCGAGGTGACTGTGGTGAAGTCCTCTGTATCAAGACTCCAGACACAGCAACATAATGGAACCCTGGTACACAGGACCTTCTTGATTATTCCTGGCCCGTCTCTTAACTATGACAACTTCCACTGGGGAATCCCACCTACTAGTAACAATGTCATCGTCTGCTACACCTCCCTCACCTGACGCCAGTATATAAGCACCAGTCTTTCTGCCTGTGCTTCACAGTCCTCACCACTACGGTGCCCTTCACTAACTCCAAACATGAGGGACTCGTTACCTCATCTTTTCTTTGTACTTCGAAAGTCTTCCCATTATGGTCTTCATTTTGAACTGATAAAAACCACTGATTGGTGAAATGTCTACAGTAAAGATACCCGGATGTTGTACATCATAGGTGGTAACCCTGCCTGTCGTTGGCAGGGGCAGAGACCCACCCATGTCATGGGTGGTAACCCCTGCCTGTCGTTGGCAGGGGCAGAGACCCACCCATGTCATGGGTGGTAACCCTGCCTGTCGTTGGCAGGGGCAGAGACCCACCCATGTCATGGGTGGTAACCCAGCCTGTCGTTGGCAGGGGCAGAGACCCACCCATGTCATGGGTGGTAACCCCTGCCTGTCGTTGGCAGGGGCAGAGACCCACCCATGTCATGGGTGGTACCCTGCCTGTCGTTGGCAGGGGCAGAGACCCACCCATGTCATGGGTGGTAACCCAGCCTGTCGTTGGCAGGGGCAGAGACCCACCCATGTCATGGGTGGTAACCCTGCCTGACCCTACAAATATTCATAAATCAACAGTCTCACACCAGCAGTAACAAACGTACAAATCTGAACGTTACTGCCGCTACCTCTCAGTTTCCTTCATGAGGAAATTGGACAAGTATCTTCACCAGGTGCCAGATCAACCAGGCTGTGATGGATATGTGGGGCAGTCGGCCTCCAGCAGCAACAACCTGGTTGACCAGGCAAGCACCAGACGAACCTGGCCCATAGCCGGACTCAGAGACTCGAGTAACTCTCGAAACTCTTCGAAGGTATATTCAAGGTAAGACCTTGTTGCCACACCCCTTAACTCTAATTTACTAATATTTAAATAGAAAAATTTCAATTTAAATCGTAGTAAATAAATTTAAATCGTAGTAAATAAATTTAAATCGTAGTAAATAAATTTAAATCGTGGTAAATATCAATTTGAATTGTTGTAAACCTGTAAATTGTAAAATATTTGTAGAGAGTTGTAAATATCTGCAAAATCGTCGCAAATGTGTAAATCGTTGTAAATGGTTGTAAACCATAGTAATCCCCTTAAATCGTAGTAGATCTCCCTAAATCGAAGTAATTCTCTTTAAATTTCTTTAAATCGCAGTAAATTTCTCTAAATCGCAATGTCTCTAAATCGCAGTAAATCACTTAAATCGTAGAACAGTCCTGCCAGAGTGCGTAACGTTTAACAGGCTTTCCTTTAACAGTGGTATAACAGGAGGGCAGTACAGTCACTGTCGTATAACAGGAGGGTAGTACAGTCACTGTCGTATGACAGGAGGGCAGTACAGTCACTGTCGTATAACAGGAGGGCAGTACAGTCACTGTCGTATAACAGGAGGGCAGTACAGTCACTGTCGTATAACAGGAGGGCAGTACAGTCACTGTCGTATGACAGGAGGGCGTACATCACTGTCGTATGACAGGGGGGTGTACAGTCACCGTCTTTTTCAGGA
>NC_069413.1:13472724-13531563 GCF_026875155.1 Cherax quadricarinatus | reverse complement strand
GTACTTTAGTTCTGTTGTTGCTGGTCGTGTTAGTTATATTGTTGCTGGTCCTGCTGTTGATGCTGGTTCTGTTATTGGTACTAGCACTGTTCTGTTGTTGCTGGTTCTATTATTGCTAGTACTGTTACTAATGAAGCTACCGTTGTTGTTCCTGTTAAGCCTTTCCACTGGTGTTTTACTGTTCCGGGTAGTTCTATTACTGTTGCTGCTACCGCTGCAGTTAATGCATTACTGCTGCTGCTGGTAATGGATTATGGTGACTGCTTTTAATGTGATATTGATGTGGCAGCTGTTCCCTCTCTCCCTCCCCCCCTCTCTCTCTCTCTCTCTCTCTCTCTCTCTCTCTCTCCTCTCTCTCTCTCTCTCTCTCTCTCTCTCTCTCTCTCTCTGTGTTAGGAAGTATTTCTTCAGCCTTAGAGTTGTCAGGAAGTGGAACAATCTGGAGAGTGATGTAGTGGAGGCAAGGTCCATACACAGCTTTAAGAAGTGGTATGATAAAACTCTTGGAGCAGGGAGAGAATGGACCTAATAGCGACGAGACTGAGACAAGAGCTGTGAATCGACCCCTGCAACCACAAATAGGCGAGAACACACACACACACAGCAGATATGTTGTGCGTGCCACTTGCCACAATCTTCAACACATCCCTGGAAACTGGGCAACTACCTGAGGTATGGAAGACGGCAAATGTAGTTCCCATTTTTAAAAAAGGAGACAGAAAAGAGGCACTAAACTATAGACCTGTGTCATTGACGTGTACAGTATGCAAAATTATGGAGAAGATTGTCAGGAGGAGAGTGGTGGAGCACCTGGAACGGAACAGGAGTATAATGCCAACCAGCACGGATTCACGGAAGGCAAATCCTGTGTCACAAACCTTCTGGAGTTTTATGATAAAATAACAGAAGTAAGACAAGAGAGAGAGGGGTGGGTTGATTGCATCTTCTTGGACTGCAAGAAGGCCTTTGACACAGTTCCTCACAAGAGATTAGTGCAGAAGCTAGAGCATCAGGCGCATATAACAGGAAGGGCACTGCAATGGATCAGAGAATACCTGACAGGGAGGCAACAACGAGTCATGGTACGTAATGATGTATCACAGTGGGCACCTGTGACGAGCGGGGTCCACAGGGGTCGGTCCTAGGACCAGTGCTATTTTTGGTATATGTGAACGACATGACGGAAGGGTTGGATTCAGAAGTGTCCCTGTTTGCAGATGATGTGAAGTTAATGAGGAGAATTAAATCTGATGAAGACCAGGCAGGACTTCAAAGAGACCTGGACAGACTGGACACCTGGTCCAGCAAATGGCTTCTCGAATTTAATCCTGCCAAATGCAAAGTCATGAAGATAGGGGAAGGACACAGAAGACCACAGACAGAGTATAGGCTAGGTGGCCAAAGACTGCAAACCTCACTCAAGGAGAAAGATCTTGGGGTGAGTATAACACCGAGCATGTCTCCGGAAGCACACATCAATCAGATAACTGCTGCAGCATATGGGCGCCTGGCAAACCTGAGAACAGCATTCCGATACCTTAGTAAGGAATCTTTCAAGACACTGTACACCGTGTATGTCAGGCCCATACTGGAGTATGCAGCACCTGTTTGGAACCCGCACTTGATAAAGCACGTCAAGAAACTAGAGAAAGTACAAAGGTTTGCGACAAGGTTAGTTCCAGAGCTAAGGGGAATGTCCTATGAAGAAAGATTAAGGGAAATCGGCCTGACGACACTGGAGGACAGGAGGGTCAGGGGAGACATGATAACGACATATAAAATACTGCGTGGAATAGACAAGGTGGACAAGGACAGGATGTTCCAGGGAGGGACACAGAAACAGAGGGCCACAATTGGAAGTTGAAGACACAAATGAGTCAGAGAGATAGTAGGAAGTATTTCTTCAGTCATAGAGTTGTAAGGCAGTGGAATAGCCTAGAAAATGACGTAGTGGAGGCAGGAACCATACACAGTTTTAAGACGAGGTTTGATAAAGCTCATGGAGCGGGGAGAGGGAGGGCCCAGTAGCAAACCGGTGAAGAGGCGGGCCAGGAGCTAGGACTCGACCCCTGCAACCACAAATAGGTGAGTACAAATAGGTGAGTACACACACACACGTCAGAGCTAACATCTCACAAACACTAAAACAAGCATCAGCGTGGTATTAACTCTCAACCTGGGCTATTGGCTTCAACTCTGAAGCAAGTTACTGCAAAATTATATTAGACGAATGCTCGTTCGTGTGTGTGTGTGTGTGTGTGTGTGTGTGTGTGTGTGTGTGTGTGTGTGTGTGTGTGTGTGTGTGTGTGTGTGTGTGTCTGTGTGTGTGTGTGGTGTGTGTGTGTGTGTGTGTGTGTGTGTGTGTGTGTGTGTGTGTGTGTGTGTGTGTGTCTGTGTGTCTGTGTGTCTGTGTGTGTCTGTGTGTGTGTGTGTGTGTGTGTGTTGTGTGTGTGTGTGTGTGTGTGTGTGTGTGTGTGTGTGTACTTATCCCTTGCCAATTTAGCTCATTCGACAAACACAGTTTCGTCAATACAAACAACCAAAATCAACGTAGTTCACCAATACTTAGTAATCTTTCGGATATTTAAACTGTGGTCAGACTGAGTGGGCAAAATTATTACTGAAGGATACCTGAATCATGTTTTGCAAGGGGCCAACGCCCCCCGCAGCCCGCTCCTACACCAGACCTGCTGCAGCTAGGTTTGATTAGATTAAGCTAGGTTACACTGTTAGATTAGGTTAGGTTACATTAGAATAGGTCAGGTCAGGTCACGTCAGGTTAGATTAGATTATGTCAGGTCAGGTTAGGTCAGGTTAGATTAGGTTAAGTTAGGTAAGGTAAGGTCAGGTTAGGTTAGATTAGATTAGGTTAGGTCATGTCATGTCAAGGAAGGTTAAGTCAGGTCAGGTCAGGTCAGGTCAGGTCAGGTCTGAGACGTAATAACCTGCCTACCAACTGACGTAATTCCATCCATATATATTTTTGGGGGGAAGGACAGAGTTTGTTAAAAAAATAAAAACTTCGTTATACATCGTTGAACATGAAGGTGAACAAGACCAGACCACATCGTTGAACATGAAGGTGAACAAGACCAGACCACATCGTTGAACATGAAGGTGAACAAGACCAGACCACATCGTTGAACATGACGGTGAACAAGACCAGACCACATCGTTGAACATGAAGGTGAACAAGACCAGACCACATCGTTGAACATGAAGGTGAACAAGACCAGACCACATCGTTGAACATGAAGGTGAACAAGACCAGACCACATCGTTGAACATGAAGGTGAACAAGACCAGACCACATTGTTGAACATGAATGTGAAGACCAGACCGCATCGTTGAACATGAAGAACAAGACCAGACCGCATCGTTGAACATGAAAGAGAACAAGACCAGACCACATCGTTGAACATGAAGGTGAACAAGACCAGACCACATCGTTGAACATGAAGGTGAACAAGACCAGACCACATTGTTGAACATGAATGTGAAGACCAGACCGCATCGGTTGAACATGAAGAACAAGACCAGACCGCATCGTTGAACATGAAAGAGAACAAGACCAGACCACATCGTTGAACATGAAGGTGAACAAGACCAGACCACATCGTTGAACATGAAGGTGAACAAGACCAGACCACATCGTTGAACATGAAGATGAACAAGACCAGACCACATTGTTGAACATGAAGGTGAACAAGACCAGACCACATCGTTGAACATGAAGGTGAACAAGACCAGACCACATCGTTGAACATGAAGGTGAACAAGACCAGACCGCATCGTTGAACATGAAGGTGAACAAGACAGACGCATCGTTGAACATGAAATGAACAAGACCAGATCACATCGTTGAACATGAAAGTGAACAAGACCAGATCACATCGTTGAGCATGAAGAACAAGACCAGACCGCATCGTTGAACATGAAGGAGAACAAGAAGAGACCACATCGTTGAACATGAAAGTGAACAAGACCAGATCACATCGTTGAACATGAAAGTGAACAAGACCAGATCACATCGTTGAGCATGAAGAACAAGACCAGACCGCATCGTTGAACATGAAGGAGAACAAGACCAGACCGCATCGTTGAACATGAAGGAGAACAAGACCAGACCACATCGTTGAACATGGAGAACAAGACCAGACCGCATCGTTGAACATGAAGGAGAACAAGACCAGACCGCATCGTTGAACATGAAGGTGAACAAGACCAGACCGCATCGTTGAACATGGAGAAGAAAGACCAGACCGCATCGTTGAACATGAAGAACAAGACCAGACCGCATCGTTGAACATGAAGGAGAACAAGACAAGCCGCATCGTTGAACATGGAGAACAAGACTAGACCGCATCGTTGAACATGGAGAACAAGACCAGACCACATCGTTGAACATGAAAGTGAACAAGACCAGACCGAAATCGTTGACATAAAGGGGAGAACAAGACCAGACCACATCGTTGAACATGAAGGTGAACAAGAACAGACAGCATCGTTGAACATGAAGGTGAACAAGAACAGACAGCATCATTGAACATGAAGGAGAACAAGACCAGACCACATCGTTGAACATGAAGGTGAACAAGAACAGACAGCATCGTTGAACATGAAGGAGAACAAGACCAGACCACATCGTTGAACATGAAGGAGAACAAGACCAGACCACATCGTTGAACATGAAGGTGAACAAGACCAGACGGTATTGTTACAATGGCTAACTTGTAGACCATGATAGTGTGGTTACAATAACTTGTAGACCATTATAGTGTGGTTACAATAACTTGTAGACCATTATAGTGTGGTTACAATAACTTGTAGACCATTATAGTGTGGTTACAATAACTTGTAGACCATTAAGTGTGGTTCAATACTTGTAACATTATAGTGTGTTACAATAACTTGTAGACCATATAGTTTGTTACAATAACTTGTAACCATTATAGTGTGTTTAAATAACTTGTAGACCATTATAGTGTGGTTACATAAACTTGTAGACTGATAGTGTGGTTCAATAACTTGTAACCTTATAGTGGGGTTTTACAATAACTTGTAGACCTTATAGTGTGGTTACAATAACTTGTAGACCATGATAGTGGGTTTTACAAGAACAAATAAAAGCCCAAAATCGTATCTTTTTCCCATACTGAATCAACCGCAACTTGTCGGGTTTGATCTGAGGAGTGAGAGAAGTAAAAGTAAAGATAGTTGGTGAGGTAGTAAAGCAGGAGGTAGTAAAGCTAGTGAGGTAGTAAGGTCAGTGAGGTAGTAAAGTCAGTGAGGGGAGTAAGTCAGTGAGGTAGTAAAGCTAGTGAGGTAGTAAAGTCAGTGAGGTAGTAAAGCCAGTGGGGTAGTAAAGCTAGGAGGTAGTTAAAGTCATGAGGTAGTAAAGCTAGTGAGGTAGTAAAGTCAGTGAGGTAGTAAAGTCGTGAGGGAGTAAAGCTAGTGAGGTAGTAAAGTCAGTGAGGTAGTAAAGCTAGTGAGGTATATAAAGTCAGTGAGGTAGTAAAGTCAGTGAGGTAGTAAAGTCAGTGAGGTAGTAAAGTCAGGGAGGTAGTAAAGTCGTGAGGTTTGTAAAAACTAGTGAGGTAGTAAAAATCAGTGAGGTATAAAGTCAGTTTAGGTAGTAAAAATCAGTGAGGTAGTAAAGTCAGTGAGGTAGTAAAGCTAGTGAGGTAGTAAAGTCAGTGAGGTAGTAAAGTCAGTGAGGTAGTAAAGTCAGTGAGGTATAAATCAGTGAGGTAGTAAAGTCAGTGAGGTAGTAAAGTCAGTGAGGTAGTAAAGCTAGTGAGGTAGTAAAGTCAGTGAGGTAGTAAAGCTAGTGAGGTAGTAAAGCTAGTGAGGTAGTAGTCATGAGGTAGTAAAGTCAGTGAGGTAGTAAAGCCAGTGAGGTAGTAAAAACCAGTGAGGTAGTAAAGCCAGTGAGGTAGTAAGCCAGTGAGGTAGTAAAGCTAGGGGGTAGTAAAGCCAGTGAGGTAGTAAAGCCAGTGAGGTATAAAGCCCGTGAGGTAGTAAAGTCAGTGAGGTAGTAAAGCTAGTGGGGTAGTAAAGTCAGTGAGGTAGTAAAGCCAGTGAGGTAGTAAGTCAGAGGTAGTAAGCAGTGAGGTAGTAAAGCTAGTGAGGTAGTAAAGCTAGTGAGGTAGTAAAGTCAGTGAGGTAGTAAAGTCAGTGAGGTAGTAAAGCCAGTGAGGTAGTAAAGCCAGTGAAAGGGAGTAAAGCCAGTGAGGTAGTAAAGCTAGTGAGGTAGTAAGCCAGTGAGGTAGTAAAGTCAGTGAGGTAGTAAAGCCAGTGAGGTGGTAAAGCCAGTGAGGTAGTAAAGTCAGTGAGGTAGAAAAGCTAGTGAGGTAGTAAAGCCAGTGAGGTAGTAAAGCCAGTGAGGTAGTAAAGCCCGTGAGGTAGTAAAGTCAGTGAGGTAGTAAAGTCAGTGAGGTAGTAAAGTCAGTGAGGTAGTAAAGCCCGTGAGGTAGTAAAGCTAGTGAGGTAGTCAGTGAGGTAGTAAAGGTCAGTGAGGTAGTAAAGCCATGTGAGGTAGTAAAGCCATGTGAGGTAGTAAAGCTAGTGAGGTAGTAAAGCTATGAGGTAGTAAAGCCAGTGAGGTAGTAAAGCCAGTGAGGTAGTAAAGCCAGTGAGGTAGTAAGCTAGTGGGGTAGTAAAGCCATGAGGTAGTAAAGTCAGTGAGTAGTAAAGCTAGTGAGGGAGTAAAGCTAGTGAGGTAGTAAAGTCAGTGAGGTAGTAAAGCCAGGAGTAGTAAAGCCAGTGAGGTAGTAAAACCAGTGAGGTTTGTAAAGCCGTGAGGTAGTAAAGCTAGTGAGGTAGTAAAGCTAGTGAGGTAGTAAAACTAGTGAGGTAGTAAAGCCAGTGAGGTAGTAAAGCCAGTGAGGTAGTAAGTCGTGAGGAGTAAAGCCAGTGAGGTAGTAAAGCCAGTGAGGTAGTAAAGCCAGTGAGGGAGTAAAGTCAGTGAGGTAGAAAAGCTAGTGAGGTAGTAAAGCCAGTGAGGTATAAAGCCAGTGAGGTAGTAAAGCCAGTGAGGTAGTAAAGTCAGTGAGGTAGTAAAGTCAGTGAGGTAGTAAAGTCAGTGAGGTAGTAAAGTCAGTGAGGTAGTAGTCAGTGAGGTAGTAAAGTCAGTGAGGTAGTAAAGCCAGTGAGGTAGTAAAGTCAGTGAGGTAGTAAAGTCAGTGAGGTAGTAAAGCTAGTGAGGTAGTAAAGTAGTGAGGTATAAAGTCACTGAGGTGTAGTCAGTGAGGTAGTAAAGCCAGTGAGTAGTAAAACCAGTGAGGTAGTAAAGTCAGTGAGGTAGTAAAGCTAGTGAGGTAGGTAAAAAACCAGTGAGGTAGTAAACCTAGTGAGGTAGTAAAGTCAGTGAGGTAGTAGTCAGTGAGGTAGTAAAGCCAGTGAGGTAGTAAAGTCAGTGAGGTAGTAAAGTCAGTGAGGTAGTAAAGCTAGTGAGGTAGTAAGTCAGTGAGGTAGTAAAGCCATGAGGTAGTAAAGCCCGTGAGGTAGTAAAGCCAGTGAGGTTTGTAAAGTCAGTGAGGTTTGTAAAGTCAGTGAGGTAGTAAAGCTAGTGAGGTAGTAAAGTCAGTGAGGAAGTAAAGCCAGTGAGGTAGTAAAGCCAGTGAGGTAGTAAAGCTAGTGAGGTAGTAAAGCTAAGTGAGGTAGTAAAGCTAGTTTAGGTTTGTAAAGTCAGTGAGGTAGTAAAGTCAGTGAGGTAGTAAAGCCATGAGGGTAGTAAAGCCAGTGAGGTAGTAAAGCCGTGAGGTAGAAAGCTAGTGAGTAGTAAGCTAGTGAGGTAGTAAAGCCGTGAGGTAGTAAAGCCAGTGAGGTAGTAAAGCCAGTGAGGTAGTAAAGTCAGTGAGGTAGTAAAGCTAGTGAGGTAGTAAAGCCAGTGAGGTAGTAAAGCCAGTGAGGTAGTAAAGCCCGTGAGGTAGTAAAGCCAGTGAGGTAGTAAAGTCAGTGAGGTAGTAAAGTCAGTGAGGGAGTAAAGTCAGTGAGGTATTTGTCAGTGAGGTAGTAAAGTCAGTGAGGTAGTAAAGCCAGTGAGGTAGTAAAGTCAGTGAGGTAGTAAAGTCAGTGAGGTTTGTAAAGCTAGTGAGGTAGTAAAGCTAGTGAGGTAGTAAAGTCAGTGAGGTAGTATCAGTGAGGTAGTAAAGTCAAGTGAGGTAGTTAAAGCCCGTGAGGTAGTAAAGTTAGTGAGGCAGTAAAGTCAGTGAGGTAGTAAAGCTAGTGAGGTAGTAAAGTCAGTGAGGTAGTAAAGCTAGTGAGGTAGTAAAGCTAGTGAGGTAGTAAAGCTAGTGAGGTAGTAAAGCTAGTGAGGTAGTAAAGCTAGTGAGGTAGTAAAGCTAGTGAGGTAGTAAAGCTAGTGAGGTAGTAAAGCCCAGTGAGGTAGTTAAAAATCATGAGGTAGTAAAGCCAGTGAGGTAGTAAAGTCCAGTGAGGTAGTAAAGCCAGTGAGGTAGTAAAGTCAGTGAGGTAGTTTAAAGGGCAGTGAGGTAGTAAAGCTAGTGAGGTAGTAAAACTAGTGAGGGAGTAAAATCAGTGAGGTAGTAAAAGTCAGTGAGGTAGTAAAGTTAGTGAGGTAGTAAAGTCAGTGAGGTAGAAAGCAGTGAGGTAGTAAACAGTGAGGTAGTAAAGCTAGTGAGGTAGTAAAGTCAGTGAGGTAGTAAAGCCAGTGAGGTAGTAAAGCTAGTGAGGTAGTAAAGCTAGTGAGGTAGTAAAGCTAGTGAGGTAGTAAAGTCAGTGAGGTAGTAAAGCCAGTGAGGTAGTAAAGTCAGTGAGGTAAATAAAGCCATGAGGTAGTAAAGTAGTGAGGTAGTAACGTCAGTGAGGTAGTAAAGCAGTGAGGTAGTAAAGCAGTGAGGTAGTAAAGCCATTGAGGTAGTAAAGCCAGTGAGGTAGTAAAGTCAGTGAGGTAGTAAAGCCAGTGAGGTAGTAAAGTCAGTGAGGTAGTAAAGTCAGTGAGGTAGTAAAGCTAGTGAGGTAGTAAAGTCAGTGAGGTAGTAAAGCTAGTGAGGTAGTAAACAGTGAGGGAGTAAAGTCAGTGAGGTAGTAAAGCCATGAGGTAGTAAGTCAGTGAGGTAGTAAAGCCAGTGAGGTAGTAAAGTCAGTGAGGTAGTAAAGCCCGTGAGGTAGTAAAGCTAGTGAGGTAAAGTCAGTGAGGAGTAAAGCCATGAGGTAAATAAGTCAGTGAGGTAGTAAAGCCAGTGAGGTAGTAAAGTCAGTGAGGTAGTAAGCCAGTGAGGTAGTAAAGCTAGTGAGGTAGTTTAAAACCAGTGAGGAGTAAAGTCAGTGAGGTATTAAAGCCCGTGAGGTAGTAAAGTCAGTGAGGTAGTAAAGCAGTGAGGTAGTAAAGTCAGTGAGGTAGTAAAGTCAGTGAGTAGTTAAAGTCAGTGAGGGAGTAAAGTCAGTGAGGTAGTAAAATCAGTGAGGTAGTTAAGTCAGTGAGGTAGTAAAGCTAGTGAGGTAGTAAAGCCAGTGAGGTAGTAAAGCCAGTGAGGTAGTAAAGCCAGTGAGGTAGTAAAGCTAGTGAGGTAGTAAAGCCAGTGAGGTAGTAAAGCCAGTGAGGTAGTAAAGCCAGTGAGGTAGAAACTAGTGATGTAGTAAAGCCAGTTGAGGTAGTAAAGTCAGTGAGGTAGTAAAGCAGTGAGGTAGTAAAGGCTAGTGAGGTAGTAAAGCCCGTGAGGTAGTAAAGCTAGTGAGGTAGTAAAACCAGGAGTAGTAAAGTCAGTGAGGGAGTAAAGCTAGTGAGGTAGTAAAGCTAGTGAGGTAGTAAAGTCAGTGAGGTAGTAAAGTCAGTGAGGTAGTAAAGTCAGTGAGGTAGTAAAGTCAGTGAGGTAGTAAAGTCAGTGGGGGTAGTAAAGTCAGTGAGGTAGTAAAGTCAGTGAGGTAGTAAAGTCAGTGAGGTAGTAAAGTCAGTGAGGTAGTAAAGCTAGTGAGGTAGTAAAGCTAGTGAGGTACTAAAGCTAGTGAGGTACTAAAGCTAGCTTTAGAAATAAACATTCTGTATACTACGTTAAGTTTACAAAAATATATATAACTGCAACAGAGGAAATGTACAAACATTTGTACTTTTTAAGACAGTTCCCCACAACACTCACACACTCACAACACACACACAGACACACTTGGAGTGCAAGAAGGCGTTTGACACAGTTCCACACAAGAGATTGGTGCAAAAACTGGAGGACCAAGCAGGGATAACAGGGAAGGCACTACAATGGATCAGGGAATACTTGTCAGGAAGACAGCAGCGAGTCATGGTACGTGGCGAGGTGTCAGAGTGGGCACCTGTGACCAGCGGGGTCCCGCAGGGGTCAGTCCTAGGACCAGTGCTGTTTCTGGTATTTGTGAACGACATGACGGAAGGAATAGACTCTGAGGTGTCCCTGTTTGCAGATGACGTGAAGTTGATGAGAAGAATTCACTCGATCGAAGACCAGGCAGAACTACAAAGGGATCTGGACAGGCTGCAGACCTGGTCCAGCAATTGGCTCCTGGAGTTCATCCCACCAATTTGCAAAGTCATGAAGATTGGGGAAGGGCAAAGAAGGCCACAGACGGAGTACAGTCAAGGGGGTCAGAGACTACAAACCTCACTCAAGAAAAAGATCTTGGGGTGAGTATAACACCATGCACATCTCCTGAAGCGCACATCAACCAAATAACTGCTGCAAATATGGGCGCCTAGCAAACCTCAGAACAGCATTCCGACATCTAATAAGGAATCATTCAGGACCCTGTACACCGTGTACGTTAGGGCCCATATTGGAGTATGCGGCACCAGTTTGGAACCCACACCTAGCCAAGCAAGTGAAGAAACTAGAGAAAGTGCAAAGGTTTGCAACAAGACTAGTCCCAGAGTTAAGAGGTATGTCCTACGAGGAGAGGTTAAGGGAAATCAACCTGACGACACTGGAGGACAGGAGAGATAGGGGGGACATGATAACGACATACAAAATACTGAGAGGAATTGACAAGGTGGACAAAGACAGGATGTTCCAGAGATTGGACACAGTAACAAGGGGACACAGTTGGAAGCTGAAGACACAGATGAATCACAGGGATGTTAGGAAGTATTTCTTCAGCCACAGAGTAGTCAGTAAGTGGAATAGTTTGCGAAGTGATGTAGTGGAGGCAAGATCCATACATAGCTTTAAGCAGAGGTATGATAAAGCTCACGGCTCGGGGAGAGTGACCTAGTAGCGATCAGTGAAGAGGCGGGCCAGGAGCTCGGACTCGACCCCCGCAACCTCAACTAGGTAAGTACAACTAGGTGAGTACACACAAACACACACACAACACACACACACACAAACACACACAAACACACACACAAACACACACACAAACACACACACAAACACACACACAAACACACACACACACACACACACACACACACACACACACACACACACACACACACACACAAAACACACACACACACTATTTTAAGGTACAGTAAAACCTGACCAAAGAGTATTAGCAATAAATGGGTTTACGACTATAAAAATGAAGATGACCATCAATGAAAACTCTGGAAAGAGGCAAATGTTGAACGTAAACTGACCACACCAGCCATACCAGGTCACCCCAGGTCACACCACACCAGGTCACCCCAGGTCACACACCAGGTCACCTCAGGTCACCCCACACCAGCCATACCAGGTCACCCCAGGTCACACACCAGGTCACCTCAGGTCACCCCACACCAGCCATACCAGGTCACCCCAGGTCACACACCAGGTCACCTCAGGTCACCCCACACCAGCCATACCAGGTCACCCCACACCAGCCATACCAGGTCACCCCAGGTCACACCACACTACCCATACCAGGTCACACCACACCAACCATACCAGGTCACACTACACCACCCATACCAGGTCACACCACACCAGCCATACCAGGTCACACACCAGCCATACCAGGTCACCCCAGCTCACACCACACCAGCCATACCAGGTCACACCACACCAGCCACACCAGGTCACACCACACCACCCATACCAGGTCACCCCAGGTCACACCACACCAGCCATACCAGGTCACACCACACCAGGTTACACCAACCATACCACCCCACCAGGTCGCACACCACAACAGCAGTATAGATAAGCACTCTGTATTTACAGGGGTTGTGTCATGGCTCCTGGCTCCTAACTTTCTCGACAGACTTCATTAATATCTGACCATCAGAGAACTCAATAACATCTGAAGCAGTGTAGGGAGTTTCCCTTAATAATAATAATAATAATAATAATAATAATAATAATAATAATAATAATAATAATAATAATAATAATAAATAATAATATAATCTTTATTTCTACAAATACACGATACAACTTACACAGACTACAGCTGACATCTATGACATATACAAAAAGTCTCTGGTTATGTAGAGCATTTCCCGTAACTTAGGTTAATTTCGTCCCCAGGATGCCACTCACATCAACAGGTCCCTACTTACTGCTAGGTGAACAAAGATAACAGGTGTAAGGTGACTAACACCCATGTACCTACTTATTGATAGATGAACAGGGACAGCAGGTGTCTAAAGCAATCAGGCCTAATATCTCCACCCTTCCTACCTGGAGTGTGTTCCGGGGGATCAACGCCCCGCGGCAAGGTCCTCGACCAGGCCTCCCACCTGATAAAACAGGCGCTCATCTTACTAGGGATCGAAGCAGACACACTCAGTGTGTGAGCTACGTGGGTACCATCCCAGCTACGGGACACAAGCACCGCCAGGCTGAACACAACACTTGGTAATGTAGCCATGATTAACAGACGTACTGCTCTCAACACCCTAGTGCTGCTCTCAACACGCCAGTGCTGCTCTCAACACGCCAGTGCTGCTCTCAACACCCTAGTGCTGCTCTCAACACCCTAGTGCTGCTCTCAACACACCAGTGCTGCTCTCAACACCCTAGTGCTGCTCTCAACACCCTAGTGCTGCTCTCAACACACCAGTGCTGCTCTCAACACACCAGTGCTGCTCTCAACACCCTAGTGCTGCTCTCAACACGCCAGTGCTGCTCTCAACACACCAGTGCTGCTCTCAACACACCAGTGCTGCTCTCAACACCCTAGTGCTGCTCTCAACACCCTAGTGCTGCTCTCAACACACCAGTGCTGCTCTCAACACACCAGTGCTGCTCTCAACACACCAGTGCTGCTCTCAACACACCAGTGCTGCTCTCAACACCCTAGTGCTGCTCTCAACACGCCAGTGCTGCTCTCAACACACCAGTGCTGCTCTCAACACACCAGTGCTGCTCTCAACACCCTAGTGCTACTCTCAACACGCCAATGCTGCTCTCAACACACCAGTGATGCTCTCAACACACCAGTGCTGCTCTCAACACACCAGTGCTGCTCTCAACACACCAGTGCTGCTCTCAACACACCAGTGCTGCTCTCAACACCCTAGTGCTGCTCTCAACACACCAGTGCTGCTCTCAACACCCTAGTGCTGCTCTCAACACCCTAGTGCTGCTCTCAACACACAAGTGCTGCTCTCAACACACAAGTGCTGCTCTCAACACACAAGTGCTGCTCTCAACACCCTAGTGCTGCTCTCAACACACCAGTGCTGCTCTCAACACACCAGTGCTGCTCTCAGTACACTAGTGCTGTTCTCAACACGCTAGTGCTGCTCTCAACACACTAGTGCTGCTCTCAATACACTAGTGCTGCTCTCAATACACTAGTGCTGCTCTCAATATACCAGTGCTGCTCTCAACACACCAGTGCTGCTCTCAACACGCCAGTGCTGCTCTCAACACGCCAGTGCTGCTCTCAACACACCAGTGCTGCTCTCAACACACCAGTGCTGCTCTCAACACACCAGTGCTGCTCTCAACACACCAGTGCTGCTCTCAACACGCCAGTGCTGCTCTCAACACGCCAGTGCTGCTCTCAACACGCCAGTGCTGCTCTCAACACGCCAGTGCTGCTCTCAACACGCCAGTCCTGCTCTCAACACGCCAGTCCTGCTCTCAACACGCCGTCCTGCTCTCAACACGCCAGTCCTGCTCTCAACACGCCAGCCCTGCTCTCAACACGCCAGTCCTGCTCTCAACACGCCAGTCCTGCTTCAACACGCCAGTCCTGCTCTCAACACGCCAGTCCTGCTCTCAACACGCCAGTCCTGCTCTCAACACGCCAGTCCTGCTCTCAACACGCCAGTCCTGCTCTCAACACGCCAGTGCTGCTCTCAACACGCCAGTGCTGCTCTCAACACACCAGTGCTGCTCTCAACACACCAGTGCTGCTCTCAACACACCATGCTGCTCTCAACACACCAGTGCTGCTCTCAACACACCAGTGCTGCTCTCAACACACCAGTGCTGCTACTCAACACACCAGTGCTGCTCTCAACACACCAGTGCTGCTCTCAACACACCAGTGCTGCTCTCAACACACCAGTGCTGCTCTCAACACACCAGTGCTGCTCTCAACACACCAGTGCTGCTCTCAACACACCAGTGCTGCTCTCAACACACCAGTGCTGCTCTCAACACACCAGTGCTGCTCTCAACACACAGTGCTGCTCTCAACACACCAGTACTGCTCTCAACACACCAGTGCTGCTCTCAACACACCAGTGCTGCTCTCAACACGCCAGTGCTGCTCTCAACACGCCAGTGCTGCTCTCAACACGCCAGTGCTGCTCTCAACACGCCAGTGCTGCTCTCAACACACCAGTGCTGCTCTCAACACACCAGTGCTGCTCTCAACACACTAGTGCTGCTCTCAACACGCCAGTGCTGCTCTCAACACGCCAGTGCTGCTCTCAACACACCAGTGCTGCTTTCAACACACTAGTGCTGCTCTCAACACACCAGTGCTGCTCTCAACACACTAGTGCTGCTCTCAACACGCCAGTGCTGCTCTCAACACGCCAGTGCTGCTCTCAACACGCCAGTGCTGCTCTCAACACGCCAGTGCTGCTCTCAACACGCCAGTGCTGCTCTCAACACACCAGTGCTGCTCTCAACACACCAGTGCTGCTCTCAACACACCAGTGCTGCTCTCAACACACCAGTGCTGCTCTCAACACACCAGTGCTGCTCTCAACACACCAGTGCTGCTCTCAACACACCAGTGCTGCCTACCTCCACCTTCACATTACCTACCTCCGCATACATCCCTCCTACTGCCTCGCCTGTCCCCTACCTACTGACTCCCTCCTCTTACCCCCATATTCCCCTAATCATTACCCCACTACATGACATGGTGTCTAAGCGGTGGTGGTTCTTATTATTTTTATAGTAGGAACCAGTCCCATGTGCCTTATTTTTGACTGCTCGGTTACACTTGTTATGCTACCAATTTGCTACCACTTTTTTTCTTGTGTGTGTAAAGTTAAAGTAAATATAAGTGTGATATTATAATCCTAGTGACCTCAACTGACCTTGTTTTTTTTTGAAGGTTGGTCTGAGTAATTGTGTGGTTGTATTATTATATTTGGTGGAGTTGGTTGTTGGTTTGAGATAAATGGTGGAGAATATCAGTATTTGGGTGAGACTTTTGGGGGAAGCAATTACTGGCCGAAATTGAATATTTACAGAGGAATGAGAAGTCACCCAGCCTGCCTTGGAAGACTATCTCACATCAGGTGGATTATTATCCACCTGATGTGCCAAGTCACCCAGCTAATGTGCCCCAGTAGATGTATTGCTGCCTTGGTCTGTCATCCATTGTAGTGGGTGTCTGTCTGCGTCACCCAGCTTCTGTGACCATCACCCAAGGACCGCCAGTTACCTGCAGTTGCCAGGGATGGGTGACCGCACCTCTGTTAACAAATCACCTGAAGTGACCTCACCACCTCATCTCACCTCGAGCATCTGACCATATCCTGCTGCTGCTGCTGATGTCGGCTGCTTATGATGCTGCGGTTTACTGAGATGCTGTGGCCGTGCTGTGTGCTGCTGTGATACGGCCGTGCTGCGATGTTGAGATGCTGCGGCCGTGCGGTGATGTTGAGACGCTGCGGCCGTGCTGTGATGCTGGGACCGTGCTGCGATGCTGTAGCCGTACTGCGATGCTGTGGCCGTGCTGTGTCCTGCTGTGATACGGCCGTGCTGTGATGATGGATATGCTGTGGCCGTGCTGTGTGCTGCCTAGCTCAAGAGGAGGAGATGGCGGTGATGCTGCAGTGGTGTGTGAGGGATTCTGGCTGGTGTGCCAGGACAGGAGAATCTACTATGAAGGAGTTGCCATCCTCGGAGATGTGGAAGGACGTGAGCCGCGGAGATGGACTCCAGCTGCTGGGACCAGCCTGCTTTCAAGGGCGGTATGGAGGTGTATCTTGCCTTGCTGGTCGACCTGTACGACCGGTATGCGGGGATGTCCTGCCAACCATGAGAGACTATTAAGAGTGTGAGATGTCCCCAGCCTACTTTGACTTGCCAGAAGTGTTAGTGTTACCTGTGTGAAATAAGGCGACCTTGAATACGGTCCAGTGATTATGGCCGCCTTGTTTTATGAGGCCAGTGAATCCTAGTAATGGCATAGGATAATGGTGGGTCTTAGCTGCGATGCCTGTCCTGTCTCGATTTTCAGATGTTGTAGTGTGCATGTGAAGTGTGCCAAAAAATGCGACCTTGGTGGTCGTGAAGTGGTCCAGTTGCAGTTACTTGAAAGAATGCAACCTGTTGGAGCAGTTTTCCACACCAGAGAAGCCTAGAGAGGTTTAGCCCAATGGTTAACGTGCGAGGGTGACTAGCATTAGCTAGTGCATTTCTAGTAGAAGTAGGGAAGGCACTGGAGCCCGATATTTAGGTTTAAGGAGAAATGACGGGTAATGAGGCTTTGCACCAGAGAGCAACTATTATGCTGGTCAACTGCGAGGTGTACTGATTATACTGCCTTGTGGTAGATGAGAAGGTTGAAGGAAATATATGTAGTTGAATAATTTTGTCTTTGTATTGTAATAGAATTAAGGGGTTAGGATTAAAATAGTCTAATAACTAGGATAAATTGTCCTAGTTCTCAGATATTTTAAATTGGGGGAGAAAGGGGGATGTGATGTAGTCCAGCTGGGCTTGTGAGGTCTCTGGGGAGACCTAATTTAACCAATTATATGGTCACACCTTGCCTTGGCAAACGTCTGTCAGCCACGCCCACGTCTGAGGTCTTTTGTTCTTGACGGCGTCAGACCTACGCGTCAGGTCGTGCACGTGGTTGTGGGGGGTGCTCTCGGGACAATATAAGCCCAAGGAACAGCTGAGCAGAGGAAATTCGGGCAGAGCTCTGGCCTGGGAGCAGAGCTGAGCTGGAGAGTCTCGGGAGGAGAGACTGTTGGAGACATTGGGCAGAGTACTGGCTTGGAGCAGTACTCGTGCTGTTTAAGTCTTGGGACCTGTGGCTTAGTTCCTGTAGTGAACTGTCCTCTGTACTATATTGCAAGTTATATTCATTTTCGTCAAGTTGACTGTGTTCCCTGTCTCACTGCTTATGTGTACCATCCCATTTATCTAAACCACAATAATGTTCTCCTGTTCCCAAATATATTATTGTACAAAGACTTAATAATAAACTGTGTTTGAGTAGAATAGTTTAAAATCACTGTCCCCGCTATTTTCTCCATTTATTTATGTTTAGTTAAAGTAGTGAGAGGGTGAGTAGTGTGGAGTGGTGGGTAGAGTAATGAGAGATGAAGGTGTAGTCACCAGTGACCTCACATTACCTACCAACCTCCGCTAATCATCTCCTACCACTTCGCCTGCCTATCCCCTGCCTATACATACCCTCTTACTCCCATATCCCCCTAATCATTACCCCCCTTACATGACAAACACACCAGTGCTGCTCTCAACACACTAGTGCTGCTCTCAACACACTAGTGCTGCTCTCAACACACCAGTGCTGCTCTCAACAAAACCAGTGCTGCTCTCAACACACCAGTGCTGCTCTCAACACACTAGTGCTGCTCTCAACACACTAGTGCTGCTCTCAATACACCAGTGCTGCTCTCAATACACCAGTGCTGCTCTCAACACACCAGTGCTGCTCTCAACACACTAGTGCTGCTCTCAACACACTAGTGCTGCTCTCAATACACCAGTGCTGCTCTCAACACACTAGTGCTGCTCTCAACACACTAGTGCTGCTCTCAACACACTAGTGCTGCTCTCAACACACCAGTGCTGCTCTCAACACACTAGTGCTGCTCTCAACACACTAGTGCTGCTCTCAACACACCAGTGCTGCTCTCAACACACCAGTGCTGCTCTCAACACACTAGTGCTGCTCTCAACACACTAGTGCTGCTCTCAACACACCAGTGCTGCTCTCAACACACCAGTGCTGCTCTCAACACACTAGTGCTGCTCTCAACACACCAGTGCTGCTCTCAACACACTAGTGCTGCTCTCAATACATTATCAAATAAAAAAAAAATGTTTACCAATACTTTCACGTTTTTCAAACTTCAAGATGTTTTTTCGACCGGGGGGGGGGGGAGAAATTTCATTGTTTTTCCTTTTTCTTCTAATCTCCCGGTAATCTTAGTTTTCCTTATAATCCTCCTGGTAATTCTCCTGATAATCATCCTGGTAATCCTTCTGGTAATCCTCCTGATAATCCTCTTGTCAATCCTGATAATCTTCCTGGTAATCCTGATAATCCTCCTGGTAATCCTGATAATCCTCCTGGTAATCCTGATAATCCTCCTGGTAATCCTCCTGATAATCCTTCTAGTAATCCTCCTGGTAATCCTCCTGGTAATCCTCCTGGTAATCCTACTGGTAATCCTGATAATCCTCCTGGTAATAGGAACATAATCAAATGAGCCTAACCAAGGATATATAGAGTTGAAGAACAACCTGAGGACTCCTATTATTTATGCTTCTTGATATGAAACCAAGGATTCTGTTAGCTTTATTGCGAACACTTATGCACTGTTGTCTTGGTTTCAGATTACTGCTAATCAGAACTCCTAAATCTTTTTCGCAATCCGTAATATTAAGATTTACATTTAGTTTATATGTGGCATGGTTATTGTCCTGTCCAACATTTAGAACTTTGCATTTGTCTGTATTAAACTGCATCTGCCACTTCTCCGACCAATGCATCAGTCTATTCAAATCTTTCTGGAGTGCTCTAATGTCCTCGTCAGAATTAATTCGACGGCCTATTTTGGTGTCACTGGCAAACTTGCTTATGTCGCTCTTTATGCCCTCATCAATGTAGTTTATGTAGATTGTGAACAACAGGGGGCCCAACACTGACCCCTGTGGAACACCACTCGTGACGCTTCCCCACTCTGATTTCTCCCCATTTATGCAAACTCTCTGCTGCCTATTTGTCGACCATGCCTCTATCCAGGAAAAAATTTCTCCTATTACATGTGCCTTAATTTTCCTCAATAGTCTCTGATGTGGGACCCTGTCAAAAGCCTTACTGAAGTCCATATACACAATATCATATTCATTACCATGATCTACCTCCTCAAATACCTTAGTGAAAAAAGTTAATAAATTCGTAAGGTTGAGATTCGTTGATTAAATTATGCTTTTCAAGATGGCTACAAACTGCCTCGGCAATTATTGATTCCATAAATTTTCCCACTATGGAGGTTAGGTTTATTGGTCTACAGTTAGAAGCTAAGGACCTGTCACCTGCTTTGAAAATAGGTGTCACATTTGCCATTTTCCACTTATCTGGCACCATGCCACTTTGTAGTGATATGTTGAAAAGATTAGCCAGATGTTTGCTAAGCTCCTCTTTACATTCCTTTAGAACCCTTGCATACAGTTCATCAGGGCCTGGGGATTTGTTAGGTTTTAATTTATCAATTTGCCTAAGGACCATGTCACTTGTGACCCTAATCGTGCATAGTTTATCATCATCCTGTTCTATGTAATTTATTATTTCTGGAATATCGCTAGTATCTTCCTGTGTAAAAACTGAGAGGAAGTATGTGTTAAAAATTCTACACATTTCCTTATCACTGGCCGTAAGCTGACCCGAGTAACCTTTGAGTGGGCCTATCTTGTCCCTGATCTTACTTCTGTATACCTGAAAGAATCCTTTTGGGTTAGTCTTCGATTCTCTTGCAACTTTAACCTCATAATCTCTTTTTGCTTTTCTTATTCCCCTTTTTCATTTCTCTCATTAACTGAATATATTGATTTCTTAACTGCACCTCTCCTCTTTCGATTTGCCTATATATGCCTCACTTTTGACCAATTAGATGTTTTAATCTATTGTTCATCCATTTAGGATTATTTTTGCTTGATCTGATTTCCCTATTTGGAACGTAAGTTCTCTGAGCAGCTAGAACTATGCCCTGGAAAACGTCATATCGGCAATCACCACCACCTACCTGACCCATAGCCAGGTCATTCCAATTCAGCCCACCTAAGATATTTTTCAGTCCTATGAAATCTGCCAAGCGAAAGTCAGGGACAGAGACTTGATTGCCATTATGAGGGGAATTCCATGATATAATAAAACTGAGTGATTTGTGATCACTTTCCCAAAGCTCATCATTAACCTCAATATTATTAATTAGTGTTTCCCTGCTGGCAAGAACCAAGTCAAGCAGGTTATTTCCTCTAGTTGGTTCTGTCACAAACTGTTTTAAAAAAAACAATCCTGACTAAGAAAGTCCTGACTAAATTTCCTGTCAAATTGCTCCAGTCAATCTGTCTATAGTTTAAATCTCCCATTATCACAACATTTTCGTATGTATAAGCCTTACGAATTTCATCCCATAGAAGTTTACCTCAATCCCTATCAAGATTTGGGGCCTTGTAAATCACACCCAAAATTAGTTTTTCATGGCCCTCGACAAGCTGTAACCAAACAGATTCAGTGGCTGACGCTTCTAATTTTATATCTTGTCTAATCCTGGTAATCCTCCTGGTAATCCTCAGTAGTCAACAAGTCACTCACATATATTATTGGTTACGTCATGCATTTTGACTTGAATCCCAAACAAACACTAATTTATTGCACCACTTGCCTAAACTACCATTACTACTACTAGCACCACTACTACCACCACCACTACTACACCACCATACCCACTAACACTACCACCACTACTACTAGAAGTACCACTAATATTACCACTACTAGTACCACTTACTACTACCACTACCAACAGTACTAATATTACAACCACCACCCCTACTATATACAACCACCTCCGTGGTACCAATACTACTAGTACCACTACTAATATTACCACCACTACTACCACTACCACCACTACCACTACTAGTACCACTACTATTACTCCACCACAACTACTAGTATCACTATTACTACTACCCCCACCACTACTACTAGTACCACTATTACTCCACAACTACTAGTATCACTATTACTACCACCACTACTAGTACCACTACTACTACTATTTCCACTGCGACCATCACCGCTACTATACTACAGCACACTACCACCACAGTACTACTACCCACCACACACAGTACATTACTCAACTACTACCACTAACTACCACACTATACCACATACTACCCCACATACGTACTACTACTTACTACCACCACATATACTACCACACTACTACCACCACACCACTCACCACTATACTACTACCACCATCACCACCACAATCACCACTAGTACTACCACCAGCACTACCACCACTACTACCTAACACCACCACCACTACTACCACCACCACCATGTACCAGGTGATACCCTGTAGGTCAGGATTACGTAGTGGTACCAGGTGATACCCTGCAGGTTAGGATTGCATAGTGGTACCAGCTGATACCCTGCAGGTCAGGGTTACATAGTGGTACTAGGTGATACCCTGCAGGTCAGTGTTACATAGTGGTACCAGGTCACACCCTGCAGGTCAGGGTTACATAGTGGTACCAGATGATACCCTGCAGGTCAGGAATACATAGTCGTACCAGATACCCTGCAGGTCATTGTTACATAGTGGTACCAGGTGATACCCTGCAGGTCAGGTTTACATAGTGGTACCAGGTGATACCCTGCAGGTCAGGGTTACATGGTGATACCAGGTGATAACCTGCAGGTCAGGATTACATAGTGGTACCAGGTGATACCCTGCAGGTCAGTGTTACATAGTGGTACCAGGTGATATCCTGCACGTCACGGTTACACAGCGGCACCAGGTGATACCCTGCAGGTCACAGTTACAGTGGTACCAGGTGATACCCTGCAGGTCAGGGTTACATAGTACCAGGTGATACCCTGCAGGTCAGTGTTACATAGTGGTACCAGGTAATGCCCTGCTAGTCAGGGTTGCATAGTAATACCAGGTGATACCCTGCAGATCAGGGTTACATAGTAGTACCAGGTGATACCTTGCAGGTCTGGCTTACATAGTTTTACTAGGTGATACCCTGCATGTCAGTGTTACATAGTGGTACCATGTGATACCCTGCAGGTCAGGATTACATAGTGGTACCAGGTGATATGCTGCAGGTCAGTGTTACATAGTGGTATCAGGTGATACGCTGCAGGTCATGGTTACATAATGATACCAGGTGATACCCTGCAAGGCAGTGTTACACAGTACCAGGTGATAACCTGCAGGTCAGTATTACACACTGGTACCAGGTGATAACCTGCAGGTCACGGTTACGCAGTGGTACCAGGTGTCGCAACCCCTGAATGGGTTGCAATGATTATGTATATATATATAATTATCTTTTCATATAATTTTATATTGCTTATATTTGCGATAATAGCTAAATCGTAAATGTATTGCTTTATATTATTATTTGACTGACTTGTGTTGTTAGGTAGGATGTAACACATATATTATGTGCTCAGTTCAAGTCTTGATTGTCTAACTACTGTAATTATCGCTCTTTGCTCGTTTCCCTGCCGGCTTCTTGCTGGGCAGCGACCCACGGAGCTATCACGTGATCGGGGGGGGAAGGGTGTCCTCACCTCGCCTGAAGTATTCAGTCTGGTCTAGACTCTCTTGGTGGTTGGACAGATTGTCTGTCTCATTATTCTTGTTAGTTCTGTTCACAGAACATTGTATAGACTTAGTGATTTTCGACGTTGTACTGAGGTTGTGTGTCGCATAGACACTCTAAACAACTCAGGTCCTGAGCTGTAGCTTCTGACCTAACTTGTACTGGTATCTGTGTAGTATCACAGTCGGGGATTTTCTTATGCTGAACTTAGATTCAGTAGTATGGGAGATGTGTGACTTTTGTGGAGGATCTGCAGATGGTCCCTACTTAGTGTCGTTATATTATCTCCTTGTTCCTGATTCTGTGTCGCAGTTGCTTGTTATATTGCTATTGGGCTTAGCATTCTTTTTATTGTTCAAGCAGACTGTTCTGATTGCCAGTTGGTCAAGAAGTTAGTTTGTGAGGACTTGTTTAAGTCTAGTCGAGTCGTGAGACATAGCAAACTACTTAGAGCACTTACACACATACACACAAACTTGCTTGTACATATTTGTAATATCTTATTAAATGTTAATGTACCAGACGGTACTTAAGAATTATAAAGGTGATATATGCTTTCAGCACAATAATACTGTATACGAGAGAAGTGATTAATATTATTTTGATTACTGTGATTAATTTAACTTGATAATATACTCTAGACTTAATAAATTTATTAAATTTTAATTTCTCTAGTTAGTAGCCTACTAGTTGTAATCCTGAAGCACTATTGAATCATACTGAATTCTAATGGATAATTGGACAAGGATACTGACTACCTGTTACGAAAACCCAGTAACAGGCTGGATGCTATTTCTAGTATTCACTGGAGATATCTAAGCTTTTAGAATCGCGTTTTTTGTAACACCAGGTAATACCCTGCAAGTCAGTGTTACACAGTGGTACCAGGTAACACCCTGCAGGTCAGGGTTACATAGTGGTACCAGGTGATACCCTGCAGGTCTGGGTTACATAGTGGTACCAGGTTGATACCCTGTAGGTCAGGGTTACACAGTGGTACCAGGTAATACCCTGCAGGTCAGGGTTACAGTGGTACGAGGTGATACCCTGCAGGTCAGGGTCACACACTGGTACCAGGTAATACCCTGGTCAGGTCAGGGTCACAGTGGTACCAAATACCCAGCAAATCAGGGTCACACAGTGGTACCAGGTAATACCCAGCAGGTCAGGGTCACACAGTGGTACCAGGTAATATCCAGCAGGTCAGGGTCACAGTGGTACCAGGTAATACGCAGTAGGTCCACACTGGTACTAGGTAATACCCTGCAGGTCAGGGTTACACGCTGGTACTAGGTAATACCCTGCAGGTCAGGGTTACACGCTGGTACTAGGTAATACCCTGCAGGTCAGGGTTACACGCTGGTACTAGGTAATACCCTGCAGGTCAGGGTCACACAGCGGTACCAGGTAATACCCTGCAGGTCAGGGTCACACAGCGTACCAGTATAACCTGCTTAGGTCAGGTGATAACTAGCTAGTAAATCACTTATACTAACTAGTAAATCATTGATAATCAATAAATCTGATATCTAGCTAGTAAATTACTAATAACTAGCTAATTAAAAAATCACCACTGCGGTACCTGGTCCCAAAGTACCAAGTTAAGACCGAATCAGATGGAAGAGCCAGACTCATGGCAGTCGAATAATTGCATCTGAGAATGATATATATTTAGGTTCAAATCCAAGAAAAGTGAAGGATAATCCCAGTTCCTTGAATCAAGAGCCTTCTACTGGACATCAAGACTATCAAACCTTGAAATAGTGGAAATACCAAAGAAAGAGGATGCAATTATCTTTGGTAAACAGTGAGTGTAGTGTTGTGCTTGGTAAAGTTCCAGACACTCCTGGCTGGATGTTTCTACCTTTAAATATTTCACAGCTTTTTAATGTTTGTTTACAACACGTCAGTGTTATGTCTTTATTCAGCACATAATTATCTTAATGGTGTTGTTTAATATCCTGTGACAAGACTTTCAGCAACGTTGTATGACAGAGTTTAATGATGTTGATGTTCAGTTTTGTATGATAAGGTCTAATGATGTTGATGTTCAGCTTTGTATGACAGGGTCTAATGATGTTGATGTTCAGTTTTGTATGACAGGGTCTAATGATGTTGATGTTCAGTTTTGTATGACAGGGTCTAATGATGTTGATGTTCAGTTTTGTATGACAGGGTCTAATGATGTTGATGTTCAGTTTTGTATGACAGGGTCTAATGATGTTGATGTTCAGTTTTGTATGACAGGGTCTAATGATGTTGATGTTCAGTTTTGTATGACAGGGTCTAATGATGTTGATGTTCAGTTTTGTATGACAGGGTCTAATGATGTTGATGTTCAGCTTTGCATGACAGGGTCTAATGATGTTGATGTTCACTTTTGTATGATAAGGTCTAATGATATTGATGTTCAGCTTTGCAAGACAGGGTCTAATGATGTTGATGTTCAGCTTTGCAAGACAGGGTCTAATGTTGTGCAGGGAACCCTACCAATTAAGTAAGGCCTTTATGGCAGGGAGCCTTGCCAATTAAATAAAGGTCTTTACTGAACAAGTTCTGGCAAAAATGCTAAGCTCTGGAAAGCAATGCAGAAAGTGGAGTAGCTGTACATAGTACCCAGTCCTTGTATAATAGTTGCAAAGACGGCGGTAGTGTGTGTGTACATCGTATGGTAATGTTACTGATGTTACCCATCCTGATAGATAGCTAGTGACCAGGATGGATAACAATACTGACTGTGTTGTGGGTAGTATAAACCTTGGTAATAGATACCGACAAAGTGTAGAAAGACAAATAAGCAAAAATTAGGATATGTTTATTAGAAAACGTTTCGGTCCTGGGATCTTGATCACTTTAACAGAGAGGTTAAAAAGACGGTATATATAGGCGGAGAGTGAGGTGTGAGTGACGCATGGTGACCTGTCTTTTAAACCTCTGTATGTTAGAAGTGATCAAGGTTCCAGGCCCGAAACGTTTTCTGTTATGTCCTAGTGTTTGCTTACATGTCTTTCCAAACTAATTTGTCAGTATCTATTAGCAAGGTTTATACCATACGTAATCTTTACCTTTACATGCAGCACTGGGATTATTTTCAACATCCGGGGTCCCAGACTTTTCAACATCTTACCAGAAGATATCAGAAACACTGCTGGAACAAGTGTAGAAGTCTTCAAGAGGAAACTAGACAAGTATCTTCACCAGGTGCCAGATCAACCAGGCTGTGATGGATATGTGGGGCAGCGGACCTCCAGCAGCAACAGCCTGGTTGACCAGGCAAGCACCAGACGAGCCTGGTCCATGGCCGGGCTCAGAGAGTAGATAAACTCTCGAAACTCTTCAAAGGTATAAGATCAAAGGTACTATGTGGTCATGCCATTTGGAATGTGTAATTGGCCAGCCTCATGCCAGTGCATTATACACCACGTGATAAATGTTGACTGGTATTAAATTCTGTGTGGATGATCTTGTGGTTACAGAACAAACATGGGAATCTCGTGTAATTTCACCAGTGTTTAACCTCCTCCAGCTTCACAAACTTGTAAGTTCAGACAAGAGATGGTAGTTTTCTTAAATCACGCAATAAAACAGCGATAAATACCTCCTATATAGACAATAAACCATACAATATCATCATATTACTCTTCAAAGGACCAAAAATCTATCGTGATTTCTAGGAATGTTTTTTTTTTTCTCCCAAACTTTTCACTATGCAATTTCCTATTTCTGCTCTAAAAAGTCCCATTTATTTGGGATAATTGAAAGAATTCTTTTATCAGAGTAAGAATATAGCAAACATTTGCTCCTCTCTTACAGTATCTGAGTATTGAAGCAAAGTTTTGGGTAGCTTTGGGAAGAAGCTGGAGAAGTGGGGGAAGGGGGAATAGTTGGTTTAGAGAAGGACCTACCTAGTATGGGCCAGTAGGCCTTCTGCAGTTGAAGAATGAGATACTTATGCAACATTTGGGAATCTTTATTGTAGAGACATTTTGCTACACACTGGCTTCTTTAGTCCAACAAAAAGGTGGAAAAAGAGGAGTTGTTTGAGGTAATTGGTCCCTCAGCCTGGAACTGGTGTGATCAATGCAACAATCTTTCTTCTCTGTATTGGACTGAAGAAGCCACTGTGTGGCGAAAGTCTTTCTCAGCAAAGATTCCCAAATGTTGCAAAAGTGTTTCATTCTTCAACTTTACGTTTTTCTAAACCATTTATCACACAGCCTTCTGCAATATCATCCATTCTCATTTTCTTACGTGTATCCTGGTTTCTCCTGCTCTTCAGTGTTGTACGTGGATGAGAGTGAGGTGGGCATTGATGTTCTATTAGTTTAGGACAACAATAACACTGGGTTTTGAATCTGACATGTTACTTCTCAAGAAAGCTGAACCACCACTACCATAATTATGTGGAACCTAAAGTTTACAGACGACGTTGTCTCTTAGGAGACGTACCAGACGCACTGTCCAGGACACTGCTTGAGCAGCACATGCTGCAACATTGCACAACCCATTCTCCTTCGGGAGCCAGAGACGGGTCATCGCCAAGACTCGTGCCAGGACACCGGTCTTGGCGAACATTATACATATATGCTATAATTATGCTACAACTGAAAAAAGACATTGGCTTTAGTGAGTGCGCTGGTGCATTTCAAGATGTTTACTTGGGGACTGATTCCTGGAAATAACTCCTGAAACTATGTCCCTGCAGCCTGGTCTCAAACTAAGACTGATTAACCAGACTGTTGATGGTAGCAACATTCAATCCATGAATCACAGCCCGCCTGATCAGGGACCAACTTGAGAAACTTATCAGTTCCCTCTTGAAGGCAACTACAGGGCTGTTGGTAATCTTTATCAGCAAGGGGGGAGAGTTGAAAAGTCTTGGTCCCCTTATACTTATTGACGTCTCTTAGTGTACTCAATGGAGGTATTTCGCATCACCTACCAAGCTTCTTGCTCTAATGGGGAGTGACTGTTGTGTGCACAGCTGGGACCAATTAACAGGCACCTGGTCCCTTCCAGCCAATATATATTACTGTTTGATTTAACCAGGTCCAGGAGAACATGAGAGAACAGCAGGCGAGTGGAGACAAGAGTGAGCTGACAATGATCCGAGGAGAGTCACAGCGAGTGGAATATCATCTCTCCTTTTGTTTACGTGTCATGCACTGGTGCTGTGTGTGAACAAGGCTGGATTAGTCCTGTGACTGTTTCATACACGTTATACCGTAGTGTTCAGCCCTCTTGAAGAGGAAAGATTAGTCAGGAAGCACAACAAATGCCTCCTGACTTGGGTTTTGGTCATTTGATACACAAATAACCAGCACAAAGGAGAAAAACATTAACTAGTTTCTAGTCACTAGTTAATGGCCCAAGTCGGAGCGAAACGTCATAAATTAACTTTCTATGTGCGGGTTGTGTATTGTTCCAGTCAGGGTATTGTAACTGTTTTCTTTTAGTTCCATGATGAGCGGCCATGGCAGTTTTTGGGTCACCTGATCGATGGCTCTCTGACAACCTCTTCAAAAACTAAAGATATAACCTGATGGGATCACTGGTCAACACTCTGCATTTCGCTTTCCCAATGTTTACGTGAATTTCCGGCTCAGAGAGGCGCCTGGAGAGACGGTCGTCTAAGCGAGGAGGTATTCCATGCTTCCATGCTGGACTGAAGAAGTCACTGGCTGGCGAAATGTTTCCAGAATAAAGATACCAAAATGTCAGTTTTCTAAACCACTGTATTTACATTCTCCGTAATTTCAGAAGGATGATCTAGCAAGACGCACAAGGATCATAACACATACAAGTCTTGAAGAAAAAAAAGGCACAATACCGTGACTGGAACAATACACAAATAACCCGCACATGAGAGGAGCTTAGTGTAACTTTGTAAATGGTCCGAATTTGACCATTTACAAAGTCACACTGACAGAAAGGAGAAGAGTTAATATTCTTGCCCCACCAACCACCCTTCCTACTTCATACTCCCACTATTTCCACTACCAGCCTTACCACTACCACTACTCCCACCTCTCTTCTCCCGTCCCTGCCAGCTGGCCTATATATACTAGCTTCTCTCTTTCCTGTTAGTGTGACTTTGTAAATGGTCCAAGTCGGACCGAAACGTCGTCGTAAGCTATGTTAGGGTTGTGTAACACACCAGTGTTTAGTACATAGCACGTGTTCGGATTAACGAGGGGATACTGGCGTATGAGGTAACGCATGTCAGAGCATAAAGTAGAGCACGTCAGCCCATAATGAGGCTATTATAATTATTGTAAATTATTGTTAGTTATTAATTATAATTATTATTGTTGGTTGTTACTGTTATTACTGAGACTAATAATGTCTAAATTAAAAATGTACGCGGTTACCTCCTCTACCTGCCACAGGGGGAAGTAGACTGCCACAGGGTGAAGTAGACTGCCACAGAGTGAAGTAGACTGCCACAGAGGGAAGTACTCTGCCACAGGGGGAAGTACTCTGCCACAGGGGGAAGTATTCTGCCACAGGGGGAAGTAGCCTGCTATAGGGATACCTTTGATATACCTATGAAGAGTTTCGAGAGTTTAACTACTCTCAGAGTCCGGCCATGGGCCAGGCTCGTCCGGTGCTTGCCTGATCAACCAACTGGAGGCCCGCTGCCCCACATCCATCACAGCCTAGTTGATCTGGCACCTGGTGAAGATACTTTTTCAGTTTTCTCTTGAAGACTTCTACACTTGTTCCAGTCGTGTTTCTGATATCTTCTGGTAAGATGTTGAATAATCTGGGGCCCCGGATGTTGATGCAGTGTTCCCTTATTGTGCCCACCGCACCCCTGCTTCTTACTGGGTTTATTTTGCACTTCCTCCCATATCTCTCACTCCAGTATGTTATGGTAGTGTGCAGATTTGGGACCAGGCCCTCAAGTACTTTCCAGGTGTAAATTATCATGTATGTATTTCCCTCCTCCGCTCCTGTGAGTACATGTTCAAGACTTGCAGGCGTTCCCAATAGCTTAGGTGCTTTACAGGTTCAATGTGAGCCGTAAACGATCTCTGTATTTGTAACAGCTCCGATATTTCTCCTGCCTTGAACCTGGCCGTCAGCAGTGAGCAATATTCTAAGTGAGGGAGCACTAGCGATATGAAGTGCGTCACCATCGGCGTTGTTTCCCTTGTTTTGAAAGTTCTCAATACCCACCCCGTCATCTTCCTGGCTGTCGTGATCTGCCACAGGGGTAAGTAGCCTGCCACAGGGGGAAGTAACCTGCCACAAGGGGAAGTAGCCTGCCACAGGGGGAAGTAGCCTGCCACAGGGGGAAGTAGCCTGCCATAAGGGGGAAGTAGCCTGCCATAAGGGGGAAGTAGCCTGCCATAAGGGGGAAGTAGCCTGCCATAAGGGGGAAGTAGCCTGCCATAAGGGGGAAGTAGCCTGCCACAGGGGAAGTAGCCTGCCATAAGGGGGAAGTAGCCTGCCATAAGGGGAAGTAGCCTGCCATAAGGGGGAAGTAGCCTGCCATAAGGGGAAGTAGCCTGCCATAAGGGGGAAGTAGCCTGCCATAAGGGGGAAGTAGCCTGCCATAAGGGGGAAGTAGCCTGTCATAAGGGGGAAGTAGCCTGCCATAAGGGGGAAGTAGCCTGCCACAGGGGGAAGTAGCCTGCCATAAGGGGGAAGTAGCCTGCCATAAGGGGGAAGTAGCCTGCCATAAGGGGGAAGTAGCCTGCCATAAGGGGGAAGTAGCCTGCCATAAGGGGGAAGTAGCCTGCATAAGGGAAAGTAACCTTCCCTTTTACTCTCCTACTTTCATGTCTTAAGGGTAACAATACTCTGTATACGGTATAACGTTGATTTTATCACGGAAGTCTCGTCCCATATAAAGAAGTTTACTAATGAAAGTCAGGAGAGTAATATACGAGAGAGGGAGAGAGCGCAGTAAGTGCTCCTGGCTTCTCTCTCTCTCTACACCAAGTGACTATCGACCTATTGTGTTGAGCACTCACACCACCTCCCTACCTCTCTCCCTACAATGTCTACACCTGTCTACCACTGTGCGTCTAACACTGTACGTCTACCTGTCTACTACATGTCTATCACACTTCATGCCTACCTGTCTACCACACTACATGTGTGTGTCTACCTGTTTCACCCTGTCAAATATCCTGGCAGGCAGCACCCTGGATGACAGCACCTTGGCAGGCAGCACCCTGGCAGACAACACCGCAGCAGGCAAGATCCTGGTAGACAACGCCCCGGCAGGCAGCACCCCGGCAGGCAGCACCCTGATATACAATACCCTAGCAGCAGCACACTGGCAGCAGCATCCTTGCAGGCAGCACCCTGACAACACCCTGGCAGCAGAATCCTGGCAGGCAGCACCCTGGCAGCAAAACTCCGGCAGGCAGCACCCTGGCAGCAACACCATGACAGACAACACACCTTGATCTGAAGCTGGTGCTTCGCTCCTCTTACTCTGATAAACCGTGATTACCTCCTATTAATCGTGTGCTATACGACTTAAGGGTTTAGCGCATCCCAAGGAATAATAACAGTGCGAGTATTTCTCCGAACTTCGTTGCCACCACACAGGCAACACACTGGGCGTGGTTAACTGATGGCAGATCAGTCTATGAGAGTGGTTGCCACCACACAGGCAACACACTGGGCGTGGTTAACTGATGGCAGATCAGTCTATGAGAGTGGTTGCCACCACACAGGCAACACACTGGGCGTGGTTAACTGATGGCAGATCAGTCTATGAGAGTGGTTGCACCACAGAGGCAACACCTGGGCGTTGGTTAACTGATGGCAGATCAGTCTATGAGAGTGGTTGCCACCACAGAGGCAACACACTGGGCGTGGTTAACTGATGGCAGATCAGTCTATGAGAGTGGTTGCCACCACAGAGGCAAGGCAGCGGGTGTGATAGACTTGCAATAGATCGGTCTATCGATGGTTGAGGGGGTTGCCACCACAGAGGCAAGACACTGGGTGTGATAGACTTGCAATAGATTTATTGCATGTTAAACGAACCCATCAATGATACTGGATTATGGAAGACACATATGCAACAGTTAGGTATCTTTATTTCGAAACGTTTCGCCTACACAGTAGGCTTCTTCAGTCGAGTACAGAAAAGTTGATAGAAGCAGAAGATACTTGAAGACGATGTAATCAGTCCATCACCCTTAAAGTTTTGAGGTGGTCAGTCCCTCAGTCTGGAGAAGAGCATTGTTCCATAGTATGAAACAATATGGAGAAGAAGTGACAGGATGGAGCTTTTTATAGCGCCAGGAGGTGAGACGTAGGTCACTGGAGAGGTAAGAACTCAGATGTTGGGAGGTCAGGTCTCTCTCAAATCCAGCCGTTCTCATAGTAGAGGTTGTCGAAGTTGATTGTAGGTCTGTACCAAGATACCCCTTTTGTTGCAGTGTCAGACAGATTGAATAATAAAATGGTATAAAAAACCCACAGGTTGTTAGGGAAGACACATATGCAACAGTTAGGTACCTAACTGTTGCATATGTGTCTTCCCTAACAACTGTCGGTATTTTATACCCTTTTTTTTATTCGATACTGGATTATGTTTTAAAAAATTCTTGAGAGACAGAGAGAGAGAGAGAGACACAGACAGAGAGAGAGAGAGATCAGACAGGGAGAGACAGGAGAGACAGACAGAGACAGAGACAGGGGACAGAGAGAGACAGGAGACAGACAGAGACAGAGACAGACAGACACAGAGAGAGAAGAGACAGAGAGAGTTAAGTTTCACACGTCAATATCTGTGTGTATTTCATCTATCAAAGACACTTGTCAATATACTTGACCCGTGTGTGTGTGATGTGTGGTGTGTGTGTGGTGTGTGTGTGGTGTGTGTGTGTGGTGTGTGGGTGTGTGGTGTGTGTGTGTGTGTGTGTGTGTGTGTGTGTGGTGTGTGGTGTGTGGTGTGGTGTGTGTGGTGTGTGTGGTGTGTGTGTGTGGGGTGTGGTGCATGTGGTGTGTGTGTGTTGTGTGTGTGTGTGTGTGTGTGTGTGTGTGTGTGTGTGTGTGGGGTGTGGTGCATGTGGTGTGTGTGTGTGTGTGTGTGTGTGTGTGTGTGTGTGTGTGTGTGTGGTGTGTGTGTGTGGTGTGTGTGTGTGTGTGTGGTGTGGGGTGGTGTGTGTGTGTGTGTGTGTGGGGTTGTGGTGCAAAGTGGTGTGTGTGTTGTGTGTGTGTGTGTGTGTGTGGTGTGTGTGTGTGTTTTGTGTGTGGGGTGGGGTGGTGTGTGTGGTGGTGTGTGTGTTTTGTGTGTGTGTGTGTGTGTGTTGTGTGTGTGTGTGTGTGTGTGTGTGTGGGGTGTGGTGCATGTGGTGTTGTGTGTGTGTGTGTGTGTGTGTGTGTGTGTGTGTGTGTGTGTGTGTGTGTGTGTGTGTGTGTGTGTGTGTGTGGGGTGTGGTGCATGTGGTGTGGTGTGTGTGTGTGTGTGTGTGTGTGCGTGTGTTGTGTGTGTGTGTGTGTGTGTGTGGTGTGTGTGTGTGTGTGTGTGTGGGTTGGTGGGTGTGGTGTGTGTGGTGGGTGGTGCATGTGGTGTGTGTGTGTGGTGTGTGTGTGTGTGTGTGTGGGGTGTGGTGCATGTGGTGTGTGTGTGTGTGTGTGGGTGTGGTGCATGTGGTGTGTGTGTGTGTGTGTGTGTGTGTGTGTGTGTGTGTGTGTGTGTGTGTGTGGTGTGTGTGTGTGGTGTGTGTGGGTGTAGGTGTGTGTGTGTGTGGTGTGTGTGTGTGGTGTGTGTGTGGTGTGTTGTGGTGTGTGTGTGTCTGTGTGTTGGTGTGTTGGTGTGCGTGGGTGTGTGGTGTGTGGTGTGTGGGTGTGTTGTGGTGTGTGGTGTGTTGGTGTGTGTGTGGTGGTGTGTGGGGTGTGTGTGTGGTTTGTGTGTGTGTGTTGTGTGTGGTGTGTGTGTGGTATGTGTGTTGGGTGTGTATGTGTGTGGTGTGTGTGTGTGGTTGTGGTGGTTGTGTGTGTGTGGTTGTGTGTGTGTGGTGTGTGTGGTGTGGTGTGTGTGTGGTGTGTGTGTGTGGTGAGTGAGTGTGTGTGTGGGTGTGTGTGTGTGTGGTGTGGTGGGGTGTGGGGGTGTGGTGTGGGTGGGTGTGGGTGTGTGTGTGGTGTGGTGTGGTGTGTGGGGTGTGTGGTGGTGTGGGTGGGTGGTGGGTGTGTGTGTGTGTGTGAGTGGTGTGGGTGTGGGTGGGGTGTGTGTGGGTGTGGTGTGGGGTGGTGTGGTGTGTGGGGTGTGTGGTGGTGTGGTGTGGTGGTGTGTGTGGTGTGGGTGTTGGTGTTGTTGGGTGTGAGGGGGGTGTGTAGGGTGTTTTGTAGGGTGTGGTGGGGGTGTGTGGGGTGTGGGGGGGTTTGGGTGGGGTGTGGTGGGGTGTTGTGGGGGTGTGTGGGTGGGGTGGTGTGGGGTGTGTGTGAGGTGTGTGGGGGGTGTGTGTGGGTTGTGTGGGGGTTGTGTGGGGTGTGTGTGGGGTGGTTGGGGTTGTGGGGGGTGGTGGGGGGTGTGTGTGGGGTGTGTGTGGGGTGTGTGGGGGGGTGTGGTGGGGGGTGTGGGGGTGGTGTGTGGTTTTGGTGGGGGTGTGTGTGTGGGTGGTGTGGTGTGTGTGGTGTGTGTGGTGTGGGGTTTTGTGTTGGTGTGTGGTGTGTGTGTGTGGTGTGTGGGTGGTGTGTGGGGGTTTGTGGGGTTTTTGGGGGTGTGTGTGGTGTGTTTGGTGTGTGTGTGTGTGGTGGGGGGTTTGGGTGGTGTGTGGTTGTGCGTGTGTGGTGCGTGTGTGGTGTGTGTGTGACGTGTGTGTGACGTGTGTGTGACGTGTGTGTGACGTGTGTGTGACGTGTGCGTGACGTGTGCGTGACGTGTGCGTGACGTGTGCGTGACGTGTGCGTGACGTGTGCGTGACGTGTGCGTGACGTGTGCGTGACGTGTGCGTGACGTGTGCGTGACGTGTGCGTGACGTGTGCGTGACGTGTGCGTGACGTGTGCGTGACGTGTGCGTGACGTGTGCGTGACGTGTGCGTGACGTGTGCGTGACGTGTGCGTGACGTGTGTGTGACGTGTGTGTGACGTGTGTATGTCGTGTGTATGTCGTGTGTATGTCGTGTGTATGTCGTGTGTATGTCGTGTGTATGTCGTGTGTGTGTGTATGTGTGTGTATGTGTGTGTATGTGTGTGTGTGGCGTGTGTGTGTGTGGCGTGTGTGTTAGGGAAACCATAAAAGTTAAAGGAGGGAGAGTGATGGAACAACAACACTGGTAAGAAGCAGCAAGGTGGTGGAACAACAACACTGGTAAGAAGCAGCAAGGTGATGGAACAACAACACTGGTAAGAAGCAGCAAGGTGGTGGAACAACAACACTGGTAAGAAGCAGCAAGGTGGTGGAACAACAACACTGCTAAGAAGCAGCAAGGTGGTGGAACAACAACACTGGTAAGAAGCAGCAAGGTGGTGGAACAACAACACTGGTAAGAAGCAGCAAGGTGGTGGAACAACAACACTAAGAAGCAGCAAGGTGATGGAACAACAACACTGCTAAGAAGCAGCAAGGTGGTGGAACAACAACAATGGTAAGAAGCAGCAAGGTGATGGAACAACAACACTGGTAAGAAGCAGCAAGGTGGTGGAACAACAACACTGGTAAGAAGCAGCAAGGTGGTGGAACAACAACACTGCTAAGAAGCAGCAAGGTGATGGAACAACACCACTGGTAAGCAGCAGCAAGGTGGTGGAACAACACTGGTAAGAAGCAGCAAGGTGGTGGAACAACAACACTGGTAAGAAGCAGCAAGGTGGTGGAACAACAACACTGCTAAGAAGCAGCAAGGTAGTGGAACAACACTGCTAAGAAGCAGCAAGGTGGTGGAACAACAACACTGCTAAGCAGCAGCAAGGTGATGGAACAACAACACTGCTAAGAAGCAGCAAGGTGGTGGAACAAAAACACTGCTAAGAAGCAGCAAGGTGATGGAACAACAACACTGCTAAGAAGCAGCAAGGTGATGGAACAACAATGCTAAGAAGCAGCAAGGTGGTGGAACAACAACACTGCTAAGAAGCAGCAAGGTGGTGGAACAACAACACTGGTAAGCAGCAGCAAGGTGATGGAACAACAACACTGCTAAGCAGCAGCAAGGCGATGGAACAACAACACTGCTAAGAAGCAGCAAGGTGGTGGAACAACAACACTGGTAAGAAGCAGCAAGGTGATGGAACAACAACACTGCTAAGCAGCAGCAAGGTGGTGGAACAACAACACTGGTAAGAAGCAGCAAGGTGGTGGAACAACAACACTGGTAAGAAGCAGCAAGGTGGTGGAACAAAAAACACTGCTAAGAAGCAGCAAGGTGATGGAACAACAACACTGCTAAGAAGCAGCAAGGTGGTGGAACAACAACACTGCTAAGAAGCAGCAAGGTGGTGGAACAACAACACTGCTAAGCAGCAGCAAGGTGATGGAACAACAACACTACTAAGAAGCAGCAAGGTGGTGGAACAACAACACTGCTAAGAAGCAGCAAGGTGATGGAACAACAACACTACTAAGAAGCAGCAAGGTGATGGAACAACAACACTGCTAAGAAGCAGCAAGGTGGTGGAACAACAACACTGCTAAGAAGCAGCAAGGTGATGGAAACAACAACACTACTAAGAAGCAGCAAGGTGATGGAACAACAACACTGCTAAGAAGCAGCAAGGTGATGGAACAACAACACTGCTAAGAAGCAGCAAGGTGGTGGAACAACACTGGTAAGAAGCAGCAAGGTGGTGGAACAACACCACTACTAAGAAGCAGCAAGGTGATGGAACAACACTGCTAAGAAGCAGCAAGGTGATGGAACAACAACACTGCTAAGAAGCAGCAAGGTGGTGGAACAACACTGGTAAGAAGCAGCAAGGTGATGGAACAACAACACTGGTAAGAAGCAGCAAGGTGGTGGAACAACACTGGTAAGAAGCAGCAAGGTGATGGAACAACAACACTGGTAAGCAGCAGCAAGGTGATGGAACAACAACACTGGTAAGAAGCAGCAATGTGGTGGAACAACAACACTGGTAAGAAGCAGCAAGGTGGTGGAACAACACTGCTAAGAAGCAGCAAGGTGATGGAACAACACTGGTAAGAAGCAGCAAGGTGGTGGAACAACAACACTGGTAAGAAGCAGCAAGGTGATGGAACAACAACACTGGTAAGAAGCAGCAATGTGGTGGAACAACAACACTGGTAAGAAGCAGCAAGGTGGTGGAACAACACTGCTAAGAAGCAGCAAGGTGATGGAACAACACCACTGGTAAGCAGCAGCAAGGTGGTGGAACAACACTGGTAAGAAGCAGCAAGGTGGTGGAACAACAACACTGGTAAGAAGCAGCAAGGTGGTGGAACAACAACACTGCTAAGAAGCAGCAAGGTGGTGGAACAACAACACTGGTAAGAAGCAGCAAGGTAGTGGAACAACAACACTGCTAGGAAGCAGCAAGGTGGTGGAACAACAACACTGCTAAGAAGCAGCAAGGTGATGGAACAACAACACTACTAAGAAGCAGCAAGGTGGTGGAACAACAACACTGGTAAGAAGCAGCAAGGTGATGGAACAACAACACTGCTAAGAAGCAGCAAGGTGATGGAACAACACTGCTAAGAAGCAGCAAGGTGGTGGAACAACAACACTGGTAAGAAGCAGCAAGGTGATGGAACAACAACACTGCTAAGAAGCAGCAAGGTGATGGAACAACAACACTGGTAAGAAGCAGCAAGGTGGTGGAACAACAACACTACTAAGAAGCAGCAAGGTAATGGAACACTACTAAGAAGCAGCAAGGTGGTGGAACAACACTGGTAAGAAGCAACAAGGTGATGGAACAACAACACTGGTAAGAAGCAGCAAGGTGGTGGAACAACACTGGTAAGAAGCAGCAAGGTGATGGAACAACAACACTGCTAAGAAGCAGCAAGGTGATGGAACAACAACACTGGTAAGAAGCAGCAAGGTGATGGAACAACAACACTGCTAAGAAGCAGCAAGGTGATGGAACAACAACACTGGTAAGAAGCAGCAAGGTGGTGGAATAACAACACTACTAAGAAGCAGCAAGGTGATGGAACAACACTACTAAGAAGCAGCAAGGTGGTGGAACAACACTGGTAAGAAGCAGCAAGGTGGTGGAACAACACTGGTAAGAAGCAGCAAGGTGATGGAACAACAACACTGGTAAGAAGCAGCAAGGTGGTGGAACAACAACACTGCTAAGAAGCAGCAAGGTGATGGAACAACACTACTAAGAAGCAGCAAGGTGGTGGAACAAAACTGGTAAGAAGCAGCAAGGTGATGGAACAACAACACTGCTAAGAAGCAGCAAGGTGGTGGAACAAAACTGGTAAGAAGCAGCAAGGTGATGGAACAACAACACTGGTAAGAAGCAGCAAGGTGATGGAACAACAACACTGGTAAGAAGCAGCAAGGTGGTGGAACAACAACACTGCTAAGAAGCAGCAAGGTGGTGGAACAACAACACTGCTAAGAAGCAGCAAGGTGGTGGAACAACAACACTGGTAAGAAGCAGCAAGGTGGTGGAACAACACTGGTAAGAAGCAGCAAGGTGGTGGAACAACACCACTGGTAAGCAGCAGCAAGGTGGTGGAACAACAACACTGCTAAGAAGCAGCAAGGTGGTGGAACAACAACACTGCTAAGAAGCAGCAAGGTGGTGGAACAACAACACTGGTAAGAAGCAGCAAGGTGGTGGAACAACACCACTGGTAAGCAGCAGCAAGGTGGTGGAACAACAACACTGGTAAGAAGCAGCAAGGTGGTGAAACAACAACACTGGTAAGAAGCAGCAAGGTGATGGAACAACAACACTGGTAAGAAGCAGCAAGGTGGTGGAACAACAACACTGCTAAGAAGCAGCAAAGGTGGTGGAACAACAACACTGCTAAGAAGCAGCAAGGTGGTGGAACAACAACACTGGTAAGAAGCAGCAAGGTGGTGGAACAACAACACTGGTAAGAAGCAGCAAGGTGGTGGAACAACACCACTGGTAAGCAGCAGCAAGGTGGTGGAACAACAACACTGCTAAGAAGCAGCAAGGTGGTGGAACAACAACACTGCTAAGAAGCAGCAAGGTGGTGGAACAACAACACTGGTAAGAAGCAGCAAGGTGGTGGAACAACACACTGGTAAGCAGCAGCAAGGTGGTGGAACAACAACACTGGTAAGAAGCAGCAAGGTGGTGAAACAACAACACTGGTAAGAAGCAGCAAGGTGGTGAAACAACAACACTGGTAAGAAGCAGCAAGGTGGTGGAACAACAACACTGGTAAGAAGCAGCAAGGTGGTGAAACAAACAACACTGGTAAGAAGCAGCAAGGTGGTGGAACAACGACACTGGTAAGCAGCAGCAAGATGGTGGAACAACAACACTGGTAAGAAGCAGCAAGGTGGTGGAACAACACTGCTAAGAAGCAGCAAGATGATGGAACAACAACACTGGTAAGAAGCAGCAAGGTGATGGAACAACAACACTGGTAAGAAGCAGCAAGGTGGTGGAACAACAACACTGGTAAGAAGCAGCAAGGTGGTGGAACAACAACACTGCTAAGAAGCAGCAAGGTGGTGGAACAACAACACTGGTAAGCAGCAGCAAGGTGGTGGAACAACAACACTGGTAAGAAGCAGCAAGGTGGTGGAACAACAACACTGGTAAGCAGCAGCAAGGTGGTGGAACAACAACACTGGTAAGCAGCAGCAAGGTGGTGGAACAACAACAGTGGTAAGAAGCAGCAAGGTGGTGGAACAACAACACTGGTAAGAAGCAGCAAGGTGGTGGAACAACAACAGTGGTAAGAAGCAGCAAGGTGGTGGAACAACACTGGTAAGAAGCAGCAAGGTGGTGGAACAACAACAGTGGTAAGAAGCAGCAAGGTGGTGGAACAACAACACTGGTAAGAAGCAGCAAGGTGGTGGAACAACAACACTGGTAAGAAGCAGCAAGGTGGTGGAACAACAACACTGGTAAGAAGCAGCAAGGTGGTGGAACAACAACACTGGTAAGAAGCAGCAAGGTGGTGGAACAACAACACTGGTAAGAAGCAGCAAGGTGGTGGAACAACAACACTGGTAAGAAGCAGCAAGGTGGTGGATCATCATCAATAGTATTGTAGGACTCGCATAGATAACACTAGAGAGCAACACTGGTGTTGGAGGACCCACACAGAGAACACTAGAGTGAGAGCAACACTAGTGTGTACTTTAAGCACTCTTGGGGGGGGGGAGGGGGGGGGAAGAGAGAGAGAGAGAGAGAGAGAGAGCGAGAGAGAGAGAGAGAGAGAGGAGAGAGGAGAGAGAGAGAGAGGAGAGAGAGATGAGAGAGAGAGAGAGAGAGAGAGAGGAGAGGAGAGAGAGAGAGAGAGAGAGAGAGAGAGGAGAGAGAGGAGAGAGAGAGAGAGAAGAGAGGAGGAGAGAGAGAGAGAGAGAGAGGAGAGATGAGAGAGGAGAGAGAGAGAGAGAGAGAGAGAGAGAGAGAGAGAGAGAGAGAGAGAGAGAGAGCTAGCTCTATAGATCAATACTCACCTCACCTACACCTCTAATATTTAACGCTTTTCCTGTCACCATCATGTTCAGTGTCATCTCTATTGTATCATAACATCAATGATGACATAACATCAATTATTACAAGATGGTTATTTAAGACACGTACACAACACCTGGGTATGCTTAATTGAACATCTTGGGGAACTGATTACCTCTTCTACTGTACTGTGTGTTATTGTGTGTTTAGTTTTGCAAGGCTGAGGGACTGATTACCTCATCTTCCACTGCCTTCGAATATTATCATTGTATTATACTGATGAAGTCACTGGATGGCGACACGTCTTTAAATAGAACCCCAGGTGTTGCACACGTGTCTAATTCTTCAGTGTTACACAGTAGCAACAAGCTGATGTATTAAGACATACATATATGTATATGCAACACCTGGTTGTCTTAAAAGACGCAGCGAGAAAGTCAACACTGGTGTAATACACAATACCATGTTTGACGCTACGATGCTAAGAGTAACATCATTATTATTCTGAAGACATTAGAAAAATAAACAAATGAAGTATGCTGCCATCCTTTGACAACCTTTCGCCAACATAGTGGGATTTTTCAAGTCACAAACAGACCTATCTGGGTAAACAGTACACGAGTACTCTTGACCCAGGTAAGATTCGTCAGGAAACAGGACAAGTGTTTACTGACCCGGGCCTTAATCATATGATGACCTTCCGCTGGAGCTTTGGTCATCTAACCGAGGCCTTCCGCTGGCTTACCGGTCCATCTCTTTAAAAATTAGGGTTCTATAGGGTCTAGAGTCAAGTGGAGACTGTTGGGTACGTTGTATGTATGAGATGAACCTACAGGGGAGGAGTGTGTATGGTATGTCCGTCTCAAATACACCCTACCCAACATTCTCCACCTGACTCTCCACACTATATATACCCAACATTCTCCACCTGACTCTCCACACTATATATACCCAACATTCTCCACCTGACTCTCCACACTATATATACCCAACATTCTCCACCTGACTCTCCACACTATATATACCCAACATTCTCCACCTGACTCTCCACACTATATATACCCAACATTCTCCACCTGACTCCACACTATATATACCCAACATTCTCCACCTGACTCTCCACACTATATATACCCAACATTCTCCACCAGACTCTCCACACTATATATACCCAACATTCTCCACCAGACTCTCCACACTATATATACCCAACATTCTCCACCAGACTCCCCACACTATATATACCCAACATTCTCCACCAGACTCTCCACACTATATATACCTAACATTCTCCACCTGACTCTCCACACTATATATACCCAACATTCTCCACATGACTCCACACTATATATACCTAACATTCTCCACCTGACTCTCCACACTATATATACCCAACATTCTCCACCAGACTCTCCACACTATATATACCCAACATTCTCCACCAGACTCTCCACACTATATATACCCAACATTCTCCACCAGACTCCCCACACTATATATACCCAACATTCTCCACCTGACTCCACACTATATATACCTAACATTCTCCACCTGACTCTCCACACTATATATACCCAACATTCTCCACCAGACTCTCCACACTATATATACCCAACATTCTCCACCTGACTCTCCACACTATATATACCCAACATTCTCCACCAGACTCCCCACACTATATATACCCAACATTCTCCACCTGACTCTCCACACTATATATACCCAACATTCTCCACCAGACTCCCCACACTATATATACCCAACATTCTCCACCAGACTCCCCACACTATATATACCCAACATTCTCCACCTGACTCTCCACACTATATATACCCAACATTCTCCACCACTCTCTCCACACTATATATACCCAACATTCTCCACCTGACTCTCCACACTATATATACCCAACATTCTCCACCAGACTCCCCACACTATATATACCCAACATTCTCCACCTGACTCTCCACACTATATATACCCAACATTCTCCACCAGACTCCCCACACTATATATACCCAACATTCTCCACCAGACTCCCCACACTATATATACCCAACATTCTCCACCTGACTCTCCACACTATATATACCCAACATTCTCCACCAGACTCTCCACACTATATATACCCAACATTCTCCACCAGACTCTCCACACTATATATACCCAACATTCTCCACCAGACTCCCCACACTATATATACCCAACATTCTCCACCTGACTCCACACTATATATACCTAACATTCTCCACCTGACTCTCCACACTATATATACCCAACATTCTCCACCAGACTCTCCACACTATATATACCCAACATTCTCCACCAGACTCTCCACACTATATATACCCAACATTCTCCACCAGACTCCCCACACTATATATACCCAACATTCTCCACCTGACTCTCCACACTATATATACCCAACATTCTCCACCTGACTCTCCACACTATATATACCCAACATTCTCCACCAGACTCCCCACACTATATATACCCAACATTCTCCACCTGACTCTCCACACTATATTATACCCAACATTCTCCACCTGACTCTCCACACTATATATACCCAACATTCTCCACCAGACTCTCCACACTATATATACCCAACATTCTCCACCTGACTCTCCACACTATATATACCAAACATTCTCCACCAGACTCTCCACACTATATATACCCAACATTCTCCACCTGACTCTCCACACTATATATACCAAACATTCTCCACCAGACTCCCCACTATATATACCCAACATTCTCCACCTGACTCTCCACACTATATATACCCAACATTCTCCACCTGACTCTCCACACTATATATACCAAACATTCTCCACCAGACTCCCCACTATATATACCCAACATTCTCCACCTGACTCTCCACACTATATATACCTAACATTCTCCACCAGACTCTCCACACTATATATACCCAACATTCTCCACCAGACTCTCCACACTATATATACCCAACATTCTCCACCTGACTCTCCACACTATATATACCCAACATTCTCCACCAGACTCTCCACACTATATATACCCAACATTCTCCACCTGACTCTCCACACTATATATACCTAACATTCTCCACCAGACTCTCCACACTATATATACCCAACATTCTCCACCAGACTCTCCACACTATAATTACCCAACATTCTCCACCTGACTCTCCACACTATATATACCTAACATTCTCCACCAGACTCTCCACACTATATATACCCAACATTCTCCACCAGACTCTCCACACTATATATACCCAACATTCTCCACCAGACTCTCCACACTATATATACCCAACATTCTCCACCAGACTCTCCACACTATATATACCCAACATTCTCCACCTGACTCTCCACACTATATATACCCAACATTCTCCACCTGACTCTCCACACTATATATACCTAACATTCTCCACCAGACTCTCCACACTATATATACCCAACATTCTCCACCTGACTCTCCACACTATATATACCCAACATTCTCCACCAGACTCTCCACACTATATATACCCAACATTCTCCACCTGACTCTCCACACTATATATACCCAACATTCTCCACCTGACTCTCCACACTATATATACCAAACATTCTCCACCAGACTCCCCACTATATATACCCAACATTCTCCACCTGACTCTCCACACTATATATACCCAACATTCTCCACCTGACTCTCCACACTATATATACCCAACATTCTCAACCAGACTCTCCACACTATATATACCCAACATTCTCCACCTGACTCTCCACACTATATAACCCAACATTCTCCACCTGACTCTCCACACTATATATACCAAACATTCTCCACCAGACTCCCCACTATATATACCCAACATTCTCCACCTGACTCCACACTATATATACCTAACATTCTCCACCTGACTCTCCACACTATATATACCCAACATTCTCCACCAGACTCTCCACACTATATATACCCAACATTCTCCACCAGACTCTCCACACTATATATACCCAACATTCTCCACCAGACTCTCCACACTATATATACCTAACATTCTCCACCTGACTCTCCACACTATATATACCCAACATTCTCCACCAGACTCTCCACACTATATATACCAAACATTCTCCACCAGACTCCCCACTATATATACCCAACATTCTCCACCTGACTCCACACTATATATACCTAACATTCTCACCTGACTCTCCACACTATATATACCCAACATTCTCCACCTGACTCTCCACACTATATATACCCAACATTCTCCACCTGACTCTCCACACTATATATACCAAACATTCTCCACCAGACTCCCCACTATATATACCCAACATTCTCCACCTGACTCCACACTATATATACCCAACATTCTCCACCTGACTCTCCACACTATATATACCCAACATTCTCCACCAGACTCTCCACACTATATATACCAAACATTCTCCACCAGACTCCCCACTATATATACCCAACATTCTCCACCTGACTCCACACTATATATACCTAACATTCTCCACCTGACTCTCCACACTTATATACCCAACATTCTCCACCTGACTCTCCACACTATATATACCCAACATTCTCCACCTGACTCTCCACACTATATATACCCAACATTCTCCACCTGACTCTCCACACTATATATACCCAACATTCTCCACCAGACTCTCCACACTATATATACCCAACATTCTCCACCAGACTCTCCACACTATATATACCCAACATTCTCCACCACTCTCTCCACACTATATATACCTAACATTCTCCAACTGACTCTCCACACTATATATACCCAACATTCTCCACCAGACTCTCCACACTATATATACCCAACATTCTCCACCTGACTCTCCACACTATATATACCCAACATTCTCCACCTGACTCTCCACACTATATATACCCAACATTCTCCACCTGACTCTCCACACTATATATACCCAACATTCTCCAACTGACTCTCCACACTATATATACCCAACATTCTCCACCAGACTCTCCACACTATATATACCCAACATTCTCCACCAGACTCTCCACACTATATATACCCAACATTCTCCACCTGACTCTCCACACTATATATACCCAACATTCTCCACCTGACTCTCCACACTATATATACCCAACATTCTCCAACTGACTCTCCACACTATATATACCCAACATTCTCCACCAGACTCTCCACACTATATATACCCAACATTCTCCACCAGACTCTCCACACTATATATACCCAACATTCTCCACCTGACTCTCCACACTATATATACCCAACATTCTCCACCAGACTCTCCACACTATATATACCCAACATTCTCCACCAGACTCTCCACACTATATATACCCAACATTCTCCACCTGACTCTCCACACTATATATACCCAACATTCTCCACCTGACTCTCCACACTATATATACCCAACATTCTCCACCTGACTCTCCACACTATATATACCCAACATCCTCCACCTGACTCTCCACACTATATATACCCAACATTCTCCACCTGACTCTCCACACTATATATACCCAACATTCTCCACCTGACTCTCCACACTATATATACCCAACATTCTCCACCAGACTCTCCACACTATATATACCCAACATTCTCCACCTGACTCTCCACACTATATATACCCAACATTCTCCACCTGACTCTCCACACTATATATACCCAACATTCTCCACCTGACTCTCCACACTATATATACCCAACATTCTCCACCTGACTCTCCACACTATATATACCCAACATTCTCCACCTGACTCTCCACACTATATATACCCAACATTCTCCACCAGACTCTCCACACTATATATACCCAACATTCTCCACCTGACTCTCCACACTATATATACCTAACATTCTCCACCTGACTCTCCACACTATATATACCCAACATTCTCCACCAGACTCTCCACACTATATATATACCCAACATTCTCCACCTGACTCTCCACACTATATATACCCAACATTCTCCACCTGACTCTCCACACTATACATATTCATGTACTCTTTACCCAGGTAGATGTGTTTGTAACTTGATAAAGTCTACTGTGTGGGCGAAACGTTGTCAATAAAGGATCACATTATACTGCATTTGTGTATTTTTCCATGTTGGTATTTTATAACTTTTATCTGCATTCTGAAGACGTGTCGCCAGTGACGTCATCAAAGTAGATAAATGGTTCAGAGAACTGACAAGTTGATGTGCAAAACTTGAGTATCTTTACTGTGGAAACGTTTCGCCCCACAGTGGCTTAATCAGTCCAATAAAAAGAAGAATGGTGAGGATCAGAAGGACTCTGAGGCAATCAGTCCCTGAACCTGGAGCCAATGTCCAAGTCCATCTAAGAATGCTGGAGTGATTACCTGGAACTTGAAGACTAAGACGCAGACAACCCGCCCGTACCAAACTTGTGACGAGAATCTAAGACCCAGTCTTGTATGTGCGGGTTATTTGTGTACTCTTCCAGTGTTGACAGCATCGTGGTGGAGGAGAATCCCCAGATTCTCCACCACCACGATGCCGTGAACACTAACTCCAAGGCTGAGGGACTGATTACCTCATCTTTTGTATATAGTTCTACTGTCTTCCTATTATGTCCTAGAATCTGTATTGATAAAGCCACTGGATGGCGAAACGTCTACAATAAAGATATCCAGATGTTGTAAATGTGTCTTAACTTTCATTTTGTTGGAATTACTTAAGAACATAAGAAAGAAGGAACACTGCAGCAGGCCTACTGGCCCATGTAGGCCAGCTTTTATAATGTGCGGTTATATAATAATAATCATAATAATAATTTTTATTTCTACAAGTACAAGGTATTCAGGATTAGCTGACATCAATGACATACTACTATACAGAAAGCCACTTGTTATGCAGAGTATTGCGGGCAAATTAGGTGAATTTTGTCCCAGGATGCGACCCACCACAAGTCGACTAACACCCAGGTACCTATTTTACTGATAGGTAAACATGGACAACAGGTGTGTTAAGGAAATACGTCCTAATGTGTCTCACCTACCAGGGATCGACCCCGGAGCTAAGTGTCAGAGCTGAGTGCACTAGCAATCAAGCTACGGGACACCACTTGGCTGTGTATAGTTTTATCAAGTCACAAACATGACAGCCACACTAGCAGTGTAGGAAGCCTTGTTAACAGATGACATCCAACCTGGACAGCAAGCAGAAATGACAGACCATTACTCTCACTACGACACCATAACAAGAGAGGTGTCCTCATGGGATTTGTTCTGTGCGACCAAACGATACGCAGCCCAGAATCTCTGTAAGATAAAGTTAACACAAAAACAAAGTAAGAAAGGAGGAACACTACATCAGGTCTACTAGCCCACACTAGGCAAGTCCTTCTCAAACTCAAACCTACCAACAAAAATATTTGTCCAATCCATTTTCTTTCCACAGTAATATAAACACTAGTTATTTAAATAATATGTATGTTATTGAGTACAAGAAATATATACAACTCCGCAAGAACAATCTGAACAAAAAATATCTTAACGTGAACAAAGGAACTAATTATAAAACAAAATTCCTGAATTATGATTCACTAAACAAAAATATTTTCCTCTTCATTAAATAAATATTTGACTCGCACACAAATATTGTCTTTTTCTTTCATCATTCGTGAGGCTTTTCACCTTGGTCTTGTTCACAGACTTAATTCAGCTGTGACTTCTTAGGGTCAGTTATTTTGTATATACCTTTTTGGTAAGGGGCACCTCGGAGGGTAGTTAACCTATAGGCTAGTTCGACATCAGTTCGACATCATCGACTGTCTCTATCTCATTAATTTTCTTCTTTTTTTTCCTTCTTTTGCTCGTGATTTGATCCTGTCTGGTCATAAGCTTCCTCTGATGCTCTTTTTCTGTGACGTCTGTTACGTTTCCTTGTTTTTGGCTTTCCTACCATAGCCATCTTCAGTGTATCACTGGTGCTGGGAAGAGACCAGTGCCTTCCTCTCCTCCAGAGTATAACTGCTGCCATCAGTCCCGTGGCACTCATTGTAATGAATTGAATTGGTTTTCTAAACCATTCATCACTCTCATTGCAATGAATGTGAGGGTACACACCAAACTCACTGTGAAGGGAGGAGAGGAACACTCATGACAGCGTGATGTCACCTCAAGAAGAAGCATTTTAAGATTTTGGATTTCCAAATAACATTCGTAAGCGGTGATGACGCGAAAACGATGAGCAACCACCTCGGATCAAACTGAAGGCCAACGTCGGTACTTGTCTCTTGTACTGGAGTATCACTCACATATCTCCACACATCAACTACAGTTAAGGTAGAAAACCAAGAGAACATCGTCTTGCAATTGCCGGTAGCTTGGTCAACCTGGCTCCTGAGGTCATCTCGCTTCTTTTCTAAATCACGAACCCACGGATCGAAAAGCTGATAATAACATCCTAATAATTCCAGAATATTTCCCACTGCCAGCATCTACAAGCAACAACTTTTTAATGCCATCCTGTAAGACATCTGAGTGTAGTATAATGAGTGTAGTACAGTGTCTAGTGATGAGTATAGTATAGTGTCTGGTGATGAGTATAGTGTCTGGTGATGAGTATAGTGTCTGGTGATGAGTATAGTGTCTGGTGATGAGTATAGTGTCTGGTGATGAGTATAGTGTCTGGTGATGAGTATAGTATAGTGTCTGGTGATGAGTATAGTACAGTGTCTAGTGATGAGTATAGTACAGTGTCTAGTGATGAGTATAGTACAGTGTCTAGTGATGAGTATAGTACAGTGTCTAGTGATGAGTATAGTACAGTGTCTCGTGATGAGTATAGTACAGTGTCTCGTGATGAGTATAGTACAGTGTCTCGTGATGAGAATAGTACAGTGTCTAGTGATGAGTATAGTATAGTGTCTAATGAGTATAGTATAGTGTCTAGTGATGAGTATAGTATAGTGTCTAGTGATGAGTATAGTACAGTGGCCCCTCGACTAACGTTATTATTTCATTTCAGCGTCTTTTCGGGTGCCTTCCCGACAAAATTTATTCCCAAAAAGAAAATTTTTGTGAAATAGATTGGGTCCATTTCAGCCCCCCAAAAAATTCCCAGAAAAAAGCACTTACAAAAATAACTTCCCTTAACTGGCGAGTTGGGAGCTGTTTTGTTAGTCGAGGGTCCCTTTTATAGTGTTTTTGGTGATTTTTAGTGTCTGGTAAAATGGTATAGTATAGTGTCGGGTTGGATGAGTTTAGTATAGGGGGTCTGGTGATGGTATAGTTTTAGTGTCGGGTTTGATGGTATAGTATGGGTATTTTGTGTGGGAAATAGTTTTGGGTGATGAGTATATTTATAGTGTCTGGTGATGGGGGATAGTATGTGTCTGGTGTTTGAGTAAAAAGTATAGTGTCGGGTTTGATGAGTTAGTTTTAGTTTTGGGTTGATGAGTATGTACAGTGTCTAGTGATGATTTATAGTTCAGTTTTCTAGTGATGGTATGTAAAAGTGTCTAGTGATGAGTTTTGTATAGGGGTTGGTGATGAGTTTATTTACAGGTCGGGTGATGAGTATAGTTTTATGTTAGTGATGAGTTTAGTCAGTTTTCTGGTGATGGTAAAAGTTTAGTGTCGGGTGAGGGAGTATATTACAGTGTCTAGTGTTTGAGTATAGTACAGTGTCTGGTGAGGGGTATAGTATAGTGTTGGGGGTGATGAGTGTTGTATTGTCTGGTGATGAGTTTTTGGTTTTAGTGTTATGATGAGTATAGTACAGTGTTTTTAGTGATGAGTATAGTCACTGTTGGTGATGAGTATGGTGTTGGTGTGGAGTATGTTATTGTGTCGGGTGATGATTTATAGCATAGGTTGGTGATGGGGTATTTTTTTGTGTCTAGTGATGATTTATGTAAGTGTTTAGTGATGAGTACATTTGTCTAGTGATGGTATTTTTAAAAGTGTTCTGGGATGAGTATATTTGTCTGGTGAGGAGTTTGTTTTTGTCGGGTTTGGAATGAGAAATAGTTATTTGTCGGGGTGATGATTTATAGTGCTGGTGTTGGTATAGTATGTGTCTGGTGATGGGGAAGTATAGGTCTGGTGATGGGGGTTTTTTTTCGTGTTATTTTATGAGTATGTACATTTGCCCAGTGATGAGTATAGTACGGGTGTTAGTGATGAGTACAGTGTTTAGTGATGGGGTTTTATAGTATTTTTGGGGTTGATGAGTATATTTGTCTGGGGGATGAGGTTTAGTTAGGGTCTGGGGGATGAGTTTTTGTATAGGTCTGGTGTGGTAAAATTTGTTCTGATGATGAGTTTAGAAAGGGGCTGGTGATGAGTTTTGTATAGTGTCGGGTTTGAGGGAGTATAGTTAAGTGTCTGGTGAGGTTTAGTATTTTGTCGGGTGATGAGTATTTATAGTGTCTGGTGATGAGTATAGTATATTGTCGGGTTTGATGGTATAGTATAGTGCCCTGGTGATGGTTTAGTATTGTTTGGGGGAGGGGTTTATAGGGGTTGGGTTTGAGGGAGTTGGGTATAGGTCGGGTTTGTTTGAGTATAGTATAGTGTCTGGGGGGATGATTTATAGTGTTGGGGGATGAGTAAAAGGTTTTCGGGTTTGATGAGTATAGTGTTCTGGTAAATGGTTTGTATAGGGGCTGGTGGGGAATAAAATTTTATAGTGTTTGGTGATGAGTATATTTATAGCGTTGGGGGTGAGTATAGTTGGGCGTCTGGTGATGAGTTAGTTATAGTGTCTGGTGAAAAAGTTTTGTGTCGGGTTGATGAGTTATTACAGTGTCTGGCGAGGGTTTAAAGTGTTGGGTTTGATGGTAAGAAACGTGTTGGGGGATGAGTTTTTATAGTGTTGGTGAGGAGTTTTTGTGTTTAGGATAGTTTTAGCAGGTGTTGCTCTTATGGTCTTACTCCCCCATATTTGGGTCCTTCTCAAGTCACTAAAAAAAATATTTGCCCAACCCCATTATAAAGGTCCCTTTAAGGAAATTTTTTGTTTGTAAAAATTTACATCTAACCTGTACGTATTTACTCAAACCTGAACGTATTTTACCCCCACCCCTTTCCCGTAGTTAAAACCAAAACCCTGAACTTTGTTACATTAGTCGGAACGTAGTTACATCTAGTTTGAAGGGTAGTTACATCTAGTCTGAAGTGTTACATCAAACCCCTAAACGTGGGTTACATCTATTTCTAACTTTGGGTTAAATCTAACCTAAACGTAGTTACATCTAGTCTGAAGTAGTTACATCCGTCTAAAAGTATTTTCATCTAGCCTGAACTTTAGTTAATCTACCCCTAAAAGGGTTAGTTACATCTAGCCTGAACGTAGTTACTTTAGCCTGAACGTATTTTCCCTTTCCCCCTGAACGTGTTACTTCTAGTCTAAACGTAGTTCATTTTCCCGGGGAACGTAGTTACATCTAGTCGGGAACGTATTTAACTTTTAAAACCTGAACGTAGTTCCCATTACCCTTGAACGTAGTTAATCTAGTCTAAACTTTGTTACATTTTACCCTGAACGTAGTTACATCTAGCCTAAAACGTATTTTACTTAGCCTGAAACGTAGTACATCTAGCCGGGAACGTAGTTCATTAGTTGAACGTAGTTACATTTTGTTGAACGTATTTTCCCTCTACCCCAAACGTATTTAATCTTTCTGAACTATTTTAAAATCTACCCTAAAACGTAGTTACATCTACCCCGGGAAACTTTTAAAGTTACATCTAGCCTAAAAGTAGTTACATCAAAGCCTAAAAGTAGACATCTAGCCTGAACGTAGTTCATTTTAGCCTAAAACGTATTTAAATTTCTACCCTGAACGTAGTTTACTTCTCCCTGAACGTAGTTACATTACCCTGAACGTAGTTACATCTACCCTTTTGAACGTGTTACATCTAGCCTGAACGTAGTTACATCTAGTCTGAACGTTTTTTACATTTTACCCTGAACGTAGTTAATCTAGTTTGAACGTATTTACTTTTAGCCGGGAGTAGTTAATCTAGCCTAAAAAGTATTTTAACATCTACCCTTAAAACGTAGTTACATCTAGCCTAAAACTAGTACTTTCTGGGCCTAAAATTTTAGTTACATCTAGCCTAAACCCGTTTTAAATTTTCTAGCCGAAGTGTTACATTAGCCTAAAACGTATTTCTTTTCTAGCTGAACGTTTTTCATTAGTTGAACGTAGTTACACTACCCTGAACGTAGTTCATTAGTCTAAACTAGTTAAAAACTAGCCTGAACGTAGTTAATCTAGTCTAAAACGTAGTTACATTACCCTAAAAAACGTAGTTACATCTACCCCGGGAACGTAGTTCAACTGGGCCTGAAGTGGGTTTTACATCTACCCTGAAGTAGTTACATCTAGCCGGGAACGTGGGTTCTTTCTAGTTTGAACTAGTTACATTTTGCCTGAACGAAAGTTACATCAAAGCCTGAACGTAGTTACATTTCCCTGAACGTGTTACCCCTAACCTGAACGTAGTTACATCAAACCCTTTAAAGTAGTTACACCTAACCTGAACGTATTTACTCCAAAACCTAAAACGTAGTTCATCTAGTCTAAAAACTTTTAGTTACCCCAAACCTAAAACGTATTTTTACATCTATTTTCGGAACTATTTTATTGTCAAAGGGAGTTAAAACCTAATCAAAAGTAGTTAATCTAGTCTAAACGGGGTTTTACCCCAAAACCCTAAAACGTAGTTAAACCAACCTGAACGTAGTTACCCCTTATCCTGAACGAAAGTTAACCAAACCTAAACGTAGTTACTTAGTCTAAAACTTTGGTTACACCTAACCTAAAAGTATTTACATCAAAATGATCGTTTTACATCTAACCTAAACGTAGTTACATCTAAAAAAAAACTAAGTTTAGTTTTATCTACCCCTGAACGTAGTTACCCAAACCGAACTTTAGTTCCCATCAAAACCCTGAACGTATTTTACATTTTACCCTGAACGTGTTTATTAGCCTGAACTTTGTTCCAACCTAACCTAAAACGTAGTTACATAAAGTCTAAACGTAGTTCCCACCTAACCAAAAAACGTATTTTAATCTAGTCTAAAGTAGTTAAAATAACTGAACGATTTTACACCTAACCTAAAACGTAGTTACATCTAACCTGAACGTATTTACATCTGGGCCTGAACGTAGTTATATCTACCCTTTGAAGTAGTTACCCTAAACCGAAGAGTTACAAAAAACCCTGAACGTGTTACTTCTAGCCTGAACGTAGTTATATCTAGCCTGAACGTAGTTCCCCAAACTAAAACGTGGTTACTTTCTAGTTAAACGTAGTTAACCCAAACCCTAAAAAACGTAGTTACATTTTAGTTGAAGTATTTACCCCTAACCTAAAGTATTTACATCAACCCTTTAACTTTGTTACATTTGCTGAACGTAGCTCCTTTCAAACCGAACGAAAGTACTTTCTATTTCTGAACTTTGTACATTTTGGCCTAAACCTAGTTTACTTTCTGGGCCTGAACGTAGCTACATCTAGCCTAAAACGTGCTACATCTACCCTTTGAAACGTAGCACATCTAGCCTAAAAACTTTGAAACATCTAGCCTAAATTTAGCTAATCTACCCTGAACGTAGCTACATCAAACCTGCCCTACTACCTTACCTGAAGTAGCTACATCTAGCCTGAACGTACTACATCTAGCCGAACGTAGCTACACAGCCTAACGTAGTTACATCTACACGTAGCAGAAATAATCCCTGGAGGTAGCTCAGATAAAGGGGTCACACCACAGGAGCTCTAAAATTTCTGCAACAAACACCCCCCTAATACAGAATGGAGCCAACAAGACGGGAAAACCCCTGACCTTTTTTTCACAAATAATGGGGCCTGGAAAGGAAATATAAAATATAAAAACAACAAATTCTGATCACTATCTAATCGAAATCCAAAAATTGCATGCCAGGACCCCTGATCCCCAAGATCATTTAGTTATGGGGTACCTTTCCCCAAATTAAACTTCAAAAAGATCACTAAGAAGCAATAGCAAACCACCTGGACCCCAAAATTTGCAAAACCCCGGGGCAACAGGTTTCAGAGAGGTCCTCTGCCTTTCGCAACTGTTGACCACTATTATGTCCTAAATCCTGGAAAAAAAACAGAAATGGGGAAATTATAACCGACTTTGCAAAAGCCTTTGACAGGCGACCATGGTGTAATAGCACCAAAATGCGTGCAAAGGGGATAACCGGGCAAAGTAGGCAGATGGATTTTCAATTTTCTAACAACGCACACAAAATTTTGGGGGAAACGAGTTAAATCAGATCGCCAAGTGAAAGTCTGTCCCCAAGGCCAGTCTCGCACCACTCTGTTTTTTTTTCTAATCAACATACAGAGATGTAACCACAGAACTGATCATCTTTTGAGACGTACTGGACGCAGAAGTGTCACCATTAGGACATTAACCCCAAAGAAATAAAAACCCAATTTTTCCCAAATGGGTAACGGAAAAACAATAGATTTAAATGAAGACAAATTCCAACTACTCCGTTAGGGAAAACTGGGGGAAAAAATAAAAAAAACTGGTATACTCCCCAAACTCAATCAACAAAGAGCGGAAAAGAAATGTAAACCTGGGAGTGTAATTCCGAACCCCCCTTTCAAGGATCACAACAGTGCCACTATCACATCTGCTGGAAACTAAAGGGAGGGATAATGAAACATTAAAGCAAAGATGCAACCAATAACCCTTTTTTAAATCATTATTCTTTTTACTGAAACTGCTGTACAAAAACACCCCATTCAAGGCATGAAATTGCGAGCTAGGAATTACAGAAAACCCTTTTACTGCACGTGTAATTCCATCAAACACCTTAACTAGGGGATCCCTGGAAGCACTGACTTGTACCCCTAGAGCGCGGGCGAGGAGAGATTTTTATAATCACCCCCGGGAAGATCGGGAGGGACGGTTCCTAATCCACAGAAATACTCCATACAAAGAAAAAAGTTTACAGGCGATGCAACATCCCCCATGAAAAGTAGGGGCTCACGGTACAAAAGAAAAAAAACCAAAAAGTGCCCGGGGCCCCAAGACGTTCAACACCTCCCCCAAAATAAGGGGCATTACGGAAGACCCCGGGGTTGTCTTAAAGAGGGAGTGAACAGATACCTAAAGCGGTGGCAGATCAGCCGGCTGGGGGTTCGTACGTTGGATTGCGGCGGCCAGCAGAAAACACCTCGCTGACACCCGGTCCACTGGGAAGGCCCTGGTCGGGACCGGGCCCGCGGGGGCTTTGACCCCCGGAATGCCCTCCAGGTAGATTCGGGTAGCCTAAACTAGTTTTTAAACCCCGGCTACTACATTGCCTGAAATATTACATCTGCCTGAACATACTCATCGCCTAAATACTACCTAGCCTGAACATGTTACTTTAGCCTAAAACTGCACATTACCAAACTAGCTCATTTCCTGAACATAGCTCATCTACCGGGAACTAGCTACATCTACCCGGGAACAAGCTACACTACCGAACATACTACATCTACCTAAACAAGAAATCACCCTAACTAGCACATCTACCTGAACATAGTACATTAGCCAAAACATGCTAAAATCTACCCGGGAAAAATAGCTACATCTAGCCAACATAGCTACACAGCCGGAACAAAGCCCCCTTTTCCCTGAAACAAGCTACATCACCTGAACAAGTAATCTACCCGGGAACATAGCTAATTTAACCGGGAACATAGCTACACTAGCCGGAACATACTACTTACCTGAAAAGCTACCTACCTAAACAACTAAATCTACCCGGGAACTACTACATCTACCTGAATTTTCTAATTACCTTAAAAGCACATCAGCCAACATGCTACATCTACCTGAACATAGCTACATCTAGCCTGAACATAGCTACATCTACAAAACATAGCTACATCTGCCTAACATCCATCGCCTAAACATGCACATCTACCTAACAAATCCATCGCCTAACAATACATCTACCTGAAAAAGCTACATCACCTAACCCAAGCTACAAAATTTTACATAACGCAAAGCCACAAATAACCCAACACAGTCTGGTAAAAATTTTTGGGAAAAATAAATACCGACAAAGGGTTTAAAATTTTAGAAAGACAGGGGGAAAACACAGACATTTTAGAAAAATATTGGGTCTTGGGACCTTGATCTAGGTCCTTCTAAATCAACATCAAAGACCTTTATAAACACATTATACTATTGGAGAAGCCACAAAAAAACTCAACACAGCCAAAAAAATAACCACAAAGAGTATTTTAAGAACCCCTAATTTCCCCCCTCTTATAATATCATATTCTTTTTCCCACATAATCTACCTTGTCCAAATTAATAACCAGCGGGGGATCTTTAATTCAGGGTTTAATTAAATCTTTTAGACTACTTTTACTCAAAATTTTTTAATTATACCAAATAAGGAAAGATTTTGGATTTTACCTTTACGAAAAAAAAGCAAATGTGATATAAGATGGGCAAGGGAGATAAGTAAAAATAAACAGTTATTCGAAGCCGGAAAACTTCTGCCTCTTAAATTTTTTCATCCAGAAACTCCGATCTATATTTCAAAATTGTTAAATCACGACATCCAAAAAACGTCCGCTAAACGAGAGTTCACGGACACAAAATCACAACACAAGCAAAGAAAGTAATTGGACGAGATGTACGAAAATCCTGGTAGAGGGGTGTCTAAAAAATTTTTTCGGGGAAACCCCAAAACCTTTAACGAAATAAACAAAAACCGATTTAAAAGGTAAGACTATATTACATTATGAAGATAAAGGGGTTTTGTAATAATAAACACTTTAAAGGGGGCTGTGTTTCACTCCCTTCACATTTTTACCCCTTTCCCCCCTTTTACACCCTTTGACAAATTGTGTCCTACGGCAAAAGGGGATCCCCAAATCTTCTACAAAAAATTTCCAGGTACCACCACCACTACTACTGTACACTATCCTTTTCCAGAAATATACTACCAGTACTACAAAATCCAGTTTCATACTACCATTACTTTTTAAATACCAGACACTATACTACCCAAAATACTATACTACAAAACTAACTACCAAACTATTACTACATTAAAATCAATTTTCTACCATACTACTATACACCAGATACATACTACCAGTACAAAATATATACCCAGTCTATTTACACCAAACTACTATATACCATACTACTATACTACCAGTACTCTATACTCCATCTACTATACTACCATACTACTATACACCGTACTACTAACACCAGTATACATACTACCATACTTAACTTTACCAAATACTATACTACCATACTACTTACACCGAACTACTATACTACCCCAAAATACTTACACCAGTACTAAATACTACCAAAACTACTATAACCATACTACTAACTACCAGTATAATTTTCTACCATACTACTTAAAATACCCGAAAATACTACCAGTACTTCTACCATTCTTTACACCAGAACTACTAACTACCATATATATACTACCCTTTCTACTACTGTACTCCCAGACTAAATATACTCCCAGCACTAAAAAGTACTCCCACACACTAAAGTACTCCCAGACTACTAAGTACAGTACCCCCAAAACCGTACTCCCCCAATATATACTACCCAGTACTCTACCCTAATCCCACTACAAAATACCCGTACACTCCTACCCCAACTTTTATACCAGTACTACACCGACCCCAGTACTATACTACCATACACTACCGTACCCCGTACTAATATACACCAGTTTTACTATACTCCCCAGTACTATACAAAACCCGAAAATATACCCAGACTACTGTATCCCCGTACTAACACCAGTACTACACGTACTCCCAGTACTATTACCATAAATAAATACGTACTCCCAAACAACTACCAGCTACTACTGAACTCCCCTACAACTTACCATATATACTGTACCCCAGTAACATACTACCATATATACTTTACCCCCGTACTAACTATGACTCCCCGTATACATACAGTATACCCGTGCTATAAATACTACCCCCTACTTTACTAAAATACCAGACTAGTCCTAACTAACTACCATTTCTATACTATACTACCAAAACATACTATACTACTAAATACTTACACCCTACTGAAATATACTCCAGTACATACCATACTACCAGTACCATCCCCACCAGTGCAGTACCATACAACCAGTGCTAACCAAACTACCCTTTTAGTACCATACACCAGTACAGTACCTATACCCTGCAGTACCATACTTTCCCTGCTAGTACTAACTTCCATCTAGTACTATATTTCCCGTGCTAGACATCTACCAGTG
>NC_069413.1:13414217-13472224 GCF_026875155.1 Cherax quadricarinatus | reverse complement strand
ACATTATTAAAAACCCAACATCCCCACCTAACCCTTCACATATATTTACCAAACATTTCCACCTGATCCCCACACTATATTACCCAACATTCTCCACCTGACTCTCCACACTTATATACCCAACATTCTCCACCAGACTCTCCACACTATATATACCCAACATTCTCCACCAGACTCTCCACACTATATATACCCAACCATTCTCCACCAGATCTCCATACTTATTACCAACATTCTCCCAGACTTCCACACTATATATACCCAACATTCTCCACCAGACTCTCCACACTATATATACCCAACATTCTCCACCAGACTCTCCATACTATATATACCCAACATTCTCCACCTGACTCTCCACACTATATATACCCAAACATTCTCCACCTGACTCTCCACATATATATACCCACATTCTCCACCAGACTCTCCACACTAATATACCAAACATTCTCCACTGACTCTCCACACTATATTTCCCCAACATTCTCCACCTGACTCTCCACACTATATATACCAACATTCTCCACCTGACTTCCACACTAATATACCCAACATTCTCCACCTGACTCTCCACACTATACCTAACATTCTCACCAGACTCTCCACACTATATACCCAACATTCTCCACCTGATCTCCACACTATATTTTAACCCAACATTCTCCACCTGACTCTCCCACTATATATACCAAACATTCTCCACCTGACTCTCCACACTATATATACCAACATTTCACCTGACTCTCCACACTATACATATTCATGTACTCTTTCCCCAGGTAGATGTGTTTGTAACTTGATAAAGCCACTGTGTGGGCGAACGTTGTCAATAAAGGATCACATTATACTGCATTTGTGTATTTTTCCATGTTGGTTTTTTACCTTTTATCTGCATTCTAAAGGACGTGTCGCCAGTGACGTCATCAAAGAAAGATAAATGGTTCAGAGAACTGACAAGTTGATGTGCAAAACTTGAGTATCTTTACTGTGGAAACGTTTTCGCCCCACGGGCTTAATCAGTCCAATAAAAAGAAGAATGGTGAGGATCAGAAGGACTCTGAGGCAATCAGTCCCTGAACCTGGAGCCAATGTCCATCAAGTCCATCTAAGAATGATGGAGTGATTACCTGGAACTTGAAGACTAAGACGCAGAGAACCCGCCCGTACCAAACTTGTGACGAGAATCTAAGACCCAGTCTTGTATGTGCGGGTTATTTGTGTACTCTTCCAGTGACACTATTCTGCCTTTATATTATTGTTAAAAGTAAGTTTCCAGCTGCATCTTGTGTGTCTTACTAAATGACAACTTGTGTATATTAACTACAACTTAAAGGTATGACCATACCATTACTTTATTACCATACCATTACTTTATTATCATACCATTACTTTATTACCATACCATCTACTTTATTACCATACCATCTACTTTATTACCATACCATCTACTTTATTACCATACCATCTACTTTATTACCATACCATCTACTTTATTACCATACCATCTACTTTATTACCATACCATCTACTTTATTACCATACCATCTACTTTTTACCATACCATCTACTTTATTACCATACCATCTACTTTATTACCTTTACCATCTACTTTATTACCATACCATCTACTTTATTACCATACCATCTACTTTATTACCATACCATCCACTTTGTTGGAATTGTGCAAGGTATAAAATATCAACAATATGAAAGTTAAGACACATTTGCAACATCTGGATATCTTTATTGTAGACGTTTCGCCATCCAGTGGCTTTATCAATACAGATTCTAGGACATAATAGGAAGACAGTAGAACTATATACAAAAGATGAGGTAATCAGTCCCTCAGCCTTGGAGTTAGTGTTCACAGCATCGTGATGGTGGAGAATCTGGGGATTCTCCACCATCACGATGCTGTGAACACTAACACCAAGATGAGATTAAGACACATGTGCAACATCTGGGTATCTTTATTGTAGACGTTTCGCCATCCAGTGGCTTTATCAATACAAATTCTAGGACATAACTTGAAGACAGTAGAACTATGGTGCTCTTCGCACCTACTCCTAGGTTGAGGGACTGATTACCTCATCTTCTGTACATAGTTCTACTGTCAAGTTATGTCCTAGAATTTGTATTGATAAAGCCACTGGATGGCGAAACGTATACAATAAAGATACCCAGATGTTGCACATGTGTCTTAATCTCATCTTGTCGGTATTATATACCATTCGTACACAACTAACACCAAGGTTGAGGGACTGATTACCTCATCTTTTGTATATAGTTCTACTGTCAAGTTATGTCCTAGAATCTGTATTGATAAAGCCACTGGATGGCGAAACGTCTACAATAAAGATATCCAGATGTTGCAAATGTGTCTTAACTTTCATTTTGTTGGAATTACTTAAGAACATAAGAAAGAAGGAACACTGCAGCAGGCCTACTGGCCCATGTAGGCCAGCTTTTATAATGTGCGGTTATATAATAATCATAATAATAATAATTTTTATTTCTACAAGTACAAGGTATTCAGGATTAGCTGACATCAATGACATACTACTATACAGAAAGCCACTTGTTATGCAGAGTATTGCGGGCAAATTAGTGAATTTTTGTCCCAGGATTGCGACCCACCACAGGTCGACTAACACCCAGGTACCTATTTTACTGATAGGTAACATGGACAACAGGTGTGTGTTAAGGAAATACGTCCTAATGTGTCTCACCTACAGGGATCGACCCGGAGCTAAGTGTGAGAGCTGATGTGCACTAGCAATCAAGCTACGGGACACCACTTGGCTGTGTATAGTTTTATCAAGTCACAAACATGACAGCCACACTAGCAGTGTAGGAAGCCTTTGTTAACAGATGACATCCAACCTGGACAGCAAGCAGAAATGACAGACCATTACTCTCACTACGACACCATAACAAGAGAGGTGTCCTCATTGGTGATTTGTTCTGTGCGACCAAACGATACGCAGCCCCAGAATCTCTAAGATAAAGTTAACACAAAAACAAGGTAAGAAGGAGGAACACTACATCAGGTCTACTAGCCCACACTAGGCAAGTCCTTCTCAAACTCAAACCTACCAACAAAAATATTTGTCCAATCCATTTTCTTTCCACAGTAATATAAACACTAGTTATTTAAATAATATGTATGTTATTGAGTACAAGAAATATATACAACTCCGCAAGAACAATCTGAACAAAAAATATCTTAACGTGAACAAAGGAACTAATTATAAAACAAAATTCCTGAATTATGATTCACTAAACAAAAATATTTTCCTCTTCATTAAATAAATATTTGACTCGCACACAAATATTGTTGTCTTTTTCTTTCATCACTCGTGAGGCTTTTCACCTTGGTCTTGTTCACAGACTTTTAATTCAGCTGTGACTTCTTAGGGTCAGTTATTTTGTATATACCTTTTTGGTAAGGGGCACCTCGGAGGGTAGTTAACCTATAGGCTAGTTCGACATCAGTTCGACATCATCGACTGTCTCTATCTCATTAATTTTCTTCTTTTTTTCCTTCTTTTGCTCGTGATTTGATCCTGTCTGGTCATAAGCTTCCTCTGATGCTCTTTTTCTGTGACGTCTGTTACGTTTCCTTGTTTTTGGCTTTCCTACCATAGCCATCTTCAGTGTATCACTGGTGCTGGGAAGAGACCAGTGCCTTCCTCTCCTCCAGAGTATGACTGCTGCCATCAGTCCCGTGGCACTCATTGTAATGAATTGAATTGGTTTTCTAAACCATTCATCACTCTCATTGCAATGAATGTGAGGGTACACACCAAACTCACTGTGAAGGAGGAGAGGAACACTCATGACAGCGTGATGTCACCTCAAGAAGAAGCATTTTAAGATTTGGATTTCCAAATAACATTCGTAAGCGGTGATGACGCGAAAACGATGAGCACCCACCTTGGAATCAAAACTGAAGGCAACGTCGGTACTTGTCTCTTGTACTGGAGTATCACTCACATATCTCCACACATCAACTACAGTTAAGGTAGAAAACCAAGAGAACATCGTCTTGCAATTGCCGTAGCTTGGTCAACCTGGCTCCTGAGGTCATCTCGCTTCTTTTCTAAATCACGAACCCACGGATCGAAAAGCTGATAATAACATCCTAATAATTCCAGAATATTTCCCACTGCCAGCATCTACAAGCAACAACTTTTTAATGCCATCCTGTAAGACATCTGAGTGTAGTATAATGAGTGTAGTACAGTGTCTAGTGATGAGTATAGTATAGTGTCTGGTGATGAGTATAGTGTCTGGTGATGAGTATAGTGTCTGGTGATGAGTATAGTATAGTGTCTGGTGATGAGTATAGTGTCTGGTGATGAGTATAGTGTCTGGTGATGAGTTATAGTGTCTGGTGATGAGTAGTGTCTGGTGATGAGTATAGTGTCTGGTGATGAGTATAGTGTCTGGTGATGAGTATAGTGTCTGGTGATGAGTATAGTGTCTGGTGATGAGTATAGTTATAGTGTCTGGTGATGAGTATAGTATAGTGTTGGTGATGAGTATAGTATAGTGTCTGGTGATGAGTATAGTATAGTGTCTGGTGATGAGTATAGTATAGTGGTCTGGTGTGAGTATAGTATAGTGTCTGATGAGTATAGTATAGTATCTAGTGATGAGTATAGTGTCTGGTGATGAGTATAGTATAGTGTCTGGTGATGAGTATAGTATAGTGTCTAGTGATGAGTATAGTGTCTAGTGATGAGTATAGCATAGTGTCTGGTGATGAGTATGTATAGTGTCTGGTGATGAGTATAGTGTCTAGTGATGAGTATAGTATAGTGTATGGTGATGAGTATAGTATAGTGTCTGGTGATGAGTATAGTTAGTAGTGTCTGGTGATGAGTATAGTGCAGTGTCTAGTGATGAGTATAGTGCAGTGTCTAGTGATGAGTATAGTGTCTGGTGATGAGTATAGTATAGTGTCTGGTGATGAGTATAGTGTCTGGTGATGAGTATAGTATAGTGTCTGGTGATGAGTATAGTGCAGTGTCTAGTGATGAGTATAGTATAGTGTCTGGTGATGAGTATAGTACAGTGTCTAGTGATGAGTATAGTACAGTGTCTAGTGATGAGTATAGTACAGTGTCTAGTGATGAGTATAGTACAGTGTCTCGTGATGAGCATAGTACAGTGTCTCGTGATGAGAATAGTACAGTGTCTAGTGATGAGTATAGTATAGTGTCTAATGAGTATAGTATAGTGTCTAGTGATGAGTATAGTACAGTGGACCCTCGACTAACGATATTATTTCATTTCAGACGTCTGTTCGGGTGCCGTTACCGACCGAATTTATTCCCATAAGAAATATTGTGAAATAGATTAGTCCATTTCAGACCCCCAAAAATTCACGTACAAAAGCACTTACAAAAATACACTTACATAACTGGTCGAGTTGGGAGCTGATTGTTAGTCGAGGGTCCACTGTATAGTGTCTGGTGAGTATAGTGTCTATTGATTATAGTATAGTGTCTGGTGATGAGTATAGTGTCTGGTGAGTATAGTGTCTATTGATGATTATAGTATAGTGTCTGGTGATGAGTATAGTGTCTGGTGAGTATAGTGTCTATTGATGATTATAGTATAGTGTCTGGTGATGAGTATAGTGTCTGGTGAGTATAGTGTCTATTGATTATAGTATAGTGTCTGGTGATGAGTATAGTGTCTGGTGAGTATAGTGTCTATTGATGATTATAGTATAGTGTCTGGTGATGAGTATAGTACAGTGTCTAGTGATGAGTATAGTACAGTGTCTAGTGATGAGTATAGTACAGTGTCTAGTGATGAGTATAGTACAGTGTCTAGTGATGAGTATAAGAACATAAGAAAGGAGGATCACTGCAGCAGGCCTGTTGGCCCATACTAGGCAGGTCCTTTACAATTCATCCCACTATAGTGGGGATGAATTGAGTACAGTAAAGTGTCTGGTGATGAGTATAGTGTCTGATGAGTATAGTGTCTAGTGATGAGTATAGTACAGTGTCTAGTGATGAGTATAGTACAGTGCCTAGTGATGAGTAGTGTCTAGTGATGAGTATAGTGTCTGGTGATGAGTATAGTATAGTGTCTGGTGATGAGTATAGTGTCTAGTGATGAGTATAGTACAGTGTCTAGTGATGAGTATAGTATAGTGTCTGGTGATGAGTATAGTATAGTGTCTGGTGATGAGTATAGTGTCTGGTGATGAGTATAGTATAGTGTCTAGTGATGAGTATAGTACAGTGTCTAGTGATGAGTATAGTACACTGTCTGGTGATGAGTATAGTGTCTGGTGATGAGTATAGTATAGTGTCTGGTGATGAGTATAGTATTGTGTCTGGTGATGAGTATAGCATAGTGTCTGGTGATGAGTATAGTATAGTGTCTAGTGATGAGTATAGTACAGTGTCTAGTGATGAGTACAGTGTCTAGTGATGAGTATAGTATAGTGTCTGGTGATGAGTATAGTGTCTGGTGATGAGTATAGATAGTGGTCTGGTGATGAGTATAGTATAGTGTCTGGTGATGAGTATAGTATAGTGTCTGGTGATGAGTATAGTATAGTGTCTGGTGATGAGTATAGTACAGTGTCTAGTGATGAGTATAGTACAGTGTCTAGTGATGAGTACAGTGTCTAGTGATGAGTATAGTATAGTGTCTGGTGATGACTATAGTGTCTGGTGATGAGTATAGTATAGTGTCTGGTGATGAGTATAGTATAGTGTCTGGTGATGAGTATAGTATAGTGTCTGGTGATGAGTATAGTATAGTGTCTGGTGATGAGTATAGTGTCTGGTGATGAGTATAGTACAGTGTCTGGTGATGAGTATAGTATAAGTGTCTGGTGATGAGTATAGTGTCTGGTGATGAGTATAGTACAGTGTCTGGTGATGAGTATAGTATAGTGTCTGGTGATGAGTATAGCGTCTGGTGATGAGTATAGTGTCTGGTGATGAGTACAGTATAGTGTCTGGTGATGAGTATAGTGTCTGGTGATGAGTATAGTACAGTGTCTGGTGATGAGTATAGTGTCTGGTGATGAGTATAGTGTCTGGTGATGAGTATAGTGTCTGGTGATGAGTATAGTATAGTGTCTGGTGATGAGTATAGTACTAGTGTCTGGTGATGAGTATAGTGTCTGGTGATGAGTATAGTATAGTGTCTGGTGATGAGTATAGTATAGTGTCTGGTGATGAGTATAGTATAGTGTCTGGTGATGAGTATAGTGTCTGGTGATGAGTATAGTGTTTAGTGATAGTGTAGCATGGTGTTGCTCTTATGGTCTTACTGCCCCATACTAGGCAGGTCCTTCTCAAGCTCACTAACAAAAATATTTGTCCAACCATTATCAATGGTACCTAAGGAATAAGTTTTGATTGTAATAATTACATCTAGTCTGAACGTAGTTACATCTAGTCTGAACGTAGTTACATCTAGCCTGAACGTAGTTACACCTAGTCTGAACGTAGTTACATCTAGCCTGAACGTAGTTATATCTAGCCTGAACGTAGTTACACCTAACCTGAACGTAGTTATATCTAGCCTGAACGTAGTTACACCTAACCTGAACGTAGTTACATCTAGCCTGAACGTAGTTACACCTAGCCTGAACGTAGTTACACCTAACCTGAACATAGTTACATCTAGTCTGAACGTAGTTACACCTAACCTGAACGTAGTTACATCTAACCTGAACGTAGTTACATCTAGCCTGAACGTAGTTACACCTAACCTGAACGTAGTTACATCTAGTCTGAACGTAGTTACACCTAACCTGAACGTAGTTACATCTAACCTGAACGTAGTTACATCTAGTCTGAACGTAGTTACACCTAACCTGAACGTAGTTACATCTAACCTGAACGTAGTTACATCTAGCCTGAACGTAGTTATATCTAGCCTGAACGTAGTTACATCTAGCCTGAACGTAGTTACATCTAGCCTGAACGTAGTTACACCTAACCTGAACGTAGTTACATCTAACCTGAACGTAGTTACACCTAACCTGAACGTAGTTACATCTAACCTGAACGTAGTTACATCTAACCTGAACGTAGTTACATCTAGCCTGAACGTAGTTACACCTAACCTGAACGTAGTTACATCTAACCTGAACGTAGTTACATCTAGCCTGAACGTAGTTACACCTAACCTGAACGTAGTTACACTAACCTAGACGTGTTACATCTAGTCTGAACGTAGTTACATCTAGCCTGAACGTAGTTACATCTAGCCTGAACGTAGTTACATCTAGCCTGAACGTAGTTACATCTAGCCTGAACGTAGTTACATCTAGCCTGAACGTAGTTACATCTAGCCTGAACGTAGTTACATCTAGCCTGAACGTAGTTACATCTAGCCTGAACGTAGTTACATCTAGCCTGAACGTAGTTACATCTAGCCTGAACGTAGTTTACATCTAGCCTGAACGTAGTTACATACTAGCCTGAACGTAGTTACATCTAGCCTGAACGTAGTTTACATCTAGCCTGAACGTAGTTACATCTAGCCTGAACGTAGTTACATCTAGCCTGAACGTAGTTACATCTAGCCTGAACGTAGTTACATCTAGCCTGAACGTAGTTACATCTAGCCTGAACGTAGTTACATCTAGTCTGAACGTAGTTACATCTAGCCTGAACGTAGTTACACCTAACCTGAACGTAGTTACATCTAGCCTGAACGTAGTTACACCTAACCTGAACGTAGTTACATCTAGCCTGAACGTAGTTACACCTAACCTGAACGTAGTTACACCTAACCTGAACGTAGTTACACCTAACCTGAACGTAGTTACACCTAACCTGAACGTAGTTACATCTAGTCTGAACGTAGTTACACTACTGAACGTAGTTACATCTAACCTGAACGTAGTTACATCTAGCCTGAACGTAGTTATATCTAGCCTGAACGTAGTTACACCTAACCTGAACGTAGTTACATCTAACCTGAACGTAGTTACATCTAGCCTGAACGTAGTTATATCTAGCCTGAACGTAGTTACACCTAACCTGAACGTAGTTACATCTAGTCTGAACGTAGTTACACCTAACCTGAACGTAGTTACATCTAACCTGAACGTAGTTACATCTAGCCTGAACGTAGTTATATCTAGCCTGAACGTAGTTACACCTAACCTGAACGTAGTTACATCTAACCTGAACGTAGTTACATCTAGCCTGAACGTAGTTATATCTAGCCTGAACGTAGTTACACCTAACCTGAACGTAGTTACATCTAGTCTGAACGTAGTTACACCTAACCTGAACGTAGTTACATCTAACCTGAACGTAGTTACATCTAGCCTGAACGTAGTTATATCTAGCCTGAACGTAGTTACACCTAACCTGAACGTAGTTACATCTAACCTGTGTCAGCATAGTTGCTGATCCCTGTATTCCCAGTATTATATAGCATAGCAGTAGCATCATCCATGTGCTTTAGACATGAGACCCCTCGTAGGCCTGTGGCTTTGTGTGACGTCACGGGATGCACACGAGGAGGCCCATTCCTCTGTCCCGGTCTCACTCGGCGGCAGACCTACAAGGCGTGAACAGGCTAGGCACCGGGCTCCATCTCTCATCTCAGTTGACAATACACCTACCATCCTACAAGTGTGTCTACCTTATCCTACGATATCTCCATTCAAGAACCCCTTACGATAAATGGTGACAGCGGAGGGCCTGTAATTCTGACGATTACAGCGATTTCTGGAGATAAAGTTGTCGACCAGAAAAGACGGCCATTTCGTGTTACAGTGGGCCCTACCGAGGTTCACCCCATCAGCTACCTCAAGCCAGCTACTCTACCAGCTTCTACATTATTCATGGTCAGTCTCTTTGTATTAGTGTTTCTGCTTTTTTGCTTACTCCCGAGGGGTTGACCCGAGTTTGCAAAATAAGCCAGCTTCCAGTCTGTGGTGGGGGAGTCAGAACACCCGAGTCCAGTCCAGCCTAGCCTACTCCCCCCAATTATTTTGCCTGCCAAGCCAGCTTCCACCCCTGCTGGTTTCTCGTGTGAAGTTATCAAGCTATTCTGTGTGAAGGGTTAAGATAAGCCAGCTAGCAACTAACCCGGTGTCTTACCCCAGTATTCAAGCAACCCAAACGTGACTAGTCTTCATCGCTTGTGATTCAAGTTCAAGCATTCTGAGTGCTCCTTGTCATCCTTGTGGTGTTGTAGTATTTCGTGGGTTTCTTCTAAGCCACCGGCTTAGAATTATCTTTGCGGCAGTGTGGGTTTTTCAGTGAGGCTTACGACGTTCAACCCATAAGCCAGCCACTCACGATCACGTGTGTCGCACCATTGCCGGTCTCAGACGCCTCGCCAGCCATTACCACAAACCCAACTACAGTCGGCCATTAAAACTCACCTACCTCATCAGTGTTTTGGTGCCTGCTAAGGGTTGTAGCCCCATATTTTAGGACCACATAGGGGGTCAAGAGCTAGAGAGTGGCGCGCATCTTTAAAAGCCTCCTGTGTGTTGTCTAACGCCGATTTAAAGGCAATTCTACGATCATCTGGCAGAGGACAGCAGCAAGACGATATAAACAATCCATCAATCTATTTTTTTCAAGTTTTACAGCTTTAATATTTTTTTTTTAGAGACATTTGCGAGTGTTGAGACATTTCTTTTTTTGTTCCAGTAAATTTTTTCTTAGTGACATTCAGTGAGTCTTGATCGACTCAGTGTTTTATCATGTACTGATTGCATTCATTTCTTTTAATCTCCTTAATTCAGTTTTTAATTTTCGTGCATTATTTTATATCTGTTGTGTTGTGTATCTTTTTATACATTGAAGTAAGTACTTAGTGTTTCCTTTGTTTTTGTGTGCAACATATGAGCAATATAGAACTTGTTTTTAAAAACTTCAGAATTCCAGTGTATTAATCAGTAAATTTTTCACCTCATATTCTGCATCACAACTCAGTGTTGTCTGTTATTTTTTTTCTTCCCAGCATTTGTGTAATTTTATTATTTTTTTCCCCTGTGTGTTGAACATTCTTGTGTTCATATTCCTTTATTCAGCCAGTGTTTAATTTGTCTTTTTTCCACAGACAATAGTGCCATTTTTTAAGTCCAGAAAAGAGCTCACATTTACAAAATTTTTCACACATCAAGTTTCTTTGCAAGAAAATTCTAGTACTGTGTTTAGTTGATGTTTTGTGTTCTGCATCACTGTAAGTGTTGTATTCCCTTTTTGTTGTGTGTTTTTGCACCTATTATTTTTTTTTTCATATTTTATTGAACAAATTAACTCTTAGTGCAATTTTTAAGTTCTCTTTTAAAGAAAATTTGTTCTTTTGCTTGTTGTTTAAGTGCAGTTAAGATTTTAAAGGGGTTATTCCTTGATATATTTCTTTTCTTGTGTGTTATAATTTTTATTTTTTGCACATAGATTTCATTTTGCAATAATTCTGTGCAAATATTGTGTTGCTATTAAATTTTTTCTTGCAGACAATTTTATGCAGTGTTGTGCAATACAGTTTTTTTACAGTGCAGTTTCTTATTTCTGTTCTGTGCATAGTATTTTATTCTGTCTGTGTCATTTTATTTTTTTAATTTTTCAGTGAATTGTGTGTTTGTTTTAATTTTTGCACAAGTTTTTTGAGTCCATTTTATTATTTTATTGTGTATTTTCCTTGTTGCATTGAAAGTAAAGACAACTCACTGTGCCATTTATTCAATTAAAGTAAAAGTTGAGCAAAATAGATTTGAGAAAAGTACAAGTTCTCTTGATTTTCAGTGTTTGCTAAGTTGCATATTCTTCTTGTGTGAGTTTTTTGCTTACTGTGTAACTTGTCAATTTTTAATTACTTATGCAGAATAGTTAAGCATTTTTTCCATTTTAAGCTTATTGTGTCATTCTCTCCATTTTTCTTGACTTATGCCCTTCAGAAATTTTCACTGAGAAGATGTCCCAGTCACTTTTGAACGTTCACTTAGTGTATCATTCCAGTCAAAGTCAATATGAATCAGCCCTTAGTAACAATATTCCTTACTGACTGAAAGACAATATCTAGCCCTTGAGCAAATTTCCCTTTTTCTCACAGCTTGTATCTGAGATTTGTTTAAAATGCTGCGAAATGTGAAGTTCAGATTAAGTTCCTATAGATCCCTGAATTACTTTTAACGTAGCCCAGCGGTCAGGCACTAGTAATTCTGTCACTCCCATTTTGTGTTCCAAACCTATACCTTCAGACTTGCAGGATAGTGTTCCGTTGCCTCAAGTGTCCGGGGACACTCAGACTGCCTTTAGTGCACACCTATCCTGCAATGACTGCTAGTTCGAGTAGTAGTTTCTTTCCCCGGGGATGCCTCGTCAGAAAACGATTACTTGCAACTAGTAATGCCATTCTTGTTGATGTGACATGTGTCTGCAGAAAGACGTCTCTGTTACAGCTAGTGTTTCAAATAGAGTGTCTGTTGTTGTTCCTATGTTCCAGATGGTGATCCATCCTAGTTGACAGTATCAGTGCATTGTAAGGAAGTTATTTTCGAGTAATTTCACATGTTAACGTTTGTAAGTGTAGTTTCTTTATAGCTGATACCTCGTGTCACTGTGTGCGACTCAGATTGAATACCCAGCTTTGTTCACCGTGTTCATTTCTTTTCTCTTTTGCTTGCAGTTGAATGTAGATTCGTTCTCCCTTGCTCATATTCGTGTTATAGCTTTAAATTTTTTTTTTTAACCGGGGATCTCCACTCCACCGGTTTGTTTTTTTTCCTCCAGAAAGGGAAGAACTTTTTCCTTTTTTCCCAGAACAAACAGCCTACTGGAAGGTTTAGCAGATGGTCCTTGACTACCCAAAGATTCATCCCACTTTTGAAATTTTACTGGCAAGTTCAAATGTAGTCCAGATGCTTTATCGCGACCTTTTATGTATTTACTGCAGATCCCCTTTACTTCAGGATGTAAAACTGCAAAAAAGGACTAGATCCCATGGGGTTTGGTTTTGTTCGATTCCTTCCCCAGGAAGACCCTCTTTTGTAAAGCCACCACACCCATTAGTGACTTTTAATGAGTCGGGAATTACTGTTCGAACACCCGATTTGGGGTACTCCAAGCAGAAGATTTTACCAGTTAAAATTTCCACATCACTAGTGAACTAGCTCTACAGCTGTTCATGTGCACCGGGTTTTGAAACCCCCTGGTATGGATCGTTCTGTGAAAACCCGAATAAAATATTTTTGGGCCCTAGGGAACTAAATTTTCGAGTATTTAAGAAATTTTCTGTAGCAGAAAAAGGGAAGTCAAGGTCCTCCCCCAAACCAAGTGCCCCCAAAACCAACTAGCACCGTGGAAAGAGTTCCCCTTTGATTGTTAACAAAATTTTTAAAGTTCCCCCCAAGGGCAACAAACATCTGTGTGTTAGGGTAGACCATTTCACCAATATTGTGAGTGTTCACTGCAGAAAAGGGACTGCAGAGAATACTAGAGCGTTTAAGAACGCTTATCTCAGGCATACCCCCCCAAAGTCCTTAGTAACAGAAAAAGGAGGTGAATTCTGAAATGAGTTCTTAAAAATTTGTGACTTTATACAAGATCTCAAATCCACATTGTTCCTCATCATCCGCCACAATGGGTTACCGGAAAAAAAAAAACAAAAATAAGAAAGTAGATTTTCTAGACCCCACTACAACCACAATAGTAAAAATTTGGGGTGAGTTATCCCAATGCCTGTCCCATAAATTCTGCTTACAATTTCCCATGGGTGAACTCCACATTAGCATTTTATGGTGTAGACAGCGTTTACCCTATGAGTTTTATATTTACCCCCGAAACCAAATTACAACCCTGTGATTTCGTAGCAACTCGACCACTTAGCCAAAGTGTTTTTGAAAAAATCCTAAAACACTTCATAAATCACGCAAAATTTTAAAAGGTCGCAAACCTGGCAAAAAGCCATCAAAAATCAAAGTAGGTTCGAGAGTTATGCTGATTAACTTTAAAAAAACGCTGAAATGCCAAAGCTGATCAAAAGTTTGTCGGACCTTACGATAGTTGACATATCCTAAAAATAAATATAAGGTTAGGAAATTAGTAGGGAAAATAAAAAGAATCGCATTTAGATCATATAAATTATATGCGATGTTGAGGATATTGCTACCCAGACTAATGAGCGATCGACAACCCTCCGATCCTGAAACTCTCTCCTCAATACTCAGTCAAATCAACCTGAATGTCTTATCCTTGCGTACTCGAAAAAGAATGAAAAAACCCGCAAGTATCTTTTGTGTATTCCTTCGATCTTCTCAGAAAAGGCATTGTTACCATTGCAGGGGAAATTCGCCCCCCAGAGATGAAAACCATTTGCATACTAAACCTTACCCTCGCAAATTGGGGTTTTAAATGTACATAGTCTGTATAATTAGTTCCGAGTGAATAAATTTTTGTCAATTTGTGTTTTATTATTCTGATCAGTTTGTCAAAAATTTTTCGTGTTCATTTCCCCCCTATTCTGAAAATTTAAACAGTCTAGATTTGTTGCACCATCTGTCTTTCTGTTAAACCTTCTTTGTATATAATTATTCTTCCCGAACCCCGTAGAGTGCAAAAATACAGATCGATCGTAAATTTTCCATCCATTTTGTAAAGATTTGTTCTTATAGTTTGTATGATTACGTTAACACCCTTTACGTCAAAAATTGTTTACCTTTCCATTTTCTAATTTAATATGAATTTGTTTTTTGTATGAACAGCCCAGATCCCCCCTCCTGTTCAGCCTATGTATATGTGATGTCGGACGACATACAAACATGCCCCGGCTGTCAGATAGTTCTGTCCCTGTATTCCCATTTTATAGATAGCAGTAGCATATCCTGGCTTTAGACCAGCCCCCTCGTAGGCTGTGGTTTTGGTACGTCACGGATGCACACGGGGGGCCCCATTCCTTGCCCCGGTTCATCGGCGGCAGACCACAAGGGTGAACGGCTAGGACCGGGCCCACTCTATTCAGTCTGACAAAAAAACCCTACCATCCTACAAGTGTGTTACCTTATCCTAGATTTTCCCCATTCAAGAACCCCTTACATACCTAAAACGAAGTTACATCTAGCCTGAACGTGTTTATCTAGCCTAAACGTATTTAACCCCAAACCTGAACGTAGTTACATCTATCTAACTATTAATAACCTGAACGTAGTTACATCAGTCTGAACGTATTACCCTAACCTAAACGTAGTTCCTAGCTGAACGATTACCCCTAACCTGAACAGTTAATCTAACCTAAATAGTTACATCTACCTGAACGGTTATATCTAGCCGAACGTGTTAATTCCTAAACGAGTTACATCTACCTGACGGTTCCCCTAACCTAACGAGTTAATTAACGAACGTAGTTCACCAAAACCGAACGTTTTTTCATTACCTAACTATTAATCTAACCCTAAAACGTGTCACTACCCTAAAAGTATTCATCTACCCTGAACTTTTTTACATCTAACTAAACGTAGTTACATTACCCTAAACGTATTTAAACACCTAACCTGAACGATTCATCAGTCGAACGGTTACATCTATCTGAACGTATTACTTAGTCTGAACGTATTTTCATCTGCCGAACGTGTTACCTACCCTGAAGTTTTTACACAAACCTGAACTAGTTACATCTAGCCTGAACGTAGTTTACTCTATTTGAACGTGTTACATCTAGCCTGAACGTATTACATTTAGCTAAAATAGTTACTCTAACTGAACGTTTTTCATTAAACTAAAACGTAGTTACATTAGTGACGTGTTACATCTTCTGAACGTAGTTACTCTCCTGACGTAGTTACATCTAGCCTGAAGTAGTTCATCTACCCTTTTAATATTAAATCTAGCCTGAACGTATTACATCTAGCCTGAACGTAGTTACTCAGCCTAACGTGTTACATCTACCCTAAACTAGTTACATCTACCTAAAAGGTTACATTATCAACGTAGTTACATCTTTTTGAACGGTTACTCTACCAAAACGTATTAATCTACCCTGAACGTTTACATCTAGTCTGAACGTAGTTCATCTACCCAACGTATTACATCTGCCGAACTAGTTCATCTAGCCTGAACGTAGTTACATCTAGCCTAAACTAGTTACTCTATAAACTAGTACATCTAGCCTAAATAGTTAATCTATCTGAACGTAGTTACAAGTCGGGAAACGTATTCATCTACCTGAACGAGTTACATCTATCGAACGATTACACTACCCTAATAGTTACATCTACCCTGAAGGTTACACTAGCCTGAACGTAGTTACTTAGTCTGAACGTTTTTTACATCTACCCAAAGTAGTTACATCTAGCTAACGTATTACACTACCCTGAACGATTTATTAGCCTGAAACGTAATTACACTAGCCGAACTAGTTACATCTACCCTGAACGTATTTACAACAGCCTAAAAACGTAGTTACATCTAGCCTAAAAGTAGTTACTCTACCTGACGTAGTTCATCTACCTGAAGTAGTTACACTAGCCTAACGTAGTTACTCTAGCCTGAACGTATTCAAGCCTAACGTATTAATCTACCCGAACGTATTACATTAGCCTGAACGTGTTACATCTACCCTGAACTGTTCACCAAACCCTGAACGAGTTACATCTAGCCTAAAACGTAGTTACCCCAAACCCTAACAGTTAATTAGCCGAACTAGTTACACCTCCTGAACGTAGTTAACCTAACCTGAACGTAGTTACACCAAACCCCTAAACGTATTACACCAACCAACTATTACACCAAAACCGAACGTAGTACACCAAACTTGAACGTAGTTACACCTAACCTAAACGTGTTCATTAGTCTAAAGTATTTAACCAAACCCTGAACGTATTTACATCAAACCCTGACTGTTACACTAGCCTAACGTAGTTTTATCTAGCCTGAAGGTTACACCTAACCTAAACGATTACATCAACCTGACGTGTTACATTAGCCAAAAGTAGTTTTTATCTAGCTAAAACGTATTCACCAAAACCCGAACGTATTACATTATCTGAACGTAGTTACACCTCCTACGTATTACATCTAACCCTAACGTTTTAATCTAGCCTAAAACGTAGTATATTTAGCCTAACTTGTTAAAACCTAACCAAACGGTTACTTTAAACCCTAAACTATTCATCTCCCCTGAACGATTATATCCCTAACGTAGTTAACCAAAACCTAACGTAGTTACATCTAGTTGAACGAAATTAAACCCCCTAACCTGAAGTAGTTAATCTAACTAAAAACGTGTTACATTCCGAACGTTTTTTTTACCCTGAACGATTACACCAACCTGAATATTTACATTATCTGAACGTATTTACACCAACCCCGAACTATTCACTATCTGAACGTATTTCCCCAACCTAAGTGTTAATTAACCAAACGTATTAATCTAACCTAAAACGACTAATCTAATCTAACGTACACATCAGCCTGAACGTAGCTACTTTAACCTAAACTAGACATCTCCTGAAGTAGTACATCTAGTCAAAACGTAGCTACACTAGCCTGAAGAGCTACATCTGCCTGAACGTAGTACACTACCTAAACGAGCTACACTACCTGAACGTAGCACATCTACCAAGTAGCTACATCTAGCCTGAACACGCTACATTAACCTGAACGTAGAATCTAGCCTGAACGAGCTACATCTACCCGAACGTAGCAAATTACCCTAAACGTTACTCTAACCTGAAACGTAGTACATCTAGCCTGAACGTAGCTACACTAGTCTGAAGTAGCTACATCTAGCCGAACGTAGCTACACTAGCCTGACGTAGCAATCAGCCTAAAAATAGCTAATTAGCCGAACGTGGGCACATCTCCCTGAACGTAGTAATTACCAAACTAGTACATTAAACCTGAACTAGCACACACCTGAACGTACTACATCGGGGGCCTAACGTAGCTACTCAGCCTGAACGTAGCTACATCTAACCTAAAACTAGTACTCTACCTGAAGTAGTACATCTAGCCTGAATACTACATCTGCCGAACGTAGCTACATCAGCCTGAACGTAGTTACATCTACACGTGCAGAAATAATCCCTGGAGGTAGCTCAGATAAAGGGGTCACACCACAGGAGCTCTGAATTTCTGCAACAAACACCCCCCAATCAGCAGAAGGGGAGCCAACAAGACTGGAAAACCCCTGCCCTTTATTTTCACAAATAATGAGCCTGGAAAGGAAATATAAAAATATAAAAACAACAAATTCTGATCACTATCTAATCGAAATCCAGATTGCATGCCAGGATCCTGTCGCCAAGATCATTAGTTATGGGGTACCTTTACCAATTAACTTCACAAGATCATCTAAGAGCAGGGTAGCAAACCACCTGGACTCCCAAAAATTTACAACCAGGGCAAAATGGTTTCAGAGGGTCCTCCCGCCTTTCGCAAATGTTGACCACTATATTGGGCCCGATCACTGGAAAACAAACAGAAAAGCGGATTATATACCGACTTTGCAAAAGCCTTTGACAGTCGACCCTGGTGTAATAGCACACAAAATGCGTGCCCAAAGGGATAACCGGCAAAGTAGGCAGATGGATTTCAAAATTTCTAACAATCGCACACAAAATGTGGGAAAAGAGTTAAATCAGATGCCCAATGAAGAGTCTGTCCCACAAGGCACAGTCTCGCACCACTCTGTTTTTTATTCTTAAACAACATACAGAGATGTAAAAACCCCAGACTGATCATCTTTGAGACGTACTGGGCGCATGAAGTGTACCATTGGGACATTAACCTCCAAAAAATATAAACAAGTTTTCCAATGGGTAACGGAGAACAATAGATTTCAATGAAGACAAATTCCAACACTCCGTTATGGAAAACTGGGGGAAATAAAAATAGAACTGGTTTACTACAAACTCCCCAAACACACAATAGAGCGGAAAAGTAAAGTAAACCTGGGAGTGGTAAGTCCGAACCCACCTTTAAGGGTCACAACAGTGCCACATCCAATCTGCTGGAAAAATGAAGGATGGGTAATGAGAAAAATTCAAGCAAAGATGCTAACCAATATATCCTTTTTTTTAAACATTATTCTTTTACTGAATACTGCTGTACATTAAAAATCCCCCTTCAAGGCTGAAAATTTCGAGCTAGAGAATTACAGAGAACCTTTTCTGCACGTGTAATTCCATCAAACCCTTTAAATATGGGGGTGCCTGGAAACACTTTACTTGTATCCTAGAGCGCAGGCGAGGAGAGATTTTTATAAACTAACCCCGGAAAATTTTGGAGGGACTGGTTCCTAAAAGCAACAGAAATACTCCCTACGAAAGCAAAGACTTACAGGCGATGCAACATACCCATGAAAAGTAGGGGCGTCACGGTACATAAAAGAAAAAAACAAAAAGTGTCCCGGGGGCCCCAAGACGTTTAACAGCCCCCCCACAAAAGGGGCATTACGGAAGCCCCTGGGGTCTTCAAAAGGGAGTGAACAGATACCCAAAGACCCCGGTGGCAGATCAGCCGGGGTGTGGGTTGTACGGGTTTGGGTTTCGTGCGGCCAGCATAACAGCCTCGCTGATCACCCGGTCCACTGGAGGCTGGTCTGACCGGGCCCCGGAGGGGTTTATCCCCCGGGAAAGCCCCCCAGGTAGATTCAGGGAGCCCGAAATAGCTTAAAAGCCTGAACTACTCATTAGCCTGAAATATACATCTAGCCTGAACATCTCATCTGCCTAAATCTACCCTTTGCCCGAACATGTTACATTAGCCTGAAACATAGCACATTACCGAAAATGCTCATTTCCTGAACATAGCTCATCTACCGGGAAATAGCTACATCTAGCCGGAACAAGCTACACTACCGGGAAAATAGCTAATCTACCCGAACAAGAAACAGCCTAAAATAGCACATCTAGCCTGAACATAGTACATTAGCCTAAAAAAAAGCTACATCTAGCCGGAAATAGTTTCATCTAGCCGAACAAGCTACATCAGCCGGAACAAGCTACCTGCCCGAAAAAAAGCTACATCACCCGAACATAGTAATCTAGCCCGGGAACATAGCTAATTAGCCGGAACATAGCTACATCTAGCCGGAACATCTACTCTACCCGACATAGCTACGCTACCTGAACTACTAATCTAGCCGGAACTAGCTACATCTACCTGAACTCTAATTACCCAAATAGCTATCAGCCGAACATGCTACATCTACCCGAAATAGCTACATCTAGCCTGAACATAGCTACATCTACAAAAATAGCTACATCTGCCTGAAAAAACCATCTGCCTGAACATGCAATCTACCCCAACTATCATCAGCCCAAAAAAATAACATCTACCCGAAAAAAGCTACATCAGCCTAACTAGCTACACAATATATACATAATCGCAGAAGCCACAAATATACCCAACACAGTCTGGTATAAATCTTGGTAATAAATACCGACAAAATGGTTTAGAAGTTTAGAAAGACAGGTGAGTAAACACCAGGACATATTTAGAAAATAGTTCGGTCTTGGGACCTTGATCTAGGTCCTTCTAAATCAACATCAAAGACAGCTTTATACAACTACATTATACGTGATTGGAGAAGCCACAAAGATACTCAACACAGCCTAAATAGATAACCACAACTAGAGATACTTAAGAGACACCTAAGTTCCTCCGTCTTATAATATCATATTCATTTTCCCACTATAATCTACCTTGTCCATAATTAATATCACATTTGTTTCGTAATGTGAAGTCCAGGATCTTTAATTCATGGTATAACTTAAATCTTTTAGGACTACTTTACTCAAAGATTTAAGTTATACCATGAATTAAGGAAAGATTCTGGATTTCACCTTACGAAAAAGAAAGCAAATGTGATAGTAATGATGGACAAGGTAGATTATAGTGGAAAAATAAACATGTTATTCGAAGACGGAGGAACTTACGTGCCTCTTAAATCTTCATCACAGATAACGTCCGTATCTATATTACAAAATTGTTAAACCCACGACATCAAAATTTTCGTCCGCTAAACGAGAGTTCACGGACAAAAAATAAAAAAAGAAAATGAAGTTTTGGGACGAGATGTACAAAATCCCGGGAAAGGGGCTGTCAAAAGTTTGGAAAAACCGGCAAAAACCTGGGGCGAACAAAACAACCGTTGGTTAATTGGTGGACATATTGAATTATGAAAAAAAAAAGGGGTATGTGTAATGATAAGACACTACGGGGGCTGTTGTTTCACCCCCTTAAATTTCAGCCTTTTTCCCCCTTCACACCTTCGAAAAAATTTTGGTCAAGGGCAAAGGTATCCCAAACTTCTACAAAAAAAAATTTTCCCGGTACCACACCAACTTACTGTCTTATCCCGATATCTCCTTTCTACATCTACCGATATTAATACCGCCTTTACCAGTATTACTTACTCAGAACTACTATACTACCAGAACTACTAAACTACCAAACTTATACTTCCGTATAATCTACCAGTATACTATATTACCAGTACTACTATACTACCAGTACTACTATACTACCAGTACTACTATACTACCAGAACTACTATACTACCAGTACTACTATACTACCAGTACTACTATACTACCAGTACTACTATACTACCAGTACTACTTTTTACCAGTACTACTTTATACCAGTACTACTATACTACCAGTACAATAACTACCAGAAAACTAATCTAACCAGTACTACTTTTCTACCAGAACTACTATCTACCAATACTACTATACTACCAGTACTACTATATTTACCAAACTACTATATCCCAGTACTACTATACTACCAGTACTAGTCCCATACTCCAGTACCATTACTACCAGTGCTAGTACCATACTACCAGTGCTAGTACCATACTACCAGTGCCTAGTACCATACTACCAGTATAGTACCATACTACCTGCTAGTACCATATTTACCAGTGCTAGTATATACTTCCAGTGCTAGTACTATTTTTTCCAGTGCTAGTACTTACTACCAGTGCTAGTACTATACTACCAGTGCTTAGTACTATACTACCAGTGCAATACTATACTACCAGTGCTAAACTATGTCCCGTGCTAATTACTATGCTACCAGTGCTATTTATCTTACTCCCCATGCTAGTACTAGTACTTTTTACTACCGGTACTATTACTATAACCAGTACTAGTACCATACTACCAGTACTAGTACTATACTACCAATACTAGTACTATACTACCAGTACTATTACTATACCAGTACTAGTACTATACTACCAGTACCTTACTACCAGTACTAGTACCATACTACCAGTACCTTACTACCAGTACTAGTACCATACTACCAGTACTAGTACCTTTCCATCAGTACTAGAAACCATACTACCAGCTAGTACCTACCCCCAGTACTAGTACCATTACCAGTACTAGTACCATACCACCAGTACTAGTACCATACCACCAGTACTAGTACCATACTACCAGTACTAGTACCATACCAGTACTAGTACCATACCACCAGTACTAGTACCATACCACCAGTACCATACTACCAGTACTAGTACCATACCACCAGTACCATACTACCAGTACTAGTACCATACCACCATTTACCATCTACCAGTACTAGTACCATACCATTTACTAGTACCATACCAGTACTAGTACCTACAGTATTTGTACCATCCCAGTACTAGTACCATACCACCAGTACTAGTACCATACTACCAGTACTAGTGCCATACCACCAGTACCATACTACCAGTACTAGTAACATACCACCAGTACTAGTACCATACTACAAGTACTAGTACCATACTACCAGTACTAGTACCATACTACCAGTACTAGCACCATACTACCAGTACTAGTACCATACTACCAGTACTAGTACCATACTACCAGTACTAGTACCATACTACCAGTACTAGCACCATACTACCAGTACTAGCCCAACTACCGTACTAGTACCTTTACACCAGTACTATTTACCATTACCAGTACTAGTACATACTACCAGTATAGTACCATACTACCAGTACTAGTACCATACTACAGTATAGTCCATACTACATTTACTAGTACCATACTACAGTACTAGCACCTATTACCATTTACTAGCACCATTACTACCATTTACTAGCACCATAAAACCAGACTAGCACCATACTACCAGTACTAGTACCATACTACCAGTACTAGTACCATACTACCAGTACTAGCACCATACTACCAGTACTAGCACCATACTACCAGTACTAGCACCATACTACCAGTACTAGTACCATACTACCAGTACTAGTACCATACTACCAGTACTAGTACCATACTACCAGTACTAGCACCATACTACCAGTACTAGTACCATACCAGTACTAGCACCATACTACCAGTACTAGTACCATACTACCAGTACTACCACCACCATTATTGCCAACCTTATAGAACGCCTCGCCCCCTGTCTCCATATATTACATTGTGTGTATTAACTTGACAAAGTTCCTGGTGAACGGAACATAACTGCACCTACGTCCAGTTACCTAACATGGTACGTTCGATATTCTCACCAATAATTAAACCACCATACCGCTAATGACTGACTTATTACTCAATGTTCCTCAGGCTAAATTGCAATAATTAATTAATGGGACTAACTCTGTCTTCTTTTGTACGGACAGGAAATAATTGTTAAAAACGTGAGTCCATTTCTGTCTGATTATCAGTAAGTCATCCAAATGTAGTTTCAAGTGGACCTTTAAGCTCTTGTTTTATATAATAGTGAAAAATATTTTGGGGTTAATATTGATACCTTTGCAACTTAAATTTTGTAGTCTTGTGTAGCCTTCCCTTATCCCTTGTTTGGTCCTTGTCTATCCCTTGTTTGGTCCTTGTCTATCCCTTGGTTAGCCTTTCCTTATTCCTTGTTTAGCCTCTCAATGTCAACATATTAATTCAAGGGGTGACCCTCACCACCCTTCTTGATGCGCCTATAAATTCCTTTTCCCATCTCCCCAAAAAAAAAAAAAAATACTTTAGCCCCCCTTTTAAATCCTTTTCAGATCCGTTTTTTAAATGGATTAAAATTTCTCTACAGGAATAAAAAGTTTTTTGGGGGGTTCTTGTTTATAGAAAACTATAGGGCACAGGTAGGTTTCGCCAGGAGGGGTTCCGGGCCCGAGTCTTCTCCAGGGGTGACCCGAAAATAGTAGCAGTTCTTTCTTTTGCCCAAAGCCCCAAAAACCAAAGACGTCTGTTTAAAATTAACGTGTACAACTTCGGTACACTAAACCAATTTTTGTCGGTATTTTTTACCAAGGTTTTAAAACCAACTTTGGGGTTCTTTAATTTTTTGACTTTCTATAAATAAAAAAAACCCAGATAAGCTTTTGTCAAATTTCGTATTGTCGGTATTGTATACATTCCCCCCGGGGTACAATAATAGACCCCTTTATTGGCTACGTTTCGCCCCAAAACAGGGATTTTTAAGTAAAAAATTTTTTTAAATTTTATACTGCATTTGTATTTTTTTTTCCCTTTCCGGTGGGTTTATTTTATACCTTTTTTATATCTCCTTCACATACATGGAGAAAGATTGACGTACACTTCAACAACAAATTTTTACTGATGGGTTTCCCATTTATTACGTCCCCCAAATTTTTTTTTGTTTGGTGAAAAAGGGGAAAAAAAGTTAAATAGTGTGAGGTGCAAAGGCATAAAATTTTTTCATACTTTGGGACTTCACTCTGGAAGCGAAAAAAGTTTTCCCAATGAAATGTCACGTTGCTGTTTTGGTAAGGGCACCCTATGCAAAAGTTAGGTTTATCTTTATTTTTGGAAATTTTTTTTTTGCCCACACAAAATTTTTTTCAAATCAAGTAAAGAAAAGTTGAAGAAGCAAAAAGATACTTAAAGAGTGTAATCAGTCCCACCCTTTAAAGTTTTGAGGGGTCATCCCCAGTTGGAGAAGACATTTTTCCCATATAGAAAAAAATTGGAGAAGAAGTGACAGGAGGGAGCTTTTTTACGCAAGAGGTGACGTAGGCCACTGGGAGAGGTAAGAACTCAGATGTTGAACATAAGAACATAAGAACTAAGAACGAAGGAAACACTGGAAGGGGTACTGGCCATGCAGGCAGGTAATTCCTACCGGCTTTAAACCATGCACCCAACCTAGTCGGTCAGGTCACATTGACTTTTAAGGGAGGAACCGGCAACCGACCGGTAGCCAAAACTATCAGGTCAATACACCCCCCCACATCCCCTATGATTTTTCCCAAACCCTTTTTTTAAAAAAACACAACGTTCTGGCCTTATAAAATGTACTTGGGAGTTTTTTCCACCATCCACAACTTATTCCAAACCATACTTTCCTATACCTTCCTGAATCTGAAAATTTTTCCAAATTAAAAAACCCTTGCTGCGGAGTCCTGTCTGGCTGATATTTTTAGCACACTATTTACATCCCCTTTTTTTTTTCCTGTCTTTTCCCTTCATACACCTCAATCTACCCCCCTAATTCTGTTTTTAGAGAGTGCGTTCAGGGCCCTTGTCTATCCCATAGGGAAGGTTTTAAGGTCAGGTCCCTTCAAATCCAGCCCCCCTCACTAGGGAATTGTCGAAGTTGATTGCAGGGACGACCACCTCAAAAATTTAAAGGGTAGGATGAACCCCCGTCTTCAAGTTCTTCGCTTCTACAATTTTCTGTACTTGGCGAAGAAGCCACTGTGTAGGCGAAACGTTCTTAATAAAGATACCTAATCTGTTGCATGTGTCTTACCTAACAAACTGTCGGTTATATTTTATACCCCAAATTTTACACGTTAGCTGTACTTGTGTAATTTCACCTCGCCTAACTCTGTCAATAAGTCTACCAACATTACTTATTTATTATACAACCAGAGTTAAAACTCGACAGATTTGTTAACGCCTGTGCCCAGTTTTGTCAATATAAGGACATAATGAGAATATGATAATGGTATACAATACCGACAGGTTGATAACTAAGACACCTGGAGTATACCTAGAGAGGGTATCGGGGGTGAACGCCCCCCAGAGGCCCGGTCTGGTTGACAGCCTCATGGATGGATCAGAGCCTGTCCAACCAGGCAAGTGCAATAATCCATTCTGCCTTGAAGATGTCTCTTTGCACTCGACTGAAGAAGCCTAATGTGTAAGCGAAACGTTTCGGAATAGACACCTAGCTGCTGCACATGTTTCTTACTTATGAACCACAATGTGAAGACTGTAGATTATATTTAGTTCTACAATTTTCACATTATATATTTGTATTGTACTGATAGTCACTGGATGGTGGTATCATCCACTAGTCGAAGTAGGTCGACCAGTGGTGGTCCATATGACCACCAACCTCCTCCTGCTTACGCCTTACCTCACTAACATGTATATTAAGCCAAGTCTACTGCCTATACTGTTGGTGTACGAATGGTATATAATATCGACAAGTGAGAGTAAGACAATGTGCATACATCTGGGTATCTTTATTGTAGACGTTTCGCCATCCAGTGGCTTTATCAATACAAATTCCAGGACACAACTTTGAAGACTGTTAGAACTATGTACAGAAGATGAGGTAATCAGTCCTCATCCATAGGAGTAGGTGCGAATACAGGCCCATAGTCGTGGAGATTCTGTAGCAGAAGAACGATACGAACGAACGAACAAAGTACAGGAAAGATCCCAAATGGGATGAGCGTGGGAAGCGGGACACGACGAAGATATAGTTTCTGGAGAGGAGGTGTTCTTAGTCGTAGAAATAGAAGCCAGGGCTTAACCTTGCAGCACAAAGGCGATCGTTTGGGACAGATATTGAAAAGAAAATTCCGGTTCTTCTGTAGGGACTCGGTCGGGGGGTGAGCTGGGAAGTAAGGGGAATTGCGGACCTATAGTGCTAGAGAGGAGTGCAGAACTGAGTCATGTCTTAAACCCAAAAGCTAAGGCGAACCGTGGGTCAGAGGAATGGGCACTGTTTAGAATGGTACCTGTCAGCGGATTAAGGTTTTTTGTAAGTAGGGTTAGGAGCAGGTCAGGCATGGAGTAGAAAAGGTATGTGTTGGTTGAGGGTCTGCGTATGTCTTCGTCAAGGAGAGAAGGTCAAGTAGTCATGTCGTGATCTCAGTTTGTCTTATCTGTCTGTCACAGAGCCTATTACAGTAAAGATTTCGAGCAGGGACGTCTAACTGGGCATGGAGAGACTCGTTTGGCGAAGTCCTCCATCTGACATCAAGCACCCAGCAGCAGGCCTTGTTCTGGACACGCTGCAGTTTAAGTAAGTTTAGTTTTTGCTGCAGAGAGAGGGCTAGAGGGAGAGTAAGTTATCAGTGGACGTATTTACGGGATTTGTAGAGGTGTAGTTTGGTGCGTTGAGAGGCATGTTTCAAGCATGAGAGGCCCGCAAGGGCCTTACTAGCTTATTGCATGCCTTGAGTGATGTGTCCGTGTTAACGAAAGAAGGTTGTCAAGAGTATACGCCAAAGGACAGTGACAGTTGTGTGATTGGGGAAGTAGTGCGGGTGTCAGCTTGTTTGAGTTCGTCAGGGTAATGGAGGATCACGTTTCCTGTAGTTAAAATCGTAATTCTGGATTTTGCTGCATTGGTTTTGATCCTCCATTTTTGTTCCCTGATTGGCTATCATTGTCAAACTCATTTTGAGTTTTAGGTGTGAGGTATCTATAATTGGCATGAGTGATTAGTGTGTATGTCGGTCTGACATAGGACTAGTGTGATGGAGTTGTGGTATATAAGGTGTTGGAATGTCGTTAGTGTATAAAAATGTAGAGGGTAGGGAGGAAGGACAGATCCCTGGGGTACTCCAGCATTTAGTGTGAAGTAGTCAGAGTAAACACTCTTGGAATTTGATTCCCTGAGTACGGCGTCTAGGGAAGTTGCAGAGGAGGTTTTACGGGTATTGAGAGGGAGGTTGAAGTTACGAGCAGAGTTTGTTACCTTGAGCCCCTCACGTTGACACAGTGTTCAAAAGCTTTTTGCAAACGTCTTTGAAAAAAGGGCTGTCCTGTTTCTTTGTTTTGTGTTTATGTGTGATGTAGTTGAGATGATGTTAATGGCATCTGTGTGGATCTGTGTGATTCTGAGCCAAGACTGGCCATCTGAAGTAGGAATTATGATTCCAGGTATCTGCGAAGGCGATGATTAATGAGTTTTTCAAGACGTTTTCCTAAGTTCGAGGAGGCTGATAGGGGCGATAGTTTTCTAGGGTCAGATGGTCTTTATTGGGTTTAGGAAGGGTTAGCAGTAGCAGCTTTGAGAGGGAGGGAAGGGAAGTATCCAGAGGCAGGGAGGGCATTGTGGGGTTTGTGTGTAGGCAGTAATGATAGGTCAGGTAGGTGGTTTCAGGATAATATGGTTTAGGCCAGAGGCCCGGGAGCCTTTGGAGGACGGTTGTCTGAGGGAGAGTTTTAATGGTCAGTGTTGGTGAAAGGGAGTGTCGAGTTTCTTGGTGGAGGAAGGGGTCTAGATGTATGTGGCTGTCTGGTGTTGTTTCTTGGGTGTGTGCAGTGTGTACCGTGTTCTACGTTCTGAATGTGTTGAATATCGTTTGGGTGAGGTGTGTGTAGCGTGGAGGACTGTTCTCCCAGATGTGTTTGAGATGTTGTGGTGGCAGCCTGTGGGTCTGTTGATGTGTGTGTTGTTGTGGGTGAAAGTGTTTGAATTTGTTGGTGGGAAAGTATGTTGCCTCTGATTTTTTGATAAAGTTTCCAGAAGGCTTTAGTGTTTTTAAACACGACTGCCTGTCGCTTGTTGTATTAGTCGTGACCAGTGATTTGTTTGTGGTCTAGAGTCTAGGCTGTGTAAAATGTTGTTTCTAAGTAAGTGAGATTAATCGGACTTGATTAAATCTATGTGTGTGGTAGAGGAAGCGGTAGGTCTGGGTAGCAGATAAATTAGTCTTCTTGTTTTCTGAGTGACGGTTTGAAGGAAATAACGAGTGTTGTGAGTTTTCTTTGTATTGCGTGTTGCTGCTTGTGTAATGGTGTCCTGATGATAGATCAAGTTGAGTATCGATGTCAGAGATAGGTTGTTGTTGTATTATCTAATAGGTGAAGGTAATATTGTCCTATGTGTTGTTTGATATAAGAATCCATGTCAGCGTTCTTGTGTAGGGAGAATGAAGGTGTGGTTGGAATGAGGCTAGGGTTGGAGGAGAAAGTGGTCTGTAAGATGAGGGATGTGATCAGAGCCCTATACTGTATTGTGTCGAATGGTATATAATACCGACAAGATGAGAGTAAGACCCATAGTGCAACATCTGGGTAATCTTATTGTAGGTCGTTTCGCCATCCGTGGATTTATCAATACAAATTCCAGGACACAACTTGAGACAGTAGAACTATGTACAGAAGTTGAGGTAATCAGTCCCTCAAAACCTAGAGTAGGTGCGAACCAGCACCATAGTGTGCGCGATTCTGAAGCAGAAGAAAGAATTTCCTGGCGCCTTATATAGTAACGTCAGGTTGAAGCTGACGAGGGCATATTCACTGGTAGGCGGGATTCCCAGTGGAAGTGGTCCTTCCAAAGAGATGGGTTAGTTGTATCAGTATGTAGTGGTAGTTGTGTAAGGTTAGGTACATGTCCTCAGAATTAAGAGTCCATGATGTTGCAGTGTCTGACAAGTTGTGTACGAATGGTATACTGTACATTCTACAAGATTGATGGACTGAACACATCGACTCCAGGCTGAGGGACTGATTACCTCAAACTCTTCCTCTCCCTACGCCTTTCTACTTTGTATTGGACTGATGAAGCCACTGTGTGGCGAAAAGTTTCCTGAATAAAGATTCCCGTATGTTTCATAAGTGTCTCAATCTTCAAACCCCACTCGTTCTGTGGTTTATACTGTCTGGATTCTTATCCTTTACAACTGTACAACACCTTCACCTCCCAAGTAAAGTCATATATTTAGCCTCCAAGAGGCATAACCTCCTGTTCGTGGTAATTTCACAAAGTCAGCGCACGGTCTGCCCTATTCACCTTTTCCAAATTAGTTAAGTTGTCCCCCCAGAGCTCTGCTGTAAGCTAGTTTAAACCCCCAGACAAGTTACTGACCTCTCCCTCCACTGAACCACCCACAACTTTGACTTTCAATCCTGGTAGACTCAAGGTTTATACCACTCATTTCATGTATACATAAGAGCATGAGGAGGAACACTGCAGAAGGCCTACTGGCTCATACTAGGCAGGTCCTAACAGTCCTAACATCGTCTCCTCCAACACCTAGACGATAGTATTGTTGAAAATGGTGTAAAATACCGACAACTTGATAATTAAGACTTGTAACAGTTGGGTATGTGCAAGAATGGTATATAATACCGACAAGATGAAATTAAGACACTTGTGCAACATCTGGGTATCTTGTTAGGTAAGACACATATGCAACAGTTAGGTATCTTTATTTCGAAACGTTTCGCCTACACAGTAGGCTTCTTCAGTCGAGTACAGAAAGGTTGATAGAAGCAGAAGATACTTGAAGACGATGATTACATCGTCTTCAAGTATCTTCTGCTTCTATCAACCTTTCTGTACTCGACTGAAGAAGCCTACTGTGTAGGCGAAACGTTTCGAAATAAAGATACCTAACTGTTGCATATGTGTCTTACCTAACAATCTGTCGGTATTTTATACCATTTTAATGTTCATCTGGGTATCTTTATTGTAGACGTTTCGCCATCCAGTGGCTTTATCAATACAAATTCTAGGACATAACTTGAAGACAGTAGGACTATATACAGAAGATGAGGTAATCAGTCCCTTAACCTAGGAGTAGGTGCGAAGAGCACCGTAGTCTTGGAGATTCTGAAGCAGAAGGAAGGAGCCTGGCGCTTAAATAGTAACATCAGGTGTAGAACGAGGGCTAGTCCGGGTAGGGGGGTTCCCCGGGGAAAGTAGGCCCTTTCCCAAAGAGATGGGTTAGTTGTAGAAGTAGTTGTCGTAGTCGTGAAGGTTATGTCTTCAAGTTATGTCCTAGAATTTGTATTGATAAAAACCACAGATGGCCAAAAAGTCTACAATAAAGATACCCAGATGTTTCCCTGTTCTTAATTTATCAACGTTGGGGTTTCTTCATTGTTGAAACGTTTGCCCACCAGTAGACTTGTCAAAAACAGAGGCAGCATAGAAAAACATGCAATCAGTCCCTCAAAATTGGGAAAAAATATTTTAGGTGGTCGTCCACAGTCTAGAGATAATAGGGGACTGACCCCCCTCAAATACTTTTTTTTCCCAAGGTGATGGACTGATAATCATTTTTTTCTTATACTGCTGCCTCTGTATTTGAATGAAGAAGCCTACCGTGTAGGCGAAACTTTCATCAATAAAAGTATCCAAATGTTCCGTGTGAATAATCACACCAAAAAAAACACACATACGAGACAACTTGTGCGACGTTTGGGTCCGACTGTCACCTAACCCGATCTCCAACGAGAATGACCCTTTAAGAATAAGACACCCCAAGGGTGAGGGACTGATTACCTCATCTTTTTTATTAGTTCTACTGTCTTTAAACACATATGTTCAAGAATCTGTTTGAAAAAGCCTCTGGATGGGAAACGTCTACAAAAAAGATACCCAGTGCTCCTGTCTCAGTTTTCACTTGTTAAATTGGCAATTTTTATTGGGGGAAACTTTTTTTCGCCAGCAGTCATTTTTTCGTCCAACACAGGAAGGGGATGGAGAGAGGAGGAGAATGGCCCCTTACCTGTCCCATTCACCATAAACCCAACTTGAGAAACCTCATAACGCCGTTTCGACCCCTCCTGGAACATGTCAAACCACAAGGGTCTAGGATGGAGCGAACATCACCAAAGGTACTCCCGAAGCGCGGGTTTTTTGAAGGGGGGGTAAAACTGTCCCAGTCTGGTGTTGGCATTCACTCGTTCCATTACCATTCCTACGACGAAACATCATCATTCTATTTATCGCTGTGTTACACCTTTTCCACACAAACAAACACATCCAAACACAACACACACAAACACACACAACACACACACAACACACCCACCACCACACACACACCACACACACACCACCCCACACACACACACACCGGATTCTCCCTGGGTCCTTAGAAGGGAAACAGAGACACTGTGTGTCCCCTAACCACAATCTTAAAACATCCCTCGAAAATGGGAAACTTCGGGTACAAAAGTGGCAAATGTAGTTCCTTTTTTAAGAAAGGGGGACAAACAAGGCACAAACTACAGACCAGGTCACGACGGTATAGTATGCAAATATGGAGAACATTATAGAAAAAATTGGGGGCACCTGGAACGGAACAAGATTAAAAAAATTTAACAACCAGCAAGGATTCACGGAAGGCAAATCCGTGTTCCCAAACCTCCTAAAGTTTTAGACAAGGAAACAGAAAAAAAGACACGAGGGGGAAAGGGGTGGGTTGGCTGCTTTTTTCTTGGCTTGCAAGGGGGCTTCGCCAGTTCCTCACAGGATAGTGCAAAAGCAGAGGTGGGAATAAAATTTGGAAGGGCCGCCGGGAAAGAGAATATTTGACAGGGAGGCAAAAAAATCGGGTTTAAAGAGATGAGGGTTCACCAAATGGGCGCCTGTGACGATCGGGTTCCACGGGGTCGTCCTAGGCCATTGTTTTTTGGTATATGTAAATGACATGATGGAAGGGATAGACTCAGAGGTGTCCCAGTTTGCAGATGTAAAGTTAATGAGAAAAATTTAAAAATCGATGGGATCGGGGGTCCAAGGAGCCGGGACAGGCGGACCAGTCCGGAACTGGCTATCGAATTTAAAACAGCCCAAAAACAAATCTGAAGATCGGGGGAAAGGGGAAAGAAAACCCCAAGTATAGGCTAGGTGGCCAAAAACTGCAAACCTCATCAATGAGAAAGATTTGGGGTGAGTATAATCCGGCATGTTCCGGGGCACACATCAACCAGTAATTCTGCAACATATGGGGCCTGGGAAACCTGAGAATGGTTCCCAAATCCCCGGTAAAAAATCGTTCAAAAATGTACACCGTGTACTCAGGGCCCCCTACTGAAGTATCGCCCAGTTTGGGAACCCCCCCCTGGTAAGCATGTTAAGAATTAGAGAAATGCAAAGATTTGCAACAAGGTGTTCCAGAGCAAAGGGGAAAAGCCCCACGAAGAAAGGTTAAGGGAAACAGGCTGCGACACTGAGGACAAGAAGGGTTTTGGGGAGACACGTAACGACTACAAAATATTCGAGGAAAAGATGGGACAAGAAACAAGGGGGGCACAATTGGAACTGAAGACCCCAGGGGGTCAAAGGGGAAATTAGAATATTTCTTTAGTCACAGTTTTCAGGAAGTGGGTAGTCTGGAAAGTGATGTAGTGGAGGCAGGATCCACACATATATAGCTTTAAGAAGAGGTATGATAAAGCTCATGGAGCAGCAAAAGTGACCTAGTATCAACCAGTGAAGAGACGGGGCAAGGAGCTGTGAATCGACCTCTGCATCCCCAATAGGCGAGTACAAACACTAAACCTTTTTATCCCTCATTTTGATGCTGCACTGCAATTTTACACATTTTTCCGACATATCCCAAGTTTTACCTACAATATTCATATACATATCAGAGCTGATGCCATCAGGAAGCACAACGAGCCAGATATTAAACACAATGACGTTGAATAATACAGGGAGACCCAAAAGTCTGGACACACAGGCGAAATTGCATTTTTGTAATAATTATACGATAATTTTAATGAATATCTACAACATGTCGACCATTAGCGATGCAATGTTCAACGAGCTTTGCAAGATTCACATCAACACGTTGCAATAATTCCGGTAACTGAGGGAATTATTTCCCGTGTCCAGACTTTTGGGTCTCCTTTTATTACACTGGAAGAATGTGGACAGAGAAAGTAGAGCTTTGTAAATAGTCCGTGTCGGATCGAAACGTCGTCGAAAGCTCCTCTGTGCTCTGTAAAAGCGATAGAGCTTTGAAAAAGAGCTTTTAAAAATAATTAAGAGCTTTGTAATAGAAATCTGAAAAGCAGTTTAACTTTGGAAAAGTAGGAGAGCTTTGTAGTGTGAAAAGTAAAGAAAGCTCTGAAACAGTAACAGAGCTTAGAAGAAAGCGTGTAAAAAAAGCTCTACTTAGAACTAGAGGCTTCTTCTTCAGAGAGAGGAGAGAGAGAAGAGAGAGAGAGAGAGAGAGAGAGAGAGAGAGAGAGAGAGAGAGAGAGAGAGAGAGAGAGAGAGAGAGAGAGAGAGAGAGAGAGAGAGAGAGAGAGAGAGAGAGAGGAGAGAGAGAGAGAGAGAGAGAGAGAGGAGAGAGAGAGAGAGGAGAGAGAGAGAGAGAGAGAGAGAGAGAGAGAGAGAGAGAGAGAGAGAGAGAGAGAGAGAGAGAGAGAGAGAGAGAGAGAGAGAATATTGACTCCCTTCTGCTACAACACAACTGTCAACATATTATAATTGTTGGTGACCTCAACCAGCACCTTATACAGAGGGACTTTGATGAACTTCTTGCAGTGTTTGACATGAGAAACTTTGTTGATTTCCCTACTCATATCTCTGGCTCCTCCCTTGACCCAGTAGTGAGTGATCTGGCAGAAGGCATAGTCACTTGTCAACCCCTCGGCTACGTTGGATCGTCTGACCACAAGGCTGTTTTTACCACACTTAAGATCCCAACAGAACGAGGTGAGGAGTCCACACGCACAACCTGGCTATGGGAAAGAGGTAATTGGCCAGCCCTTTGCTCTGAGCTCGCCACCACCGACTGGAATGGTCTTCTCCAGGGGGATGTTGACAACCAAGTGAAAGCCTTCACTGGACACATCCTTAATCTGCAACAAGAACACATTCCTCACCGGCAATATGTGACAAAGCCTACAGATCAGCCTTGGTTTGGCTTTCGTTGTAGAGAGGCTGCTACTGCTAAGTACAAAGCATGGCGAAGGTATAAGAGACATCCTACCACCTATAACAGGAACTTGCACATGCAAGCCTGTAGGCATATGGGTGATGTTCAAAAGTGGGCCATTGCTAAATGGGAGTGGACACTAAAAAAAAGTTAGCATCAGGTAGGGTAGGGTCCAAAACCTGGTGGTCCCTGGTCAAGGACAGACAAGGTTATCTACCTGATGAACTTTTTTCCACCTCTAAATCGACAGGATGGACCACCTCTACTAGTAGTCAAGAGAAGCGGACCTCTTTGCTGAACACTTTGCTACCAAAATGCAAGTTCCTGATCCAGCAAGGGACCCTCCCTTGGGTAGCTGCAAGAACTAAAGTCAAAACTGTCAGTGGTGACAAAAAGGCAGGAGGAGGTGCATTTCCTCTTAAATCACTTGACCAAGAAAAGGCTGTGGGCCCAGACAAGTTGAGCCCAAGATTGTTGAGAAGATGTGCAGACGCTAGCAGCACCTCTAAACTCGCATCTTTCAGCACTGCCTAGTACAGTGTAAATGGCCCTCTCCATGGAAAGAAGGGAAATGTAGTCCCTGTTCACAAAAAGAAGAGCAGAGCAGAAATCAGCAAACAGGACCAGTGTCACTCCTGTCAAACACTGGGAAGATCCTTGAAACAATTATCTCAAGACAAATGACAGATTTTTTTGACTACCACTCACTACTTTGTGATCGTCCCAAAATGGCTTCAGGGAAAAGGTTACTCTGCTGCTGATCTGTTGCTAAACCTCTCCACTAAGTGGCACCAGTCATTGGATGAATCCCCAAAGTCAGCTGTGTGGTAGCACTGACATTGCGGGCGCTTTCGACCGGGTGTGGCACCAGGGCCTCTTAGCAAAACTTCAAGCACTGGGAATTGCAGGCCTACGCTATGTCTCCTCATGATTACCTTCATGGTAGATCTCTAAGTGTAGTCCTCAAGGGAACGGAACCCAGCAAGGCATCCTATTGGGGCAAGCGTTCCACAAGGAAGCGTGCTGGGTCCACTGTTATGGAATGTCTCCCTTCAAACGCCCCTTCTTCATCTCATCCCAGAATCACATGCATATGCAGACGACTGTACACTGACATTCACTTATCCAAGAGAAGAAATGCCACTGCTCTAAGCTACATCAATCACCAGCTGAGAGCTATATCAGTTTGGGGGAAATAGATGGCAAGTAACTTTTTGCACCTGAGAAAACGCAAATGATGATCGTCTCTAGGCACCATGATGGAAAATGCTGGCGCAGTAGTAAGGATGAATGGGAGGATTTTGGCACCTGGAGAAGAAGTTGATATCCTTGGGGTGAAATTTGACTCCAAACTAACCATGAAGAACCATGTTGTAAATCTTGCAAACAAGGCAGCCAGGAAGCTTACAGCACTTCGCCGTATCTCGCATCTGCTTGACAGTAGGGGTTGCAAGATCCTGTACGAGGCACAAGTACGCTCACACCTTGAGTATGCTCCACTTTCTTGGTTTGCCTGCCCCCCCTCTCATCTGCGACTGCTGGACAGAGTAGAGAACAGAGCAAGACTCTCACTCTCGCCTGGACCCATCCTGGATAGATCTGTCATTTCAGCAGAGCCTTCAACATAGGAGGGATGTGGGTTTGGGCCCTTTCTGTTATTACAAGGGCCAATATTGTCAAAATACCACACTTGGATCCAAATTCGAGGACAGCGTGAAACAAGCTTTTATGCCACAAGAAAGGGCGAAAGCAGCAACTTCCATCTGGCTGTACCCTTCTCCAGAACATCACTCCATCTGAGATCATTCATACCCAGGATGACTAAGTATGGAACACATTCGTACAGCATAATGATATCAACGAGATAAAGTCAGTTGATCAAATGAAAATGCTGGCCCACAGATGGCTCCAACTTCATCCTGTCCCGTACTTGTATGTCTCATAACAATAAAAATGCTTTTAAATGAGCTGATGTAGGGAACAGCTCTTAGCTTGCCAATAAAGTTAGGAATCCTTAACCTGTAATATAGCTGTCAATAAAGCTAGGGATCCTTAACCTTGTCAAACCCTGTGTAAAAAAAAAAAAAAAAAAAAAAAAAAAAAAGAGAGAGAGAGAGAGAGGCAGAGGCTGGTTCTTTATACCTGTCTCCACACACCTGTGTTGCGCCCTACTTTACCAGGTGCCAGATCAACCAGACTGTGATTTTTATGTGGGGCAGAGGGCCACCAGCAGCAACAACCTGGTTAACCAGGTTAGCACCAGACGAGCCTGGCCCATGGCCGGGCTCCGGGAGTAAAAAGACTCTCGGAACTCGTCAATGATATATCTGGTGAAGTGGTGGCATCCACACGGGCTGCCCACTAACATTCCTGCCAGGGATGGCAAACTAAGTGGAAAAATGCAAGGAACGGTATCAGCACAGCGCGTCAGATGGTGGTCGGCAGCTCTGATGTAAACATCAGTCAAACGGGTGACTGTCAACTGTCGTCAGCAATTGAAATGTGACTGTTTTAAGTGACCCGCAAGCAGTTGACGTAAGGTAATGTATGGTACCATAAGGCAAAATAATGTAACGTAACATAAGGTAACTTAAGGTAATGTAAGGTAACGTAAGGTGATGCAACGTAAGGTAATGTAAGGTAATGTAACATAAGGTAATGTAAGGCAATGTAAGGTAGCGTAAGGAAATGTAAGGTAACGTAACGTGGCCTAACGTAACTTAGAAATGTGCTGAAAACTTCGTGATAAAGATGACAGGTATCTGGAGGAAGACTTGGTCGTTCAGGCTCCTCTTATGCTTCTTAATTCTCTAATGTATCCAACATTAGAAGGTCTGGTCTGAGACCAGAACCCTGGGGAAGATAATACCCAGAACCACTAACACTTTACAACACTAGAAGGTCTGGTCTGAGACCAGAACCCTGGGGAAGATAATACCCAGAACCACTAACACTTTACAACACTAGAAGGTCTGGTCTGAGACCAGAACCCTGGGGAAGATAATACCCAGAACCACTAACACTTTACATTAGAAGGTCTGGTCTGAGACCAGAACCCTGGGGAAGATAATACCCAGAACCACTAACACTTTACAACACTAGAAGGTCTGGTCTGAGACCAGAACCCTGGGGAAGATAATACCCAGAACCACTAACACTTTACAACACTAGAAGGTCTGGTCTGAGACCAGAACCCTGGGGAAGATAATACCCAGAACCACTAACACTTTACAACACTAGAAGGTCTGGTCTGAGACCAGAACCCTGGGGAAGATAATACCCAGAACCACTAACACTTTACAACACTAAAAGGGTCTGGTCTGAGACCAGAACCCTGGGAAGATAATACCCAGAACCACTAACACTTTACAACACTAGAAGGTCTGGTCTGAGACCAGAACCCTGGGGAAGATAATACCCAGAACCACTAACACTTTACAACACTAGAAGGTCTGGTCTGAGACCAGAACCCTGGGGAAGATAATACCCAGAACCAGTAACAGATAAATGTCTTCTAAAATTTATTTCCTCACTTCCTTTCAACCTGTCTTCTGGTTTTCGTCCTCTGAACAGTCAGAAAACAAACCAGGTGGTGCCTGCCTGCCCCCCCCCTCTCTCCTCTCTATCTCTCCCCCCCTTGTGTGTGTGTACACTCAACTTATTGTACTCACCCAATTGTGGTTGAAGGGATTGATTCACAGCTCCTCGCCCCACCTTTTCACTGGTCGCTACTAGGTCACTCTCCCTACTCCATGGGCTTTATCATATCTCTTCTTAAAGCTATGTATGGATCCTGCCTACATCACTCTCCAGACTGTTCCACTTCCTGACAACTCTATGGCTGAAGAAATACTTCCTAACATCCCTGTGACTTATCCGAGTTTTCAACCTCCAGTTGTGACTCCTTGTTCTTCTGTACTGAATTAAAGAAGTCACTGCCCGGCGAAACGTTTCCTCAATAAAGATTCCGAAATGTTGAGGAAGTGTCTCATTCTTCAAGACAGTTTCTTGCCATAGATGGCCTCAGGGGTTGATGAATATGTTTCAAGAAGAATAAGATGCGTACGTATAAGAAAGAACAGGGACGCGAACCGTGGTGCTGAATGGTAGCAGGTCCAGCACTATGCCACTGGAGTACGAGGTTTACAATGTAAGAACATAGGAATACTGCTGTAGGCCTACTGGCCCAAGTTAGGCAGGTTCAACTCTCACCCACTCGTGTACCTGTCTAACGCAGCACTACTGTTATACATGAATGGTATACAATACCGACATGATGAAGAATTAGACATTCACATCTGGGTAACTATTTGTAGACGCATCGCCATCCAGCGGCTTTATCACTATATTACAATGACATAACGGGAAGACAGTAGAACTATACAGAAAAGACGAGGTAATCAGTCCCTTAGCCCTAGAGTTGAAGAGCACCGTAGTGTTGAATCTGAAGACTCCAAGACTACGGTGATTTTCACCAACTCCGAGGCTGAGGGACTGATTACCTCATCTTTTGTATATAGTTCTACTGTCTTCCCATTATGTCCTTGAATTTGTATTGATAAAGCCACTGGATGGCGAAACTTCACGTTATTCCAGACTATGGAGCAAAACTCTTCTCCAGGCTGAGGGACTGACCACCTCAAAACTACGTCTTCAAGGGTGATGGACTGATGGCATCGTGTTTACATCTGTACTGCTTCTGCTCACTCTTCTGTACTTGACTGAAGAAGTCTACTGTGTAGGCGAAACATTTCGTAATAAAGATACCCAACAGCTGCACACGTATCTTAATCTACAACTTGTCGGTATATTTTCAACAATCAGAGAGTGAGTCACACTAGCGAGTCTTCAGGTGAACTCTTAAGATAAGTGATGATAGAGGATGCTAAATTAATATTTATCTAAGATACATCTCTGACTGCCCTCACAGACGAGCCAAGTGTACACAAAACACAGTCAACTAACTGTCGATGGAAGAAGCCAGTAACCAGGACTGGCCTGGGACCTGCTTTCCACCTGACTTCTGCCACTATGTATATTCGTTCTTAGTTATCTCTATATTGGTCCAGTAGGAGACTTGGACCTTCCTAGCATGGGCCAGTAGGTGACTTGGACCTTCCTAGCATGGGCCAGTAGGTCTGCTGAAGTGCTCCTTCCTTATGTTCTTATAAGAATGGAGGAACGCTGCAGCAATCCTAATGGTCCATACAAGGCAGGTCCTTATCAAAAGCTATAGGCACTACCTACTTCCACTAGTGGTTTTGTCCACTGGTGACTCTGCCTACTACTGCTCCACCTCCTCTATCATCAGTATATAAGCCCCATCTCCGCGAACATGCTGCACGTTCGGAGGGACTGATTACCTCGAACTCATATACCACCTTTCTCTGTACTGGACTGAAGAACTGGCTGGCAAAATGTTTCCAGAATCAAGATAGCCAAATGTTGCACGAAAGTCTTATTTATCAACCTCTTGCAATACTGCATCAAAAGGGAACAAGTATACTACAAAGTATATTGTCAACCTCTTGTAAAATCAATCAAGTATACATGTCAGTCGTCACGTAAGATCACAGACCCTGAGCTGCTTTGGGGATTAGTGTGGACGGTTACAAAGCCATGGCTTGCTTTTGCACGGTTTTAAGATCTGAGGTTGGGGTATTGAAGGAGGAAGTCCTGCTTCTCCAGGAGGAGATTAGGAGGCTGAAGGTCCACCTGAATGGGTCTGGGAGTGTGAGGTGGCTGGAGTGGTTGAGAGGAATGAGGCTTCTAGCAGTGAGGTGCAGTCTGTCACTCGCTGCAAGGAGGCTGTAGGTGGGATGGTAGTAACGGCTACCAGCAGTGAGGTGCAGTCCAGCACCTGCTACAAGTGGCGAGTGGTTCCCAGTAATGGGAGGAGCATCAAAATAAGGAATCGTTTCTCTGTTCTTCAGGATGAATGTACTTCAGTGGCCAGTGAAAGTAAGACTACTACTGCCCCTGCTAATAGAGGTAAGCACATTCTTGTGGTTGGTGACTCGCAGGTAAAATATATGGACTGTGCTTTCTGTAATAGGAGTAAGATGAGAGATAGTGTGTGCTTCCCTGGAGCTGGTGTTGGTGACAGTCAACAGGTTGGGTAATATGTCAGGTAATGGGAACAAGCCCATTATCTGTCTCAGTGCTGGAGGAAATGATATTGGGAAGGGTAGGAGAGAAGAGCTGCTAGATAAGTACAGGTCAGCTATAGATTTAAGTAAGTCTAAGGGAGGGGTCCCAATCATATGTAGCATCTTGCCTAGAAGGGGAGTGGGCAATGAATGGCTGTCTAGGGCAATTGGTGTAAATTGCTGGCTAGACATACTGCAAGGAACTTGCAATCCCATTCATTGACAACTGGGACAACTTTTATGGCAAACATTATATGTATGCAAGGGATGGGGTGCATCTCTCTGGGGCAGGGGTGGTAGCACTTGCAAACTCGTTTGAGAGGGCCATTGGTGAAATGCCTAGGATTTTAAACTGATAGAAGATAGAGGTATGGGTTTGTGTGGGAAACAGGCAGGTTGCAACACTAGGGTTGAAAACAGTAAATGTATAAAAGACATTCATCATGAAGCTATAAATAAAGATAATAGATCAGGTCAGCAAACAAAGGGGAACAGTAGAGGGCAGCAAGGGACTAGCTTCCTTAAGGTTTACTATACTAATAGCAGGAGCGTAAGAAATAAGTTAGATGAGCTAAGATTAATTACAAGTGCAGGAAACGTATATTATTGCTATAACAGACCTGGCTCAATCTGAAGATAGAGAGATGCCTTCTGAATGTCACATACAAGGCTATAAATTATTTCACACTGACAGGGTCAACAGGAAGGGTGGTGGAGTAGCGATGTGTGTCAGAGACAATTTAAATTGTTGTGTTAGACAAGATATAAAATTAGAAGTGTCAGCCACTGAATCTGTTTGGTTACAGCTTCTCGAGGGCCATGGAAAACTAATTTTGGGTGTGATTTACAGGGCCCCCAAATCTTGATAGGGAGTGCAGTAAACTTCCATGGGACATAATTCGTAAGGCATCTACATACGAAAATGTTGTGCTAATGGGAGATTTCAACTATAGACAGATTGACAGAAGCAATTTGACAGGAAATTTAGAGTCAAGTGACTTTCTTGATACGATTCAGGATTTTTTTTAAAAAAGTTTGTGACAGAACCAACTAGAGGAAATAGCCTGCTTGACTTGGTTCTTGCCAGCAGGGAAACACTAATTAGTAATCTTAAGGTTAATGATGAGCTTGGGGAAAGTGATCACAAATCACTCAGTTTTAATATATCATGGAATTCCCCTCATAATGGCAATCAAGTCTCTGTCCCTGACTTCTGCTTGGCTGATTTCATAGGACTGAAAAATTACTTAGGTGGGCTGAAATGGAATGATCTGACTATGGGTCAGGTAGGTGGTGATGACTGCCGATATGACGCTTTCCAGGGCATAGTTCTAGTTGCTCAGACAATTTATGTTCCAAACAGGGAAATCAGATCAAACAAAAATGATCCTAAATGGATGAACAATAGATTAAAACATCTAATTGGTCAAAAGAGAAGCATATATAGGCAAATTAAAAGAGGAGAGGGGCAATTAACAAATCAATATAGTATTCAGTTAAAGAGAGAAATAAAAAAGGGAATAAGAAAAGCAACAAGAGATTATGAGGTTAAAGTTGCAAGAGAATCGAAGACTAACCCAAAAGGATTCTTTCAGGTATACAGAAGTAAGATCAGGGACAAGATAGCCCCACTCAAAGGTTACTCGGGTCAGCTTACGGCCAGTGATAAGGAAATGTGTAGAATTTTTAACACATACTTCCTCTCAGTTTTTACACAGGAAGATACTAGCGATATTCCAGAAATAATAAATTATGTAGAACAGGACAATAATAGACTATGCACGATTAGGGTCACAACTGACATGGTCCTTAGGCAAATAGATAAATTAAAACCCAACAAATCCCCAGGCCCTGATGAACTGTACGCAAGGGTTCTAAAGGATTGTGAAGAGGAGCTTAGCAAACCTTTGGCTAATCTTTTCAACATATCACTACAAACTGGCATGGTGCCAGATAAGTGGAAAATGGCAAATGTGACCTATTTTCCAAGCAAGTGACAGGTCCTTAGCTTTAAACTATAGACCAATAAGCCTAACCTCCACAGTGGGAAAATTTATGGAATCAATAAATGTCGAGGCAGTTCGTAGTCACCTTGAAAACCATAAATTAATCAATGAATCTCAGCATGGTTTTACAAAGGGGCGTTCCTGCCTTACAAATTTATTACCTTTTTTCACTAAGGTATTTGAGGAGGTAGATCATGGTAATGAATATATTGTGTATATGGACTTCAGTAAAGCTTTTGACAGGGTCCCACATCAGAGACTATTGAGGAAAATTAAGGCACATGGAATAGGAGAAATTTTTTCCTGGACAGAGGCAGGGTTGACAAATAGGCAGCAGAGAGTTTGCATAAATGGGGAGAAATCAGAGATGGGAAGCGTCACGAGGGGTGTTCCACAGGGGTCAGTGTTGGGCCCCCTGTTGTTCACGATCTACATAAACGACATAGGTGAGGGCATAAAGAGCGACATAAGCAAGTTTGCCGATGACACCAAAATAGGCCGTCGAATTCATTCTGACGAGGACATGAGAGCACTCCAGGAAGATTTAAGAACATAAGAACATAAGAACGAAGGAACACTGCAGAAGGCCTACTGGCCCACGCGAGGCAGGTCCAAGTCTCCTACCGGCTTAAGCCAATGCACCCAACCTAGTCAGGTCAGGTCACATTGACTTAAGGGAGGAACACGGCAACCGACCTGTTAGCACAAGCTATCAGGTCTAACTCACACCCACCCACATCTACTCATGTATTTATCCAACCTATTTTTAAAGCTACACAACGTTCTGGCCTCTATAACGGTACTTGGGAGTTTGTTCCACTCATCCACAACTCTATTACCAAACCAGTACTTTCCTATATCCTTCCTGAATCTGAATTTTTCCAACTTAAAACCATTGCTGCGAGTCCTGTCTAGGCTAGATATTTTCAGCACACTATTTACATCCCCTTTATTTATTCCTGTCTTCCATTTATACACCTCAATCATATCCCCCCTAATTCTACGTCTTTCTAGAGAGTGCAGTTTCAGGGCCCTTAGTCTATCCTCATAGGGAAGGTTTCTGATACATGGGATCATCTTTGTCATCCTCCTTTGTACATTTTCCAGAGAATTTATATCCATTCTGTAATACGGTGACCAAAACTGTGCAGCATAATCTAAATGAGGCCTAACCAAGGATGTATAGAGTTGAAGAACAACCTGAGGACTCCTATTATTTATGCTTCTTGATAGACTGATGCAGTGATCGGAGAAGTGGCAGATGCAGTTTAATATAGACAAATGCAAAGTTCTAAATGTTGGACAGGACAATAACCATGCCACATATAAACTAAATAATGTAGATCTTAATATTACAGATTGCAAAAAAGATTTAGGAGTTCTGGTTAGCAGTAATCTGAAACCAGGACAACAGTGCATAAGTGTTGGCAATAAAGCTAACAGAATCCTTGGCTTATCAAGAAGCATAAATAACAGGAGTTCTCAGGTTGTTCAACTCTACATATCCTTGGTTAGGCCTCATTTACATTATGCTGCACAGTTTTGGTCGCCGTATTACAGAATGAATATAAATGCTCTGGAAAACGTACGAAGGAGGATGACTAAGTTGATCCCATGTATCAGAAACCTTCCCTATGAGGATAGACTGAGGACCCTGAATCTGCACTCTAGAAAGACGAAGAATTAGGGGAGATATGACTGAGGTGTATAAATGGAAGACAGGAATAAATAAAGGGGATGTAAATAGCGTGCTTAAAATATCTAGCCTACAGAGGACTCGCAGCACTGGTTTTAAGTTGGAAAAACTCAGATTCAGGAAAGCACTGGTTTGGTAATAGAGTTGTGGATGAGTGGAACAAACTCCCAAGTACAATTATAGAGGCTAAAACATTGTGTAGTTTTAAAAATAAGTTAAATAAATACATGAGTGGGTGTGGGTGGGAATGAGTTGGGCCTGATTAGCTTGTGCTACTGGGTCAGTTGCAGTGTTCCTTAGGTGAATGTGACCTGACCTGACTAGGTTGGGTGCATTGGCTTAAGCTGGACCTGCCTCGCATAGGCCAGTAGGCCTTATGTCCTTCCTTATGTGCACTCAAAAGTGGTACAAGTGCACGAAAATACACACAAGTGGCCTGTTATCTCACAACATACATGTGTCTTTTCTCACTGAAATGACACCTTACGAGTTATATATATGGTGGAAGACTTCAAGACGACAGCGATCACAGAAATATCAAGTCACGTAAATTCTTACGGTGTAGTAGCTAGCATCAGTATAACAATTTTGATATTTGCAGTAGTTCTTGCTTCTGTAGAGCTGGCTAGTTGCTTTGAAACAAATTAAAGCTTGCTTTAGAGGTTCTCAAGGTCAAGAAAGTTTGTAAAAGTCGGATATTCAAAGTGAAGAATGGTTTCAAAGCTTTAATAAACTTTGTTCAAAGTTTCTCAAGGGCATGTTGAAAATGGCATAAAAGAAAGATTGCAAAGCTTTACTCTTTATCAGCTTACTTTAGAGGTTCTCAAGGTCAAGAAAGACTGCAAAGTTTACTTCAAAGATTCTCAGGTTTTACTAAGGAGTATGCTGCCGTTGACACATGTTGCTGCCTCTCCTACATCTACCCCAGCATTCCTCCAACTCTACCCCCAGCACTCCTCCAACAATCAACATCTACCCCAGCATTCCTCCAACATCATCTACCCCATTTGTAGAAATAATCAACTAAACTATAATCAACTTAACGTCTACGAGACTAACATAACTGTCTTAATGTGACACGATTCATGCTACTCCAGTTATCTCTGACTTGTTGGCTACCTCGTTAAAAGATCTGTTCTTGTTCTCTCTCCCTCTCCTTTCCTTCCCTTCCTTCCTTTCTCTCTCTCTCTCTCTCTCTCTCTCTCTCTCTCTCTCTCCCCCCCCTCCAACACAGTACAACAATACACACACAACAGTATTTAATTGCAAACGACAATTCAATAGAGCGAGTTATCTGTACCAGAGGCAACAGCAGCTGGATGGTTCATCAAAATCACCATCAGGCAGGCAGCAGCAACAGCCGGATGGTTCGTCAAAATCACCAGCAACAACCGGATAGCTCGTCAAAAATCACCAGCAACAGCCGGACGAAACTGCAACTTGTACTTACTTACACACACACACTCACACACTCTCTCACACTCACACTCACACTCTCACACTCTCTCTCACTCTCTCACTCTCTCACTCACAACCACACACACACTCTCCTCACACACACACACTCACACACCACACACACACTCTCACACACACACTCTCACACACACAACTCTCACAACACACACCTCTCACAACCACACACTCTCACACACACACTCTCACACCACACACTCTCACACACACACTCTCACACACACACCTCTCACACACTCTCACACACTCTCACTCATACACTCTCACTCATTACACTCACTTCACACACTCACTCATACCTCACACACACACTCACTCACACACTCTCACTCACACACACTCACTCACACACTCTCACTCACACACTCTCACACACTCTCTCACACACTCTCTCTCACACACTCTCTCACACACACTCTCTCACACACTCACACACTCTCACTCACACACTCTCACTCACACACTCTCACTCACACACTCTCACTCACACACTCTCACTCACACACTCTCACTCACACACTCTCACTCACACACTCTCACTCACACACTCTCACTCACACACTCTCACTCACACACTCTCACACACACTCACAACACTCACCCCCTCTCACACACACACTCTCACTCACACACAATCACTCACACACAATCACTCACACTCACTCTCACTCACACATCACTCCACACTCACTCACACTCACTCACACTCACTCACTCACACTCACTCACACTCACTCACACTCACTCACACTCACTCACACTCACTCACACTCACTCACACTCACTCTCACTCACACTCACTCACACTCACTCACACTCACTCACACTCACCTCACTCAACTCACTCACACTCACTCACACTCACTCACACTCACTCACACTCACTCACACTCACTCACACTCACTCACACTCACTCACACTCACTCACACTCACTCACACTCACTCACACACACTCACACACACACACACACACACACACACACACACACACACACACACACACACACACACACACTCTCCACGGAATAGGAAGGATATGGATGGAGGACGTTGTCAGGTTTGTTCCTAGAATAGACATGGTAGCTCCAATTCCGCGGAACAAGAGCTTTTCACCAGAAACAAGGAAATCCACAAGGTTTGTGTCATATGTCTAAGAGGAACTGACGGGGTTGAGAGAGAGCTAAGCATTGGTGGCGATCCTCACCAGGTGGTGACGGCAGGTAGTACTACTCAGGCGAAGGCAGGCGGTTAGTACTACCCAGGCGAAGGCAGGCGGTTAGTACTATCCAGGCGAAGGCAGGCGGTTAGTACTACCCAGGCGTAGGCAGGCGGTTAGTACTACCCAGGCGAAGGCAGGCGGTTAGTACTACCCAGGCGAAGGCAGGCGGTTAGTACTACCCAGGTGAAGGCAGGCGGTTAGTACTACCCAGGTGAAATCAGGCAGGCAGTACTACCCAGGTGAAGGCAGGCAGGCAGTACTACCCAGGCGAAGGCAGGCAGGCAGTACTACCCAGGCGAAGGCAGGCAGGCAGTACTACCCAGACGAAGGCAGGCGGTTAGTACTACCCAGGTGAAGGCAAGCGGTTAGTACTACCCAGGCGAAGGCAAGCGGTTAGTACTACCCAGGCGAAGGCAGGTGGTTAGTACTACCCAGGTGAAGGCAAGTGGTTAGTACTACCCAGGTGAAGGCAGGTGGTTAGTACTACCCAGGTGAAGGCAGGTGGTTAGTACTACCCAGGTGAAGGCAGGCGGTTAGTACTACCCAGGTAAAGGCAGGCGGTTAGTACTACCCAGGTGAAGGCAAGTGGTTAGTACTACCCAGGTGAAGGCAGGTGGTTAGTACTACCCAGGCGAAGACAGGCGGTTAGTACTACCCAGGCGAAGGCAGGTGGTTAGTACTACCCAGGCGAAGGCAGGTGGTTAGTACTACCCAGGTGAAGGCAGGTGGTTAGTACTACCCAGGTGAAGGCAGGTGGTTAGTACTACCCAGGTGAAGGCAGGAGGTTAGTACTACCCAGGTGAAGGCAGGAGGTTAGTACTACCCAGGTGAAGGCAGGTTAGTACTACCCAGGTGAAGGCAGGTTAGTACTACCCAGGTGAAGGCAGGCGGTTAGTACTACCCAGGTGAAGGCAGGCAGGCAGTACTACCCAGACGAAGGCAGGCGGTTAGTACTACCCAGGCGAAGGCAAGCGGTTAGTACTACCCAGGCGAAGGCAAGCGGTTAGTACTACCCAGGCGAAGGCAGGTGGTTAGTACTACCCAGGTGAAGGCAAGTGGTTAGTACTACTCAGGTGAAGGCAGGTGGTTAGTACTACCCAGGTGAAGGCAGGCGGTTAGTACTACCCAGGTGAAGGCAGGTGGTTAGTACTACCCAGGTGAAGGCAGGCGGTTAGTACTACCCAGGTAAAGGCAGGCGGTTAGTACTACCCAGGTGAAGGCAAGTGGTTAGTACTACCCAGGTGAAGGCAGGTGGTTAGTACTACCCAGGCGAAGACAGGCGGTTAGTACTACCCAGGCGAAGGCAGGTGGTTAGTACTACCCAGGCGAAGGCAGGTGGTTAGTACTACCCAGGTGAAGGCAGGTGGTTAGTACTACCCAGGTGAAGGCAGGAGGTTAGTACTACCCAGGTGAAGGCAGGTTAGTACTACCCAGGTGAAGGCAGGAGGTTAGTACTACCCAGGTGACGGCAGGAGGTTAGTACTACCCAGGTGACGGCAGGAGGTTAGTACTACCCAGGTGAAGGCAGGAGGTTAGTAATACCCAGGTGAAGGCAGGCGGTTAGTACTACCCAGGTGAAGGAAGGGGGTTAGTACTACCCAGGCGAAGGCAGGAAGTTAGTACTACCCAGGTGAAGGCAGGTGGTTAGTACTACCCAGGTGAAGGCAGGCGGTTAGTACTACCCAGGTGAAGGCAGGCGGTTAGTACTACCCAGGTGAAGGCAGGCGGTTAGTACTACCCAGGTGAAGGCAGGGAGTACTACCCAGGTGAAGGCAGGAAGTTAGTACTACCCAGGTGAAGGCAGACAGTACTACTCAGGTGAAGGCAGGCAGTTAGTACTACCCAGGTGAAGGCAGACAGTTAGTACTACCCAGGTGAAGGCAGGGAGTACTACCCAGGTGAAGGCAGGAAGTTAGTACTACCCAGGTGAAGGCAGACAGTACTACTCAGGTGAAGGCAGGCAGTTAGTACTACCCAGGTGAAGGCAGACAGTTAGTACTACCCAGGTGAAGGCAGACAGTTAGTACTACCCAGGTGAAGGCAGACAGTACTACCCAGGTGAAGGCAGACAGTTAGTACTACCCAGGTGAAGGCAGACAGTTAGTACTACCCAGGTGAAGGCAGTTAGTACTACCCAGGTGAAGGCAGTTAGTACTACCCAGGTGAAGGCAGTTAGTACTACCCAGGTGAAGGCAGACAGTACTACCCAGGTGAAGGCAGGCAGTTAGTACTACCCAGGTGAAGGCAGGCGGTTAGTACTACCCAGGTGAAGGCAGGTGGTTAGTACTACCCAGGTGAAGGCAGGTGGTTAGTACTACCCAGGTGAAGGCAGGCGGTTAGTACTACCCAGGTGAAGGCAGGCGGTTAGTACTACCCTGGCGAAGGCAGGAGGTTAGTACTACCCAGGCGAAGGCAGGAGGTTAGTACTACCCTGGCGAAGGCAGGAGGTTAGTACTACCCAGGTGAAGGCAGTAGGTTAGTACTACCCAGGCGAAGGCAAGCAGTTAGTACTACCCAGGCGAAGGCAGGCAGTTAGCACTACCCAGGTCAAGGCAGGCAGTTAGTACTACCCAGATGGAGGGCAGCAGTGTGGTACTACCCAGATGGAGGGCAGCAGTGTGGTACTACCCATTTGGAGGGCAGCCAGGTGGTACTACCCAGGTGGATGGCAGCCAGGTGGTACTACCCAGGTGGAGGGCAGCCAGGTGGTACTACCCAGGTGGAGGGCAGCCAGGTGGTACTACCCAGGTGGTGGAGGGCAGCAGTGTAGTACTAGCCAGGTGGACAGCAGTGTGGTACTACCCAAAAGGTGGAGGGCAGTAGTGTGGTACTAGGCAGGTGGAGGGCAGCAGTGTGGTATTAGCCAGGCGGTGGAGGGCAGCAGTGTAGTACTAGCCAGGTGGTGGAGGGCAGCAGTGTGGTATTAGCCAGGTGGTGGAGGGCAGCAGTGTGGTATTAGCCAGGTGGTGGAGGGCAGCAGTGTGGTACTAGGCAGGTGGTGGAGGGCAGCAGTGTGGTACTAGCCAGGTGGTGGAGGGCAGCAGTGTGGTACTAGCCAGGTGGTGGAGGGCAGCAGTGTGGTACTAGCCAGGTGGTGGAGGGCAGCAGTGTGATACTAGCCAGGTGGTGGAGGGCAGCAGTGTGGTACTAGCTAGGTGGTGGAGGGCAGCAGTGTTGTACTAGCCAGGTGGTGGAGGGCAGCCAGATGGGCAGGACATATATGGAACCTTGAGGCTGCTCCACCTTTCCTCTCTACACCCACTAACATATCTTGCGAGATACCAGGAACTCCTGGCTCAAGCGGTAGCGCCTTCGGCTCACATATGAAGGACCTGGGTGCGATCCCGGGACAAGCAGAGACGTTGGCCATGTTTCCCAACACCTGTCACCCACGTTCACTTAATAGTAACTAGGTACCTAGGTGTTAGTCACCTTACACCTGCTGTCCCTGCTCACTCAGCAGTAAGTAGGTACCTGAGTGTTAGCTGACGGTGTGGGTGGCATTTTTCTCACACTTGAATTTACAGGCTAATAACTGTTATTCTGTCTCAGTTCATCTGAAAACCCAGCACTATCTGAGGTATACTGCCACCCCACCCCCAGGATGCCACCCACACCAGTCCACTAACACCCAGGCATTTCCTGCTAAGTTAACAGGGGCAGCAGGTGTCAGGAAACATGCCCAATGTTTCCACCCGTGCCAGGGATCGAACTACGGACCCTCAGTATATGAGCTGAGTGCGCTACCATCCGAGCCAGCGTGGATGTAAGACCGACGCGTTAGCTAACGCGTCGGTCTGGAGTTTTGATACTCTCTGGTCGCGGGTTCTAACCCCACCCGTGGTATGGTTTACTTCGATGACACTACCAGGTAGAGTTTCACTCATCCAATATTCTATGTCCAAACCAGTATTTTCCTATATCCTTTCTAAATCTAAATTTATCCAATCTGAATCCATTATTTCGAGTTCTTTCCTGAAGAGATATTCCGCAGAATCTTGTTTATATCTCCTGTATATATGGCCATCTTCACTTGTACACTTCAAAGTTTGTTTCCCTTCCTTCTACGTCTGGCTGGTGACTTACAGTCCCGGGTTATTAACCATCTAGGTTAGTCTCTTCAAAAGACGCCCAAATAACCTAATACCCATTAACGATTATATATACTTGTAGTTTTGGGACAAGCAAATATTTAATGATACAAAATTGTGCAGAAAAGTGCAGCAATGGTAATGTTGACATTCCTGAGCGTCCCAGCAAGGCTTCCGACAACACCAGCATGGGTTATAGGCGACATTAACTGCGCAACAGCATCTAGCAACGCCGTCATTATAAGAGGAAAAGTGATGGAAGTAGAGGTACGAATATAATCCTGGGTTTTTGCAATATATAAAAAAAAAAACATCAGTAAAAGTCGCATAAAAAGAGTGAAGTAAAGTAAACAAGAGTGTTGCCCACTTGTGGGTGTCAGTAATGGCGGCTGGGCCAGAATATGTTAATGTGCCAAGCACGTAGTACCCTCCCTCTCTCCCTTACTTCCTCCCTCTCTCTCTCTCTCCCTGCCTTCCTCCCTCTCTCTCTCCCTGCCACAGCATCTACTATCACCCCACAACACCTCCGTTAAAGAACAAAACGGCACAATATCGTGACTGGAACAACACACAAATAACTCTCATATAGGCGAAAGAAGCTTATGACGACGTTTCGGTCCGATTTAGACCATTTAAAACACAGTCATTGTAATAATCTGTATTTCTACAAGTACACGATAAAACTTCAACAAACCATAGTTGATATAAGTAACATACTACACAGAAACTCCCTCGTTATGCAGAGCATTTCCGGCAAATTAGGCCATACAGTATTACGCTGTAAGGCTTTCCGCAGTGATGCTGTAATGTTACTTAAGTCTATAGATAAATTCTGAATAGAATGTGAAAAAAGACTGAAACTGACTTCACCATGACAATAAATTGGCAGGGGAAAATATAATGTTGGTGATGATAGTATCATGTTAATGAGAGTATGTTGGTGATAGTAAGAGGATGGTGACGATGGTATGTTGGTGATGATAGTATCAGGATGGTGACGATGGTATGTTGGTGATAGTAACAGGATGGCGACGATGGTATGTTGGTGATAGTAAGAGGATGGTGACGATGGTATGTTGGTGATAGTAAGAGGATGGTGACGATGGTATGTTGGTGATAGTAAGAGGATGGTGACGATGGTATGTTGGTGATAGTAACAGGATGGTGACGATGGTATGTTGGTGATGATAGTATCAGGATGGTGACGATGGTATGTTGGTAATAGCAACAGGATGGTGACGATGGTATGTTGGTGATGATAGTATCAGGATGGTGACGACGGTATGTTGGCGATAGCAACAGGATGGTGACGATGGTATGTAGGTGATGGTAACAGGATGGTGACGATGGTATGTTGGTGATGATAGTATCAGGATGGTGACGATGGTATGTTGGTGATAGTAACAGGATGGTGACGATGGTATGTTGGTGATGATAGTATCAGGATGGTGACGATGGTATGTTGGTGATGATAGTATCAGGATGGTGACGATGGTATGTTGGTGATGATAGTATTAGGATGGTGACGATGGTATGTTGGTGATAGTAACAGGATGGTGACGATGTCAGGATGGTGACGATAGTATCAGGATGGTGACGATAATGTCAGGATGGTGACGATAATGTCAGGATGGTGGTGATAGTATCAGGATGGTGACGATAGTATCAGGATGGTGACGATAGTATCAGGATGGTGACGATAATGTCAGGATGGTGGTGATAGTGTCAGGGTGGTGACAATAGTGTCAGGGTGGTAACAATAGTGTCAGGGTGGTGACAATAGTATCAGGATGGTGACGATAGTATCAGGATGGTGACGATAGTATCAGGATGGTGACGATAGTATCGGGATGACGATAGTATCAGGATGGTGACGATAGTATCAAATCCAGTTTATTCTCTATAAAGATTACAATGCAGGGTTTACATATATAAAACTAATTACAGAGAGGGCCACTATCACACCTAGCATGACTAGGCATTTTGGGCAGACTAAGATTAATTCAAAACTCTATATTGGTACAGATTAAGGAGCATGTTGGTAATTTAAGGCTAAGTAACTGCATTTCAGTTCGTAAATTTAGCACTGTGAATTATTTTGTTTTGGTACAATACATAGTTTCTATTGAAGCTCCTATACTGGAGTATCACAGGCAAACTTATGACTAGTTAAGATTCGTTAGGTAATAGTTGTATTACGTATTTCTATGTTTATAGTCAATTGGGTGAGTAAGTGCGAATTGTGGGGAATCACAGATATCGAGGGGAGGTCTAGGTTGTTTTTTGTGTGTGTATAATACAAGAGAATAGGCAGTTTTCATGTAGTTAGCTGACGGTGGAGTGTATCAGGGAAATAAGATGTTTTCTAACGGTAGTTTTGAAAGTGATGAACGTGTCTGCAGTTCTAGAGTTTTAAGGTAGGGTGTTCCAGATTTTAGGCCCTTTTATGTACATTGAATTTTTGTATAGGTTTAGCCGGACACGGGGAATGTCATAAGAGATGTTTGTGTCTGGTGTTATGCCCGTGGGTCCTGTCACAACTATCAATAAAGTGTTTTAGGTCAGGGTTAATATTGGAATTTAAGGTTCTGGAAATGTAGGTTACACAGTAGTAAGTGTGGATGTTCTGAACAGTTAGTAAGTTTAGATCTATGAAGAGTGGGGGAAGGGGTGATGCCTGGGATTGGATTTCGTGATTATTCTTATTGCAGCTTTTTGTTGGGTTATTATTGGCTTTAGGTGTGTTGCTGCAGGTGATTCCCAAGCACAAATAGCGTAGGTGAGGTAGAGATAAATGAGTGAATGGTATAGTGTGAGAAGAGCAGATTGTGGCACGTGGTATCTTTGAGAGGATTCCAACCGTTTTGGATACTTTTTTTTTTATGTGATGGATATGGGTGCTGAAATTCAGGTTGTTGAGGTGTAGGCCTAGGAATTTGCCCTCATTATGTCTGGCAATAAGAGTGTTGTCGATCTTAATGTTAAGTTGGTGACGATACTGTCGAGATAGTGACGATCGTATAAGGACAGTGACAATACGTTAATGCAGTGGTTCCCAAACTGGGGGTAAATTACCCCCTGGGGGTAATTTAACCATTTTTGGGGGGTAATGGAAGGGTGACAGAAAAAAAGTTATGAATTCTGAAAATCAAGAAAACAATGTGGTACCCGGTATGAGGATTATTGTTAACTTTCTCTTAGTATATAAAGTTGTAAAGTAAACCTATTATAAGTAAGTAATAAAGTTAAACCAAATAACAATAAACATCAAAAACTAATATACAGTATTAGAAAAGAAGAAATATATAGCTAAGTGTGTGGAAACCCAAAAGTATTTTGACAAGTATGCTTCAGGACAAAAGTCACTCAGTAGCCCAGATCGACCTGTCCAGTACGCGTCACTCACTTCCTGAGGCTGCCTCTATTTCACACTGTCAGTTTATCTGTGAGCATCAGCCGAGGTAGACATAAGCTGGTATGAAGCCAAGAATTCCTAAACTAGCTTCAAGTATGCAACTCCATCCATCCCACTGATGTTCTTGACATCTTTGGTAATAGTCATTAGAGATGCACAATGTTCAAATACAATAAATAAAAGAAAATATCTCAAGTGTTTTAATTTAGCCATATATATCAATAATAACAACATTTTGTGAAAGGGGTAACATGCTTTATGTGGCATGTTAAATTGGGTAACAAGCTGAAAAAGTTTGGGAACCACTGCGTTAATGGCATGAGGATAGTATAAGGATGACAATATTATCAGGATGGTGACGACAGTGTCACGATGGTGACTATAGTATAAGGTCAGTGACAATAGCATGTTGATGGTATCATGGCAGTATAAGGCTGGTGACGATAGTATCAGGATGGTAACGATAAGATAAATGCCTCTCTGGAAACATTTACAATGCAGATATAAAAATACAAACTGCTATAATGGTAATAAGAAAAACCTTGTAGAGGGTACACCTGCTAACTAGTACCCTGGTACACAACCTGTTAACTAGTACCCTGGTACACAACCTGTTAACTAGTACCCTGGTACACAACCTGTTAACTAGTACCCTGGTACACAGACCTGTTAACTAGTACCCTGGTACACAGACCTGTTAACTAGTACCCTGGTACACAGACCTATTAACTAGTACCCTGGTACACATACCTGTTAACTAGTACCCTGGTACACAGACCTATTAACTAGTACCCTGGTACACATACCTGTTAACTAGTACCCTGGTACACAGACCTGTTAACTAGTACCCTGGTACACAGACCTGTTAACTAGTACCCTGGTACACAGACCTGTTAACTAGTACCCTGGTACACAGACCTGTTAACTAGTACCCTGGTACACAGACCTATTAACTAGTACCCTGGTACACAGACCTGTTAACTACTACCATGGTACACAGACCTGTTAACTACTACCATGGTACACAGACCTGTTAACTACTACCCTGGTACACAGACCTGTTAACTACTACCATGGTAATCTGGTACACAGACCTGTTAACTAGTACCCTGGTACACAGACCTGTTAACTAGTACCCTGGTAACCTGGTACACAGACCTGTTAACTAGTACCATGGTAACCTGGTACACAACCTGTTAACTAGTACCATGGTGACCTGGTACACAGACCTGTTAACTAGTACCCTGGTAACCTGGTACACAGACCTGTTAACTAGTACCATGGTGACCTGGTACACAGACCTGTTAACTAGTACCCTGGTGACCTGGTACACAGACCTGTTAACTAGTACCCTGGTAACCTGGCACACAACCTGTTAACTAGTACCCTGGTGACCTGATACACAGACCTGTTAACTAGTACCCTGGTACACAACCTGTTAACTAGTACCATGGTAACCTGATACACAGACCTGTTAACTAATACCCTGGTAACCTGGTACACAGACCTGTTAACTAGTACCCTGGTAACCTGATACACAGACCTGTTAACTAGCACCCTGGTAACCTGATACACAGATCTGTTAACTAGTACCCTGGTAACCTGATACACAGACCTGTTAACTAGTACCCTGGTAACCTGATACACAGACCTGTTAACTAGTACCCTGGTAACCTGATACACAGTCCTGTTAACCAGTACCCTGGTAACCTGATACACAGACCTGTTAACTAGTACCCTGGTAACCTGGTACACAGCCTGTTAACTAGTACCCTGGTAACCTGGCACACAGACCTGTTAACTAGTACCCTGGTAACCTGGTACACAACCTGTTAACTAGTACCCTGGTAACCTGGTACACAGACCTGTTAACTAGTACCCTGGTAACCTGATACACAGTCCTGTTAACCAGTACCCTGGTAACCTGATACACAGACCTGTTAACTAGTACCACGGTAACACGATACACAGACCTGTTAACTAGTACCATGGTAACATGATACACAGTCCTGTTAACCAGTACCCTGGTAACCTGATACACAGACCTGTTAACTAGTACCACGGTAACATGATACACAGACCTGTTAACTAGTACCACGGTAACATGATACACAGACCTGTTAACTAGTACCACGGTAACATGATACACAGACCTGTTAACTAGTACCATGGTAACATACACAGTCATGTTAACTAGTACCATAGTAACATCCACAGTCATGTTAGCAAGTACTATGGTAACATACACAATCATGTTAACTAATATCATGGTAACATACACAGCCATGTTAACTAAGCTGTAAACGTGGTTAACAAAAGTACACTGATATAAAATTAACAATTTTCTCATATTATTATTGATTATTATTTTAGCAGGAAATTTATGATAGTTGCTAAGAATTTCATACATCTTAGTTCCATTAGGCTAAGTTTTATTCTGTAAATTCTACAGATATTTTACAAAACCGTAAAATAAATTTTTACAACAGTCCTGAGAGTACACGGATGTTACATGATGTAAAATTAACCAATGGACCAAGAAAGTCCCTACAGGTGAGTGGCTTTTTAAAGTCAAATACCTTCCTTTCACTGGCAAATTTAACAACCTTATCATGTACAATAAATCAACGTGAGAAGAAACACATAATAATTTCCCCAATGATTCACTTCTCTCTAATTTTTGAATGTTTATACTCAGGACTTTCACGTTGCTGAGTCACTGAGTACAATATATTCAATGATGACAGACTCAGACTCAATAAATATCAATGAGTCAAACTCGTGAGACAACAGAAACCCATCAGAGGTATATCAAAGGTTTAAGTAAACTGAACAAGATACAAGTGAAACAGTTGGATATCTTTACTGTTGAAATGTTTCGCCTACACGGTAAGCTTCTTCAGTCAAATGTAGAGAATGGATTGAAGGATCTGAGAAGTGACGAGGTAAAGATGATGTAATCAGTGCATCACGTCTTGAACATGTCTTACTCACAACTTGTCGGTGTTTTATACCATTTTCAACATGTAAACTTTAGTATTAACGCTGGTAGAATTACCGACAATATGTTAGGTAAAAGATCACATGGGCAACTAATGCGACATTTTTATTGTGGCAACG
>NC_069413.1:13338913-13413717 GCF_026875155.1 Cherax quadricarinatus | reverse complement strand
TTTTTTTTACTTCTTTCCTCAAAATAAAACGTATAACGAACAAAAAGTTCGACAAGGCTCACAAAATCTTGGGGGGGTCAGAAACTCTGTATCATTTTAATCACCCGCAAGAAGATAATGGCTTATAACGGGACTTTGGTGAAAAAGGCAGTCCGTCAAAACTTGCAAGCTTCTTATCACTCCAGTCGAGATCCCTGATACGGTTAAGGAGGTCACCCGAATGTTTTTAGATGAGCCTGGCTGATTGTACCCAGGAGCTTTGACAAATATTTCGCCAAAACTCCTGCTGGGACTGTGGGGGCGCTGCCGATACCAGATGTAATGGGTCTCATAGGCACATTTGGTTTGTGGGTCTTTGGAAAACCATAAAGTCTAGCTGACTTGGGGTTGGGTAGGGATGAGGCGCAAGAGCTTTTTACCTTCTTCTGATTTCCTGAGTATACTGGGGGTTTCTTACTGAGAAAAGAATCTGTTTCTTTCCTCCATGCATGTTCGGGGATGGAAACGTATGTGTTGGCGTCGTTCAATAAATCTTGCATCTTACTAACGTAGTCTGTACTTTTGAGGATGACCACTCCTCCTCCTTTGTCCGCTGTGGTGATGAGAATATCATTATTGGTACCCTAAGTGTTTGAGTGCCTGGATGTAGCGACGAGGAATGACTGGACGACTAGGTTCAGAAACTGCAGCGGGCAATAAGTCCTTGTATGAAACCTTTGTTAAACTCAGAGTCACCGAAGAAATGGTTTTTGATCACTGTGTCTAACTCGCATTTAGGCTTCCGTATGCCAGTAGCAAACTTGAGACCTAAGCTGAGTGCTTCGGATTCTGTATCACTGAGAACATAAGAAGAAAGGTTATTGATGATGTCAGCTCTACCAATATCTTTCCATTTGCTGTGTTGACAGAGAGAGGAAAGTTTTCTTGAGAGCCGTAGTTTCTGCTGTAGGTTGGCGGTGGTAACTTTGCTTAGGATGTAGGTTGGCGGTGGTAGAGCTGACATCATCAATAACCTTTCTTCAACTACTATTAGGAACCTGATACAAAAACCCAAGCATGATTCTGACACAAGTGCAGGAATCTACACTATACCATGTGGGGGATGTGACAAAGTATATGTAGGGGAAACAGCCAGAACTCTGGACATTAGGATAGCAGAACACAAAAATGCTTGCAGAAACGATGACCGCAAAAACGCATGTGTTCAACATAGAGACGATGTTGGACACCTCATGAAATTCAATGAAGCTAAATTAGTTATTAAAGAAGACGACTTAAGACGGAGAAAAAGCATTGAAGCTGCATAATTTCTGTCAGTAACACTATTTAAAGCAAAAATCGGTGGTAGTTACAGTATTTCAAAATTACTAAGCAAGAGGATATTACCCATCCTGGGAACTGGTGTTACTTGATGCCAGCAGGTCCCTCTCTTGCCTCACCTCCTTAGTTCCATTACTACTACTACTACTACTACTACTACTACTACTACCCCCTCTACCCACGATCACCTCACCTGACTCCCGCCACTATATATATGTGTGTTTTCTTAGTTTTCTCTGTATTAGGACTGAAGAAGCCACTCGTAGCGAAACGTTTCCTTTAATAAATGTCCTGAACTGTACATAAGTGTCTTTTTCCACATCTTGTCGGTATCACCATACCATTTCCTCTTCCTCTTTGTATTGGACTGATGAAGCCACTGTGTGGCGAAACGTTTCCTGAATAAAAAATTCCCATATGCTGCATAAGTGCCCTCAACTTAAAAGTTCAGGACTTTTGGGAAGGATCTTAGGATGCCCTTCTGAAGGTGCGGTTTCCCCGGAAAAAATTGAAGGCGGATGTTTTTCAAGGGAAATATTCTTTAAAAATTGGGTGTTGAAAGTCCCGGGGCTTGCTGCTTTTGGGCCAAGGTTGTATACACCTTGCAGTACGGGCACCTTGGAAGGACCCACCGTCGGGAGTGGAGGGGGGAGTTGCTGGGGGGATGGTCCCTTTGTAGTTTAGAAACATAAGAACATAAAAATGTGGGAAATTTCCCAAAAGGGCCCTATGGCCCATACGAGGCGGGGCCCCTTACCCAAAAACGAACATCTACCTAAAGCTACTAAAGGGAACAACCTCGCCCCCCCCAAACACCAATAAAAACCCGCCCCTCCCATCATAATTTTTTCCAGTCTTTTCTTAAAAAGCTCCCCAAAGGGGTCCAAGCCCTATAAACCCCATGGAAGACTGTTCCCACGCTTCCAAAACTCTGTTAGAAAAACCATATTTTCCCCTATGCCCTTTTTCTAAACCCAAAAATTTATCCAACTTAAACCCAATTTTTCCTGGTTCTTCCGGGTTTTCGAAAACCCTCAGTACTTTATTTTTGTCTCCCTTGTTTATGCCCGCACCCAAATTTATAAAACTTAAATGATACCCCCCTCATTCAAAGGGCCTCCCAGAGAGTGGGGGTTTTAAGGTTTTAAAGGGTCATTTTCATACGGGGGGTTTTCCTTACACAGAAAAAATTTTTTTAGTCATTCTTCTTTTTTTGTTCTCTAAGGGATTCTATGTCCCCTTTAGTAAGGGGACCAAAACGGAAAGCTTAATCTAAAATAAAGGCCCTTTCACTATTGATTTTTTTATGGGCTGAAAAATAATTTTTGGACTTCTGTTACTTATACTTCTTGAAATAAATCCAATTTAATCGGGTTAGCCTTTTGGGGACACTGAGGCACTCCCTGTCTTGGCTTTAGTTTTCTGCTTACCATGACCCCCAAGTTTTTTTTCCACTTTCCCTTTTATGACCAAGCTCTACTTCACCAAAGTTTTTATAGTTCGAGGGTTATTTTCATTCCCAAGGGCAATTCCCTTTTCACAAAATCCACTTTAAACTTCATCTCCCTTTTTCTCGCCCAAAAGACTTTAAATTTTTGTTCAATCGTCCGGGGGAAGTTCATTGATTTTCCTCCTCAAGTGAATTTACGGCCTTTCTTTTTCATCAGCAAATTTTATCATGCCCACTAAAATCCCTTAAATCAAGGTTTTTAATGTAAAAAAATGAACAAAAAGGGAGGGCCTAAAACTGATCCTTGGGGAAAGCCCAAGTGAAAAATTTCCCCATTAAATTTTCACTCCATTAATGGAAACCCTCTTTGCTTTCTATTGGTAACCCAAATGCCTCAACCTTGCTAAAACTTTACCCCAAAAAACCATGAGCGGGCCAATTTTCTTAAGATTCTCTTGTGGGGGTACCCCTGCCAAGGCTTTACAAAAACCCAAAATTTAAACAATACATATTCTTTTTTTCACTGCCCAACTGCCTAAAAATGTTCTATTGAAGAACGTCAGAAAAGTTTGTCAGGCGGGAACGCCCCTCGGGGAACCCATGCTGAGATTCATTTATCAATTATGCTTTTCCAAGGGTGACTTCGATAATGTCACATAATTAAATTCAAATTAACTTGCCCCACTATAGATTTCAGGCTTTTTTAGGGGTAATTTAAAGGGAGGGGGACTTACCCCCTAAATTTAAATTTATAGGAACCACATTACCCTTTTCCAATCTTGGAAACAACACTGGTAAGGAAATGGACGAATTGAATACACTCTTTAAATTTGGCTACTAAGCTCCATCTTGTTTCCCTTTAAATTTCCCCTTGAAAACAACTCATCGGGCCCCCGGGGACTTTTTTTTTTCAGTTTGTCTATCTTTTTTAAAAAACCATGCCCCTCTTTACAGTAATATTATTTTAAACTTAAAATTTCTTTCAGGAACAAAAATTAATTTTTTAAATTACGGGAATTTCCCCATTTACATTTTCCTGTGAAAAAACTGACAAAAAATATCATTAAATAAGGAACCCCTTTCCCCATTCTTTATCCGTCAGCTGCCCCTTTTCCCAGATTTCAGAGGTCCTATTTTTTTCCTTCCCCTTTCGTCCTATACACTTGAAAAAACCCCTTTGGTTATTTTTTTGTTTTCTTTAAAGCGCCCTCAAATTTTTCTTTGTCACTTTTACCCTTTTCTAATCCCCTTTTTTTTATTTCCCTTTTTTAAAGTGAAAAAATTTTGGTCAGAAAGGGTTTAAACCCTCCTCTTTGATGCCCCTAAAAATTCCCCTTTTTTTTCCCCCTAATAGATGCTTTAACCTCCTGTTAACCCATTTGGGATCGTTTTTATTAGACCTAATTTCTCCTGGGGGAATGATATACTCTGGGCACTGTGTAAAATTTTTAAGAAAACAATAAAAAAGCAGATCCTTCATATTCATAAGTATGTTTATCGTCAAAAAAATAATTAGCTAGATAACCCCAATCAAGATTAGACAGATGTTCCCTAAGTCCATTTTAACCCGGCAGAACAAAAAAGGGGGTTTTTTAAACTGTATTATCATTATTCTTGCTTTCCCAATTAATGCTAAGGTGATGGTTTTTGGGATCACTTGCGCCAAGCCTTCAGTGATCTAAAAAATTATTCCCCTAGTGTTTCCCCTTTTTTGACAAGGGCTAGGTCTAGCAAAAAATTTTTACCCCTGGTAGGTTCAGTTACAAATCTGTTTCAGAAAACTCCCAACTGTTTCCCCTGAAATCCCCGGATCTAGTTACCCTTTAAAAAATTCCAGTCAAAATTTTTCTAAAGTTAAAATCCCCCACTAGGGCTACGTTACTGTGTCCCCGAAGCCCCAACAATTTCGTCCCAAAAAATTCCCCATAACGTGTCCAAGCCCGGAGGTCGGTAATTACACCTAGAATTTGTTTTTTCTTGACACTCCCCGAAATCTACCCAAAAGACTCTGTTACTGGGTCCATCTTTTTTTATACCTTTTTTTTTGGGAAATTAATATTTTCTCGAACATACAAGCAACTCCTCCCCCTTCCCCCCTTACATCTATCCACATTTGGGGAAAAACTTAAATCCCTGAATATTACCCCTCCCATCATATCCCCCATCTTTAAATCATACCCGTTTGTTAAAGCAAAGATATCAAAGTTCCCGCACAAGCTTTCCAAACGTTTTTCATTAATTTTATTTCTTGCAATTCTATGTTAGCATTTAAAAACCATAATGTTTTTTCTTCTGCACATTTTTTCCCATTCCCTCTTTGTTTTTACAAAATTTCTGAAAATTTAAATTTCTAGAGTTACTCCATGACAAATTACTATTAAGTTTAATATCAAAAGCATAATTTAATATATCCAAAACTCATTATTAATCATTTCTAAACCCATAAACCCCTAACTAATCCAAATTTTAAAATCCCCAAAAACCCCCTTTTAACTGAGTTACAAGGGAAAAACCCCAACCTGCCCCCGGATAAGGGGAACCCCATCCCCGGCAAAACATGTCATTTTTGGCCAAAGGGTTGTCCCGTTGTCAAAGAAAGGTACTGCTTTTTCCCTTACAGTTGGTTTATCCCGCCAACAAATTTTTTTCCAATTGGCCGGGGAAAAACCCTTTTAATTTTCCAAACCTCTTCTTGGGAAAATGCCACATAAAACGGGCGCCCCCCCCCCCCCCTTTCCAAAACTTCCCATTCTGTCCTGAAATTTTTAAATAAACTCACTTCTAGCTTTTCCTACATCATTGCCTCCGCCCGAGGCCCTTAAAAAGGATTTTATCCATTACCGTTCATGATGTTGTCAGCCGGCTAAAAAAGTCCCCATCCCAAACCCCCGGGAAAAAATACCCTTTGGGCTCCTACTCCTGTCCTTCAAGCAAATGCCCTATCCATGTACCCAACCTGGTTTCCCAACAACAAAAAATATTGTAATAAAGGGTTTGGGAGAAATTCCCGGGCAATATGTAAAGTTTAAAAAAAAACAAGTGCAATAATGGACAAAATTTAAATTTTGGCAAAAAGTTTCGCTCTCCCCGGAGCTTTTTTTCAAGCCCTTTTTAAAAATTTCATGGACCCCCAGAGGGTAAAATAAAGGTCAGAGTGAGGGGAATATTTGTTAGGTACCATTTCGATTTCACTAGTGGTTTGTAGTATAGTGGTTTTAATAGTAGAGTTTTGTTGGGAGTGAAAAAAAGTAAACAATATGGTAGGGGCAATTAAAATTTGTAATGAGTAAAAGGATATAAAAGCTATTCTTGGGAAAAATAAAAATAGGGTTTGGACAAAAAAAAACTGGAAAAGAGGGAGCTTGTTTTAGTGTTACCTCTGTGCTTTTTTGAGAAAAACAGGGAGACTAATTTTGAGGCAGGGTTTACTGTTTTAGGAGGATTCTTGCTAAGATTCGGAGATGGTGAAGCCCGCCGTTGTTTTTTTTTAAAATTGTATTCGAAAAAGCGATCAGTGGGTGTTCAAGGGACTTGCGGGGTGCGGAAATTTTTTTCTTTTTTCACTAATTGGGGGTCCCCTTTAATTTCATAAAATGATTGGTGGAATTTCGGTGTTTTACACAGGCGTTGTTTAAAATTCTCGTTCCTGCTTGGGAAAAAGTGTTTATTGAGGCGGGGTCGAGGTTTCCCTTTCTTTTTTCACCTATAAATTTTTTCACAGCCTCCACAGGGTATAGTGTAAACTCCGCATTGGGTGGGTTTGGGGTGCTTGGGTTTTTTTTCCCGGTTAGATCCTTTATTGAAGTGGGAAAGCGATGGCGACTCTGGTGTTAGCTTTTTGAAAGTACTTTTGAGACGTTTTAGTGCAAACCCGGTGTTTTGGGGGAATTTAAAAAAAAACCCCCCTTTTTTGGGAGCGGTGTTGGGGGGGAGAATTTGGGTGATCTGAAAACTCTTTTCTTGGGAAATGGAAAACCTTTAAACAAACCCCCTTTTCCATTTATATTTGGGCCAACCTATTTTTATGTTACCCCCAAAAAATAGCTTTTATATCCTTTTACTCATGTTCGAATTAAATTTTCTCTACCATATTGTATTACTTTTGCCCTTTCCCCCTACTACTTTTCTATTTCTACTACTACTACTACTAAACCCCTAGGGGAAAATCGAAAAAGGACCCCACTAGTAATTTACCTCACTCTGAGGCCCCCTTTTTACCCTCTGTGTCCCTGTTGTGTTTTTAAATGGCTTGAAAAAAGCCCCCCTGGGGAGCGAAACGTTGCCAAATAAATTTTCAAAATTTTTTGCACTTGTGTCCTTTTACTTTACAACAACAATTTCTTACCCTTTCCTTTTTCGTTCGTCGTCGATCCCAGTAGTAGACCCCATTCGTCGGGTAGGGACCGAGAAAGCGGGTTTGGGGGTTTCCACGGGAGTTTCTTTTACGCAAATCTCTTTTCTTCTCCCTTTCTGGCTTTCCCTTTTGTCTTCTTTTTTAAAACGTCAACTTCGTCGTCCCCCGCGTCCAGGGACTGACCACGATCCCTTCTTTTACCTGAGGGACTCGAAAAAAAGGAGGACTACTACGAATCCTCTTGTTTTCCCCGGTCAATTTGCCGTACTCCTTTTTCGCGCCTTCAATTCTTCCTTAAAAATTTTCTGGTAAAGGGTTTCTCGATGGAGGGGATCTTGGTTTAGGGCCCGGGAGAAACAAGACATTCTTCCCCAGAGTTAGGGACGGTCACCCTCAAAAAGCACACGAAAGGTCTTCACAGAGCTAAGTTCACGTCACCACTGGGGCTAAGGGCACGGCACCACGAGCTTTAAATACCCGTGTTTGGGTCTTGATGGCGTCGGTTTTGGGTTTGGGGTTTTTGCAGCATAAAGTCGGTGAAAATTTGGGGGTTTTTTTTTAAAAACTTTAGTTTTCTTTAATATTTATTTCTTTCCTGAGTGGGCACTTAGCTCAAGGGTTTATGATTACCCCTTTCAGTTAAGAAAAAGTTGGTGCTGTAGTAATGGTTTCAAAGGGTCTGAAATAGTGTCCCTCATTTCCCCCCATTTTTAACAAAACTTCTTATCCTTGAAGGGGAAATCCTTGGTGGGTTGGGTTAAAAAAGTAGCAAGTCCCGCAGTGGGAAATGTATTTTGAAAACGTTCTTGTTAATATGAAATTGGGTGAAAAGGGGTAATATGAGAGGCCAGACCGTCAGGGGGGTTTGGGGCAGAAAAGGAGATGTCTGAAAATGTAATCTTTAGCATTGAGGGCTTTTGGGATTTTTTGAGAGCTGTCCCCGGGGCCCCGTGTTTTTTCCCTCAAAGATGTTTCAGGCTTCAGTAGAGAGAGAGGTGACGATATTGTAAGTTTTTCCCAAAAGCCGAACGTTTGGGACTTCAAGAATGGAGCGGGGTAGAGTGAATTGTTGTTTTGTAGGGTCCTGATGAAGGCGTCCATTATTTTTTGTGTTTCCCGTGTCATCGTGAGAGACAATGAAGGAGTCTTTCAGAGAGGGGGTTCCCGAAATTTGCCTGAGGCAAGGTCCTAACGCGGAGCTAAAAAAAATTCGGGAGTCATTTATTGCACCATTCACAGGCTTGATTTTCACACGATTCGACAGCATTGTGAAAAGGATATCACGTTTGTAGAATATAAATTCTACACCCCGACCGGGTCGAAGAGAGGCTTCTTGCGGTGTAGAGCAACTGTATGATCGGACTGTGACCTCAAGGAACTCGTTGCTGCAGATTCTGAGTGCACGCAGGAAGAAGCCTATAATTACACCACGTTTGGTTTTGGTGTCGTGGTGAGAGTAGAAGTGGAGAAGATCGTTTTGGTTGGTGGGTTTTCGATAGACTTTAAAACGAAGTTCGTGGTCAGCTTTGCAGAGCAGGACATCAAGGAAAGGAAGAGTGTTGTCGACTTCTTCTTCAAGTGTGAACTGGATTGAAGGCTCGACCTGGTTGAGCTTGTCTTGGAGAGCTTGAACGTTGAAGCGTTTAGGAGTTATGAGGAGAATGTCGTCAAGAAACGTGGTGTAATTATAGGCTTCTTCCTGCGTGCACTCAGAATCTGCAGCAACGAGTTCCTTGAGGAAGAATGCACTATAATTGAACAAATATTTTCTAAACTCCACTATCCTCGTCACTTCATCAGAGACTGCAGACGGCGAGCATTAAACATCTTCAACACACCCAGAGAAGACACTGCCGAGAAGAGATACATAGTCCTTCCCACCAACTCCATTGCCAAACATGTTTCCAACATCTTTGCCAAAACATCATTCCAAGTATCTACCTCCACAACCACGGCCATCAAGGACATCACCAGTAGTAGGCAGGACAAGCCTCCATCCTCTGCAGGGGTATACATAATCCCTTGTAATGACTGCAACAAGTTATACGTGGGCGAAACATCAAGGGACCTCCAAACACGTATTTCAGAATACCAATACGCAAGCAGGTCTGACGACACAAGGAATGCCTGCGTACAACACCGTAATTCACACAACCACTTGATAAACTACAGAAACTCAAGACTTATCGCCACAGAAGACAACACTCAATACCGAAGAATCCTGGAATCATCACTTATTTCTACATCCGACAACTTCAACCAGAATAGTGGCTTCTATAACATAGCTGAACCACTTGCCAAGAAACTTCTTCATCGCTATCCCACATAAGAACACTGTAGAAGGTCTGCTCACAAACTTATCCAATCTCCTTTCCAAGCAACCCAAGTTTTTAGACTCTATAACCCCACTCGGTACATCATCAGATGCAGCATTCTTCACCTGACCTCAGCCGGACTATAAATACTCGCTTTCCTTCCACACCAGGTGGACACTCCTTTCACCAACACAGACATTAAAACTCTCCTCAGACACCTTCCTCCAAAGGCTCCTGGTGCCTCTGGCCTAAACCATATTATCCTGAAACACCTTCCTGACTCTATCATTACTGCCTACACAAACCTCCTCAATGCCTCCCTTGCCTCTGGATACTTCCCTTCCCTCTTCAAAGCTGCTACTGCTATCCTCCTTCCTAAATCCAATAAAGACCACTCTGACCCTAGAAACTATCGCCCTATCAGCCTCCTCGAAACTTTAGGAAAACTCTTTGAAAAACTCATTAATCATCGCCTTCGCGGATACCTGGAACATAATTCTCTACTTTCAGATGGCCAGTTTGGCTTCAGAACACACAGATCCACACTGGATGCCATTAACATCATTCTCAACTACATCCACATAAACACAAAACAAAGAAACAGGACAGCCCTGGTTGCAAAGACGTTGAAAAAGCTTTTGACCTGTGTGGCACGAGGGGCTCAAGTTACAAACTCTGCACTATACTTCAACCTGCCTCTCAATATCGTAAACTCCTCTGCAACTTCCTAGACGGCCGTACCATGAGAATCAAATTCCAAGGCTGTTACTCTGACTACTTCACACTAAATGCTGGAGTACCCCAGGGATCTGTCCTTTCCCCTCCCCTTTACATTTTATACACTAACGAATTCCAACCCTATATACCAAAACTCCATCACATACCCATGAGAGACATTACACAACTTATCATCATAATATAGATACACTCAACAAAAAAACCACAAAATGAGGTTACAGGTAGCCATCTGGGAACAAAAATGGGGATCAAAACCAAAAAAAATGCAGCAAAATCCAGCATTACTATTTTATACGGAAAACGTGATCTCCTACGTCGACTCAGAACAGCGAACCCGCATTTACTTCCTATCACACAATCTGTCATTTCCCTTGGGCGTTAATTTTGACTCCCTTCTTCGTTTTCCCGGACAATTCCTCAAGGCTGCAATAGCAGTAAGCCCTTTGGGGGCCCTCTAAAAGCTGAAACACCCCTCAAGCCCCAAACTACCCCTCTAAAAAAATCCCTAATACGTCCTCTGATAACTTTTTCCCCTTAGCCCTCCTCTTGCAGCAAAAAAAACTTATTTAAACTGCAGCGTGTCCAAAACAAGGCGCGCGCTGGGTGTTTGTGTCAGATGGGGGACTTCCCCACAAGCGAGTCTCCCACCCCATTTAGAGCCCCGGTGAACTGTGGGGAAAGGTCAGTGACAGAAGTAAAAAATTTGGACCGAATGACTACGGGACCTTTTTCCCCTTGACAAGACTTCGCAGACCCACAAACCAACACAACCTTTTCCTCCTTGCTGATCCTGCTCCTAACCCTACCAAAAAAACTTGGATCCCTGACAGGTACCTTCAAACGGGTCCCTTTCTCTGACCCACTTCACCTTAGCTTTTTTTTTTAGATATGATCAGTTTACTCCTCTCTAGTTTAAAAAGGTGAAAGTCCCTTATCCCAGCTACCCCCCCGGAGCCCCAACAGAAAAACCCCCAAGAATTTTCTTTTTTCAAATCTGTCCCACGATCGCCTTTGTGCGGGGTTTAAAAGCCTGGCTTTTTCTACGCTAAGAACACTCCTTCCGCACTATTCTTGTCTGCCCCGTCTTCCCCGTTTCACCCCTTTGGGATTTACCGAATTTTCGTTCGTTCCCCCAGGGTTTATGCCCTATCAGCCTCCTCAAAACTTTAGGAAAACTCTTTAAAAAACTATTAATCATCGCCTTCGCAGATCCCTGGAACTTTAAATTTTCTACTTTAGATGGGGCCCGTTTGGGTTCAGAACACACAGATCCCAAAAGGATGCCATTAAAATCATTCTCAACTAATCCACATAAAAACAAAACAAAGAAACAGGCGCCCTGGTTGCAAAAACGTTGAAAAAAACTTTTTCACTGTGTGGGGACGAGGGGGCTCAAGTACAAAATCTGCACTAACTTCAACCCGCCTCCAATACTCGTAAACCCTCTGCAACTTCCAGACGGGGCCCTACATGAGAATCAAAATTTCCCAAAGGGTGTTTCTCTGACTACTTTACATAAAAGGGATACCCCCGGGATCTGTCCCCTTTCCCCCACCCTCTACATTTTTTCACTAACGCATTCCAACACCCATATACCACAACTCCACACATAGCCCATGCAGACACATTACACCAAAATTATCACTCATGCCAATATAGAACACTACACACAAAACACAAAATGAGGTTGACGGATACCCTCTGGGGAACAAACAATGGAGGATCAAAACCAATGCAGCAAAAACCAGCATTACGTATTTTAACTACAGGAAACGTTGATTCCTCCATTACCTTGTCGAACTCAGAAACAGCTGACACCCGCGGGGGAGGCGGGGGGGGTTGGGGGGGGGGGGGGGGGGGGGGGGGGGGGCTCCCTATCACACAATCTGTCCCACTTTCCTTGGCGTTATCTTGACTACCCTTCATCGTTTTACACCGGACACATTCCACTCAAGGCATGCAATACGCTATGTAAGGCCCTTAGCGGGGCCTCACAAGTCTGAAACATGACTTCAACGCACCAAACTACACCCTTTCTACAAATCCCTAATACTCCCTGAATAACTTACTCTCCTCTATCCCTCTCATCTTGCACAAAAACAAACTTACTTCAGCCTGCAGCGTGTCAAGAACAAGGCGCCTGCGCTGGGTGCTTGATGTCAGATGGGAGGACTTAGCCACAAGCGAGAGTCCTCTCCATGGCCCAGTAGACTCCCTGCGCTGAATCTTGTACAGGGAAGCAGTGCTCATGACAGACGATAGACAAACTGAGACACGACATTGACAACCTGGACCTCTCTCCTTGACGAAACATTGCGCAGACCCCAAACAACACAACCTTTTCTACTCCTTGCATGATCCTGCACCTAACCCTACTTACAATATAACCTTGGATCCCGCTGACAGGTACCTTTCTAAGACAGATACCATTCTCTGACCCACTTCGCCTTAGCTTTTTTGGGTTAAGACATGACTCAGTTTCTGGCACTCCTCTTAGCTCAAAAGGTCGCAATCCCTTACTCCAGCTCAGACCCCACCGGAGTCCACAGAAGAACCCGGAATTTTTTCTTCTTTTCAATATCTGTCCCACGATCGCCTTTGCTGCTGGTCTAAGCCCTGGCTCTATTTTCTACGACTAAGAACACATCCCTCCAGCACCTATTCTTCCGTCTGCCCGATTTCCCTCTCAGTCCATTTGGGATCTTACCTGAACTTTCGTTCCTTTCGTTCGTTGCCCTACAACTTCATAATGTTAACAGAGCAACGGAACAATTCTCTACTCCAGACTGACGGGACTGACCCACCCACAAAACTTTCACGGGTGAATGGACTGATTTACATCGACTTCAAGTATCCCTTTCTGCTTCTATCAACCTTTCTGTAACCGACTGAAGAAGCCTACTGTGTTGCGAAACGTTTCGAAATAAAGATACCTAACTCGTGCAATATTTTCTTACCTAACACGATATGCAACCAGTTAGAACAACTGTTATTCCCGAACACTTTTCACCTACCAACAGTAAAGGCCTCTTCAGTCGAAAATAAAGAAAGTAGCAGGAACATTAGAGATGTGAATGACATGTAGTACTGATCCATCACCCTATGAAGTCGTAGAATTAGAGAGGTTGTCCTTCCCGTCGGAGACTGGAGAATTTCAGTTATCCATAGTCAGGTGAAACTATGGAATTGAGCACTGACTATGGAACTGAACTTCTCCAGGCCGAGGACTGACAACCTCAAATTCTACGACTTCAAGGGTGATGGACTGATTACATCGTCTTAAACATCTCTACTGTTCCTGCCTACTTTCTGTATTCGACTGAAGAAGCCTACTGTGTAGGCGAAACGTTTCGGAATAAAGTTGTCTAACTGTTGCATATGTGTCTTACCTAACAACCTGTCGGTATTGTATACCATTTTGATGTTCATCTACAACTCTGTTAGAAAACCAGTACTTACCTATGTCCTTTCTAAATCTAAATTTATCCAACTTAAATCCATTATTCCTGGTTCTTACCTGGTTCGACACCCTCAGTACTTTATTAATGTCTCCCTTGTTTATGCCCGTCATCCACTTACACACTTCAATGATATCTCCCCTCATTCTACGCCTCTCCAGAGAGTGGAGATTTAAGGCTATCTTCATACGGGAGGTTCCTTACACAGTGATGAGATTAAGACACATGTGCAACATCTGGGTATCTTTATTGTAGACGTTTCGCCATCCAGTGGCTTTATCAATACAAATTCTAGGACATAACTTGAAGACAGTAGAACTATGTACAGAAGATGAGGTAATCAGTCCCTCAACCTAGGAGTAGGTGCGAAGAGCACCATAGTCGTGGAGATTCTGAAGCAGAAGAAAGGATCCTGGCGCTTATATAGTAACGTCAGGTGTAGCAGACGAGGGCATATTCACTGGTAGGCGGGATTCCCCAGTGGAAGTAGGTCCTTCCCAAAGAGATGGGTTAGTTGTAGTAGTAGTTGTCGTAGTCGTGAAGGTTATGTACATGTCCTCAGTAAATCATTTTAGTCATTCTTCTCTGTATGTTCTCTAATGAGTCTATGTCCATCCTGTAGTAAGGGGACCAAAACTGAGCAGCATAATCTAAATGAGGCCTCACTAGTGATGTATAGAGCTGTAAAATAACTTTTGGACTTCTGTTACTTATACTTCTTGAGATAAATCCAAGTAATCTGTTGGCCTTGTTGCGCACACTAAGGCACTGCTGTCTTGGCTTTAGATTTCTGCTTACCATGACTCCCAAGTCTTTTTCACATTCTGTATGACCAAGCTCTACTTCACCTAGATTATAGCTTCGAGGGTTATTTTTTTATTACCAGGGCAAGTACCTTACACTTACCACATTAAACTTCATCTGCCATTTTTCAGACCAAGACATTAATTTGTTCAAATGTCCTGGAGTTCTTTGTACCCTCCTATCTTTGTATCATCAGAAAACTTACCATGTCACTATAAATCCCTTCAAAAGGGTCTTTAAAAGAAAATTATGAAAAAGAGGGGGCCCAAAAACTGATCCTTGGGGAACGCCACTATGCTAATCCCCATTAAATTTTCCCTCCATTAAGGAACTTCTGCTTTCTATTGGTAAGCCAGCCCAATCCATGCTAGAACTTTCCTCCTATACCATGAGCTGCCACTTTTCTTAAGACCTTTGAGGGGGAAAAAAAGGGTATAAAATACCGCCCACAAGGAAATTTTAAACACAAATGCATAAAAATGTGACCCTTTATTGACTCTTTTTCGCCCACACAGTGGGCTTTTTCAAGTCACAAACGAACTTTTTTTCGTCACAAACTTTTTGTGATTTTGAAAAAGCCCACTGTTGGGCGAAACGTATCAAAAAGTCACATTATCTGCATTTGTGTTTTATTTCCTGTGAGGTACTCTGTCAAAAGGTTTACTAAAATCCAAAAAAAAATTTCATATTCCTTATCACGTCAACTGCCTCAAATTTCTATTGAAAACCAAAAGTTTTCAGGGGAAACTCTCGTAAACCATCTGAGTTTATTTATCAAGTTATGCCTTCAAGGTGATTTCTGATAATGTCAGCTATAATTTGATTCTAAAAACTTGCCCACTAAGAGGTCAGGCTTTTTGGGTAATTTGAAGAGTACTTACCCCCTGTTTTTGATATGGAAAAACCAATTACCATCTTCCACAACCTGGTAAGGATGGACCAATAAACACTCGTTAATGGTGACAAGCCCATCTTGCTTCCTTAAGTCCCCTTTTAAAAACAACTCACAGGCCCCGGGGACTTATTTTTTTTCATTTTGTCTATCTGTTTAAAAACCATGTCCCTCTAAACAGTAATATTATTAAATTAAATTTTCATCGGGAACTAAATAATTGTTAATTACGGGGAAATCTCATTTACATCTTCCTGTGTAAAAACTGAAAAAAAATACCCCATTAAATAAGGAACACTTTTTCCAGATCATTACCCGCAATGTCCTTTCCCAGTTTTCGAGGCCCTACTTTTTCCTTCCCTTTCTCCTATACACTTGAAAAAAACCCCCCCTTTGGGTTAGTCTTTGATTCATTAGCAATTTTTAATTCATAGTCACGTTTACCTTTCTAATCCCCTTTTTTACTTCTTTTTTAAGTGAACTATTGGGCAGAAAGGTTTAACCCTTTCCCTCTTTGAGCGCCAAAAAATTTCCCCCCTTTTCCCTCCCCTAATAATGCTTTAGCCTCCTGTTAACCCTTTTGGGATCGCTATTATTAGACCAAATTTCTCTTGGGGAAAATTATAACTCTGGGCACTGTGTACATTAAAAAAACAATCATAAAAGAGATCCCTTTTTTCATAAGTATGATTATCGTCAATTATCTTCCCCAGATTACCCCATGACTTTAAATATTAAGTTCTTGATTCAGAGCATAAGTCAATTTTCCCCATCTCTTTTTTTATCATTTCAAAACCCATACCTCAACTAATCCTTTTTTGAAGTCCTAACAACCCCCTCAACTGAGTTAGCAAAAAAACCCACACCTTTTTGGGATAAGTGAACCCCATCCCCCGGCATACATTCATTTTTGGCCTAGAAGTTGTCCCGTTGTCATGAAAAGGTACTGCATTTTCCTTACAGTGTTTTTCCCCGCCAAAAATTAATACCAATTGCTCGGACAAACCCTTCATTACCCAAAACCTCTTCTGGAAAATGCCCATGAACAGGGGCCCCCCCCTTTTCCAATTATGTCTATACTTCCTGAAATTTCAAAATAAATCCTCATTCTACGCTTGCCTACATCATTTCCTCCCCACTGAGGGAAATAATAGCATTGATCCCATTCAGTTCATGATGTTTTCAAACCAGCTAACAATGTTTCCCCCATCCCAGCCCCAGGGAAACAAACCCCTGTCTCCCACCCTTCCTTAAGCAGAATGCCTTATCCTGTATCTAACCCGGGTTCCCAACAAAACAATATTCTTACCTTTTTGTCGTTTGTCGTGACGATCCCAGTATGACTCACATTTTGGAGAGCACCCAGAATGCGTTGGAGGTTTCCACAGGAGTTTCCACAGCAGTCTCTTTCTTTTCATCGTTTTGGCTTTCCATTCCTTCTTGATCGTCAACTTGTCGTCCCCCCGCTGGGGCAGCCACTGACCACAATTTCCCTTTTTGCCTGAGGACTCGAAACAGGAGGATATACGAATCCTTTTTTTCCTCGGAATCGCCTATCTCCATCTTCGCTAACCTCAATTCTTCCTTTAAATTGCTGGTAAAGTTGCTCGATGGAGGGGATCTTGGTTCAGTCCACGGGGCACACAAGACACTTTTTCCAAGTTAAGTACAGGGCACCACTGATTTTTAAAAAAGGTCACCCTGAGTTTAAATAAGGCACCACTAGTTAAGTACAGGGGACCACTGACCTCAAGACCTTATTTAAAATCCCCTTTATTAAACCTATCTCCACTTATTCACTTCATAGGTCTCCCCCCCCATTCTTCGTTAACAAGTGAAAGTAACTTAAGATTTTCAAACTTTCTTCATAAGGAAGATTTCTAATGTATGTATTAATTTTTGTCACCTACCTTTTAAAAGTTTTCTAACGAATTTATGTCCATTCTGTAAAATGGAGACCAAATTGAGCTCATAATCTAGGTGGGGGCCCTTACTAAAAAATTTTAAAGCTGCAGTAACTTCTGGATTTTGTTGCTTACACTTTTTGTATAAAACCCCGTAATCATTGCCCTATTAAACGCTTAGGCATTGTGTCTTGGTTGAGGTTGCTGTCTCCATAACCCCCAAGTCCCTTTTTTCAAAACTGTTGGCTAAGTTCACATCAAATTTTCTTGTGCGGAACTCATCAAAAGCCTTTCAAAATCTAATAAAAAATATCAAATTCTTTTTTAGGGTTTGACCAATAAAGAAATTTGATATTGTTTACTTAATTTTAGTAAGGTATTTGAAGAGTTTTTCCCCACCAAAACTGTTAAAGAAAGGCCTCTGGCATTGGGAAGGGTGCTCTCGTGGGTCGAATCTGGGGTCCAGACGGAAGCAGAGAGTGTCCATAAATGGGGGTTAAAAAGAGTGGGGGTCGTAAAAAGTGGGGTTCCACAGGGATCCAGTCTGGGCCCGTTTTTTTTTTATAATATAAAACAATTCTTGATGAAGGAATTATAGTGATATGAGAAAATTTGCCGATGACACGAAGATGGGAGGGAATTTATTCAAACGTAGATGTTAGGGAAATTCAGGGGATTTGACAACTCTACTCTTGGTCAGAAAAGTGGCAGATGCAGTTCATGAATAAATCAAGGTTCTGAAGCTCGGGAGGTTTTCCCTAACCCTAGCCCCTTATAAGTTAAATAATGTAAAATTAGCCATACAGATTGCGAAAAGGACTTGGGGGTTATGGTAAGCAGCAACCTTATACCAAGACAGCAATGCTAAGCGTACGTAAAAAGGGCAAATAGATTACTGGGATTTATATCAAGAAGTGTAAGCAACAGAAGTCCAGAGGTCATACTGCAGCATTATACATCATTAGTAAGGCCTCACCTAGATTATGCAGCTCAATTCTGGTCTCCAATTACAGAATGGACATAAATTCGTTAGAAAACATTCAGCGTAGGATGACTAAATTTATACATAGCATTAGAAATCTTCCTTATGAAGAAAGATTGAAGACTCTTAAGTTACATTCACTTTTTTAGACGAAGATGGGGGGAGACCTGATCGAAGTGTACAAGTGGAAGATAGGTATTAATAAAGGGGATATTAACAAGGTCTTGAGGATATCTCTCCAAGAGAGAACCCGCAGTAATGGATTTAAATTGATAAGTTTAGATTTAGAAAGGACATAGGAAAGTATTGGTTTGGAAATAGGGTAGTTGATGAGTGGAACAGTCTACCTAGTTGGGTTATTGAGGCTGGGACTTTGGGTAGTTTCAAATTTAGGTTGGATAAGTACATGAGTGGGAGGGGTTGGATTTGAGAGGGACTTGCACATCGGAGCTTGTTTCTTGGGTGGCATTGAAAATTGGGTTGGTCAAATGTTGTTAGTGGGATGAATTGTAAAGGACCTGCCTAGTATGGGCCAACAGGCCTGCTGCAGTGTTCCTCCTTTCTTATGTTCTTATGTTCTTATGTTCTAAGTGCTAGAGTTATGGACACTCCCGAGCTTCAGAACCTTGCATTTATCTATACTGAAATGCATCTGCCACTTTTCTGACCAAGAATACAGTTTGTTTAAATCCTCCTGAAGTTCCCTAACATCTACGTTTGAATCAATTATCCTACCTATCTTTGTGTCATCGGCAAATTTGCTCATATCACTAGTAACACCCTCATCAAGATCATTAATTTATATTATAAACAACAACGGGCCCAAGACTGATCCCTGTGGAACACCACTTGTTACAGATCCCCACTCGGATTTAACCCCTTTTATGGACACACTCTGCTTCCTGTCTGTGAGCCATGACTCGATCCACGAGAGCACTTTTCCCCCAATGCCATGAGCTGCCACTTTCTTTAATAGTCTTTGGTGCAGAACTCTATCAAAAGCCATACTAAAATCTAAGTAAATAATATCAAATTCTTTATCGTGGTCAACAGCCTCAAAAGCTTTACTGAAGAAAGTTAATAAATTAATTAGACAAGACCGGCCTCTTGTGAATCCATGCTGAGTATCATTAATCAAGCTATGCTTATCGAGATGGCTTCTTATAATCTGAGCTATAATTGACTCTAGTAATTTGCCTACAATTGAGGTCAGGCTTATTGGGCGGTTATTTGACTGTAACGACTTGTCCCCTGTTTTAAAAATAGGAATTACATTAGCCATCTTCCACATATCAGACACTACACCTGTTTGAAGAGATAAATTAAAAATATTAGTTAATGGTTCACAGAGTTCCATTTTGCATTCCTTAAGAACCCTTGAAAAAACCTCATCAGGACCCGGCGACTTACTTTGCTTCAGTCTGTCTATCTGCTTTCACAACCATCTCACTAGTGACTGTGATGGTAAGACACATATGCAACAGTTAGGTATCTTTATTTCGAAACGTTTCGCCTACACAGTAGGCTTCTTCAGTCGAGTACAGAAAAGTTGATAGAAGCAGAAGATACTTGAAGACGATGTAATCAGTCCATCACCCTTAAATTTTTGAGGTGGTCAGTCCCTCAGTCTGGAGAAGAGCATTGTTCCGTTGTCTGAAACAATATGAAGTTGAAGTGACAGGATGGAGCCTTAAATAGTGCCAGGAGGTGAGACGTAGGTTGCTTTGGGAGGGCACTATTTAAGGCTCCATCCTGTCACTTCAACTTCATATTGTTTCAGACAACGGAACAATGCTCTTCTCCAGACTGAGGGACTGACCACCTCAAAACTTTAAGGGTGATGGACTGATTACATCGTCTTCAAGTATCTTCTGCTTCTATCAACTTTTCTGTACTCGACTGAAGAAGCCTACTGTGTAGGCGTAACGTTTCGAAATAAAGATACCTAACTGTTGCATATGTGTCTTAGGCTTGGATCACGATAGAGGGAGACTTCTTTGGGACGAAATTGTTAGGGCTTCTGGACACAGTAACGTAGTCATAGTAGGGGACTTTAACTTTAGCCAAATTGACTGGAATTCTTTGACAGGTAATCTAGAGTCCAGTGACTTCATGGAAACAGTTCAGGACTGTTTTCTGAAACAGAGTGTAACTGAACCTACCAGGGGTAATAATTTGCTAGACCTAGTCTTGTCAAATAAGGAAACACTCGTGAATAATCTGGAGATCACTGAAGAGCTTGGCGCAAGTGATCACAAATCCATCACCTTTAGCATTAATTGGGAATGCAAGAATAATGATAATACAGTAAAAATCCCCGATTTTCGTTCTGCCGATTATAATGGACTTAGGGAACATCTGTCTAATCTTGATTGGGGTTATCTAGCTAATGATTTTATTGACGATAATCATACTTATGAATATGAAGGGATCTGCGTTTATGATTGTTTTCTTAATAATGTACACAGAGCCCAGAGTATATACATTCCCCAGAGAGAAATTAGGTCTAATAATAACGATCCCAAATGGGTTAACAGGAGGCTAAAGCATCTATTAGGGGAGAAAAGGGGAATTTATAGGCGCATCAGAAGAGGAGAGGTTAACCTTACTGACCAATATGTTCAGCTTAAAAGAGAAGTAAAAAAGGCGATTAGAAAGGCTAAACGTGACTATGAAATTAGAGTCGCTAATGAATCAAAGACTAATCCAAAGGGGTTCTTTCAAGTGTATAGGACGAAGGTGAAGGAAAAAGTAGGACCTCTGAAATCTGGAATGGACAGCTGACGGATAATGAACTGGAAATGTGTTCCTTATTTAATGACTATTTTTTGTCAGTTTTTACACAGGAAGATGTAAATGAGATTCCAGTAATTAACAATTATTTAGTTCCTGATGAATTTAAGTTAACTAATATTACTATCACGAGGGACATGGTTATTAAACAGATAGACAAACTGGAACAAAATAAGTCCCCGGGACCCGATGAGTTGTTTTCAAGGGTACTTAAGGAATGCAAGATGGAGCTTAGTCAGCCATTAACGAGTGTATTCAATGCGTCCATCCTTACCAGTGTTGTGCCAGAGATGTGGAAGATGGCTAATGTGGTTCCTATATTCAAATCAGGGGATAAGTCCACTCCTTCAAATTACCGTTCAATAAGCCTGACATCTATAGTGGGCAAGTTATTAGAATCAATTATAGCTGACATTATCAGAAGTCACCTTGAAGAGCATAACTTGATAAATGAATCTCAGCATGGATTCACGAGAGGTCGTTCCTGCCTGACAAACTTACTGACGTTCTTCAATAGAACATTTGAGGCAGTTGACAGTGATAAGGAATATGATATTGTTTATTTGGATTTTAGTAAAGCCTTCGACAGAGTACCTCACAAGAGACTCTTAAGAAAAGTGGCAGCTCATGGTATAGGAGGTAAAGTTCTAGCATGGATTGAGGCATGGCTTACCAATAGAAAGCAGAGAGTTACCATTAATGGAGTGAAATCTGAATGGAGATTAGTCACTAGTGGCGTTCCACAAGGATCAGTTTTAGGCCCTCTCTTGTTCATAATTTACATTAATGACCTTCATGAAGGGATTATGAGTGACATGAGTAAATTTGCTGATGATACAAAGATAGGCCGTATAATTCACTCTGAGGAGGATATCAATGAACTCCAGGACAATTTGGACAAATTTAATGTCTTGGTCTGAAAAATGGCAGATGAAGTTCAATGTGGATAAGTGTAAGGTACTTGCCCTTGGTAATGAAAATAACCCTCGAAGCTATAATCTAGGTGAAGTAGAGCTTGATCATACAGAATGTGAAAAAGACTTGGGAGTCATGGTAAGCAGAAATCTAAAGCCAAGACAACAGTGCCTTAGTGTGCGCAACAAGGCCAACAGATTACTTGGATTTATTTCAAGAAGTATAAGTAACAGAAGTCCAAAAGTTATTTTGCAGCTCTATACATCACTAGTGAGGCCTCATTTAGATTATGCTGCTCAGTTTTGGTCTCCTTACTACAGGATGGATATAGACTCATTAGAGAGCATACAGAGAAGAATGACTAAAATGATTTACTGTGTAAGGAACCTCCCATATGAAGATAGACTTAAAGCCTTAAATCTCCACTCTCTGGAGAGGCGTAGAACGAGAGGAGATATCATTGAAGTGTATAAGTGGATGACAGGCATAAACAAGGGAGATATTAATAAAGTACTGAGGGTGTCGAACCAGGTAAGAACCAGAAATAATGGATATAAGTTGGATAAATTTAGATTTAGAAAGGACATAGGTAAGTACTGGTTTTCTAACAGAGTTGTAGATGCGTGGAACAGTCTTCCTAGTGGGGTGATAGAGGCTAGGACCTTGTGTAGCTTTAACCCTTTCAGGGTCCGTCCCGTAGATCTATGGCTTTAAGTTCAGGGTCCAAACCGTAGATCTACGCCATGAGCTCAGCTCACTCTGATAAACTGTGAGTGGTACATTTGGGCCTAGATATGAGAGAATACATCTATGTGGTATGTGTGCACCACATAAAACAGATCCTGAAGCACACTGTGTATAATGAGAGAAAAAAAATGAAATCATGATTTTTTGATTAAAACAGCAACTTTGCAGTGTTTTTTCGTATGTTTTTTATAGTTGTATTTGCGATTTCTTGGTCTCATTTGATAGAATGGAAGACATATTACAGAAATAGAGATGATTTTGATTGGTTTTAGCAATGGAAATGGCTTGAAACTGAGCTCAAAGTAGCAGAAATGTTAAATTTTTGCCGATATTCAAGAGTAAACAAACGACCTCACACGTCTAATACACATCAGCTGGTGGGTCTAATATACTTCACAAATATGGTGATGATATTTATACAATTATTACAGTATTGCATAACAGTAAATCTTCTATTTTTGGTGTGATATAAAAAATTCATTATGTGAATAAAAAATCAAATGGAATTTATTTGTAAAGCCTCAAAACATAACTAATGAACAGAGGAAATGTTAGTTTAGTGCCAGGAATGCCTACATTGTTCATTCTGGACCCTATTTGAAATTGGAATATTTTGAACTTTGTGTTAAATTGGCCAAATTAACAATTTCCGATCACTTTATTTTGTAGTTGAAACAGTTGACTTGGCGATTTCTTGTGCTCAATCGATAGAATAGAAGTAATACTAGTGAAATAGCTAAGAATTTGGTTGACTGGAATAATGTAATTGGCCTAAAATGGGAGTCAAAGTCGGCAAAATCGCCGATTCGTAAATATCGCTGACACATCAAAATTCGCGAGAGCATAATTTCGTCAATTTTCCACCAAATTTCGTACTTTTTGTTTTATTACCTTCACAAAAAGATTCTCTACGATTTCATAAGAAAAAATAACAATTTTTTTTTTTTGAAAATTCTTGGACACTGGTGCGTGACTCCAGATTTGGGCCTTGGACCCTGAAAGGGTTAAGAAGAGACTGGACAAATAGTGTAGCTTTAAGAAGAGACTGGACAAATATATGAGTGGGAGGGGCTGGGTTTGATTGGTGTCACTGGGTACGGGAGTTATTTGAAATAAATGGTATAAAATACCGACACAATGGCAATATAAACACAAATGCAGTATAATGTGATCCTTTATTGACTACGTTTCGCCCACACAGTGGGCTTTTTCAAGTCACAAACAGAACTACCTGGGGTGGAAGGAACGCGAGTATTTATAGTCCGGCTGAGGTCAGGTGAAGAATGCTGCATCTGATGATGTACCGAGTGGGGTTATAGAGTCTAAAAACTTGGGTAGCTTGGAAAGGAGATTGGATAAGTTTGTGAGCAGACCTTCTACACTGTTCTTATGTGGGATAGCGATGAAGAAGTTTCTTGGCAAGTGGTTCAGCTATGTTATAGAAGCCACTATTCTGGTTGAAGTTGTCGGATATAGAAATAAGTGATGATTCCAGGATTCTTCGGTATTGAGTTTTTGTCTTCTGTGGCGATAAGTTTTGAGTTTCTGTAGTTTATCAATTTGGTTGTGTGAATTACGGTGTTGTACGCAGGCTTTCCCCTTGTGTCGCCCCGGGACCTGCTTGGTTTTGGTGTTTGAAATACGTGTTTGGAGGTCCCTTGTTTGTTTTAACCCCACGTTTTTAAAACTTGTTGCAGTCTTAAAAGGGATTTGTATACCCCTGCAGGGAGGGAGGCTTGTCCTGCCTACTATGGTGATTTTCCTTGTTGGTCGGGGTTTTGGGGAAAGGTGGGTATTGGGAATGATGTTTTGGCAAAGATTTTTGGGAAAACATTTTTGGGAAATTGGGTTGGTGGGGGGGGGCTATGTATCTCTTCTGGCAGTGTCTTCTCTGGGGGTTTGAAGATTTTTTAATGCCCCCGGGTTCGGGCCGGCCCCTCTGATGAAGTGACGAGGATAGTGGAGTTTAAAAAATTTTTGTTCAATTATGTGATTTTCCCCAAGGAACTTGTTGCTGCAGATTGAGTGAAACGCGGAAAGGGAACCAAAAATTTTAAACACCACGTTTGGTTTTTTTTGTCAGGGTTTTGAGAGTAGAAGTGGAGAGTTCTTTTTGGTTGGTGGGTTTTCGATAGATTTTAAAACGAAGTTCTTTTGGGTCAGCTTTGCAAAAGGCAGGACATCAAGGAAAGGAAAGGGTTGCGATTTCTTCTTCAAGTGTGAACTGGATTGAAGGTGGGACCTGGTTGAGTTTGTTTGAAGAGCTTCCCGTTAAAGGCGTTTAGGAGTTATGAGGAAAATGTCGTAACATAACGGTGCGGGTGACAGACGAAGGAATAATGGTGGAAAAAAACGTTCGGCTTCAAATGTTCCATTTTATGGGTTCCCCGGGGAGCACTGAGTGGCAAAAACCCATGGGTAGTCCAAAAGTCTGCTAAAAAGAGGTGTTTTTCAAAAGGGGAAAAACGAAAAGGGCCCAACCATAGCTAAAAAGGTCGATGAAGTCGTGGGGGGAAAGGGGGAAAGATCAAGGGGAATGTAAATTTTTCCCTGCGCAAGAGTTTGGGCTGGCTTGTTTAGTAGGTACTTTGGGAATGGGGAAAAGTCAGGGAAAGGCGGGGAAAGTTTCTTTTCCTGATTTTGATGTTGCGAATGCGTTTGGGGAAGACCCACCGAGTGTTGAGTTGTGCTGGATGTTGGGTGCCCAAGGTTTAGAGAGGGTTTGGCGAAAATTTGAGAGCTGGTGGGGGGCACTCCCTTTTCCCCGAGGATAGGGGCCCTCAGGGGGTTACCGGCTTGGGAGTTTTTGGCGGCCTTTACATTTGGCGGGCCCGGGGTTGGGGGGCCATGGTGTGCAGAAGTTTTTTTCCCCTTTGGGTTCTGACCCCCTCAGAATGCGGCGGTCCTTTGAAGAAAAGTTTTTTTTAAGGTTTTTTCCATTTGGGTTTTATTTGTGAGGGGTTTTGTGGTATCTGGGTCATTAAGTGGGATTGACCTTTTTGTTCCTGTAATCGTCAGTGTTCTGTAACAACCCACCTCCTTTACAGCGGTGGTAAACCCGGGAGGGTTTCTGTCTTCTGCAAACCCCTTTGGGGTGCATTGATGAAATTGTCGAGGTAATAAATTGGGGAGCTGCGTTTTGAGAGGGGCTGCTGAGTTGATGCCTTAAAAGATACCCTTTTTTGGGGAAGTCGGGGGTTCATTGTGTTTTGTGTTTTTGGTGATGAAAATTGAGGTCTTTTTTTGGGTTTTTGAAATTTTCCTTTTTGGGGAATTTTGGAGGTTTAAGAAATGGTCTTACCAAGATTACTCCCCCTCAAATTCCCCAACATAAAACCCCCTTTTCCCTCCGTACAGCTCGGACCTACCTTAAAGGGAGTGTGCAGATGATTTTTAAAACAATGCTACAAAGGGAAACTTTCTCCAAGCCAGGCACTAGGCACAAAAACTCCGGGGCAACATGAAAAAGACGCACCACGAAAAATTTTGCAGAAAAGGGTTTCCCAGGAATGTTCCCAAAAGAAGATCGACTTACTAGGAAACTTTCAAACACTCTGCGATAAAAGTAAAAGGGAAAAATTTTTTGGGGGAAAACCCGAAAAATTTTTAAAAATCTTTCATTTTCGTCCCCTGTTTAAACCCCAGAAACTGAAGCCCTCAGCTTAGGCCTCAAATTGCAACAGGAATTACGAACCAAAACAAGCCTCAAATTTTATTTGCCAAAAATTCCCGGGGAAAAAATGACTTCGACTTCCCAAAAAAAAGGGTATCTTCCCCCCAAAGGGAAACATCTCGCAGCCATCTCAACACGCAGGGTCCCCAGGCATACCTGACTTCATTTAATTCAATCAAAGGTTTAGCAGAAGAAAAGACTAAAGGGTCACCACCGGGATAAAAGGGGGTGGTGTTGTTTTTCAGAACATGAAGATTTTCAGGAACAAAATGCTCAAATTACTTTTAAAGACCCAGTTACCCACAAAACCCCTCACAACTTAAACCAAAGGGGCAACCTTACTAAAAATTTCTTCAAAGGACTCGCCCCCCCTTCTGAGGGGGTCAGAACAAGGGAAGAAAAATTCCCGCCCACCTTTCCCAGGGAACCCCGACCTGCCAGAAAGTACGGGGCCCGCCCAAAAGGGTCACAAGGGGTGGTACCCACTGAGGCCCATATCCCCCGGGAAAAGGCAGTGCCCCCTTCCCCCCCAGCTCTCGGGAATTTGCCCAAAAACCTCTCTAAACTCTTGGGCACTAAAACAGTCCGCACATCTCAAACTCAGGTGATCTTTCTCAATCGCCCTTCGCAACATAACATCAGGAACAAGAAACTTTCAGCCTTGGGCGTGACTTCCTATTTTTCCAAAAATAAATACTACACAAGCCTCGACTTTGCGCGGAAAATTGGGCGATTCCTTGCTTTCCCATTCAGCCAGCGAATTCATGAAACCTTTTTTGGAAAATATGTGTTTGGGGTTTTCGTGTTTTCTTTCGAAAAAACCCTCTTTCAGCGACTTTTGGACCCCAAACCAAAGGGGGTTTGCAACCCCAGTGCAGTCCTGGCGGAAAACCCATACATGGAAGATTGAAGCCGAACGTTTTTTCCCACCATTTTTCCCTTTGCTGTCACCTGGCTCCGTTATTTCCCCCCCCCCCCCCCCCCCTTTCAAAAATTTTCAAACTCCCAAAGCCCCGTTTAATTAAAAAACCAAAGGTTTGAGCATTTAAAACCAGTTCACACTTTTTAAGAAGGGAAATCGAAACACTTTCCCTTTTTTGTTTTCCTTCCCCTGCAAAGCTGACCCGAACTTCGTTTTTAAAAATCCCTCAATTTTTGAATAGAATTTCTACGCATATGAGCGGAGAAGTGGCTTAATACCCAAAGGGGGAAAAGGTGCAGCAGTTTGTAGGTGGTGTAAATTTTTTCCATATGGAAGTAGGTCGTGCCCAAGGGTTTTTCAAGCAAAGGAAATTTCCCCCGTATTAAATCGCAAAAAGTTGCAGTGTTTTGACAGGGGTGTAGATGAATTTATTCAGAGAACCGACATATTGATAAATTAGGGGCACTGTGAAATTTGGGGGATCTTCATTGGGGGAAAGTTTCGCCCCCACAGTGGCTTCATCAGTCCAAAAAAAAGGGGGAAAACGTGGGGCGATGGGGGTCAGTCCATCCTCTTTAAGCTGCTGGTAGAGTTGCTCAAGAGAGGACATCTTGTGCAGATTCACGGAGAACACTCTGGACAGATCTTCATAGAGCTTAGTACAGGTCACCACTGAGCTAAGTGCAGGTCACAAATTGTATTGTGAAGACATTTCGTCTACCAGGACCTTTATCAGTTGTGAAGACGAAAAGTCTCCTGAAGGAAATACCATAACCCCGAACTTCCAGTGTTGTATACAAACTGTTGGCATGGTGTATTCTAAAATTGTATTTCTGTCTTGCACATACCAATACCAATTTCTTGGTATTGTATTCTTTTCATTAATGATTCTTGTCAAACACAGCAACACCAGGGAATTTTTATACTGATGGCAGCTGTGCAAAATCATCGTTTTTGCTAACATCTGGTACTGCTCTTCGGCATGACCTGTGTACTCTTTAATGACCCTTTCATTTCTTAAACAGCAGCACCACACCTTCACCACCACTACACCTCAAACAGCGCCACCACAGCCTAACTAAAGCATGTATGTCTCTTTCCACAGGAGCTGGAAGACATCGAAGAGAGACTGAGGGAGGAAAGCCATGAGCTGGTGGAGATGGTGTCTCGCCTTCAGGATGAGAACCGTAAGCTCTCTTCCTCCCTGGCCAAGACTGAAGGAAACCATATCCACTCCAATGGTAAGACTCCCGTCTACACCTAGTCCTCTTCTTTCTCTTCCTCATCATCTTCCTCCTCTTTTTCAGTTTGTTTTTCTTTTTCAACTTTTCACTGTTCTTTTAACTTTGTTGTTCTCTTCACTTCTTTTTCACTTCCATGTTCCTTTTATTTCGTTGTTCTCTTCATTTTTTTTTTTCACTTGGTTCTTGTTGTTGTTCTACTTGGTGGAAGCGTCATCTATCAGTGAGTGGATCTATAATTTGGAGTGGTATAAACCTTGCTAATAAATACCATTTTGATATTCACCGACAACGAGGTTTAGAAAAACGCGTAAGCAAACACTAGGACATATTAGAAAACGTTTCGCTCCTGAGTACCAAGTGACTGGCACTACAGTCCTCTACGTTACCAGACCAGCTGGCACTACACTCCTCTACGTTAGCAGACCAGCTGCCACTACAGTCCTCTACATTACCAGACCAGCTAGCACTACATTCCTCTGTTATGTTGTTGTCCCTTATTACTTTGATAGTAAGGTTCTCACTACATGTTCTAGTGTGGGGGTAGCTTTTACATAAAGGCCTTATATGTCTAGGGTAATACATACATGGTTGATCATCCTCTCTCTGAAATCTTTTCACCAGCCCTCTTCACAGGTTATTTAAACCATCTCTATAAAAAATATAACTGTATTCTAAATAGATATGTACAGAATATACAATTACAGTACTCACATATTCAAAAAATAAGCCTGCACACCCCTTAGCTGTTCTCCCATATGGTGCATCTCAGCATCTCTCTTCATGACTAATCTCTGGGCTAACCAGTGTTTTGATACACTTTAGTCACTCTGGGTATGGTGGCCACAACTTAAGTTATAAAAACTCACCCCTGGAGCACACATAATGCCCCAAAAAATAGAAAGAAGGACCCAGAGGTCCTACCAGCTTGAAGTCCACCAAGAGAGAGAGAGAGAGAGAGAGAGAGAGAGAGGGAGGAGCCTAGCTAAGCTCCTCCCACACCCACCAAAAAACAAAAGACTGTTGCCAGGAACAATTCTCTAGTTCCCCAAATTTTTCCACACCTTATTTTTCTTTTTCGAAAAAAAAATACAACTTTAAAAAACTACTATTTTAAATTGTGTGGTGTGTGTGTCTTAGTAAAAACCCTATTATATGAAAAAACCCAGGCTTGATTCAGCTGCCTTAAAAACCCTTTAAGGTGTTCTCCCCTTGGGGGGATTTAGAGTGAGTCCCCATCAATTCAATAAAATTAGGTATTCCAGGTAACTTTTTTAACAGTTTAATAAATACAGGGGGGGGGCCCTTTTGGGCCCCATAACACCCCCCCCTCCAAAAATGAAGTTTTCTCAAAAGCTAGCCGTGCCCCCTCAGGATACGGTAGAAATTAAAAAAAAAATTGCTTAAGTCTGAAGGTGGTAAGCAAGGCAAACCAGAAATGTTACGTATTTCCAGCACCAAAAATCTCTTCACTTTACTGCTTTTTAAACAAAAAGGGTGACTTACTCCCCTGGAAATTTCTACGATTTGTGGGGGCTCCACTAAACCCTTTCCCCAGATTACAATGCATTTTCCACCCTCCCTTCAAAACCCTGGAGGAAAAATACGGGAAACAGATTGCAGAGGTTTTTTTTAGAAAAAAAATTTTTTAAACCATACCCCAAATTCAAGGGTTTTTTAACTATTTACATTTTTAGTGGTTTTTAAAAACGGTATACATTACAATGAAAATTGCACACAATGCTCACTGTGAAAGCCGGCCCCAAACAGGGGTGCCTCTCCCTCCCGGTAATCCAGAAGAAAACGGGTACTCCGGATGGCATTTTCCCTGTCAGGGGGAAAAGAGTAAAACCCCAATCCCGGAGCAGTCAGGTGTACACCAGGAGGAAACTTCCCCAAAAATTCAAGGTGTCTCTCTTTGGTGGCCAAACCCCAAAACCCCGTGAGATTTCCCAGTCAACATCCGACCCCAAACCATGGTCAGGCCTAAACCCCCAACTTCCAAGGTCCCACCCCCACACACACCCTCCAGCCTTATGAAGTGGAGGCTGACACGAACATGGAGGGGTCCAAGGGCCCACAAAGACAAATGGTTGGGCTGTTTTTTTTCATAGGCACCCCAAGGGAAAATTCCACATCCCTTTTTTAAAAAAGAACGTCTCATGTTATCGAAGGTTGTCGCTTCTGCCTCAAGTTCCCAAAATATGAAACTATACACTAACCCGCCCACATTTTTGGTCCGACTCGTTCCTTCACAGTTAGTGGCGGGTTTGGGAGTCCTCAGGCTTGCTGAGAGTTCCCCACTGAAAAAAACAAAAAGGTCAGCACATGAAAAACACTAGGGTACAAAGTACACCCCATGCATCTACATGAAACATTAGGGGAGAGCTCAGAAACCCATATTCTCTGACCCCTTTTTTTTTAATTTAATTTCCCAAATTAAAAGGTTGTGAGGGGGAGCATCGGGCCAAAAATTTTCTCTGGCCTTTTTTATTTTTTAAATTTCCCAAATTAAAGGTTTGTAGGAACCAAAGCCCTTCTTAAGAGTTTTTTTTTTGTGGTTTCTCATTCTTTGAAAAAAAACTAAGGGGTTTTTTGGTAAACTTTTACACTTTTACAGGTGGGGGGAAAAGCACTGTTTATAAACTTAAAATTTTCTGCACAGCCAACCCCCAAACCCAAACCCTCCTTTTTTACAGTTGAAACCACGTTTGTTGTTTTTTTAAATTTTGGGCCTGAGTGGTAAAAAATGGTGAAGGCTTTCTCTCAAATCCCCCCTGCAACAAACTGCACCTCCCCCTACATCACTGGGCACCCATTGTAGGGGAAAAGGGGCATTAAAACTCGGATTTTTCCCAAGATAGGAGCATTCCCAAACAGCTTTTTACTTTTTTAAAAGGGCCCTGTCACATTTTGCTGTCCCGTAAAATTGAATTTTGGGGAATGGTCAAAGTTGTCGGGGGTGACGTTCCCTGGGAGGGGTTTTGGGGCAAAAACCGTCTGTAATAACCCCCCAGCCGGGAAACCCTCATCACTCCCTTCCGTTTCTGTGGTTTTGGGAAAAAATTTAAATAATGGCCTCCCCCTTTTGAATTAACGGGGGAAAATTTCCCCTGCCCAATTTTTTTTCCCTAAAAAAGGGGGTACATGGCTTGGCCCAAAAACTCATTTTTGCTGAGATTGATGGTTATTTTGGCTTGGGCAAAAATTTTAAAAAAACAACTTTGTAATTTGAAAGTGAGTTCCCACTGGTTATTTAAAATACCCCCAATTTATCATCTAGATAGGCCCGTACACCTTCCAACCCTTTTGCAGTTTTTATTCGATGCGGGAAAGGGGGCCCGGGGAGCTTTTTTTAACCCCCAAAAAGGGAATTTACTCATTTGAAAAAAACCCTTTCGGGGAGTGTTGAAGGTTAAAATTTCCTTGGCTTGCTGGGTGAGGGGATCTGATAATAAAACCCTTTTAAAGAAAGGTCCAGTTTGCTCACAAACTTTGCCCCCCCCACAGCATCAATCCTTTAATCAAAACAGGGAAAAAGGGAAACATTCCCCTTTGTTACTTCATTTACCCTGTGTTGGTGGGTGCACATACGCTTAGGTCCATTAGGTTTGGGAAACCATCGGGCATGGAGATGCCCACGACTCTCGCTAGGCTTAAAAAATTGGTTTTTGAAGGGGGGAATTTCATTTCTTCCTCCATGTAAAGTTGTTTTTTTGGGTTCTTGCGGTAAGAACCCTCCCTTTTTTTGGGAAAAACAGCTTCCCTGATTTAAACATAGGGGGGGAGGCAATTTATTCTTTGGGCCCCCCCAAAAACAAATCTGGAAATTTTTGGAGAAATAAACCAAGTCACAGGCTCCCCGTACATTGAGTCCCTTCATGTGTGCCAAAAGGGGTTTTGCAAGATAGCTGAATTTTCACAAAACCTTAATTCTGTTGTTTTCAGGAAGTTTTTCAGGGATCATCAACTCAATTTGGATGGCAGCAAAATCCCGCCCTAGAATGGTTTTTTTTTAACCCGGTTAAAGTGAAAAGTCCTTTTGATTTGCGAAAGGCCAGGCTTCCCAAAAATTTCATAATTGGGACCAAAAAAGCCTGTGATGAAAAAAGGGGCCATCAAATCTTGTAGCCAAGGCATTTTTCCCGGAAAACCCGGGTCCAAAAACTAACATTCCTCTCCAACACGGGAAAGGGGGGAGGAGGTGCCCCTTTTGGGCGTACCACTGTTCAAAGGCCCCCTGGGTAGCTTTGGGTTGTCTGCTGCCAAACGTCTTTTCCTGGTCCAATCGTTTCCTGAAAAAGGGAAAAATCTTTCCCGGGGGGGGAAGCCTAAATTTTCCCCGGGCCCCCAATTTCTCCTTGAGAATAGTTAGGGGCCCCCCCATGGTTTACCATTGCGAGCTCCCAAAAAGGGGTGAAACGAAAAAATTCTTGGGTGCTTTCCTGGGGTGGGGAAAAAAGAGAAAGGGGGGTACCCTTTTCCCAAATCACTAGTTTTTATTCATACAATAAGGGGGTGGGGGATCATTGGGCTTAAGAGTTTGATGGGAAATTTTCTTACTACTTTCCCCGAGATGAGGGTGATAGGCAGTTTTTTAAATTTAGGTGTACATCTAACCCCCTTTTAACCCTTCCCAAAATTTTGAGGTTAAAATTTTGACCCCCTTTATCTGTTTGTCCTCATGGGAAAGCCAACATGGGAAAAAAACTTCACCAAAACTCTTGAGACCATCCCAAACTGTTATCTTTCGTTTTTGGGATTGCTTCTGGATAATGGTAGTGGAGCAAATTATCGTTAGTAAAAAAATTTTTTCCCCTTTGGGCCCTTGGGGGGTGGGCCCAAAAAACACCACTACCAGCTTGTGAAAAAGGGGCAAAACCCGGGGCTGGGAAATTGGTGAGGGGGAAAAAGGTTTTTTAAAGCTTTTTATTAGGTTTTTTTATTTTTTTTGGCCCAAAAAGACAGGTCTTTTTTAATTTTCCTTACCGTCTCCCACAGCCCAGGCCCGAAGGAAGGGGCCCGGAAACCCCAGATACTGTTTTAGCAAAATATTTTGGTTTTCCACCCAGGAAAAGGGTTGTTTATGCGCTGAGGGTAAGAACATTTGGGTTTTATAAGGGGTCGGCACCTTGGGCCTGGTGACAAAAAATTGGCTCCCCCTTTTAATGGTTTTGCCCAAATGGAAGGGGCCTTTTCTTTTGTTTACCTTTCCCGAAAAAGAAGCATTTACTTTTAAAAATTTAAAAATTTCCTCCTCAGTCACAGCTGAGGCTCTGATCGACTTTAAAAGTTTTCATTTACACCCCTGTTTCAAACAACTAAAATGCTCTTTGTAGGGGCCCCCCCTCCCTCACACTACTTCCCTGATCTTGCACTGTTTTGGCTCAACTCGGGTTGTGGTTATCCTTTTTTCAGTTTACTGCAGTTCATCATCAGAAAATAAAAGGGTTTTCCAAAAAAAAGTTTCCCCCCTCTTCATGGGGAAATTAAAGGGTTAAATCCTGGTACCCCCATCACGGAAATTTACTTTTGTGATGGCCCCTAAGGGAAAAGGTTTTGGGGAGGGTCTCCCTGCCTTCCCTTTTCCCAAATTTGGGGTCTGGTTCCCCCATTTTTATGGTTCCTCACTGTCTAACAGCCCCTAACGTTAAACCCCCTTTAAAGGGAATTTTCGTTTTTGAAATACCCACAGGGGGGGTAGCCAACTTGGGATGCAGATTTCCCCTTTAAATTTTTGTACAGGGGTTTTTATGGGTGAACCTGTAATTCCCTTTTAAAAAATATATCTACTCCGTTTAGGTATCCCTTTTTAAAATTTGGGCCCGCACTCCAGCACGTTGAAGGAGTGGTGCTGCATCCATCTCTTTTTAAGAAAAAGTATGTTCTCACCCTTTCCCCATCCTTTTGCAAAGGGAACTGTGGACTTCTAGAAAAAACCTGCATCCTGGGGGGTTTGACCCAAAGATTCCCCCTCACCCTTTCTTTAAAACCAATTTCAGGCAATGGGGGTGTCTTGCGGGTTGGGTCCTTGGGGGTTTGGGTTTCCCCCCTTTCCTGATCTCGCCCTCTTGACCAGCAAAAACTTTTGTGTATATCCAGTTTTGTTTTCAGTTTGTAAAAGGTAAAATCCTTAAAAGGGATTTTTACAAATTTTTTTTTAGGGTTGTACTGTTTACTCGAGGCCTGTAAAATCGATGGTCTTGGGGAAACTTTGAGCTCCAGCTGATTTTCCTTTTCCTTCTATTTTGAGGTGTGCGGGCAGTTTCTTTGTCCCTGAATTTTCTTGTCCCCTTACCTTTATGGGCCATGGAGTTTGAAAAGGCTTAGAATGAGTGAGGAAGGGTTTTAGAAAACAGCCTGAATATTTTTACTTCCAGCTTTCTTTGGGAGCCCGAATTTTGTCACCTAAATCCAGTACTTTGAAAGATTATCGGTTTTTTTCCCCCCAGATATTCTTGATTTTTCAACGGGGTTGTATTGTACAATTCCTCATGAACCATCAATTATAATTTGTCATGTCTTTTTAATCCTTTAGAAAAAACCCCTTTTTCTTAAAAGGAACAATTTTCTTTCCCCAAACTCAGTTAAGGTCTTCCCACCCGAAATTTTTGATTTCTGAATTTTTTGTCTATATTTTCAGGTTTATTTGGTAGGCAAGCAAATTCCTTTTAAAATTTTTATCAAAATCAAAAAATTTTCCCCTCCAGAGTCCCTATTTTCTGGAACCCTTTACCCAAGTTGTGTGGAACTAGGTACCCCACTTCTGTTTGGGCCACCCCTTTCCAAACCCCCCCCCCCTTCTAAAAAAAAAGGAAAAATATTTCGGGGTCACTCTCTGTAAACTTAAGGAAAAAAATTTGCAGCTTTAGTTATTTAAAGTACGCTCATCCTTGTTCGCACCTCCTAACCTTTTTACGTTCTTCCCCCTTTTTCTTTTTATTAAATTCATTTCAGCCTCTAGCACAGTTAATTTTAAGTTCATCCTCTCCTTTTCCATATCACCGGAGTAGGTATCCCCCTGTTCACTGTTAAAAAGGGTGTTTACTGATGAATTATTACCCCTTTCCCCCCCTGAAGCTAAAATTTTAAAGACTCATTTCGACATAGTTTTTATCTTTTAAACCTTGCTTCCTCTTAAGTATCAGTGGGCAAAAATTTTCCCCCCCGGCATTTAAAATAACACAAGTTTGAAAAAACTATGCCCATGCATTACCATAACCACAAAAAAAAATGTTTACTCAAAACCTTTCTCCCACCTTAGGAGAAAAAAAACCTTAAAAATAAAATGAAAAAAACATGACACCACCCAGACCAGCTGGCACTACAGTCCCCCTTGTTCCAGACCAGTCCTACAGACCTCTAGGTTTTCAGACCAGCTGGCATACGGCCTCTAGGTTATCAACCATGGCATACGTCCTTACTGCCAGACCAGCTGCCCTACAGTCTTCTGCATGCCCGACCACCGGCACTACAATCCTCTTCGTTACCAGACCTGGGAATACAGTCCTTACGTTTACCAGACTAGCCGGCCTAAATCTTTACATTACCCCGACAAGCTGGCATACGTCCTAGTGAGCAGACGCTGGTATAAAATCCCTAGGTTATCGACACCTGGCCTGCATCTTGTGTTTCCAACCAGCTGGGACTACGTCCCCCTACATTACCAGACCAGCTAGCACTACAGTCCTCTAGGTTATCAGACCAGCTGGCACTACAGTCCTCTGTTACCAGACCAGCTGGCACTACATTCCTCTACATTACCAGACCAGCTGGCACTACAGTCATCTACATTACCAGACCAGCTGGCACTACAGTCCTCTAGGTAACCAGGCTAGCTGGTACTACAGTCCTCTAGGTTACCAGACTAGCTGGTACTACAGTCCTCTCGGTTACCAGACCAGCTGGCACTACAGTCCTCTAGGTTACCAGACCAGCTAGCATTACAGTCCTCTCGGTTTCCAGACCAGCTGGCACTACAGTCCTCTAGGTTACCAGACCAGCTGGTACTACAGTCCTCTAGGTTACCAGACCAGCTGGTACTACAGTCCTCTTCGTTACTAGACCAGCTGGCACTACAGTCTTCTACATTACCAGACCAGCTGGCACTACAATCCTCTACATTACCAGGCTAGCTGGCACTACAGTCCTCTAGGTTACTAGACCAGCTGGTGCTACAGTCCTCTAGGTTACCAGACCAGCTGGCATTACAGTCCTCTAGGTTACCAGACCAGCTGGCACTACAGTCCTCTATGTTACCAGATCAGCTGGCACTACAGTCATCTACGTTACCAGACCAGCTGGCACGACAGTCCTGTACGTTACCAGACCAGCTGACACTACAGTCCTCTACATTACCAGACCAGCTGGCACTACAGTCCTATATGTTACCAGACCAACTGGCACTACAGCCATATATGTTACCAGACCAGCTGGCTCTACAGTCCTCTATGTTACCAGACCAGCTGGCCCTACAGTCCTTTTCATTACCAGACCATCTGGCAGTACAGTCCTCTAGGTTACTAGACCAGCTGTGCTACAGTCTTCTAGGTTGCCAGACCAGCTGGCATTACAGTCCTCTAGGTTACCAGACCAGCTGGCACTACAGTCCTCTATGTTACCAGATCAGCTGGCACTACAGTCATCTACGTTACCATACCAGCTGGCATGACAGTCCTCTATGTTACCAGACCAGCTGACACTACAGTCCTCTACGTTACCAGACCAGCTGGCACTACAGTCCTATACGTTACCAGACCAACTGGCACTACAGCCCTATACATTACCAGACCAGCTGGCTCTACAATCCTTTTCATTACCAGACCATCTGGCACTACAGTCCTCTACGTTACCAGACCATCTGACACTACCGTCCTCTACGTTACCAGACCAGCTGGCACTATAGCCTTCTATGTTACCAGACCAGCTGGCATGACAGTCCTCTACATTACCAGACCAGCTGACACTACAGTCCTCTACGTTACCAGACCAGCTGGCACTGCAGTCCTCTACGTTACCAGACGAGCACACAAAGAAATCCACCCCTCAACAGTCCCTACAGACCACAACAGCCCAGGTAATATCCACTGCTTGAAACCCAGTGCCAGTGCAGGCCCTCACCAGGAAGGATCTCATAGCACTCATCAAGGCATTCATGGATGTTATTTGCAACACACTCAACCCCACGGAACAACAGAGCATATTCCAGCAGATGGTCAGTATGGTCCTGAGAGTATGCTTACTGACCGAGAAAGAGACTGTGGACGCCATGAATTTGCAGGTTCTCAGAGCAGGCAGGGCTCAGTCCCCAGCTCAGGAAACAACAGCGGTGGAATAGCTTCAGTATCAAATGACACCCTCAAGGTCCTACAATGGAACATTCAGGGCCTGAGGGGCAAACAGCACCTCTTGCTGGAGGCAGTAATTCGGGATTGGGTTGACATCGTCTTGCTACAAGAAACTCTGACTGTCCCGACTATCTGCCCAAGACTACCCAGTTTTGCTGGGTATTTTTGACACATGGACATGGGCACAGCTGTATTCGTATCCGATATAATACCTAATGAGGTTATAGCCAACCCTGTGGACTGTGGGGAGGATGTCGAGGTACAGGACATCCTTGTACACATACCTGGGGTGCCCATTACCATCTATAATATCTACAAGAACCCAAACACACCCTTGACATTGTGAAGCTTCTTGTGCTAGCACACACTGAGTGTATTATTGTGAGTGGAGATTTCAACAAACATCACCCAATGCTGCACTCTCACTCAGTAATCAATGCTGCTGGCAGACACACAGCAATGCTCCTACACGATATTCCAGAGGTAAAGTTGCTAAACAATGGAGACCCCACACACCTGTTGGGTGGCTGCCTCGACCTTACCTTCGGGACAAGACAACTCGCAGCAGGAGCCACATGGGAAACTCATCCTCACCTTGTCAGTGACCACTTTGCAGTGATCACCACATTCAACATCAACAGGCCTCCCACAGTTGTGCTGCCTTCTAGATGGGACGTAAAGAGGGCCAAACTGGAAGGTGTTCCAGGATTATCTTCATGACTGGTGGTCCACATACACTCTATCTGAAGACTGTGATACGGCTGATCAGGACCTAATCACTGTTCTCACCAGGCAGCAGAGTGCGCAATTCCAAATAAGTCCGCAGGACATACTCACAAAAGAGATTGGTGGTTCTCCAATGACGAGGTGCGGGAGCAGAACCACCGCATTAACTCTTTTAGGAAGCTATACAGGCATAACCCTATGGCAGAGAACAGGAATACTCTGAGAGTCATTGTGCAGCATGCCTGCAGTCTCTCTCTCTCAGAGTAAAAACTGAGAAATGGCTGGAGTGGTGCTCAACATTCTGGCATCACACCATATCTGGATTCGTTTGTTTTGTGCTGCTGGGCGGAAGCTGCTGCCTATACAACTACCCCTCGAGAAGAGTTGTGACCTTCATGTTGCTGGGTATCATCCACCACCTCCTTGGCGCCCAGATCCAGCCAATGTTTGCGTCATGCAACTACCCATCTCTAAGCATCTCTGCAGTCAAGACACTCTCAGCAGTCATGCTGAGACAAGCATGGCACTGGCATAGGGATGCAAATGTGCAGTGTATTTCACAGATGGTTCTGTTGACCCTGACAGGAAGAGAGTAGCAGCTGGGCTGTACCACAATGGTCACACACAAGGCTGGCAACTCCCTGACCACTGCATGATCCTTCAAGCTGAGCTGGTGGTGATTCATCAGGCCTTGTCACATGCCCTACGACATCGACTCCAACCTGTCATACATGTTGATTCCTCCACTGCAATCAATGCCCTCTCCTATCCTCAACCACAGGACAATGTTCACCTCATCACATTGATCCTGAGCACAATGATAGCCTTAGAACTTCAGGGTAACAGATCGACATTGAACTGGATTCCCAGCCATGCTGGGATCTGGGGAAATGAGGCGGTAGATGATGCAGCCAAGGCAGCCACAGACTATCCACATTGGAAATATAAACACAAATGCAATATAATGTGATCCTTTATTGACAACGTTTCACCCACACAGTGGGCTTTTTCAAGTCACACACGGATCTACCTGGGGTTGGAAGGTACGGGAGTATTTATAGTCATGTTCAGAATGTTGAGGTCAGGTGGAGAATGCTGCATCTGATGATCTACCGGGTGGGGTTATAGAGTCTTGGGTAGCTAGGCAGGGGTATTGGACAAGTTGTGAGTAGACCTTCTGCAGTGTTCTATGTTCTTATGTGGGATAGCGATGAAGAAGTTTGTTGGCGAGTGGTTCAGCTATGTTATAGAAGCCATTGTTTGGTTGAAATTGTTGGTTATAGGATAAGCGATAATTCCAGGATTCTTCTGTATTGAGTGTTTGTCTTCTGTGGCTATAAGTCTTGAGTTTCTGTATTTAAATTTTAAATGGTTGTGTGAATTGCGATGTTGTACACAGGCATTCCTTGTATCGTCAGTCCTGCTTGCATATTGGTGTTCTGAAATAGTGTTTGGAGGTCTCTTTATGTTTCGCCCACATATAATTTGTTGCAGTCATTACAAGGGATTATGTATACCCCTGCAGAGGATGGGGCTTGTCCTGTCTACTACTGGTGATGTCCTTTAGGTCGTGGTTGTGGAGGGAGATACTTGGAATGATGTTTTGGCAAAGATGTTGGAAACATGATTGACATGGAGTTGGTGGGAAGGACTATGTATCTCTTCTCGGCAGTGTCTTCTCTGGGTGTGTTGAAGATGTTTAATGCCCCGTCTGCAGTCTCTGATGAAGTGACGAGGATAGTGGAGTTTAGAAAAATAACTTGTTAAATTATAGTGCATTCTTTCCTCAAGGAACTCGTTGCTGCAGATTCTGAGTGCACGAGGAAGAAGCCTATAATTACACCACGTTTGGTTTGGTGTCGTGGTGAGAGTAGAAGTGGAGAAGATCGTTTTGGTTGGTGGGTTTTCGATAGACTTTAAAACGAAGTTCGTGGTCAGCTTTGCAGAGCAGAACATCAAGGAAAGGAAAGAGTGTTGTCGACTTCTTCTTCAAGTGTAAAACTGGATTAAAGGGCTCGACCCGGGTTTTGAGCTTGTCTTGGAGAGCTTGAACGTTGAAGCGTTTAGGGAGTTATGAGGAGAATGTCGTCAACATAACGGAGCCAGGTGACAGATGAAGGAATAATGGTGGAGAAACGTTCGGCTTCTAGATGTTCCATGTATAGGTTTGCCAGGACTGCACTGAGTGGTGAACCCATGGGTAGTCCAAAAGTCTGCTGAAAGAGGTGATTTTCGAAAGAGAAACACGTAAAGCCAACACATAGTTCAACAAGGTCGATGAAATCGCTGGCTGGAATGGGAAGATCAAGTGAATCGTCAATTTTCCTGCGCAAGAGATCGATGGCTTATGTAGTAGGTACTTTGGTGAATAGGGAAGTCACGTCAAGGCTGGAAAGTTTCTTGTTCCTGATGTTCCTGATGTATTTCAGAACACCAATATGCAAGCAGGACTGACGATACAAGGAATGCCTGTGTACAACATTGCAATTCACACAACCATTTAATTAACTACAGAAACTCAAGACTTATAGCCACAGAAGACAACACTCAATACAGAAGAATCCTGGAATCATCGCTTATCTCTATAACCAACAATTTCAACCAGAACAATGGCTTCTATAACATAGCTGAACCACTCGCCAACAAACTTCTTCATCGCTATCCCACATAAGAACATAGAACACTGCAGAAGGTCTACTCACAACTTGTCCAATACCCCTGCCTAGCTACCCAAGACTCTATAACCCCACCCGGTAGATCATCAGATGCAGCATTCTCCACCTGAACCCCAAACATTCAGAACAAGACTATAAATACTCCGTACCTTCCAACCCCAGGTAGATCCGTGTGTGACTTGTAAAAGCCCACTGTGTGGGTGAAACGTTGTCAATAAAGGATCACATTATACTGCATTTGTGTTTATATTTCCATTGTGTCGGTATTTTATACCATTTATTTCCAGACTATCCACATGTTGGGATTACTGTCCCCATCAGCCTATGACAGACCAAACTGGTGGCTGCCAGAGCCATGAAACTTATGGGGGAGGTCTTAGGTGATACCCCATCTCAACAGTGGTATTGAGCAGCGACTCGGAGTGGACCCCCTCCATATGATAGAAGCTGGTCCAGAGCGCAGTGTACCGCCATCCATCGGCTTCGTCTGGGCTTTCCCACAGCTAAGATGATGGTAGACAAGGCTGAGGAGGAGATGTGCCAGTACTGTCAGCACGTTGTCCAGTGGCCCCCTAACACACTATCTTCTGGAGTGCGAAGTTACCGAGACATTCCGCAGGCAACTAGGACTGATATCCCCTCCCGAAGAGGACCCAGAGATGACTGTGGCCACACTAGTGTACCATGGAGTCAACAAATCAGACAAGCTGTTGCCCGTGTCCACAGTTAGGATACAGTGGTCCCTCGTTTATCGTAATTAATCCGTTCCTGGAGGTGTTACTATTATTGAAATCTACGATTTTCGAATCAATTTTCCCCCATAAGAAATAATGTAAATACAATTAATCCATTCCTGACACCCAGAAGTATTAAAACAAAAAAATTTTTTACATGAAATATAGATATAGTACATAAACAATACAATGGGACATGATGAATGAAACATTAACAGCATAACACTTACCTTTATTGGCGATTCTTCTTAGTGTATGGAAGACTGGAGGAGGAGAGAGATTGGATTATTTACAGTTTGGAAGGGGAATCCCCTTCCATCAACACCTCAGGTACCAATTGCTTTTCTGGGGTTACTTCTCTTCTCTGTTTCTTAATGCCACTAGGACCACCTTGAGAGTCACTGGAGTCCTGTCTCACAAAATAACTGTCCAGAGAGCTCTGTTTCTGGCATCTCTCTAACACTTCCCTAAAATGGGCCAAGACTTTGTCACTGTACATGTTGCCAACATGGCTTGCAACAGCCTTGTCAGGGTGATGTTTCTCCATAAAGCTTTCCATCTTACCTCACATTTCAAAAATCTCCTTAATTTCTGAAGAAGGCAACTTCTTCCATCTCTCTTCCTCCTCCTCTGCAGCAAGATTCTGAGCTGCGATCTGTTGCTCTTCCTGCTGAAGCTCTTGCAGCTCCTCAGTGGTGAGCTCTTCGTTGTGGTCTTCACCAACTCTTCATCACTCCCAAACTCACATCCAACCCCATGGAACTCCCCAGTGCCACAATAGATTCAACAACAGACATAGGCTCATCAGGGTCAGCCCCAAACCCTTCAAAATCCCTCTTGTCGACACAATCTGGTCACAATTTTCTCCAAGCAGAGTTCAAAGTCCTGGTAGTCACTCCCTCCCAAGCCGTACCTATAAGGGTTATGCAATGGAGGATGCTGAAGTGTTCTCTCTAAAAATCTCTTAGGGTCAAGTGAGTGTCTGAGGTCACATTCAAGCACCTTTGAAACATTGCTTTGGTGTAGAGTTTTTTAAAGTTTGCAATGACCTGCTGGTCCATGGGCTGGAGGAGAGGAGTGGTATTCGGGGGCAAGAACTTTACTATAATGAACCCAAACTCCTCGAAAATTAGGTCATTCAAGTTTGGAGGATGAGCAGGTGCATTGTCCATTACTAGGAGGCATACACAAATAACCCGCACATAAAAGACAGAAGCTTACGACGACGTTTCGGTCCGACTTGGACCATTGACAGTGTCACACTAACAGAGGAGGAGCAGGACGGCTATATATAGGCAGGAAGAGGTGGAGGTAGTAGTAGTGGTGGTAGTAGTAGTAGTAGTAGTAGTAGTAGTACAAGAATTGTATATAATACCGACAGGATGAAATGACACATGCACAACACCCGGGCATCCCCACCGTAGACGTTTCGCCATCCAGCCAGCCACTGGATGGCGAAACGTCCACAACAAAGACAACCAGACGCCGCACATGTGTCTAATTTCATCAGTAGAGGTAGTAGAAGAAGAAGAGGTAGTAGTAGTGGTAGTGGTAGAAGTGGGAAATAAGGAAGACGAGCCAGTCAAATACAAAGGAAGGGGAGCACTGCAAGAGAGCTAGAAACACAGAGGGAGAGCAAGCGCACCGAGGTGCGTGAAAGGGGAAGTGGTGAAAATAAAATAAAGAAGGAACAGAAACACGAGACAGGAGAGAGAAATGACAACCCAGAGGAGAAAAGGAGAGGAAAGGGGAAGAGGAAGAAGAAAAAGAAGAAGAGAAGAAAAAATGAGGATTCAGGTTAAGTCACGGGTGTTCTGAAGTTTGGAGCATTTTACAATGTAGTGGGGAGAGGAAGGCATCTACAGAGACGAAGCCAGGGCTAAGGTTCATACAAGGAAAGTTGTGTATAAGAGAGGATTTCAACTAACGGGACTTTTCGAAGTTTGCGAAGTAGGGAAGACAGATTTTAGCTGAAGACCAGTCAATAGGATGGCTATGATCTTTGACGTGACAGAAAAGAGCATTGTTAGTGTTCGCAAGCCCTAACACGATTTTTGTCGCCTCCCAAGTCGGTCGAAGAGATCGGACCAGTTTCTCCAAGTATTGAAGAGGACAGGGAGGAGCAAGAATAGAGTAGGACACAGGAACTCTGTAGAGGGAGGAGAGGTTGAACGAGATTAGTGCGAAGAGGTTAGTCTGGCGGAAGGTAAGCTTGATGTCTGAATAGGGAGCGGAGAGAATGGTTGAGATTAGAAAGACGGAAAAATGTAGGCGAAGGGGCAGAGGTGTAGGAAAGGAGGTCCCATGAGTAAAGAGTTTGGGAGAGAAGAGAGTGAGAAATGCCTTTAGCAGTGAGAGGGCGGAGTCTATGAAATGGGAAGGTAGCCAAGACGGTGGAGAAAACGAATTATAAAGAGTGGGAAATTTCTGCTGGAAGGAACTGCGGATCACAGATGCGGAGGGCCGGAGATAGAAAGATGGAAGATAAGACACACTTTTCTGGACGGGGAAGCATGACTAGGAGAAAGTAGTGAATGTACATGCCACTGTGGCATAGGTTTACGGTTAAAACGGAAAGGAAAAAATCCTGTATCTGAGCGGTGGACATGGACATCAAGGAAAGGATGTAAGGCATTAGATTTTCCATCAGCGCTATAAACTTAATGGAAGGGGCAAGATTGTAAAGAGCTTCAAGAAAATGGTTGGGGAGCATCGGTATGCCTGGAAGTTAAGTGACAGGCTACACAGAGCCAAAGAGATGTCATTCGTCAACGCCATTGTATTCTTGGTACTCAGTCTGGTGCTCCACGATTGACGGTTTTGCACCTCGAAAGGTGTAGGAAGAAACGAACGACAGAGGTCTCGAATTATTGTATTTCCTCTATGTAAGATTAGCAGAAGGTCACGGAGAGAATGAGTGAGGAGTAGCAGTACTCATAGCACAGACACCAGCTGTCTTACAGGAGTTTGCTGATTGTTGTAGGATGAGATTTAATTAGACGGATTATCCCTTGGTAAGTGAAACTATAAGAATGATAACTGTTGAGTGATGATCGCGTCGATAGTCAGCATGACATCAGTGGCCGGATTAGGGAGATGAAGAAACCCTTCATGGGCCTTCTCTCTAAGGAAATCGTAGGACATCATCAAGAGGGACATTGGTGAGAGGGACCTCAACGTCAAAGACTAAGCATCTTACAGGTTGGGAGGAGCGAACCGTTCAATGAAGTCTTGAGAGTGACGGAGGTGGGGCAGGAGAAAAACAGTACCCAAGAAAGGGAAGTGAGGATTTTGGCCAGCCAAGAAGCAAGAGAATATAGAGACAGAACCTCTAGGGATATGATAGGACGAAGAGGGAATATCAGGTTTATGAGTTTTGGGAAGGCCTTGAAATAGGGAAAGAGAGGGAAGATGGTCACGAAAACCGTTGAACTCAAGGTCATATGTCTGAGGACAGAGGTCGGACGCGGAGAGAGTCTTAGTTCTTTGTTTGAGAAAGTTCTCTGATGCGATCAAGAAGGGTGGAAACGAGAGAGTGTAGGTGCGTTCGAAGTCAGAGAGCAAGCCATCAGCTATACGGATGTAATCCTCGCGTATCAAGGATAACACCGAATTACTTTGTCAGAAGTTAGTATGACAATGTTAGTGTTAGATTTAAGAGAAGAAAGGGCAGTTGGTAACTGGGTGAAGGTGGTATGATTCTTGGAAAACAGACTAAACAAGAGAGGAAGGAGAGCCGACCACGGAAAAGTGGGACAAAGTCGGATAGATTACGGGAGCAGAAGATTTGATCGAAAGAATCAAAAGAGCTATTCAAGGGAAAATTACTCAAGCGCGAGGAGTAGGCGATAGTGGCAAAGGAACGCCAAAACCAAGAAGTTCAAAGCTCATACTGAGAGAGTGAGACAGACGACAGTTTAGATATAACAAAGTCAGTGAGGTGAGAATTTACGACCAAGGCTAGCTGAGTGAGACGTGGTAGTTGATTTTGTAGTTTGGAAGAATGAATTTGCGCATTCAGGGCGAGCAGTGTCACAGGCAAGGGTAGAGAGAGGTTACAGAGTTCCTGTGGTAGAGCCGCAGTGAGCACGTTGACAGTACGGAGAGTAAAGAAGCATCTTCAACCTGTGTTTAGTCGAATAATGAGTGTTGAAGTAGGAGGAAGGCCATGTTCAGGAAAGGGTGTGCCAGTGGGTGGTTTTAGGGAAGTGGAGAAGGAGGTGGCAGAATTGTTCAGCAATGACATCACGTAGGAAGCGAAGTCATTCTTACGACGCCGGGTAGCAATAAAGTGCAGCCTCATAAGATCGAAAGAGGGGTTTAAAAGAGGGAAAGAACATTAAAAAAGTTTGGAGGAGATATGACGCTTAAACTGCGGGCAGTCCTAAATAAGCAAAAGGTCACAATACCGTGACTGGAACGATACACAAATAACCCGCACATAAAAGACAGAGCTTACGAAGACGTTTCGGTACGACTTGGGACATTGACAAAGTCACACTAACAGAGGAGGAGCAGGGACGGCTATATATAGGCAGGAAGGGTGGGGTAGTGTAGTGGTGGTAGTAGTAGGGTAAGTATAGTACAAGAATTGTATAATAATACCGACAGGATGAAATGACACAGCCAAAAAACACCCGGGCATCCCCACCGTAGACGTTTTCGCCATCCAGTGGTGATTAGCAGGACGGCTTATTATATAGGCAGGAAGAGTGGGGTAGAGTAGTGGTGGTAGTAGTAGTAGTAGTAGTAGTACAAGAATTGTATATAATACCGACAGGATGAAATGACAATGCACAACACCCGGGCATCCCCACCGTAGACGTTTCCCCATCCAGTGGCTGGCTGGATGGCGAAAGTCTACGGTGGGGATGCCCGGGTGTTGTGCATGTGTCATTTCATCCTGTCGGTATTATATAACAATTCTTGTACTACTACTACTACTACTACTACCACCACTACTACTACCTCCACCTCTTCCTGCCTATATATAGCCGTCCTGCTCCTCCTCTGTTAGTGTGACTTTGTCAATGGTCCAAGTCGGACCGAAACGTCGTCGTAAGCTTCTGTCTTTTATGTGCGGGTTATTTGTGTATCGTTCCAGTCACGGTATTGTGCCTTTTTGTTATTTACTAGGAGGCACTTGAGATCCAATTTCTTTTCCAGGAGGTAATTCTTCACACGAGGGCCAAACACTTCATTGAACCACTCGACAAAAATTTCCCTCATGACCCATGCCTTACTATTAGATTTCCAAAACACACACAATTTACTCTTCATAACATTGTTTTTCCTGAGCACACTGGGATTTTCAGAATGGTACACTAGTAACGGCTTCTCTCTGAAATCCCCACTAGCATTAGCATAGAACATGAGCGTCAGCCTGTCTTTCATAGGCTTGTGTCCTGGCAGTGCCTTTTCCTCCTGTGTAATGAAGGTCCTCTTTGGCATTTTCTTCCAAAAGAGGCCTGTTTCGTCACAAATGAACACTTGTTCAGGTTTCAGTCCTTCAGCCTCTATGTACTCCTTGAATTCATGCACATATTTTTCAGCCACTTTGTGGTCCGAACTGGCAGCCTCACCATGCCTTACCACACTGTGTATGCCACTATGGTTCTTAAATCTCTCGAACCAACCTTTGCTGGCCTTAAATTCACTCACATCACCGCTAATTGCAGGCAATTTCTTTACCAGATCATCGTGCAACTGCCTAGCCTTTTCACAAATAATCGACTTCATAATACTATCTCCTGCTAATTATTTCTCATTTATCCACACCAATAATAACTTCTCGGCCTTTTCGAGTACTGGTGATCTCATTTTTGTCAGCATATTTACCCCCTTTGCAACAACAGCGTCCTTGATTTCCTTTTTCTTGGCCACGATGGAAGATATGGTTGTATAGGGTTTGTTATACATCCTGGCCAGTTCGGCCACATGTACGCCACTTTCATATTGTTCAATGATGTTTTTCTTAAATTCAGTCATATTTCTCAACTTCTTTACCAAAGACTTGGCACTAGCAGCTTTCTTTGGAGCCATGGTAGCTTATTTAGTACTTGCAAGCACTAAAATGAATGGAATATTATGAAATATTTCGTATGAGCAAGTGAGGGGACCGTCACTCACTGGTAAACAATGCCACACTGGCTGGGAAGGGAGGCCGCCCCGGCTCAGAGCGTGAGTACGCATCCTGGACGAATTACTATTCGCGAGTCAATCTACAATTAGTGAGCCCATGTTTTGACAAAAATATCGCTATGATTTCCGAAAATTACGACTCTCGAGCCCTACGATTATCGAGGGACCACTGTACATGTGGTGTTGTCGCTTATGAGATGCACCAGATGAACTGACCAGAAGATTGCTTGAGCAGCATACGTTGCATCATTGTAGAACCCTCTCTCCCTCGGGAGCCAGAGATGGGTCATCGCAAGATTGAGACCCGTGCCAGGACTATGGTCTTGGCGAACATTATACATACATGCTTGATCTTCAGATAGTTCCAGACTACGGAACAGAACTTCGCCAGGCTGAGGGACTGACAACCTCAAATCTACGACTTCAAGGGTGATGGACTGATTACATCGTCTTCATATCTCTACTGCTCCTGCCTACTTTCTGTACTCAACTGAAGAAGCCTACTGTGTAGGCGAAATATTTTGGAATAAAGTTGCCTAACTGTTGCTTATGTGTCTTACCTACCAACCTGTCAGTATTGTATACCATTTTGGTATTCATGAATTTATAACTGTTGACAGTAATTTTTTGGTAACGAATTAACTAATGACACACAAGAAGTAAAATCATCTTTAAAGACATGTACCATAACACTCACTACTGTAGTAGCAATCTGGATTTTTAGCTTTGCTGCCCCTACCTTCGGATTTGCCTTCATGTAAGTTTGGGTGTTGTATGCTGGCTTCTGGGCAGATGATTATGTAGAAAAAGCTGGTGTGGTACTTCAGTACATTCAAGTTCGCCTCCCAATGCAGGCATTTAAATCCCTGGAGCCAGAAGATATGGTATGGTCTGAAGGATTACTTTTTTTTGGTGGTGGGAAGTAAAGGTAATTTTGTGTATGCTGCTGTTACCTTTTCCATTTACAACTAATTGCGCAGAAGTCTTCACTCCAGCACTCCACAAGATGTGGAGTGGCCCCACATATTTAAGGTTCTCTCCAGTTGATCTGGAGTTTGGCTCTACACTGGATGATGTCAGGATCTCTCCAGAAGATGTGGAGTCTGGCCCTGCACTGTATGATGTCAGGAGTCTTTCCCTTAACACCAGTGCACAACAAATGTACATTTTCTTCTTAAGTCAACAAATCGTTGCTCATCAATCAATGAGCGGATCTACAAGTTGGACTGCTGTTCAGCTGGCACTACAGTCCTTTACGCTACCAGACCAATTGGCACTAAAGCCCTCACGTGGTTTTCTGTGCCAGGCTCTTCAGTCCTTTACCCCTCATATGAGGTCTCATACACCACTTGCCAGACAAGCTCCCCAGGTGTGATCAGCTTTGAGGATCATTAATGGTGTTATTTTTATTTTTTGGCGAGACATTTTGAGCAATATTTAGTTTAGGACATTGAATGGTGTTATTTTTTGTGAGGAATATTAAGTGTAATTTTATTTTATTTTTGACGTAATCATTGTATCAATAACTAGAATATGTCAGCCAGAGTGGAGAATAAGTGCGGCACGGGACATTTGTGTTGATCTTCTGTTGACTTGTAATTTAATTAAGACGTGAGTCATGGTTGAAGTTTTTGCAGAGTCAGTAGAACGATAGTACAGATATAATTAAGTAAATGTATGGAAGAAACTACAAGACCAAGACCATTAAATCACCTAAGACCACTAATAATCCAGCAAAAGGCAGCAGTCAGAATGATAACAAATTCTCACTCCTGACAGCATACTCCACCAATATTCAAAAGTCTAAATCTGCTCACCATAAAGAACATTCATACTTATTCATGTACCTACTACATACATAGAACAATACACATAAACATAAACCCTCCACTCAAACTTCACACCAACCTCAACAGGACACATGACCATAACACAAGACATAGATCTCTTTTTGATGTATCCCGTGTCCATATCATCCTGTGTAAACACTCTGTGCACATAAAGGCCCCCAAAATTTGGAATTCAGTACAAGAAAATACTAAAGTAACCCGGTCTGAAAATCAATTTAAGACTCTTCTCAAAAGCCACTTAATCACCCTAGACTAAATGCTCAATACTCAGTATTCCCATAACATAATTTCAATATTTACTTTTGAACCTATTGTCCATTGTCGACAGGAATATAATTGAATCATGTTTCACAAAAAGCATTTTTGAATATAGGAATATATCCTTTGGTTTATATAAATTAGATTCACTTATAATTAATAGATTTACTGTACAACTATGATAAATTTCTTTAGTGTTAAGTAGTAAATAAGCCAATAAATTAAGTCGGCCCATAATGCCTAAGCATGATAGAGGCTTTCTTTGCATTGCAGCCCATTATTGTAAATACATAATCTCAATGTACTACTTGCAAAGAAATAAATAAATTTGAATTTGACCAGAGAGATGGTCATATTGATGACAAATAAAAGGCTTGACGCCTGTCTTTTAATAATAATAATAATAATAATAATAATAATAATACATAATTAGAGGACAGTGTTGTGATCGTAGGGATTGAATCCTTACAAGACCACAAAGGCAAAGTCTGAACTAGCATCTTCCCAAGTAAATGCTTAGTGAAGTACTGTACCGAGGGGAATGTTATCATTGATGTGTCGTTTAACAAAATTAAGGACCCCAATGGGGGGGTAATCCTAGGTAATTTACACACGTTACTATGCATGAGAATTTGTGTGTTTATGTGTATCTGTATGTAAATAAACTTACTAATTGAGATGTAGGGAGGGTTGCTGGCGAATTTTACAATAGTGTTGCAGAGTCTTGTGTATAGTTCCTTGGATGTGGTGTAAAAGAAAGTTTTTTACCCGTCACGGCCAGGGACGTGGCTGTCGGCTTTGATCACTGCTAGGCTCTAGTTGACGGTGGTTTAATCTCTCTATTCATGGAAAACGGCATATGATGCCTTCAGCAACTTCTGTGACAGATGGCGGCTTGAGCTTCTGTGACAAAGGTGTCAGCAGTGGGTGCCAGGGAGAGAGGAAGACATGGCATCTTGTGGTCCTGGGATAGTGAATGGAGAGATGAATTATCATAGGTAATTTACACTATGATAATTGTACTTACATATACCTGTGCCTAAATATTCTTACTTGTTTACTGCAGGGGTATGAGCACATTGATGCTCACTTACATGGATAATTAAGGGGTAAATATACTAGGGTGGAGGTCCTGGTTGATGATCTTGAGAGTTCTTGTAGAGTCGACTTCAGGAAACTTCATTTTTGGGAGGTTTGGAGATGAGCGTTATCTCAAAGTGACTTTGTTCAAAACTCCTGGTGGGGAAAATACAAGACAAGTGATGATGATGATGGTGATTTCGTCCTGAAGGATAAATGATGAGTCCATAATGTTAGAGGTAAGGAAGGGAGGCTTTTGGGCGATAGCAGCTTACGTTATTTCATTGGTGGTCTGGTGTTTCTTCTAACCCATGGGGCATCTGGCAGCTTAAGGCATCCTGCTTGGCTTCATGGCAAAGCTTTTGCTGTGATTTAAGAATTTTTTTGAGGGGAAATGAGGGATAGTTTGAGTGGGTTTTCCTGAACATGTTGATCCCCAGTGAGTAAGTATATTTAGGGATAGATACACATTGAAAAATGATTTTATTATTATTTTATTGATACAGTTACACATAATCCTACATAGTAACATATATGTGTGAATCACCTAGGATAATCCAAAAAAGTCAGACATTTTTTCAGTGACACGATATCTGATGCTTTGATTATGAACTTGTTTCGGCACGTTTAGAATTTTGGCAAATGAGGGCATCCTAGAATGATCCTCATTACTTCATTCTGCAATTTTTCCAGCCCTCCAAGCTTCCAGTCAGACACAAGAGCAAGTCGGGGTGTGGCATAACCAGTGATCTAATGTAAGCTAAATATGTACATAATGTTTCACAATTTTAACATTACCATATCGGGGATGAAAATCTACCACAGCTCTTAAGAGCTCTCAGCCTTTCTTTGTATTTGCAATAAAGTCTGTTACAACAAGTCCAAGAAGTGGGACCTCAAATCCTGAGTGCCTGTATCTGGTTACATATTCTAGCCAAAAACCATCATGCAACTTGGTCCTTCAGACTCTCTGTCGAGGAGAAGTGCAGTCTTGACATGAGCACAGTATATGGTACACGTAAGTGCAATTGTCATAAATAATTTAACAAGTGTAAATTACTTAGGATAACCCCCCCCTCCCCCCAAAAAAAAATCAGACAAAGGTATTAGAGTATCTGGTGTTGTGATGTGAATCATTATATCAGCAAAGCAAATCATATAATGGCCGGGCTGGCTTGGCATGGCAATTAGTTAAGCATTAATTAAAATACTGAATAAGGTGGGAGTGAGGACACCTCCCTGTGGGGTTTCTAATTCAGTCTTTACAATACACTACAATACAATTTTTATTTCCTTGCAAGTTTACATTGAGATTCTGTAATTACAATAATGAGTTGCCCTTGGAACAACAACGAAAAACTTTTTGAATTGTAACTTTTAATCCATCAGAAGTCATCCTCCTACATCCATCCTGGCAAGTTCACTAACGATAACATGTAGCTTAGCTGTATCAAAGGTAGATTTAAGGTCAAGGAAGGTAGTGTAGGAGCTGTCAATGTGCAGGGTGAGAAAGGTGGTTATGCAGTGATCAACACTCCAGCCATGCATGAAGCCAAACAGACATTATTTGATTCTGTGCATGAGATGATTTAGAATCTACCTCTCAGATGTTTTTTATACAAAGCAACTACTGTAGTAAGAGATATTTGACAAAATGTATTTTGATTAAGCAAATGTATTGTGATTAGGTTTATTCAGGTATAGGTACACATAAATACAGTTACATGTATTATCATACATAGCAGTAATATATACAAACATTGTCTCTACATCCACAGCAGGATTCGAATCTGCAAACACAAACTCTGTATCAGAGTCCACAGTACTTTACCACAGAGCCAGACCCTAGATGTCTGGGGTCTGATACAGAGTTTGCAGGTTCAAGTCCTGCTGTGGACGTAGAGACAATGTTTGTAAATAATTTTGCCTGTTCGTGAATTGTTAAGCATAGCAGCATATGTGTAGATTACCAAGGATAACCCAAAAAAAGTCAGTGACTTATTTCCATTGGGTTTTGGAATGGGAATGATGAGGCTATTGGTGCATGATTTAGGGAGCTACCCAGTTACATAGCTCATGTTGTATAATTCAAGTGAAAGATTACCTGGTACTCGGCATGACAATCTAAGTACATGTATGCTGTAAGCAAGAGCATCCTTCTAAGGTGATGTGGATTTATCCTTAGTGCAGCATCGAGCTCAAACCTGAGCTTAAAACAAATCAGTCGCTCCCTGGTATCATCTTTGTCCATTAATTTCATTTGTATGGTACAGGGAAGATTGTCATAGCTAAATGTAGCAGCCCAAGCATTGACTAACTTGTTCGCTCTGTGTAGCGGAAGAGGGTGCACAATCTGACCAGTCCTCTTAACTTTAATTCTAGTTATATTCCTGCATGCCCAGCACAGGTGGAAATAAACGTTTCCTTATCCCTGCTGCCCCTGTTTACCTAGCAGTAAGTAGGTACCTAGGTGTTAATTGACTATAGGAGAAGATTAAAGGATTCCGATGGAAATAAGATGGTCCACGATGACACTGACTTCATAGGGTTATCCTGGGTGACTAACCCTCTGGGTTGAAAATTTAAAAAATTCTTATGTAGTGTACAGTATACGTACATATTTATGTTTTGCTTCATAGGAATTTTATGACCACCCTTCAATATTCTTTTTGCATTGCATTAACTCTTTCACTGTCGCAACCCCAAATCCTGAGGTGTCTCCTGGTGTCGCAAAATATTTAAAAAAAAAAATAAAAAAAATTTTTTTCCTATGAAATGATAGAGAATCTTTTCCCGATGGTAATGACACTAAAAGTACGAAATTTAATGGAAAACTTATGGAATTACGCTCTTGTAAAGTTAGCGACCTCGGCAATATTTACGAATCGGTGATTTCTCCCAATTTGAGCCCTATTTTTGGCTAATTCTGTTGTTCCAGCTGACCAAACTCATGACTGTTTCTTTAGAACTCCATGTGTTCTATCGATTGAGTACAAGAAACTGCCCATTTACCGATTTCAACTACCCAATAAAGTGGTCAGAAATTAGCAATTTGTCCAATTTCATGCAAATTAAAAAATGTGTCAATTTCAAAATAGGGTCCAGAATGAACAATGCAGACATTTCTGGCACTAAAATAACATTTTCTCTGTTCATCAGTCAGTCTCCAGGCCCCTATTATAATCCTCTTGCTTTCTATTTTGAATTTTTATTCACCCAAAAAATAGAAGATTTACTGTTATGCAGACTACTGCAATATTGTAATAATTGTATAAATAACATCAACCTATTTGTGACTGCATATTACAATGGCTAGTTGGACATTTATTGGACAATGACATCATTTGTTTACTCTTGAACATTGGCAAAAATCAAACATTTCCCCTACTTTGAACTCCATTTAAAGGTCCTTTTCATAAGAAAACCAATCAAAATCACATCTATTTCTATAATATGTTTTCCATTCTATCAAATGTAACTACGAAAACGAGAATATAAACATAAAAACTATACAAAAATACACCTCAGAGTCGGCGTTTTAATCCAAAAACATGGCCGGAGTTTTTTTTCTCATTATGCACTGCGTGCTGCAGGATTTTTTTTATATGGTGCACACAGACCCATTCTCTCACATGTAGGCCTACCAGCTTTCTCCTGCTTGATTTGAAGCCACTAGAATTTTTGAGCATATATACGTCAAACACATTGGCTCATAAGACGTATATATACAACCGAAACAGTCAAAGGGTTAAGATAAAGGAGGCTGGGCTTATGGAATACAGGGATCCCTTTTTAGGATTGCACAGTTATTTGAACTTGCCATCCCCTTTCTTTGAACCTGAATGTCTCCCATTCCTCCCAGGTGCTGTGTGACTCCTACACTTTCCCATGAATTAATGTTTCTGAGTGACTTGTAATTGTTTGTCCCACAGGAGCCACACCAGAGATAGACCTGAAGGTGGTGACCCGCCTGCAGGAGGTCATTGAGGCACAAAGGGAACAGCTACACAAGACTGAGAACGAGTGCCATCTTAAAGCCACCGAACTCGACAATGTTAGTCTTAAATCTTTATTTTTTTTAGATAAATAAGAGCTCATTGTACTAGTTTTAAAAGGCAGTGTTTTTCACACTGCTGAATAAATGTGTATACAGATACTCCTCACTTAATGGCTTAACTGTTTACCGATTGCTCAGACTTACGACCAGCTGATTTCCTCTGTTTTGTTTATTACAGTATACAGTACACTACTGTATAAACATTTAAAAAAATACTAAAAATGTTATAAGTGGTGCAACCGTGACATTAAAACAGTATCCAAAGATGGTTGACACAGACCCACTACCAGTACAGTAGTATGCTCCTCACTTAGCGACTAATTCACTTACCGACCTACTCTTAGGAACAGAACTCTGTCGTTAAGTGAGGAGTACCTGTATTGATGTTCCACGGGTTCAGGATTTTTTTGGGCTGAGGTCAGTGACCCCTGAAATTATCTGTGATATTATGGTGCAGTGCTGTGATATTTTTGAAGCAGTACCAAGGGATTATGGTGCAATAAAGTAGTATTATGGTGCAGTGCTGTGGTATTATGGTGCAGTACTGTGGTATTATAGCTTAATACTGTGGTATCATGTTGCAATACTGTAATACATGTATTATGGTGATATTATAGTATCATGATTGTACTTGCATCATTAAAATGCTTCATTGTGACATGACAGATGTAGTCTGGTCAAATAAGGTCCTTGCAGAATGACTATAATGTAATAAAAATAAGAGTTAATGACTGAAAAGAGCATTGCTATTCCTCACTACCATCAATGTGTGCGTGTACAGACATACCTCGTTAATACAGCTCTCGCTTTAGGGTGCTTCAGTAATACAGCGCTTGTCATTTATGTTCATGTTTATTATTTTAAGCAATTGCCTTGCTCTTTAGATGGTTTTTGGCAATTTTAAATTTGTACATTATTGTTACTTTTGCTCTGTTTTATTAGACCTAGTGCTATTAAATACTTAATAAATAAGAGTGCAAATATGTTTTCAGGCTTTTATATGCACTAGCAAGTGAAAAAAGGTTGTTTTTCGCTGTACAGCAGCACTCTGCAGCCCAACTCACCATATTAGTGAGGTATATGCACTTGTATTACATTAATAGCATTAAAAGCAGGTTGTGACCACCATGAAGACAGTTATAGTGTTGTAAACAAATGTTATACTCAAAAATTTTTTTAAATATATTACTCTGTGATGGCACATTGCACCTATTTGTTGATTAATATGTTTGTTTTGACTGCTTGGTACTCCATGAGGAAAGCTCCTTGATGCTGGGCTCTTGATCCAAAGAAATGGACCTGTCCATCCCCCTTTTTCATTGGATTGAACCTGATTATCTTTATTTCTTTCTTGAGGTGTTGTATTACCCCTAAATATACAGTAATAATAATGACTACATGGTAGCTATATTCATTCAATTTATGTGCATGGGAAAGCACTAAACTCTTGACACTTGACAGTAGCATCATATCTGTACCACCATCATATCACCTGTACCAGTGCTAACGAGAGGGAAACACAGGAGACATCGTCAAATCAATAGTACAAAACTCCTAGGTTATAGGTCGGATATCCCTCAGTGCCAGTCGTGAGAAAGAAGTGAATAGTTAAACAGTCAAGGTTAATGTTTTAGTAGCTGACCTATATTCAGCTGACCAGTGTACAGTGAGAGAATCATAGCAGAAAACGCCAAATATATCTATAAACTCAAGGAAAGTCAGGTTGTAGGTGGCGTTACTCCCCTCAGTGTTTTAAAAATGGCTGAGTCAGCAGAACAGGTCAGGAGACAACAACACCACACAACCCCTGATAAATGGAATTGAGGGGGATTTGGAAGGATAAAACCATGGATTAAACCTTTCTGATCTACCAGAATGGAAAGGAGTTAGAAGTTAATTGGGGAAGCCAGACTGTGAAGTGAATGGGAAGGGGAGTGTGTAATAAGGGGTTAACTGTAAGGGTTTTGTGAAGTTAAGGGAAAAGTGAGCAGTGAAGAGGGTTTTGAAGAGGAAATTTTACTAGTAATTCAGTGGTGATTGCTAAAGCAGATACTAAGTGTACTAGGGACTGGAAAAGAGAAATAAATGTTATTGTATATGAGTAAAAGAGCGAAGGTGAAAATGGCAGGCATTTAGGGGGGGTACAGGCTGCCATAATTATATTTATATTTCTTCTTCAGTTCCATGAAGAAAGAAATCAGTCATGGGGGCTGGAAAAGGTGAATGGAGTAACAGCGCCCTGGACAGTAAAAGCCCAACAGTTGCCATCCTACCAGAAAAGTAAATATCACTATCACCGCAAGGTATGGCACCACCGCATACCCAAACAAAAACAGTGGCACACAGCTCTTATTGTAGCGCTCTTAAGTGGTGATATCCAAATTAATCCAAGACCTCAAACTATTGTGCAGAGGCAAAACAGACAGATAAATGACGGCGACAATGACGGTCTAGTAGCTAGGAATGATAACCTTAACTCCATATGTAATGCATACATGGGTTTCAATGTGAGACAATACAGCCATTATTATCTCAAACACTACCAAACAGGTGCATACACTGTACTAAAAGTATGCATGAAAAACAGAAAAAGGCCCTTATGTAAAATGTGTAAGGGGTGGGTGCATGATGGATTTTATGTACAATTATAGCAACGGTGCCAGAATTCATTTTGTGTGTAACAAATGCACTTTGGCACAGTTACCCTTTAGCAGTGATGACATTGATTTACCTAATTTTAATACAAATGACCCATTGCCATATATTGATGAATATGATTGTTTTATGAAAACAGGCCTTCACTTTATTCATGTCAATGCAAGATCACTTCTTCCTAAATTGGCAGAGATTAGGATTCTAGCTAACAAAATTAGGGCGGCAGTTATAACCATCTCTGAATCTTTGTTGGATGATACGGTGACTGACGATGAGGTCAAAATAGATGGTTACAATATAAAATGCTTAGATAGGAACAGAAAGGGTGGTGGAGTATGTGCCTACATTAGAAATGACTTAGCTTACAACCCAAGACCTGATTTAAATAACAATAAACTGGAGATTCTATGGTTTGAAGTGCTGCTTCCTAAGACCAAACCCATCTTAGTAGGAACTAGTTACCGCCCTCCTACCCAGGACCAGTTCTTAGAAGACTTTTCCAGAGTCTTGTCCGGAGTTGAAAACAATTGCGAGACAATAATACTGGGCGACTTCAATATCTGTTTTCAGCAGCAAAATAACGGGCTATGCAAAAGGTATAAGCAAATTCTAGGATTAAATAGTTACACTCAACTAATTAATACTCCAACCCGGATCACACAGTTCTCAGCCACCCTAATTGACCACATACTTTGTAACCGCTCTGAGAACATTAGCCAGTCAGGCGTCATTACCACAGGTCTTAGTGATCATTTCATCATTTACTGCACCAGGAAAATCACTAGGGATAGGATAGGCCTACACAGGACAATAAAAATGAGGTCAACTAGAAACTACAGTAAAAAAAACATGGTAAATAGGCTACACAATTGTGATGGACAGAGATAACAAGTTGCACGGACGTAAACGATGCCTGGGAAAAATTCAAAACAATGTTCACTACCATCCTTGATTATATTGCACCAGTTAAAGAGGTTAGGATTAAACGAAGAACTGAACCCTGGATGACTACTGAGATATTAGATAAGATGAAATTCAGAGACCAGCTGCTAAAAAGATTTAAAGCAAACAGACAGGATATTGCAGCACTAAATGAATTCCAAAGGGTGAGGAACAGAGTACAGAGACTTATAAAAGGAGCAAAGGCAAAGCACTATTGCTCAAAAATTGTAGAGTATAAGCATAACCCCAGAAAGCTCTGGCAACAACTAAAACAGTTGGGGTATAGCCATAAGCCAGTAGATAGGTCTAACATAGTACTCACTATCGATAAAGAGGTATGCCATGAAACATCTAAGGTGGCAAATTGCTTTAATTCATACTACACATCTGTTGCGTCAACACTAGTAAGTAAACTACCAGCTGCATCAAATACCTTTAACACAGACTCTGGTAAGTTTCAAACATACTATACCAATAAAGGGGTAACCCCAAACAGTTGTCAACTAGTAAGTGTATCTCATGACTTTATTCAAAAAGAACTAAGCAGGTTAAACCCAACTAAGAGCACAGGCCCTGATAACATCCCGTCTAAGTTCCTAAAAGATGGTGCTTCTGAACTGTCAATCCCTATTGCTCACATAATAAATCTATCAATCACCACTAATACCGTACCGGAGGGGTTCAAGGAGGCCAGAGTTACTCCTATCTTCAAGAAAAATAGTAGGTCTGATGTAAGCAACTATAGGCTGCCTACCTGCACATATCAAAGCCAGTCATAGCATGAACCAGTTCAAGAAGAGTGCCAAAAGGTGTCTGATGAATGTAGCTACAGAAAGGGAGGGGAATGATTTTCTATTTTTTAGCTAACATACGTGTAAATTTTACCTTATTCCTAGTAATGACCCTCGTATTGTAGATAGTCTTAATGACCTTGGTGAAGTAGATAGTCTTTTTAGTATGATAATAAGATGTTATCTTCATTGTAGAATAATAAAAAATATTATAACCTTTATATTATAATAATAAGGTAAAAGGACCCCAATGGAAATAAGTCACTGTCTGACTTTTTTGGGTTATCCTAGGTTCTCTACACATATGCTGCTATGTATGATAATTATATGTAACTGTATTTGTGTATACCTGAATAAACTTACTTACTTACTTACTTAACTCATAGGGGTGATAGTGCCTGGGGCATGTGAGGTACTAAAATTTGGTATAAAGAAAGGGGGGAGGGTTAAATAGAGGGGGGGATGTTACATTTTAGAGGGTATTAATAATGATAGAATTACCGACAGTATTTTAGGCAAAAGGACCCTAGTGCAACTAATGCAACATTTTATTGTGGCAACGTTTCACTCTCCAGGAGCTTTGTCATGTCTTAATGGCTTGACAAAGGTTCTGGAGAGCGAAACATTGCCACAATAAAATGTTGCATTAGTTACACATAACCTTTTGCCTAAAATTTCAGAGGGTATTCTGAATTGCAATGTCTATGCACTTTTGGCAAGAAACCATCTAATGAATGATGGTGACTGTTTCCTTAATTCTGCTTTTTTGGACCAAGAGTATAACACCAGCATCAGGGCACTCCTCCTTCAAGGAGGGAAAAATTAAATGAGTATACCATACTCTTAGTTAATGCACTCACAAATATTTTGTATAGTTGATAGATACTCAGAAAATCTCAATGAACCTTTGACATGCTACAAGTTAAAACATTCAGACACACTCTTGAGCTTAATTGACACATGTTAGTTAAAAACAAAATTCAAGTATGTCTGCATTCATCGTATTACAGCCACTCCTCACTTAGCGATGTACTTGTATACCAACGACTTTGACTTACGACGGGCTCTCTGAGCAGTATGCATACCTAAATAATGAATATAAGAGCTGATTTCCTCTATTCTGTTTATTACAGTATACATTTAAAATTATACCAGAAATGTTATAAATAGTGCAAATGTGACATTAAAACAATATCAGTGATGGTTGACACATACCCAGTACCACTATAGTATGCTCTTCACTTAGTGATGAATTCATTTACTGACGTGGTCTTAGGAACGGAACTCTGTCGTTAAGTGAGGAGAGGCTGTATTTTAACCCTTTGACTGTTTTGGTCGTATATATACGTCTTACGAGTCAGTGTTTCGGACGTATATGTACTCAATAATTCTAGCGGCTTCAAATCAAGCAGGAGAAAGCTGGTAGGCCCACATGTGAGAGAATGGGTCTGTGTGGTCAGTGTGCACCACATAAAAAAATCCTGCAGTACACAGTGCATAATGAGAAAAAAAAAACTTTTTTTGGATTAAAACGCCGAATTTGAGGTGTATTTTCTTATAGTATTTATCGTTGTATTCCTGTTTTCATGGTCTAGGTGATAAAATGGAAAAAACTATTATGAAATGAGATGATTTATTATTTCATGATGAAAACGACCTTGAAATTGACCAAAATGCAGAAATGTTGTTTTTAACCATTGCGGAGAAAGCAAATTAACCCCGTCCAATACAGTAAATGGGGACTAATTTCTTTCATATCATATATTATTTTACTTTTTACAATAATCAGTAGTTGCATAAATAAATTTTGTATTTTTTGATGAAAAAAAAATCAAAAAGAAGCAGAGAGTGACTAATGACAGAGGATATGTTTTTTAGTGTCAAGAATTCACATTTTTTATTCTGGACCTTTTTTTAAAAATTGGCATCTTTTTTAATTTGCAAAATGCCAAATTGCCAATTTCTGACCTTTTATTTGGTAGTTCAAATCGGAAAAAAGGGCAGTTTTTGTTTTCAATTGATAAAAAAAAAAAAAAATGGGCTCTAAAGAATAGTTTGATTTTGGTCCTAAAAAAAGGGAATTGGGGCAAAAACGGGGCTAAAGTGGCGAAATCGCGATGCATAAATATTGCCGAGCCGCTAATTTCGGGGGGAGCGTAAAATTCCGTGAGTTTTTGACCAATTTCTTTTATTTTGGTTGTTTTACCATGGGGAAAATTTTCTCTATCATTTCATAAGAAAAAAAATTTTTCTTTTAAAAAATTTGCGTCAAAGAAGAAGTTTCAGAAAGGGGTTGCAACGTAAAAGGGTTAAACAGATTAAAGAAAAATTCAAGTTTTAATAGCGCACAAAAGATGAAAAAGGGAAAAAAACAGGAAAAGTTGGTAGGGGTTTCAAAAATTTTGACAGTAAAGGAAACAAAGAGAAATAGAAAACAGAGAAAAAATCTGAGGCAGCTACGGAAAGTCTGTTCCACAAGGTACAGTACCCCCCCATCGCCCTTCACCCTCATATCGAATAACGAATATAAGCCATATCCTTGTCTTTTTTGGGATGACACCTTAAATTTCCCTTGACATGCCCTGCATTAAAGCATAGAAAAACTCTAAGTGGACATAAACCCAAATCTTAAAAGGGGCCCTTAAAAACAAATAAAGTTCATTGAAGAGAAATTTCAATACTCAATAGGAAAACTTAAAAAAAAATTTAAAACTATCAGGGTACTTAAAAATTCTAACCATACAGTAGGCGAAAAATAATGTGAGGACCTGGGAGTGATAATGTCAGAGGTTCTTTTCCTTTAAAGACCACAACAATGTATCTACGCATCTGCTGGGAAAAAAAGCGGATGGATAAAGAGAACCTTCAAAACTAGGGACGCCCAAACCCCTGATGATTTCTTCAAATGCTTGTTTTCTTCTGGTGGAATACTTTTGTAAATAACGCCCTTCAAGCTGGGGACATTTCTGACCTGGAGATGTACAAAAAGTTTTAAAGGGACCTTAATGTATAAGGCACCTTAAAATTTCTGGGAATGATTTAAATCCCTTTTTTGTATTCCCGGGAAATAGGGGATAGAGAACTTTATAATTAATAACAAAAAAGGCACAAAACCGTGATGGAACGTACACAAAAAACCCGCACATAGAAAAGAGGGCTTACGACGACGTTTCGTCCGACTTGGACCTTTTTCAAAGTCACATAAACCCGAGTGGGCGGAGGGTATATTAGGCAGGGAGGTAGTGGTGGGGTGTAGAAACAGTAGTGGTGGGAGTATAGAAGCGTAGTGGGGGGGTTTTGTTAGAAGCGTAGGGTGGGATATAGAAGCAGTAGTGGTGGTAGTAGTGAAGAGTAGTGGTGGAGTGTAAAGCAGTAGTGGTGGTAGAGTAAAACATAGGGTGGTGTAGTAGAAGCAGTATGGTGGTATATAGAAGCATGTGGGGGTGTGTAAAACAGTATGGTGGTAGTAGTAGGCAGAGTGGTGGGAGTAGTAAAGCGTGTGGGGGTAGTAGTAGAAGCAGTAGTGGTGGTAGTAGTAGAAGCAGCGTAGTAGGTACAGTAGCAGTTTAGGCAGTAGCAGTTAGCAGTAGCAGTAGTAGAGTGCAGTAATAAGTTGTAGCAGTTTAGTGTGGATTATAGTAGCAGATTAGTATAGCAGTATTAGTAGTAGCAGTTTTAGTAGTAGCAGTTTAGTGTAGCAGTATTAGTAGTGTATAGTAGCAGAGAAAATAGCAGTAGTATTTGTAGAGTGTAGTGCAGTAGTATATCGTAGTAGTGTACGTAGCAGTAGCACAGTAGTAGTAGTATTATAGTATTTTTGGTGGTGGGGTGGTAGTATAGAGAAATAGTAGTGGGGAAATTTAAGGGGGAGGAGCCATCAAATACAAAGAAAAGGGGGCCTGAAGGGGGCAGGGCCCCCCAAGAGGGAGAGCAAGTGCCGAGGTGGGGGGAAGGGGAATGATGAAATAAAAATGAATTTTTATTTATTATTTATTTTTTTTTATTTTTTAATTTGACACATTACAGAGGTACAAAAAAAAATAAGAAAAGCGATGCCAAAGCCACTTATACAGCATGAATACGGGTGGCTTAAAATTAACTTAAGTTAACTAAGCAATGATGAAATCAGTGAAAAACATTAATGTAAACTGATTACTATAAAGCACAAGTGGAGTATTACAAAGACGGGTCATATGGTTGATGCTTTTGTTGTAAATTCAGTAGAATGGAGTATTCTGTTAGGTAGTGAATTTAAAAAATAATAAAGTTAGTTTGGGTTTTAGGTTTATACATTTATGTGATATAATTGTGAGAAAACATTTAAGATATACAATTTAAAGGTTCAGTTATTCAGTATTTATTTGGTTTTGGGTAGTAAGTGATCTTTGAGAAGAGACTTGAATTTATAAACAGGTTAGTGTTTTTTTTTATATTAAAGGTAAGAATTCCGATTTTAGGGCCCTTTTATGTGCATTGAGTTTTTGCATAGCGTGGAGATGGACCGAGGAACATCAAAGAGTGATCTGTGCCTTGTGTTATGGTCATGTGTTCTGTTGAGGTTGGCAAGGAGATGTTTGAGGGGAGGGTTAATATCAGAGTTGAGTGTTCTATGTATTTTATAGGTGCAGTAATAAGTATGGATGTTTTGTATGGTGAGTAGGTTGAGGGGTATTGAATATTGGTGGAGTGTGCTGCCTGTAGTGAGAATTTGTTATCATTCTAACTGCAGCCTTTTGTTGGGTAATTAGTGGTCTGAGATGGTTACTTGTTGTTGAGCCCCATGCACAAATTCCATAGGTGAGATAGGGGTAAATAAGGGGAGTGATATAGGGCCCGGGGGGGCTGATGTGGAGCATAGTACCGTATCTTCGACAGTATGCCTACAGTGTTTGGAAATTTTCTTAGAAATTTGTTGTATATGTGTATGAAATTTGAGTCTATTATCAAGGTGGATTCCTAAGAATTTTCCCTCTGTTAGCTTTGTGATAGTGATCGTTATCATTATGTTAAGAGGGACATCTGTAGCTCTGTTACCAAACTGAATGAAGTAGGTTTTGTCAATGTTAGTGTAAGTTTGTTTGTACTCATCCAGGTAGATATTTTCTGTAATTCGGTATTTTTACAGTATTGGCTAGCGTGACTGGGCTCGGGTGGGAGAAGACGTATGTTGTGTCATCAGCAAATGTTTTGGGTTTGAGTAATTGAGAAGATTTGGTAGGTCATTTATGTATAGGAGAAAGAGAAGAGGGCCAAGGACACTTCCCTGGGGGACACCAACTGTAATTGGTTGTGCAGAAGAGTTTGCCCCATTTGCTTTACACATATTGGCTTTGTTGCTGAGGTATGACTTGAGGTAGTTGAGGGAGTGCCCTCTTATACCATAGTGTGAAAATTTTACGTGGAGCAAGTCATGGTAACTTTTATCAAAAGCCTTTACGTAAGTCAATGAAGATCCCCAGTGGGACTTCTTTTTTCTCTTTTGCAGTGTATATATGTTCTAGCATGTGTATAATAGCATCATTAGTATTTTTATTGGGCCCTGAATCCAAATTGGCAGGGGTTGAGTATTTTTTGGGAGATAAGGTAGGAGTAGATTCGTTTATGAATTAATTTTCGAAGATTTTTGAGAGAGGGTGTAAGTTGGATATTGGCCTTATAGTTATTCAAACTCTGTTTGGTCTCCCCCTTTGTGGATCGGGTGACCCTTGTTATTTTGAGTACTGTAGGGAAGGTGGAGGATTCAATGGATTTGTTAAAGAGTGTTGCAATGATTGGTGATAGCATTGTGACACTTTTTTGTATATAAAGGGTGGTAAGGTATTAATCTCCTGCCTTGTTTTTAGTGCGTTGATAATAAGGGAGACTTCGTAGGGGTTAGTCGGAGCTAGGAACAGTGTGTTCGGGTAGTTGCCGGTGAGGTAGTCATTTGGTGGGGAAATCTGAGCTTGGGATTTTATTGGCAAGGTTTTGTCCTATAGTGGAGAAGAAATCATTGGTCTGTTTGCTGTTTCTGTTGGTGGGAGTTGGGGTTCATCTGATTTTGCTAATTTTATTTCGCTATTTCGTGATATCTTTTTTGTTCCCAGAATTTCTGATAGGGTTTTCCAGGTCTTTTTTATATCACCTCGTAAGTTGGATAATCTGTTCTCATAATACAATTTTTTTGCCCTTCTTATCAGGGTGGTTAGGATTGACGAGTAACGTTTTGTTTGGTCTCTGGTTATGTGACCCCTTCTGTACTGTTTTTCATATTGGTGTTTGTATTTATGGATTTGGGGAATGCTGGGTGTTAGCCAGGGGCTGTTCAGTCTCTTAGCTGTCATCTGCTTAGTTTTTTTAGGGCAGTGCTTGTTATAGAGGTATTGAGTCTTTTTTAGAAAATTATTAATACATTCGTCAATATCTGTATTGATTTCTAGCTCAGTGTGCCAATCATGTTTGCTAATGCTGTGTGAAGTTATTAATGGCTGCCCCATTGTGAAGTCTGAAAGGGGACTTTAGTAGGTCTTGGGGTAATTTACCAAGAGTTTTATGAGGAAAGTAGGGTAGTGGTCTGTGGTATTATCTGTAATTATGCCTGATTTTAAAGGGGATATGGTGTTGGTCCAGATGTGGTCAAGTAGGGAAACACTAGTCTCTGTAACTCTTGTAGGGTTTTTTTACTGTTGGTAGCAACATACAGTTTTCATTGTGTTTGTGAATTCAGTAACGTGTGGGTCCTGGTCTTGCAGGAGATTTATATTGAAGCACCTGAGAGTAGTAAGTGATCTTTGTTCATGCGTGCATCAGTTAATCATACTTCCTAGGTTTTGACTAAATTGGCTAATGTTTGACTGTGGAACTCTGTAGATGTTTTCAATGTGAGAGGTTTTTGTAGGTATTTGGATTTGAATTTGGCTATTATATATTCCCCATGTTATCTCTTGTGCAAGTATTAGTGATACATTCTAGTTGGTCTGAGTAGTATATGGCTGTGCCACCCCCTTGTTGGTCTGGCCTACAGTTGTGTATGGCTGTGTAACCAGGAATGGTATAGACATCTGTAGTATCAGGCTTTAAACCAGGTTTCAGTTAGTTTTAATGATGGACATATTGGCATGTAGGAATTTAGTAATTGCTATGAGGTATCGTTTAAAGCTTGCTTTAAAAGATCTGATATTGTAGTTAAAGATAGTTTGTTGTTGTTGGCACTGAGAAGTGCCTTTGATTGTTCTGCAGTGTAGTAATTACAGTAACTGTTTGATTCATTTAAGTCATTAAATAAGAGGTTGGTATCTGGATCAATGCTTGTAATCATAAGATTTGTAGTGATCTATAGTTAGAATTAAGTATAAAACAAAGTAAATAGTCTTAAGCTAAAAAATAGCACCCGAATTATTTAACAAATGTAAAAATGAGCTAAGGTATTTTTTTTTTTTTTTTTTTTTTTTGCTAAAATAAAGGAGACAATATAAAAGGGACTAGTACAAATAAAGTGATGATCAAATAATGGAGCTTGGGAATATGAACAGAATGAACAGAATGAACAGAAACACGAGACAGAAGAAAGAAAGACAACCCAGAGGAGAAAAAAGAAGGAAAGAGGAAAGGGGAAGAGGGAGAAGAAGAAAAAGAAAAAATGAGGAATCAGGTTAAGTCACGGGTGTTCTGAAGTTGGGAGCATTTTGCAATGTAGTGGGAGAAGAAGGCATCTACAGAGACGAAGCCAGGACTAAGATTCATACAAGGAAAGTTGTGTATTAGAGAGGATTCAACTAGACTGCGACTGTTAGAGTTGGAAGTAGGGAAGACAGTTTTAGCGGAAGACCAGTCAATAGGATGGCTGTGATCTCTGACATGACAGAACAGAGCATTGTTAGTGTCGGCAAGCCTAACACTATTTTTGTGCTCCCTAAGTCTGTCAGAAAGAGATCGACCAGTTTCTCCAAAGTACAGTGGACCCTCGCCTAACAAACGCATCGCATAATGTTAAATTCGCCAAACGTTACATTTTAACGCTAACTTTTGCCTCGGCTAACGCTAAAAAACTCGCCTAACGATATTCGTTCTCAGATACCAATTAATATCATTAGGTGAGGGTCCACTGTATTGAAGAGGACAGGAGGAGCAAGAAATAGAGTAGACACCAGGAACATCTGTAGAGGGAGGAGAGGTATGAACGAGATTAGTGCGAAGAGTGTTAGTCTGGCGGTAAGTAAGCTTGATGTCTAAGGGATGGAAAGAATTGTTGAGATTAGAAAGACCAGAAATGTAGGGAAGGCAGAGGACAGAAGTGTTCCCAGGAGTGGAGAGTTTGGGAGAGAAGAAATTACGTTTAGCACGTGAGAGGGCAGAGTCTATGAAATGGGAAGGGTAGCCAAGACGGGGAAACGAATTATGAAGAGTGGAAATTTCTGCTGGAAGGAACTGAGGATCACAGATGCAGAGGGCATGGAGAAAGAGGGAGATAAGAACACTTTTCTTGACAGGGGAAGCATGATAGGAAAAGTAGTGAATGTACATGCCACTGTGCATAGGTTTTCAGTAAACGGAAAAGGAAAAACCTGTATCTGAGCGGTGGACATAAACATCAAGGAAAGGAAGCAAGGAATTAGATTCCCATTTAGCTTTAAACTTAATGGAAGGGGCAAGATTATTAAGAGTTTCAAGAAAAGGTTGGAAGAGACGAGTCATGAGGTCACAGAGCAAAGATGTCATCCACATAGCACAGCCAGAGTGAAGGTTGCACATCGCTGGTAGGAAGAAGAACAGTCTTGAAGTATTCCATATAAAGATAAGCAAGGACAGGAGAGAGAGGAGAGCCCATAGTGACACCGAAGGTTTGAGGATATTTCCCTTGGAAGGAAAAGGAGTTAGAGTCCACACAAGAGGCGGATAAGATCAAGAAAGACATCAATAGGTATAGGGAGATGTAGAAACCCTTCATGGGCCTTCTCTCTACACAACTTTCCTTGTACAGTGGAACCTCAAAAATCGAACGTATCACATATCGAACGTTTCGAAAATAGGACCATTTTTTCGGACAAACTGTGTCCCTATTATTGAACTCGCCCCTATTTTCGGACCGCCGGGTACGGGACCTGTCTGCTGGCCCGCTCTGTCCGCGTCCCCGCGCAGGCGCCGTGAGCAGTCTAGCTTTGTTTATGCTTGAGTGAACACTAACCTGCACTCTCATTCACGCATTTTACGATTATTTCGTTGTGTTTAGTGCTTGTGGACTGTGAAATAAGCTGCCATGGGCCCCAAAAAAACTTGCTAGTGGTACCCTGTGGTTAAAGAAAGTGAGAAAAAACCATAGATGTGAAGAAGGAAATAATACGAAGTATGAGAGTGGTGCGAGACTTGTTGAGCTTGCCAGGGTGTATGGGGAAAACAAGTTGACCATCGGTTCTATCTGTCAAAGAAAGAAATCAAGGAAGCTGATGTTGCGAAAGGTGTTAATATAGGGAGTGGATGAGGTGCCGCCTTCAAAGATTTAAAGGGGATTTGTGCCAAGTGGAATGATGTCCAAGTTTGTGCAGAAAATACCACCCTGAGCAAGCTGAAACAAGCATCTTTGCAACAAGTTCAGTGGGCAGAACCATGTCCCCTTTTAAGGAAATGTTAAAGAGGCACCAGAAACAGAGGACTGTGGACATTATTTTGTGAGACAGGGGTCCAGTGATTCTCAAGCTGGTCCTAGTGGGATTAAAAGACAGAGAAGGGAAGTAACCTCAGAGAGGGCTTTTTCCTGAAAGTCCTCATGGAGGGGGATTCTCCTTCCAAACACTAACCCCAACTTCCCTCTCCTCCTCCCTATCTTCCAGATTCCATCACCAATCTTCAATAAAGGTAAGTAAAAATGTTATTTTATATGTATTACTATACATAATTAAAAACTATAGTATTTGTTGTATGTAAAACTGTAATTAATCTCTATAAAATGTATTTTTGTGAATATTTTTGGGTTTCTGGAACGGATTAATTGTATTTCCATTATTTCTTATGGGAAATATTGCTTTGAATTTCAGATTTTTCGAATTTAGAACTAGCTCCTGGAACAGATTAAGTTCGATTTTTGAGGTTCCACTGTATGAATCTGAGTTCTGGCTTTGTCTCTGTAGATGCCTTCCTCTCCCACTACATTGTAAAATGCTCCCAACTTCAGAACACCCGTGGCTTAACCTGATTCCTCATTTTTTTCTTTTTCTTCTTCTCCCTCTTCCCCTTTCCTCTTTCCTTCCTTTTTCTCCTCTGGGTTGTCTTTCTTTCTTCTGTCTCTTGTTTCTGTTCCTTCATTATTTATTTCATCACTTCCCCTTCCCCCCCTCTTGCACTTGTCCCCCTCTGTGGGCACCTAGCTCCCTTGCAGTGCCCCCCCTTTTCCCTTTGTTTTGACTGGCTCCTCCTCCTTAATTCCCACTACTACCATGCTGTGCTGCTGCTGCGCTGCTGCTGCTGCCGCCGCCGCCGCCGCCGCCGCCGCCGCCGCCGCCGCCGCCGCCGCCGCCGCCGCCGCCGCCGCTGCCGCCTCTTCCTGCCTATATATACCCGTCCTGCTCCACTTCTGGTTAGTGTGACTTTGTAAATGGTCCAAGTCGGATCTAAACATCATCATAAGCTCCTCTTTTCTATGTGCGGGTTATTTGTGTATGATAATATACACTTGGAAAATCCTAGAGGGATTAGTACCAAACTAGCACATGAAAATCACTCCCTATGAAAGCAAAAGACTCGACAGGAGATGCAACATTCCCCCGATGAAAAGCAGGGGCGCCACGAGTACACTGAGAGACAATACAGTAAGTGTCAGGGGCCCAAAACTGTTCATCAGTCTCCCAGCATACATAAGGGGGATTACCAATAGACCCCTGACTTTCTTCAAGAAGGCACTGGACAGGTATCTAAAGTCAGTACCTGACCAACCGGGCTGTGATTTGTACGTCAGTTTGCGTGCAGCCAGCAGTAACAGCTTGGTTGATCAGACCCTGATCCACTACGAGTCCTGGTCTCAGACCGGGCCACAGGGGCGTTGACTCCCGAAGCCCTCTCCAGGTCTCCAGGTATGTCTTTTCTTTTGTATTGTTAAAACACTTTGGGCAAGCAGGATTTGAAGACTGTATGGAAACATATAATTGCAATTTGTTTTTCACTTACATTACATTGTCTCATATTTTCAGTTAAAGTCACAGCTAGAAAAGGTGAACCATGTTAATCGTGAGCTGCGTCGCCGGCAGCGAACAAACGCTACACAGATGCGATCCTTGATTGATGAGCGGGCTGAGCTGCAGGCTGCACTGCAGGAGGAGACTCGTGCTGTTACCATCCTCAGGCGAAAATTGGGATTGGCTCAGAAGGAAAATGAAGATCTGGCTAGTTCCAGTGTGAGTCTTAATGCCACCTACTCTTTTATCTCTCTTGTATTTGCTTCTGTGGCTATTTTCTTATCATTCCAACTAAAACAATGGCCTGGGGCTGTATTTTCTGGGAAAAACAATACAGTATATGCAGTTAAACCCAAAAATTTATCCTATATAATCCACATGATTCAATCTGATTACTCAACATGTGGCTAAAGGCCATTCTTGCTTAGCTTCAATTATTCACATTTTTTAATGTTGCATTATTTTGGGTTAACAATCCCTAAATTGAAACTAACCATAGGATTTAATTCAAAATGTACTTTCTTTCTGAATGTTAGTATTTAGCAGATAAGAACATTACAGTGGACCCTCGAATTTCATCATCCCTTTTCTGTTTTGTAAAACTATATTTTATTCTCTATAAAATGTATTTTTTGTTAATGTTTTTGGGGTGTCTGGAATGGATTAATTGGATTTACGTTATTTCTTAGGGGAAAATATTAACAAAAAATTACATTTTATAGTTTTACATACAGAAAAGGGATGATGAAATTCGAGGGTCCACTGTATTTAGATATATGTACAACAGTTACAAAAATTTTAAATGTTAAAATGCTAAATTTACTAATATCTGAAATTTCAGGCTGCATGTCACCTTCAGAAGTAGAACCCCTGCAGATTATGGCTTTCAGCTGTATATAGTGGAAGGTTGAACTTGGTGTCACATTCACAAAGATACAAACAATCAAACAACATCAATCATTGAACATAATTATTTACACACTAATGATATTTTAAAACTCCTCTTCCTTAAAGCGATCAAGATACTCTTGTAAATTTTCTTGAATGCATTCCACTTTGTTATTGTTACCTATTTCCTCTGTTTTGGATCCTTATTCACTCTTGGAACCGTAATTTTAGTATCAGTATATTACTACTACTACTACTAGTACTACTACTAGTACGACTACTAGTACTACTACTACTAGTACTACTACTACTAGTACTACTACTACTACTACTGCTACTACTAGTACTGCTACTACTAGTACTACTACTACTAGTACTACTACTACTACTAGTACTACTACTAGTACTACTACTACTAGTACTACTACTACTAGTATTACTACTACTAGTACTACTACTAGTACTACTACTACTAGTACTACTAGTAGTACTACTACTACTAATAGTACTAGTACTACTACTACTACTACTACTACTATTACTACCACCACCACCACTACTACCACCACCACCACCACCACTACTGCTACAACTACTGCTGCTTGTATTACTGAAACTATAAAAGCTACAAAAACAATAATTTTTAATTTGTGGTACATAAATATTATGAGTCAATTTCCAATTAGTGTACAGATTAAAAAAACAACTAAGCATGTGCAGCATTTGGGGCAAACTTAAACTAATACTGAACTATTAAAATGATTTATATAACTTAAGGAATGGATGGCCATGCTGACAAAGTAAGATTCATTCGACTAGTTGGATGAATTTTACATCATCCAAATAGTAGTTGGACAAATTTTCTCATTCAGCTAGTTGGATGAATGTTATTTGATTAGTATGATAGTGGCAATTCCAGTTTTTAATTACTCTGTATTAAGCTGTGGGAACACTACTAATCATTTTCAGCTTTTAGATTGTTAAGTGTAATACTATACAATCTTTTGAGGGCTGGCTTCACTGGAAGTGTTGTAGAAGCAAGGAAATTGTAAGTTGATTCACCACTTAAATTACTGTATTTTATGGTGAACAAGATGCTCCTGTGTTGAGGACGCCACTCTCTCCTCTTACCCTAATTCTGACTGGCTAAGTTTTGGAAAAAAAAAAGATAAAAGATACTTTGGCCTCCATGACGCTAGGTAAATTTGAGACCTTGGGAAAAAAACGGCATCTTTGATTCTGTAAAATGCAGTATACAGTGGACCCCCGGTTAACGATATTTTTTCACTCCAGAAGTATGTTCAGGTGCCAGTACTGACCGAATTTGTTCCCATAAGGAATATTGTGAAGTAGATTAGTCCATTTCAGACCCCCAAACATACACGTACAAATGCACTTACATAAATACACTTACATAATTGGTCACATTTGGAGGTGATTGTTATGCGGGGGTCCACTGTATACTGTACTGTACTGCATTTTTTAGTTCAAAAGTTCTAAAGAAATAATACTAGGATTTTTTTGTTTGTTTTTTAACATGCTGGGCATCTCCCGCTGAGGCAGGATTGCCCAAAAAAGAATGAAACACTCTCACCATCATTCAACACTTTCACCATCATTCATACATAATCACTGTCTTTGCAGAGGTTCCCAATATCCCAAACCCCTCCTTTAAAAATGCAGGCATTGTACTTCCCCACTCCAGGACTCAAGTCCAGCTAACCAGTTTCCCTGAATCCTTGATTATTTTGATATAGTTGAGAATATGAATGAACCTTATTTACTTATGATGTGTTTATCATAACTTTTCAGACTGATAGCTTGGACCTTACAAACAAGTTGGTGTTTGATCGAGATGATCCAAACAGGCCTCGATTCACAATGACCGAGCTCAAGGAGATTCTCTACGAACGCAACGAACTCAAAGCCCGTGTGTCTGATCTGGAAGATGAACTGGAATGTTAGGCCCCAAGGCGAGCGACAGTAGTAGTGCGCGAAAGTCTTTTTCATTCTGCATGCAACGTGTGTGCCACAGTGACTCTGATTCAGCTCACCCTATTTGTTGCCCGGCTGATCCTTGCATGCCTGGCAGTGACCCTAGGGCCCTAATGAGTGCATTTAGGATGGCCAGGATGAAATAGCGCTTGCTCAGTGGGAAAAATCTTAGTTTAATTTTCTTAGACTCGTAGATTAGAACTGCTTCCATGACTGCTGAAGGGAATCAGTAAGTCGGAGGAGTAATAAAAAACACCAGTTTGATAACAAAAATATTAGAAAACCCAATATCCTTTTTCTATTTTCATATGAAGGCTAACTTTTAATATCACAAAGTGATGTTCCCAAACATGGTCCGATTTTTTCTTGCGTTGTCTCGTGTACCTGTGATAGATGCGTAACTTAAAGGATCAAACTTAGATAAGGGAAATACTAGTGCAACTAATAACATTTAACTGTGCCACAACATTAGTTTCTATAACAAGGATGTGATAAAGCTGTAAAAAGCTAACTTTCATAAGTGCCTTACTATACAATTAAGGGAACTTCCTAAACTAAGTGCCAAGCATTGTTATTGTAAAATGTGGATGCTATATTTTTATGTTTAAATGGTTTATATATAAAGCATATTCCCGGGATAATTATTATTGTATTTAAATCAACAAGATTGCTAATACTAGTCTAAGTCAATATAGTTTAACACAATATTGACATACACCGTCCGTTTTGACTTACATCAGATGCTGGCTATGTGGGGCTGAGATAGGTATGAAGAGGGATGACCTACACACATCTCTCATGCCTAGTTAGGTTTTGGGTTTGTATCCAAAAAATACAACATTATTAGCTTGTAACTATACCAGTTACATTTTTTAAACTCAGGTACTTTAATTGATTCCTTGAAAGCTTGAAAATCGTATGATTTGTGCTTTGCTTTTCACTGCAGTATTGATATAGCCACTACTGTGTTGTAGATATTTTTTTTTTTGTCTACAAAAGGTGTTATGTCTTTG
>NC_069413.1:13297771-13338413 GCF_026875155.1 Cherax quadricarinatus | reverse complement strand
GGCATTAGTTACACAAAACCTTTTTTCCCAAAAAATTTCAGGGGGGTTTATTCTGAATTTGAATTCTATGCACTTTTGGCAAGAAACCATCAAAATGAATGATGGTGACTGTTTCCTTAATTCTGCTTTTTTGGACCAAGAGTATAACACCAAGCATCAGGGCACCCTCCTTCAAGGAGGGAAAAATTAAATGAGTATACCATACTCTTATTTTAATGCACTCACAATATTTTTGTATAGTTGATAGATACTCAGAAAATCTCAATGAACCTTTGACATGCTACAAGTTAAAACATTCAGACACACTTTTTGAGCTTAATTGACACATGTTAGTTAAAAACAAAATTCAAGTATGTCTGCATTCATCGTATTACAGCCACTCCTCACTTAGCGATGTACTTGTTTTACCAACGACTTTGACTTACGACGGGCTCTCTGAGCAGTATGCATAACCTAATAATGAATATAAGAGCTGATTTTCCTCTTACTGTTTATTACATTAACATTTAAAATTATACCAGAAATGTTATAAATAGTGAAAAATGTGACATTAAAACAATATCAGTGATGGTTGACCCCATACCCAGTACCACTATAGTATGCTCTTCCCCTTAGTGATGAATTCATTTACTGACGTGGTCTTAGGAACGGAACTCCTGTCGTTAAGTGAGGAGAGGCTGTATTTTTAAACCCTTTGACTGTTTTGGTCGTATATATACGTCTTACGAGTCAGTGTTTCGGACGTATATGTACTCAATAATTCTAGCGGCTTCAAATCAAGCAGGAGAAAGCTGGTAGGCCCACATGTGAGAGAATGGGTCTGTGTGGTCAGTGTGCACCACATAAAAAATCCTGCAGTACACAGTGCTTTAATGAGAAAAAAAAAATTTTTTTTTGGATTAAAACGCCAAAATTTTTTGAGGTGTATTTTCTTATAGTATTTATCGTTGTATTCCTGTTTTCATGGTCTCAGGTGATAAAATGGAAAACATATTATAGAAATAGAGATGATTTTCATTACTTTCATGATGAAAACGACCTTGAAATTGAGCTCAAAATAGCGAAATGTTCGATTTTTTTCCAATGTTCAGGGTAAAGCAAATTACACCACACGTCCCTAACGTCAACGGGGGATTTAATTTTCTTTCACTAGTGCACTGATATTATTTATACCATTTTTACAATAATGCAGTAGCTGCATAACAGTAAATTTTGTATTTTTTGAAAGAAAAAAAAAACAAAATAGAAAAGCCTAGAGACGGGGACTAAGAACAGAGGATATGTTTTTTTAGTGTAAAATTTTTACATTGTTTATTCTGGCCCCTATTTTTAATTTTGGCATCTTTTTTAATTTGCATGAAATTGACCAAATTGCCAATTTCGCCCACTTTTTTGGTAAGTTCAAAGGAAAGGGGCAGTTTCTTGTTTTCAATTTAAAAAAAAAAAAAAAAAAATTGGAGCCTAAAGAAATGCTATGATTTGGTCAACTGGAAAATGGAAATTTGGGGCCCAAAAACGGGCCAAAGTCCAAAAATCGCCGATGCATAAATGTTGCCGAGCCCGCTAACTTCGGGGGGAGCGTAACCCGTGAGTTTTGACCAAATTTTCGACTTTTGGGTGTCATTACCATGGGGGAAAAGATTCTCATCTTTTCAAAAGAAAAAAAAATTTTTTTTCTTTTCCAAAAATTTTGGTCAAAGAATGACAGTTTCAGAAAGGGGCTTGCAACAGTAAAAGGGGTTAAACGATCTAAAGAAAAATTAAGTATGAGTAATGGGGCCAAAAATGCATGATAAAGGAAAAACGGAAAAGTTGGTAGGGGTTTCTATAACTTTTGGTAAAGGAACACAAAGAGTAATAGTAAACGAGTAAAATCTGGGGAAGTACAGTGAAAAGCTTTTCCACAAGGTCAGTACCACCCACCTGTTCCCACCTCATACTGACATAGACAGAGATATAACCCATGTGTTTTCTTTTGGGAATGACACCTGATTGCCTAAAAGTGACCTGCATTGAAGACATAGCAAAACCTAATTGGACTCAACCAAATCTTCAAATGGGCCACTTTAAAAAAATTGAATTCATTGAAGAGAAATTTAACTCCCAAAAATAGGAAAAACTTGGGAAAATTTAAAACTATCAGGGTACTCTAAAAATTCTAACCATACAGTAGAGCGAAAAAGTAATGTGAAGGGGCCTGGGAGTGATAAAGTCAGAGGTTTTCACCTTCAAAGACCAAAACAATGTACTATCGCATCTCTGGGGAAAAAAGACAGGATGGATAAAAGAGAACCTTCAAAAATAGGGAGCCAAACCCAGTGATTCTCTTTAAATCGCTTGTTCTCTCTAGGTGGAATACTTCTGTACACTAAAATGCCCCCTTCAAAGCTGGCGACATTCGATGGAGAGTGTACAAAGAGTTTCAAGGCACACATTATTGATTAAGGGACCTAATTGTGGGGGTGATTGAAGTCCCTTGATTTGTTTCCCGGAACTGGTGAGAAAAATGATAATATACTAACAAAAAAGGCACAAAACCGTGACTGGAACGATACACAAATAAAAACCCCACATAGAAAAGAGGGCTTTCACGACGTTTCGATCCGACTTGGACCATTTACAAAGTCCATAACCAGAATGGAAGGAAAGGGTAATTTTGGCAGGAAGAGGTAGTGGTGGTTGTAGAAGCAGTAGTGGTGGTGTAGTAGAACAGAGTGGGGGGGTGTAGAAAGCAGTAGTGGTGGTATGTAGAAACAGTTGGGTGGGAGTAGTAAAGCAGAGTGGGGGTAGAAGAAGCGAGTGGTGGTAGTGTAGAAGCGTAGTGGGGGGGTAGTAGAGAAGCAGTAGTGGTGGTATTAGTAGAAGCATAGTGGTGGTAGTAGTAAAAGCATTTATGGGTGTAGTAGAAGCATATGGTGGTATAGTAAAGCATGGGGTTTGGTGTATAGAGCGTAGTGGGGTAGTATAGAAGCAGCAGTAGTAGCAGTACAGTACAGAGTATGCAGTAGCAGTAGTAGCAGTAGCAGTGTGCATAGCAGAAAGCAGAATTTTAGTGCAGTTTTAGTAGTAGCGTATTAGTGTAGCAGATTAGTAGTAGAGTATTAGTATAGCAGATTAGATGCAGTTTAAGTACAGTTTTGTAGAGTTAGTAAGTATAGTAGTAGCAGTAGAGTAGTAGTAGTGAGTATACGTATATTTGGAGCGTAGAGAGTAGCATAGCAGTAGCGCATAAGTGGTTTTTAAAAGTATTAGTAGGGTGGTGGTGGGGTAGTAGTAGTAGTAGTATTTAGGGGGGAAATTAAGGGGAGGAGCCGTCAAATCAAAGAAAGGGGAGCACTGCAAGGAGCAGGTGCCCACAGAGGGAGAGCAAGTGAAGAGGGGGGGGGGAAGGGGGAAAGTATGAAAAAAATAATGAAGGAACAAAACACGAGACAGAGAAAAAACAACCCAGAGGAGAAAAAAAAAGGGAAAGAGGAAAGGGGAAGGGGAGAAGAAGAAAAAAAAAAAATTGGGAATCAGGTTAAGTCACGGGTGTTCTAATTTGGGAGCTTTTTTGCAATGTAGTGGGAGAAGAAGGGATCTACAGAGACGAAAAGGGGCAAGATTCATAAAAGGAAATTGGATTAGAGAGGATTCAACTAGACTGGACTGTTGATTGGAATTTGGGAAAGACTTTTTTGCGGAAGACCACAATAGGATGGCTGTGATCTCTGCAGACGAACGAGCATTTGTTAGTGTCGGCAAGCTAAACTATTTTGTCTCCTAAGTCTGTCAAAAAGAGATCGACCAGTTTCCCAAAGTACAGTGGACCCTGCCTAACAAACCATCCAAAATGTTAAATTCGCCAAACTTTTACATTTTAACGCAATTTTTGCCTCGGCTAACGTAAAAAACGCCTAACGTATTCGTTCAATCCCAAATTAATTCTTTGGTGAGGGTCCACTGTATTGAAGAGGACAGGAGGAGAAGAAATAGAGTAACCCCAGGAAAACATCGTAGGGAGGAGAGGTATGAACGAGATTAGGCGAAGAGTGTTGGCTGGCGGTAAGAAAGCTTAAAGTCAAGGGATGGAAAGAATTGTTGAGATTAGAAAGCCAAAATGTGGGGAAAGGGCAGAGGACAGAAGTGTTCCCAGGGTGGAGAGTTTGGGGGGAGAAAAAGAAATTCTTTTTAGCACGTAGAGGGCAAGTTTTGAAATGGGAAGGGTAGCCAAGAGGGAAACGAATTATGAAGGTGGAAATTTCTCGGGAAAGGAAACTGAGGATCACAGATGCGAGGGAGGAGAAAGGGGGAGATAAAACACTTTTTTTGACGGAAGATGATAGGAAAAGAGTGAATGTACATCCATGGCATAGGTTTTCAGTAAAAAAAAAGGGAAAAACCGGACGAGCGGGGGGACTAAACATAAAGGAAAAGGGAAGAAAGGGAATTAGATTCCCATTTAGCTTAAACAAAGGGAAAGGGGGCAAGAATTTTAAGAGTTTAAAAAAAAAGGTTGGAAGAGACGACTTGGGTACAAGCAAAGTTTGTCTCCACAAGACACCCAGGTGAAGGTTCACATCGCGGGGAGGAAAAGAACAGTCTTGAAGTTTCCATATAAAGATAAGCAAGGACAGGAGAGAGAGGGGAGCAAAAGTGACACCGAAAGGTTTGGGATATTTCCCCTTTGGAAAAGGAAAAAGGGTTAGAGTCCACACAAGAGGGGATAAAATCAAAAAGACTTAGGTTAGGGGGTGTTAGAAACCCTTCTGGGCCTTTCTTACAAATTTCCCTTTTACGGGGGCCTCAAAAATCGAACGTATCACATTGAAGTTTCGGAAAAAAGGCCCTTTTTTCGGACAAAATGTGTCCCTTTTTGAAAACCGGCCCCCACGGGACCGCCGGGTACGGGGGCCCGGCGCGGCCGCTCGGGCCGCGTCCCGGCGGCCCCCGGAGCGTCTGCTTGTTTTGCTTGAGTGAACCTAACCTGCACCCCTCATTCACGCATTTTTTACGATTATTTCGTTTGTTTATGCTTGTGGGACTGGTTGAAATTAAACTGCCATGGGCCCCAAAGAAAATTGCTAGTGGTACCCTGTGGTAAAGGGAAAATGGGGAAACACCCTAGATGTGAAAAAGGAAATAATACAAAGATGAAGGGTGCAGATTGTTGAGCTTGCCAGGGTGTAGGGGAAAAAAAGTTGACCATCGGTTTTTACCTGTCAAAGAAAAAAAACAAAGGGAAACTGATGTTCGAAAGGGTTAATATAGGGGTGGATGAGGTGCCGCCTTCAAAGATTAAGGAGATTTGGCCAAGTGGAAAAGAGTCCAAATGTTTGTGCAGAAGTCCCCCTGAGCAAGCTGAAACAAGCCATCTTTGCAACAAGTTCAGTGACAGAACCATGTCCCATTTTAAGGAAATGTTTAAAGAGGCACCAGAAACAGAGGACTGTGGACAGTTATTTTTGTGAGACAGGGGTCCAGTGTTCTCAAGCTGGTCCTAGTGGCATTAAAAGACAGAGAAGGGAAGTAACCTCAAAAGGGCTTTACCTGAAGTCCTCATGGAGGGGGGATTCTCCTTCCAAACACTAACCCCAACTCCCCCTCCCCCCTCCTCCCTATCTTCCAGATTCCATCACCAATCTTCAATAAAGGTAAGTAAAAATGTTATTTTATATGTATTACTATACATAATTAAAAACTATAGTATTGTTGTATGTAAAACTGTAATTAATCTCTATAAAATGTATTTTTGTGATATTTTTGGGTTTCTGGAACGGATTTTAAATTTTATTTCCATTATTCTTATGGGAAATATTGTTTGAAAATTTTAAAATTTTCGAATTTAGAACTAGCTCCTGGAACAGATTAAGTTCGATTTTTGAGGTTCCACTGTATGAATCTGAGTTCTGGCTTTGTCTCTGTAGATGCCTTCCTCTCCCACTACATTGTAAAATGCTCCCAACTTCAGAACACCCGTGGCTCCTTATTTTTTTCTTTTTCTTCTTTTTCCCTCTTCCCTTCCTCTTTCCTTCCTTTTTTCCTTGGGTTGGTTTTCTTTCTTCTGTCTCTTGTTTTTGTTCCTTCATTATTTATTTCTCACTTCCCCTTACCCCCACCTCTGTGCACTTGCTCTCCCTCTGTGGGCACCTAGCTCCCTTGCAGTGCTCCCCTTTCTTTTATTTGACTGGTTTCCCCCTCCTTAATTCCCCACTACTACCACTGCTTGCTGCGTGCTGTTTCTGCCCCGCCGCCGCCGCCGCCGCCGCGCCCCCGCCGCCGCCCCCCGCCCCCGCCGCCGCCGCCGCCGCCGCTGCCGCCTCTTCCTGCCTATATATACCCGTCCTGCTCCACTTCTGGTTAGTGTGACTTTGTAAATGGTCCAAGTCGGATCTAAACATCATCATAAGCTCCTTCTTTTCTATGTGCGGGTTATTTGTGTATGATAATATACATTTGGAAAATCTAGAGGGATTAGTACCAAACTAGCAAAATTGAAAATCACTCCCTATGAAAGGAAAAGACTCGACAGGAGATGCAACATTCCCCCGATGAAAAGCAGGGGCGCCACGAGTACACTGAGAGACAATACAGTAAGTGTCAGGGGCCCAAAACTGTTCATCTGTCTCCCAGCATACATAAGGGGGATTACCAATAGACCCCTGACTTTCTTCAAGAAGGCACTGGACAGGTATCTAAAGTCAGTACCTGACCAACCGGGCTGTGATTTGTACGTCAGTTTGCGTGCAGCCAGCAGTAACAGCTTGGTTGATCAGACCCTGATCCACTACGAGTCCTGGTCTCAGACCGGGCCACAGGGGCGTTGACTCCCGAAGCCCTCTCCAGGTCTCCAGGTATGTCTATGTTCATTGTATTGTTTAAAACACATTGGGCAAGCAGGATTTGAAGACTGTATGGAAAACATATAATTGCAATTTGTTTTTCACTTACATTACATTGTCTCATATTTTCAGTTAAAGTCACAGCTAGAAAAGGTGAACCATGTTAATCGTGAGCTGCGTCGCCGGCAGCGAACAAACGCTACACAGATGCGATCCTTGATTGATGAGCGGGCTGAGCTGCAGGCTGCACTGCAGGAGGAGACTCGTGCTGTTACCATCCTCAGGCAGAGATTGGGATTGGCTCAGAAGGAAAATGAAGATCTGGCTAGTTCCAGTGTGAGTCTTAATGCCACCTACTCTTTTATCTCTCTTGTATTTGCTTCTGTGGCTATTTTCTTATCATTCCAACTAAAACAATGGCCTGGGGCTGTATTTTCTGGGAAAAACAATACAGTATATGCAGTTAAACCCAAAAATTTATCCTATATAATCCACATGATTCAATCTGATTACTCAACATGTGGCTAAAGGCCACTTCTTGCTTAGCTTCAATTATTCACATTTTTTAATGTTGCCATTATTTTGGGTTAACAATCCCTAAATTGAAACTAACCATAGGATTTAATTCAAAATGTACTTTCTTTCTGAATGTTAGTATTTAGCAGATAAGAACATTACAGTGGACCCTCGAATTTCATCATCCCTTTTCTGTATGTAAAACTATAGTTATTCTCTATAAAATGTATTTTTTGTTAATGTTTTTGGGTGTCTGGAATGGATTAATTGGATTTACGTTATTTCTTATGGGAAATATTAACAAAAAATACATTTTATAGTTTTACATACAGAAAAGGGATGATGAAATTCGAGGGTCCACTGTATTTAGATATATGTACAACAGTTACAAAAATTTTAAATGTTAAAATGCTAAATTTACTAATATCTGAAATTTCAGGCTGCATGTCACCTTCAGAAGTAGAACCCCTGCAGATTATGGCTTTCAGCTGTATATAGTGGAAGGTTGAACTTGGTGTCACATTCACAAAGATACAAACAATCAAACAACATCAATCATTGAACATAATTATTTACACACTAATGATATTTTAAAACTCCTCTTCCTTAAAGCGATCAAGATACTCTTGTAAATTTTCTTGAATGCATTCCACTTTGTTATTGTTACCTATTTCCTCTGTTTTGGATCCTTATTCACTCTTGGAACCGTAATTTTAGTATCAGTATATTACTACTACTACTACTAGTAACTACTTTCTAGTACGACTAAATAGTACTACTACTAGTACTAAATACTATTACTACTATAGTACGAAATACTAGTACTACTACTACTAGTACTACTACTACTAGTACTACTACTACTACTACTGTACTACTAGTACGCTACTACTAGTATACTACTACTAGTACTACTACTACTACTAGTAATACTACAGTACTATACTACTAGTACTACTACTACTAGTATTACTACTACTACTAGTACTACTACTAGTACTACTACTACTAGTACTACTAGTAGTACTACTACTACTACTAGTACTAGTACTACTACTACTACTACTACTACTATTACTACCACCACCACCACTACTACCACCACCACCACCACCACTACTGCTACAACTACTGCTGCTTGTATTACTGAAACTATAAAAGCTACAAAAACAATAATTTTTAATTTGTGGTACATAAATATTATGAGTCAATTTCCAATTAGTGTACAGATTAAAAAAACAACTAAGCATGTGCAGCATTTGGGGCAAACTTAAACTAATACTGAACTATAAATGATTTATATAACTTAAGGAATGGATGGCCATGCTGACAAAGTAAGATTCATTCGACTAGTTGGATGAATTTTACATCATCCAAATAGTAGTTGGACAAATTTTCTCATTCAGCTAGTTGGATGAATGTTATTTGATTAGTATGATAGTGGCAATTCCAGTTTTTAATTACTCTGTATTAAGCTGTGGGAACACTACTAATCATTTTCAGCTTTTAGATTGTTAAGTGTAATACTATACAATCTTTTGAGGGCTGGCTTCACTGGAAGTGTTGTAGAAGCAAGGAAATTGTAAGTTGATTCACCACTTAAATTACTGTATTTTATGGTGAACAAGATGCTCCTGTGTTGAGGACGCCACTCTCTCCTCTTACCCTAATTCTGACTGGCTAAGTTTTGGAAAAAAAAAAGATAAAAGATACTTTGGCCTCCATGACGCTAGGTAAATTTGAGACCTTGGGAAAAAAACGGCATCTTTGATTCTGTAAAATGCAGTATACAGTGGACCCCCGGTTAACGATATTTTTTCACTCCAGAAGTATGTTCAGGTGCCAGTACTGACCGAATTTGTTCCCATAAGGAATATTGTGAAGTAGATTAGTCCATTTCAGACCCCCAAACATACACGTACAAATGCACTTACATAAATACACTTACATAATTGGTCACATTTGGAGGTGATTGTTATGCGGGGGTCCACTGTATACTGTACTGTACTGCATTTTTTAGTTCAAAAGTTCTAAAGAAATAATACTAGGATTTTTTTGTTTGTTTTTTAACATGCTGGGCATCTCCCGCTGAGGCAGGATTGCCCAAAAAAGAATGAAACACTCTCACCATCATTCAACACTTTCACCATCATTCATACATAATCACTGTCTTTGCAGAGGTTCCCAATATCCCAAACCCCTCCTTTAACATGCAGGCATTGTACTTCCCACCTCCAGGACTCAAGTCCAGCTAACCAGTTTCCCTGAATCCTTGATTATTTTGATATAGTTGAGAATATGAATGAACCTTATTTACTTATGATGTGTTTATCATAACTTTTCAGACTGATAGCTTGGACCTTACAAACAAGTTGGTGTTTGATCGAGATGATCCAAACAGGCCTCGATTCACAATGACCGAGCTCAAGGAGATTCTCTACGAACGCAACGAACTCAAAGCCCGTGTGTCTGATCTGGAAGATGAACTGGAAATGTATAGGCCCAAGGACGAGCGACAGTACGTAGTGCGCGAAAGTCTTTTTCATTCTGCATGCAACGTGTGTGCCACAGTGACTCTGATTCAGCTCACCCTATTTGTTGCCCGGCTGATCCTTGCATGCCTGGCAGTGACCCATAGGCCATAATGAGTGCATTTAGGATGGACCAGGATGAGTAGCGCTTGCTCAGTGGGAAAAATCTTAGTTTAATTTTCTTAGACTCGTAGATTAGAACTGCTTCCATGACTGCTGAAGGGAATCAGTAAGTCGGAGGAGTAATAAAAAACACCAGTTTGATAACAAACTATTAGAACCTAATATCCTTTTTTCATTTTCATATGAAGGCTAACTTTTAATATCACAAAGTGATGTTCTAAACATGGTCCAGATTTATCTTGCGTTGTCTCGTGTACCTGTGATAGATGCGTAACTTAAAGGATCAAACTTAGATAAGAAGCTACTAGTGCAACTAATAACATTTAACTGTGCCACAACATTAGTTTCTATAACAAGGATGTGATAAAGCTGTACAAGCTAACTTTCATAAGTGCCTTACTATACAATTAAGGGGAACTTCCTAAACTAAGTGCCAAGCATTGTTATTGTAAAATGTGGATGCTATATTTTTATGTTTAAATGGTTTATATATAAAGCATATTCGGTATATATATTATTGTATTTAAATCAACAAGATGCTAATACTAGTCTAAGTCAATATAGTTTAACACAATATTGACATACACCGTCCGTTTTGACTTACATCAGATGCTGGCTATGTGGGGCTGAGATAGGTATGAAGAGGGATGACCTACACACATCTCTCATGCCTAGTTAGGTTTTGGGTTTGTATCCAAAAAATACAACATTATTAGCTTGTAACTATACCAGTTACATTTTTTAAACTCAGGTACTTTAATTGATTCCTTGAAAGCTTGAAAATCGTATGATTTGTGCTTTGCTTTTCACTGCAGTATTGATATAGCCACTACTGTGTTGTAGATATTTTTTTGTAGTCTACAAAAAGGTGTTATGTCTTTGACAGAACATCTTCAATATCATTGATATTGAGTTCAAAACCTTTCTCCTGCTGTCTTTTTGAGAATTAAATTAGAGGAGGGTTCTGCTTTTTTAAAAATATGTATAAGTTTATCGTTTCTTCAAAAAGTTGGCCCTTTTTCGTCAAAGGGAAGTGTTACGGAAAGAATTTGCATTTGTGCTTCTGGTAAAAAAAATTCAGGTCAAGGGGTTTAAACGCTCACCCCTCCCTTCTCTTTCATTTTAGGTCACCTGCTTTATAATGGCATGGCTTACAATTTCAAGATTCTAGCTGTTTTACTTTTTCCCATGGTGAAGACTGTAATATTTTATAAACACACCGTCTTTCTCCCCCCAAGGCAGGGGTGACCCAAAAAAGAAATGAAAGTTTTTCTCCTTTTTATATTTACTAAGTAATACAGGAGAAGGGGTTACTAGCCCCTTGCTCCCAGCATTTTAGTTGCCCTGTACAACATTCATAGCTTATAGAGGAAGGATTCTTCTCCACTTCCCCATGGAAAGACTATATATCTCTTTTATATTTAAAGTACAGCACCCTGAACACTCACAATAGCCATAGTGCTAATGTAAATACTTAGTGCCAGAGCCTTGTAGCGATTGCTCTCTTCATTATTAAGTATGTAGGTTTGTTAGTAACCACAAACCTTCAAAATAATATATATAATTTAGGGAAATTTGAAATTTCTCTTTCATATGATTCATAATTTTTATTTTTCCTTCTCTCTGAAGAGGAGTTTTATCCTTTAAATAAGAATATTTATGACTTAAGTTTACTAGTTTTTATTATATGAAATTTTCAAAAGAGTTTTTATTCGTAATTTTACCAGACAGTGTTTATCAACTGTTGAGGTATTAACTGTGATAATTTAAAGTTTTATTTATGTTTGTTTCAAACAAATACTACAAGATGCAATATAGTTTAGATTTTGTATTAACCATATGGTTCCAAAATTGATCATTCAGTTTCTCACAGTGTATGAGTCGCATTTTATGGGTTTTTACCTGTCAGCATATATGGGTGCCTGAATATAATTGGTGAGCTGTAGGCAGTTTTGTGCAGCTTGTGAGGAGACAAAGGCCATGAAACTTATTAATTTTAGTATATGAAGAAGATTCCTGTGCATAAAATCCATCTAATATTTGTGAGGTGTTAAATTACTAGAGGCACAAAGGTGTAAATGGGGAAGGCAAAAGCCACATAATATATAGGGTTATATATTATCATAACATATAGGGCAACATTACAAGCCAAAATGGTTGTCGAGATGCTGATCATAAAATAGATTAATACACAAATGACCCGCACATAGAAGAAAGAAACATATAATGACGTTTTGGTCTGACTTGAACTATTAACTGGTATAATTTGGACCTAAACACCATCATAAGCTTCTGTTTCCTATGTACAGGTTATTTGTTTATTGTTCCAGTCATGGTATGGTGCCTTTTTATTATTATTGGAATAGATTAATTTATCAAAGAGGGAGAAAGATAGTGCATGACTAAAAGGTCATCGTATTATCGCACAATAAGAGGAGAATCATACTCAAGTTTTCTTGATCATTTCTTATGTATTGGGTAAGAATGATAGTCATGAGCTATATACCTCCTCAGCCTCACTCCAGCATCCTATTGTTCTGTTTTTTGATAACAGTTTCATTTGTGAAATTCCTGTTCCATCCTAAGCTGACCTACCAAATTTTGTGTCAAATGTTAAGGCTGATTACATTGGGGATTGCTGATATCAATCGGCTTGATGCCATTTTCTAGAACTTGGCATGCTGTCTTTGGTCTGATATTTCAAATTATTAATTTTTTTTTTAGTATGAAATTCTAAGTAAAACTTAGAACAATTTCTTATGATCTCATTCTTAAAGGAAAGTTGAACAGATGTTACAGTCGCGTTAGCAGTCTACAGACTTCAGAGTAGACAGTTCTAAAAGATGGTCTACTGCCCCATGTAAGATCATTTTGGGTGTAATTCAGGTTTGATTAAGGGAACTTTTTTTTTTTTTTTCCAAAATGTTGAGGGAATGCTCAATTTTCTTCCATTTTGAGGACCAGTTAATTATACAAAGGAAGACATAACAAATATCTAAATCAAACCTGAATGAGGTAGCAGCTGGGACGGAGTACAGTAGTAGTTCTATAGATTTATTTTTAGTACAGTAATCAAGACCTTGTAGACTTAAGAGTGTTATCATGTGTTCGTTAATTGCATTCACTGAAACATTATCCTTTTACTTAAGTTTAAGAATCTGTGGGCTGACCACTGATTGTACAGTACAGTTTACTGCATTTATATTTTTGCCTGGTGAATGTTGCTGTAAAAGATATTAGGCACAAGATTGGTGCTCTAGTGTAAGCATAATGATTAATTGCTGTAACTGGTAAGATGGCTTCTTATGCTACCATTGTCTATCAAGGTCTTGACTTTTTCTTATATGATTTTTTTTACATTCGATAAAATTACATAAAATGTTAAGATTGTTACAAGAATCACTTGTGGTTGTGTACCTGGATGTGATGACCATGACAATAATTGCCATATTGTCTGTGTGATACAATACAAAGCATGAATATTACTTGTGGTGTAGTTTGTTTCCCCTCTTTTCCTCGTGTCCTGTGTGCATCAGTCACCTCCTTAGTTAAGTACTCTGCATCAACCTAAATGTAGACCTTATCTGATCCCTCTCAAGAATGATACTATGTTATTCAATGCACACACACACACACAATATTATTTCTTCCATTCTCAGTTTTGTACACAATCATAATGCTGCCAGCATTGTGTGTTATTAAACAGTATGGAGATTTGTAGATAAATGGTTCAGAGAACCAACAAGTTGATAAATTAAAACACTTGTGCAACACTTGGGTATCTTTATTGTGGAAATGTTTCACCAACCAGTGGCTTCCTCAGTCCAGTACAGAGAAGAATGGTTGAAGATAAGGAGTTTGAGGTAATCAGTCCTTCAGCCTGGAGTTGATATGATCAGTCCATTAATGGACTGATCAGTCAATCAATCATCCAAGACTGATTACCTCAAACTCCTTCTGAACTTCAACTATTCTTCTCTGTATTAGACTGAGGAAATCACTGGCTGGCAAAATGTTTCCACAATGAAGACACTCAAGTGTTGCACAATTGTCTAATCCATCAATATGAAGACTATCATATATGTATAAGCAAAGATTTGCACAAGAGATTATTTTTTGCATAAGATATTTGATTTTAGGCTTCAATTAAGCAGATTAAAATAATTATTGCTGGGAATTTTGGTGTTCATTTTTACAAGAAATTTGGCCAGTCTCAGGTAATATAATTTATTCTGTAAAGCTTAGTATTTTATACAATGTAAAATGTTGACTTCACGAGTGTTGGTTATGTATTCTACACTGTCTTTTTCCATAGCTCAGACAAGCAGTTCACCTTTCTTAATATTTTCTATAGTAGCTATACAGTACATGTACCTTTAGAAGTTTTTTCTTATAACTGACACTTCTATGTTGGTATTTTCCTCATTATTATCCTTAGACTCTCTGTGATTTTGAACTATGATTTTTTCCCCTTTTTGAGTAAGTAGTTTAACTCTTATTAGTAAGAGAATAGAATTTTAGCTTTAATTTTTATCACTTTTGAGTAGCCTACAGTTAAAAAAAATAGTTTTAAGTATCAAAAATAGTTTATAAGTATATTAGGAAATAATCTTCTGTCTTACTATGGTGAGTACCTTATTGTAATGTGACCTTTAAGTAAATTGTTCTAGATAATGCAATATGGTAATGACGCAGAGTTTGCAGAGTAAATCTTTATTCTGATAAGGTTCATCCTGTGTTGAGCTTGACACTGACACATTGTTAGATGCAAGAAGTGCTCTGCAAACTGTCTCTTTACCAGTCAGATCTGATAATACAATAAAATTCAGAAATGATGTATTGTAATAATGTTGGTAGAATTAATGACAATGTGTTAGGTAACAGGACACGTGCAATTAATGCAACATCTTTACTGTGGCAACGTCTCTCTCTTCAGGAGCTTTGTCAAGCCATTGTGGCTTAACAGAGCTCCTGGAGAGCGAAACGTTGCCACAATAATGTGTCACATTAGTTGCACATGTAGTCCTGTTACCTAACACAAGTGATGTACTGCTAATAATGAGAGAGGAGGACTCAGGGATGCCAAATATTAGAGTAGGAAAAGCTAATGATATATTAAGTAATTTATAAGTAAAGTAGTATTTTTGTACTCTTAAAATAATAGTTTAAATCAGGGGTTCTTGACCTTTTTATGGTATCAGACCCCCAGTGGATTGTCTAATATATGCCCATACCCCTTTCATCAAACTGTTAAAATCATCAGCACCACCACCAGTCTTATTAAGTACCAGTATGACATGAAAAGATGTCAATAGCTTGATTTACTTTACATATGGATAGCTGGGAACGGAATAGCTGAAAGAAAATCATAAGGATTTGTTTTTAACATGCTGGCTGTCTCCCACCAAAACAGGATGACCCGAAAGAGAAACACTTTCACCATCATTTACACTATCACTGCCTTGCCAGGGGTGCACAGCTACAACAATTCAGGTGTCCCTCTAAAACAGTAAATATTCCCAACTCCTCCTTCAGAGTTGTTTCTTTTTAGAAAAACAGCAAATCACAAATACACAAGCTTGCTAGAACTAGAGATTTTTGCTGTTGATTTTGTGCAATCAAAACATGGAATATACTGTACATTGATGATGGTGATTGTTTATTCTAATCTAACAACTTTTTTAAAATTGTTCAGAAATGGAGCCCCATACCCTCATTATTTGGTTGTCATACCCCCAGGGGGCAGGGATAACCCCAGGGGTTATGGATACCCCCAGGCTAAGAACCCCTGGTCTAAATGCTCATGATTTTTATCACTAGGAGGACAGTTCTCAAGACTGGTTATGATTTTAAACATGAATGATAGGACTGACAACAGCAGACATTGTAGGTTTTGTAACTAATGAAGAACAAAAAGTCGACGTAAGATAATGTTAACAAATAAAGAAAAAATAACAAGAATGAAAAATGCAGGATAAGGTTTTTGCAAATTATAATTTTCAGTAGTTTTTGTTTACCACTTATTGTTATAATTGTGGAACAAGACATGCATGAAATTTATCAGGTTACAGGAGGGCCCCCCCCACTTATACAGTAGGTTAGGTTTTGGGCTACTGTAGGGCCCCACTTATACAGTAGGTTAGGTTCTGGGCTACTGTAGGGCCCCACTTACACAGCAGGTTAGGTTCTGGGCTACTGCTGTATTGGCAGGCCCTGCTTATATGACAGGTTAGGTTCAGGGCTACTGTAGGGCCCTGCTTATACAACAGGTTAGGTTCTGGGCTAACCTGCTTATAAAACAGGTTAGGTTCTGGGCTACTGTAGGGCCCTGCTTATACAGCAGGTTAGGTTCTGGGCTACTGTAGGGCCCTGCTTATACAACAGGTTAGGCTCTGAGCTACTGTAGGGCCCAGCTTATACAGCAGGTTAGGTTCTGGGCTACTGTAGGGCCCCTTATACAGCAGGTTAGGTTCTGGGCTGCTGTAGGGCTCCGTTTATGCAGCAGGTTAGGTTCTGGGCTACTGTAGGGCCCCACTTATACAGCAGGTTAGGTTCTGGGCTACTGTAGGGCCCCACTTATACAGCAGGTTAGGTTCTGGGCTACTGTAGGGCCCTGCTTATACAGCATGGTTAGGTTCTGGGCTACTGTGTAGGGCCCTGTTTATACAGCAGGTTAGGTTCGGGCTATGAGGGCCCTGCTTAGGGGCCCCTGCTTATACAGCAGGTTAGGTTCTGGGCTACTGTAGGGCCTGCTTATACAGCAGGTTAGGTTCTGGGCTACTGTAGGGCCCCGCTTATACTGCAGGTTAGGCTCAGAGCTACTGTAGGGCCCCTTTATACAGCAGGTTAGGTTCTGGGCTACTGTAGGGCCCACTTATACAGCAGGTTAGGTTTGGGCTGCTGTAGGGCCCCTATTATGCAGCAGGTTAGGTTCTGAGCTGCTGTAGGGCCCCACTTATACAGCAGGTTAGGTTCTGGGCTAGCTGTAGGGCCCCACTTATACAGCAGGTTAGTTTCTGGGCTTTTGTAGGGCCCCTGCTTATACAGCAGGTTAGGTTCTGGGCTGCTGTAGGGCCCACTTATACAGCAGGTTAGGTTCTGGGCTGCTGTAGGGCCCCACTTATACAGCAGGTTAGGTTCTGGGCTGCTGTAGGGCCCCACTTATACAGCAGCTTAGGCTTCTGGGCTGCTGTAGGGCCCCCACTTATACAGCAGGTTAGGTTTGGGCTGCTGTAGGGCCCCACTTATACAGCAGGTTAGGTTTCTGGGCTGCTGTGGGGCCCCCAAACTTATACAGCAGGTTAGGTTCTGGGCTACTGTAGGGCCCCACTTATACAGCAGGTTAGGTTCTGGGCTACTGTAGGGCCCCACTTATACAGCAGGTTAGGTTCTGGGCTGCTGTAGGGCCCACTTATACAGCAGGTTAGGTTCTGGGCTGCTGTAGGGCCCACTTATACAGCAGGTTAGGTTCTGGGCTGCTGTAGGGCCCCACTTATACAGCAGGTTAGGTTCTGGGCTGCTGTAGGGCCCCACTTATACAGCAGGTTAGGTTCTGGGCTGCTGTAGGGCCCCACTTATACAGCAGGTTAGGTAAATCAAAAATTGCTGTATAGTGAAACAGCCTTTCACTTTCAAGTGCATATAAAGACCTGATAACATGTTTACACTATCATATATTAAGTGACCAATAGAGCTAGGCCTAAAAAAAATGTATATACAGTACACACATTACTTACCTTAAAATCTTTTCAGCCTTATAGTGAGTGGTGAATATATTTATTGTAGGAAATCTAAATAAATGAAGATTAGGTATAATTAAAAGCAGCTTTTATAGCGAAACGCTGTAAAGCAAAGTGCTGTAAAGCCGGACCTGCCTGTATATATTTGGATAAAATTAGTGATTGGTATTAGCGTGTGTTGCCACCTTAATTAGTGACTCATTATAAATTAGCTGCTGTTTCCATTATTTTTACTCTTAGTTATTCATGATTTTATAATATCGCACAGAATTTTTTTCAGATGCATTTTGAAATTTGTATAGAACATTTGCAACAAAACTGTGTCATTGTATTTCTAGAGGATGAAAAGATCTAGCAGCTACAGTATATGGCATGTATTGTTATGTATTAAGTGTTGAAGATATATATATTGAGATGTGTATTTCTCCGTATATATGTGTATGCCGAGAGATTATTTTATCCCCTTTTTATGGGATTGAAGTATTCTCGTCCGGTGGTGAGAATTTACGTACAGCCATAATGACCCTAGTGTAGTTAATAGGCTTTAAATCCCTGTTAATCAACCATAACCAAAGTAAGTGTAGAAATAGGAGCACTCTCTATACTTACTCCTACATAATCAGGTAATATTTCATCATTTTTCAGTAATAATTTTAAATTAGTGTTAAACCAGATTTTCTATCTACATTGATGCTGTTGCTTTGATGCATTTATAAAGCTAATTTCTAATGAGCAATTATCATAATAAATATAAAAGAGTTAAACCACAGTACAGGTGGGATATGAACCCATATCCGAGGGGCTTACACACTGGCCTTGAGTTTTATGACTCGCTTGCCATGGGATCAAACCCCACCTGCATCATGGTTTGAGTTACAAATATTATATGCATGTTAAGTCAGACTTCAGTAATCATATGCATGGTTTCCGAGCACTTCTGGGCCTACACAACAAAGTAGCTCTCAGTTGAGATTGTTTTGTAATGTAATGAGCTGGGTTTGATCCTGGGGTAGGGTGGAGACATGGGTATGTTTCCTTACACGTGTTGCCCCCATTCATTTAGCAGTAAATAAGTACTGTATGAAGGTGCTACCAGACTGACATGGATTGCATCCTGGGAAAGAGGACCAAAGCCTCCCAATGGAAATATGCCACTTTGATTGACTTGTGTTCTTCTGAGTTACTAATCATCCAGGTTAATAGTCTGAACAAAGACTTCTTGGATACTTATGGGTATGTCCTTTTATTAGGCATACCCACAGGGATACACAAAGGTTTTCTCTATTTTTTTCCCCATCTTTTCACCTCTTGTTTCTGTGTGATGACTTGAAAAAATTTTCTCACATTGACTTAAGATTTAAAATACTTGCTTGTGTTGCACTTGGACAATGGAATTGGGAAATTGTGAATCTGTTTTGGGTATTGTTCTTAGCTATGTGGAGCAATGAGAGAGGGGCTGGGTTAAACTAAACTCATTTCACATGCAATATTTTAATAACAGCACAGGATGCTCATAGTTGTCTCAGCCAAAAACACTAGCACATAATTTTTTTCAATCTAAGCCATTCTTGGAAAGTTTATATAATGTATTATGTTATATTTTTGTGTTCATTTTAGAATTTGAATTTATACTTTTGGGTCAGTATCTCAAATATGGTAGTCTTACATAATTTCTTAAACTTTTTTTGCACATTTACATACTTGCTATATACTTTTTCTAACCAATGTTCGGCATTTTGGAAACCTGTTTGCCTTGATGGAATTGGTCACACTGTATAAAACACTTTTCTCTCCCTTTTAGTTGTGCATCATGTGAGCGTGTGTAACCATCTTAAGCATGTCCTGTTCCTAAAGATAAGATGACATCAATCATGTAAGATAATATAACTGCTGAGACAAGGACTGGAGTGTAGATAATGCATTCTGACCACTCTGATAATACACTCTTTATCTAAATGAAAAGTGTGTACATGATGCTACTGATGACATATGCTGTTGAGATGTAGACTTTCCATATTTTCCAGCATATAAGGTGTGCTTTTTCCCACAAAAAATCTTGGGAAATCAGCTTGTGCCTTATATAAGAATATAAGAGCATGAGAAAGAAGGAGCACTACAGTAGGCCTACTGGCCTGTGCTAAGTATGTTTAAGTCACCTACTGCTTTATCAAAACATCTGGGTATTTTATATGTTGTTATCATGTCTCCCCCTGGTCTTTCTCTTGTAAGAAGGGTTGTTGTGTTTTTTTTTTTTTTTTTTTAATAGAAAATCCGGGCCTGACTGGCCCAGGTCAAGGGTTTACCTAGAGAGGGTTTCGGGGGTCAATGCCCCCATGGCTCGGTCTGAGACCAGGCCTCATGGTGGATCAGGGTCTGATCAACCAGGCTGTTACTACTGGTCACACTTAGTCTGACGTACGAACCACAGCCCGGTTGGTCAGGTACTGACTTTAGGTGCCTGTCTAGTGCCTTCTTAAAGACAGCCAGGGGAATCCCCCTTTTGTAGGCTGGGAGGCAGTTGAACAGTCTTGGACCCTGGACACTTACTATGTTGTCTCTCAATGTACTCATTGCACCCCTGCTTTTCATTGGGGGAATGTTGCCTCTCCTGCTGAGAATTTTGCTTTCATAGGGAGTGATTTTCATGTGCAGGTTTGGTACCAATCCCTCCAGGACCTTCCGAGTGTATATTATCATGTATCTCTCTCGCCTGCATTCCAGGGAATACAGATCAAGGACCTTCAACTGTTCCCAGTAATTTAGGTGCCTTATCGTGCTTATATTTGCCGTGAAAGTTGTTTGTACACTCTCCAGGTCTCTCCAGTGTCACCAGCCTTGAAGGGGGACGTTAGTCTACAGCAGTATTCCAGCCTAGAGAGCACAAGTGATTTGAAGAGAATCATTATGAGGTAGATACATTGTTGTGGTCTTTGAAGGTGAGGTCCTCTGACATTATCACTCCCATGTCCTTCACATTACTTTTCCGCTATATTGCATGGTAAGAATTTGTCATATACCCTGATACATTTTTTATTTCCTCAAGTTTCTCATATCTGAGTAGTTGAAATTTCTCCTCATTTAACTTCATATTGTTTTGAGTGGTCCATTCGAAGATTTAGTTGATGTCCGCTTGGAGTCTCGCGGTGTCTTCGATGGAGGTCAATGCCTTAGTAATCCGGGCGTCATCCGCAAAGGAAGACACGGAGCTATGACTTACATCTCTGTTTATGTCAGAAATGAGGATGAGGAATAGAATGGGAGTGAGTACTGTGCCTTGTGGAACAGAGCTTTTTACCATGGCTGCCTGGGACTTTACTCTGTTTACTATTACTCTTTGTGTTCTATTTGTCAAGAAGTTGTAGATTCATCTACCAACTTTTCCTGTTATTCCTTTATCATGCATTTTGCGTGCTATTACACCATGGTCATATTTGTCGAAAACTTTTGCAAAGTCTATGTATACTACATATGTATTTTGTTATCCTCCTCAGCATCCGGACCTTGTCATAGTGTCCAGACTGGGCGGGGCAGAGCGACCTGCCCTGGGTTGGGAAATTGTGGTATCTGGGTGATTGCAGTCTTGTTTTAGAACCCCTCAAAGATTTTAAATGATAGGGATGTGTGCTTTTGGGTCTGTATTTGTTGCAATTGCTTACGCCCCCTTTGGGAGGGGGGCATGTCTGTAGGTAGGGAGAATAGGCTTTGTGTGTACACTTTAGCAGTTGTTTACTAACATTGCATTACAACTGTTTGGGAAACACATCTTGTATGTCTCATATGATTTGTGCCCCTTTTAAGCTGGAAAATACTGTAAGTTGCCTAATTTAGAATATGGAGGGCTTATAGTTGCTTACGACACTGAGAGAGGTCATTTTTTCCAGAGAAAAGGGGGTTAGAAAAAAAGCTTACTTAAAACAATTTATCTTCATTTAAATAATAAGAAGCATCAATGTTGAACTTAGTTCTGGTCAGCTTGCCTATTAATATACATGCTTGTTTTATTTTGGTGTAGAGAGTGCACTTCTGGTAATGCTTTGAGTACTGTACTTTTTTCTCGCAAAAAAAATTTCCAAACAGGCGATCTTAATAATGCAGAATAAGCCACATGGGGATGGAATCTTTATTTCTAGTCTTTTGCACTCCCTGCATCATAGGGTGTGCAGTTTTGCAAGACAACAACAAAAGGAGAAGAAATATTTTAGCAAGGGAGAATTATGAGTGGAAACCCCATGTCACTTATGACAATATGAGAGCATGTAAAAGTAAATCTGTGACCGGGGTAACCACTGATCTTTCTCCCTTGCCTAGAGAATTTTCTTCTCCTTATCTGTTGTTGTCTTGCAACATTGCATATCTCCTGATGACACAAGAGTGCAAAAGATCTAGAGTTAACGATTTCCATGCATTTCCATCCTGTGTGGCTTGTTCAGCATGTAATTTTTAAAAAATAGGTTAGAATTTAAACTTTCTATAATTCTCTTACTTTTTTTTTATACATTACTTCTACTTGTTGGATGTTGTAACTCAGCATAAATGTTATATCCAGGCTTCCACATTGCTGGATGCTCATACTTTTTACTTAAGAAAAATAGCTCAGTTACCTACAGGTTAATGACTTTTTTGTACTTATCAATTTTTTTTATTACAGCTAACTTTGTACTAAAATCAAGTGTGTGGCTGTAGTACTGGCTTTTTTGCCAAGTTGTCTGCTTAATGGAATATATGGTTGTTTGGATCAAGTTGATGCAGTATAATAATGATGAAAGGTTAACCATCTTAAAAGTTTTTTTTCCACCATTATGGTTATGCAAACAAGTATTTAATGTTATCTTTTACAAATAAACAAATAATTTATTTCTTTTCTGCAGTATACAGGTAGTATAGTTTATGTGCAATAAAATAGGCACAAACAAGCGACTAGATTCTTTTGTATGTATATCAGGGGATAATCCAAATGCTTTAAAGCTGCTAACAACTAGACATGTGTTGTAGAATGGCAGGTATTAAAGTTTTTTAAGAAATTTTTAAAAATTATGAAATGAGGAACTAATGAAAGTGGATACTGGGGGCACGTGAAACATCATTATGCTTCAGTAAGACAGTTTGTGGTTTATGGTATTTTATATGAAGCATTTCTATCCTATTTTTATTGATTACTAACACTTCTCAAATGAAACAATAAAATTTTCATGTAAAAATACCACCACACACCATCCCAACACACACACAAATTTCCCACCAACACACAACACACCACATACACCACACCACACAACCAACACTACCACATACCACCAAAACCACAATACCCACCACACAACCACATACCACATACCACCACACACCACATCCCCACACACACACACCACAACACAACACACACCACACACACCAACAACACCACAAACACATGCACACACCCACAAAACCACACACACCCACACACTACCACAAACACCACCCCACACACACCACACACACCACACACCACATACACCCAACAACCACACACACACATACCAACCACACACCACACACCACAACACACCACAACACCACACACCACAACACCCCACACACCACAACACACACACCAACCCACACACCACACCCACCACCCACACACACCACCACACCACACCACACCACAAACACCACCACCCACACACACACACCCCACCACACAACACACCACACACCCCCAAAACACCCACACACCACACACCACACACACACAAAAACACACACCACACACCACACACACAACCACCCCACACCACCCACACACACCACACACCACATCACCCCACCACCAAAACCACACCACACACCACACACACACCACAAAACCACAACACACCCCAAAACACCCCCACACCACACACACCACACACAACCCCACACCCCACAACCACACACCCCACACACCACACACCCCACACAACCCACACCCCACACCACACACACCCACACACACACCACACACACCCCACACACACACCACACACACCAACACACCACAACACACCACACCACACACCCACACACCACACACACACCACACACACACCACACCCCACCCCCCAAACACCACACCCCACACCCCCAAAACACACACCACACACCACACACACACACACACACCACACCCCCACCACACACACCCCACACCCCACACACACACCACACACACACCACACACACACACCACACACACCCCACACACACCCCCACACACACCACACACACCACCACACACACACACCACAAAACCACACACACACACCACCACACCCCACACACACACCACACACACACACCACACACACCAAAACACCACACACAACACACACACACACACCACACACACACACCACACACACCCACACACACACACACCACACACACACACACCACACCACACACACCCACCCCCACACCACAACACCACACACACACACACACACACAAAACACACACACTCACACACACACCCCACACACACACACACACCACACACACACTCACACCACACACACACACACACACCAAAAACCACACACACACCCACCCCACCACACACACCACACCACACACCCACACCCCACACCACACCCCACACACCCACACACACACACCACACACACCACACACACACCCCCACCCCACCACACACACCCCCACACACACCCCACACACACACACACACACCACACAACCACACACACACCCACACACACACACCACCACACCCACACACACACACCCACACACACACACACCCCCACACACACACACACCACACACACACACACACACACACACACACACACACACACACCACACACATACACACCACACACATACACCACACACAAAACCCAAACAGTAGGGACAGCGAGCGCGCTAGTCACGCCGTCGGTGCTCCGGGAATTTAAGTGTTTTTGAGGGCTACCTAAGTGTTCTGCAAGGGGTTTGCTAAGTGTGTCAGGGTAGTCAAAAACCCCCTAGAAGTGTTTTTTTAATTGCCTGGGGCCACATAAGTGTGGGAGAGCCACAATTTTGTAAGTGATCGGAAAATAAAAGCGTTGTGGCGCAGGCTAGTGTGTAAGGCGGCGTTGCCAAGTGTCACCAAGAAAGGTAATAAAGTGAAACAATCGTGTGACCAGTGGAAAGAAATACAGTGAATAGGGTACATTAATTAACGAGAAGAAATTGAGGTGGATCTACGCCAGGACGTACATCGAGCTGGATCTACACCGGGAAACGTCACATCGACCTGGACAATCTACAGTGCTACAGCTGCACTACAAGTACTGTATCACCTATGAGGGTTTGTTTGGGTGTGGGGTTTCGGGTTTCCCAATTAAACCGCCAAGCGGGAATGTGAATGGTCTAACTCTCATAGCACGATAAAGAATAGGCACTCAAGTATTCAATAAGGTTTAGCAAATGGTAATCCATTGAACAAGGGGGTTTAACTCATTTATAAAAGGTCGATATAGGCAACACTGTAAGGGTGGGAGTCAGGTCACAAAAGGTTGTGGACACAAGCGACAACTGAGAATCTACATTACACTCCAAGCACAAGCCACCTACTTTTCAGACACATAATAAACCCACACATAATTTGACACATAATTCCCACACCACACACACCACCCACACACACAAAACACACACACACACACACAAAAACAAAACACACACACACCACACACACACACATTACACACACCCACAACACACACCACATACACACACCCACATACACACATACACACACAACACACAAACAAAACACACACAAAACACACACAACACACACACACACACACACACACACACACACACACACACACACACACATGTAAGTAAGTGCGGTAAGTCCGGGAAAGGTTGGGTCAGGTACAAGAAGTGTGGGCACCCAAAGGACCACTGAGACTACCTTAAACGCACAAGCCACCTACCTTTCAGTACATAATAAACCCACACAAAATTTCCCACACACAATTACACACAAAAATTACACACACACACACACACACAACCCCACACACACACCACACACACACACACACACACACACACACACCCCACACACACACACACACCCCACACACACCAAATATCCAGACACACATACACTCCCCCCTCCCCACCGACATCTCACTACTTCCCCTGATCCCTCCCCTCCCTCGATCCCCTCCCCACCCCTCCCCACTCAGCTCCACATAGCCACAGTTCCTCCACTACTTCCCCCCCACACTCTGACATCCCAACTACTAACCAACATACAGAACTACATAGGTTTCCCACTCTGAGGCAATCAGGATAAAACAAAAATGGGTTGCCAGAGAGCAAAAAAAAACCAAGGGACAGGAGGAGGAAAATGAAAAGGAAGATTGGGCAGCAGAGCTCATAAAAAGGGATCGTGGAATGGAAAAAGAAACTAGAAGAACTTAGCATGAGAATGGAAGAGAGGAGAGATAGGGAAAAGCAGGAAGTGGGAGGTGCATGACAAAGCGCAGAAGCTAGGATACAGAGTTTAGAAGAGGAATTGAAAAATCTGAAACAGCCTAAAGAACTAAAGAACATTTTGGGATTGACAACAGAGACTGCTACCTCAGCCACAAATAAGGGGACTGTGGGGAAAAGAAGGGGCACAACTGCATGGAGAGGCTCTATCAGGGAGACTGTAGCAAATGAAAGAGCTAAGTTTAGTGGAGGCCCTAACAGACAACAACAGAGCCCAAGGGAAAAGCCAAGAAGGGAAAATGACAGGCCACTGAGCCCAAGTACATTAGCCAGTGAAACTGATGAAAGGAAGCTGCAGTGGAGGAAACCCCAAATTAAATGAGGGGATACACAGGGATAGCAGTGGGAGAATGAAAGGTGAGGTCAGTCTTTGTGTATGGGTCCAGGAAATCGAAGGGGAAACATATGAAGCAAGAAAACAAGGGAAAAAAAAAAAAGCAATTGAAAGCATCATGAAAGCAATGGGGAGAAGACGATATGACGCAGCGGGGAAATTTTCGGAGAATAGGGGGTTTGTAAAAAAAAGAACCCGGCCAGTGAGAGTGACCTTCAAGGCAGAAGCGACTGGGGACCAGGATCCTGCAGGAGAAAGAACCGATTAAGGGACATGACGGCAAAAGGGGAAGGTGTATCTCGACCGCGACAGAACACAAGAAGAAAGGAAGAGAAACTGAGAGAGAGGGTTTACAAAGGCAAAAGGAGGAAAGAGGGGGGATGGAGAAGACAGACAGGAGATCCCAGACCCAGGAAGAAGATCAAATACAGCCTCCCTCACAACTTTCTATAGAAGCCTCCCAACCAGGTCAACCCCAGTGCAACCAAACACTAAATCAAAACACCCATGCCACATCCAATGCCCCCACCCACTACATTACAAACTTCACCCTCACAGCAACAACCCATAGTTCCTTACCAGGTCTCCCACTTCCCAACCCCAATATACTTCCCAGACCACAGTCTTAGAAAAGAAGTTGAAGGTGTGGTATACAAATGCAGATGGAATAACAAACAAGTATGAGGAGTGGCACGAAAGAATCAAAGAGACATACCCAGACATAATAGCACTCACAGAAACTAAACTCACCAGAATAATAACAGATTAAATCTTTCCATCCGGATACAAATCCTCAGGAAAGACAGAGGGAGGAGAGGGGGAGGAGGAGTTGAAACTGCTCATTAAAAACCAGGGGGAGTTTTGAGAAAAATGGAAGGAATGGATGGCATGGGGGGAAAGGGACTACTTAGTAGGAACAATCCAGTCTGAGGGACATAAGGTGATAATTGCAGTAATGTACAACCCACCACAGAACTGCAGGAGGCCAAGAGAAGAATACGATAGAGCAACAGAGCAATGATCGACACACTAGCCGAGGTGGCCAGGAGAGCACACATGGGGGGGGAAAAGTTACTAGTTATGGGTGATTTCAATCACAAGGAGATTGACTGGGAAAACGGGCCCCATGGGGGTCCCAAAACATGGAGACCCAAGATGATGAATGTGGTACTGGAAAACCTCATGCATCAAACATGTTAGAGACACTCCCAGAGAGAGAGGAGAGGAGAACCAGCAAGGTTGGACCTTGTATTCACCATGAGTAGTTCGGACATCGAGGGTATCATGTATGAAAGGCCCCTGGGAGCTAGTGATATGTGGTTTCTGTGCTTCGACTACATAGTTAAAGCTCCAAGTGGAGAGAGTAGCGGGAATAGGCGGGGGAAAAACCAAACTAAAAAAAGGGGGAACTACAGGCATGAGGAACTTCCTTCAAGGACATTCAGTGGGGGGGAGGGAACTGACAGGAAAACCAGTACAAGAAAATGATGGACTATGAAGCAACAAAATGCAAGGAGGCAGAGGAGAGGTTTGTTCCCAAGGGAAACAGAAATAATGGGAAGAACAGACGAGCCCTTGGTTCCCCCAAAGGTGTGGGGAGGCAAAAACTAGGTGTACTAGAGAAGGGAAAAAAGGTACAGAAGACAAAAGAATCAGGAAAATAAAGAAATCACCCGAAGAGCCAGAAACGAATATGCACAGATAAGAAGGGAGGCTCAGAGACAATATGAAAATGACATAGCATCAAAAGAAAAAAACTAACCTAAAGGGCTGTTGTTACAGCCACATCAGGAGGAAAACACCAGTCAAGAACCAGGTAATCAGACTGGGGAAAGGGGTGAGGGGGAAATTTCACAAGAAACGACCGAGAGGTATGTCAGGAGCTCAACACAAGATTTAAAGGGTATTTACAGGGGAAAAACCAGTAGGACTCCAAAAAAATCAGAACAGGGGGGCACACCAGCAAGTGCTGGATGAGGTACATATAAACCAAGGAGGAGGTGAAGAAGCTGCTATGCGAACTTGACACCTCAAAGGCGGTGGGACCAGACAAAAATCTCTCCATGGGTCCTTAAAGAGGGAGCGAGATATTGTGTGAGTCATTAACAAAGATCTTCAACACATCTTTTGGGAAACTGGGCAACTCCCTGAGGTATGGAAAATGGCAAATGTAGATCCCAATTTTTAAAAAGGGAGACAGACATGAGGCACTAAACTACAGACCTGTATCACTAACGGGGTATAGTATGCAAGGTCATGGAGAAGATCATTAGGAGGAGAGTGGTGGGGCACCTGGAAAGAAACAAGTGTATAATTGAAAACCCAGCATGGTTTCAGGGAAGGAAAATCCTGTGTCACAAACCTACTAGAGTTTTATGACAAGGTGACAGAAGAAAGGGACAAGAGAGAGAGGGGTGGATCGACTGCGTATTTTTGGACTGCAAGAAGGCCTTCGACACAGTTCCTCACAAGAGGTTACTGCAAAAGCTAGAGGACCAGGCACACATAACAGGAAAGGCACTGCAATGGATCAGAGAATATCTGACAGGGAGGCAACAACGAGTCATGGTACGCGACGAGGTGTCAGAGTGGGCGCCTGTGACAAGCGGGGTTCCACGGGGGGGTCAGTCCTAGGACCTGTGCTGTTCTTGGTATACATAACGACATAACGGAAGGGATAGACTCAGAAGTGTCCTTGTTTGCAGATGATGTGAAGTTAATGAGAAGAAAGGGAATTCGGAGAGGATCAGGCAGACTAAAAAGAGACCTGGACAGGCTACAAGCCTGGTCCAGCAACTGGCCCCTTGAATTTAACCCTGCCAAATGCAAAGTCACGAAGATTGGGGAAGGAAAGAAGACTGCAGACCAAATATAGTTTAGAGGGCCCAAAAGACTGCAAACCTCACTCAAGGAAAAAAGATCTGGGGGTGAGTAAAACCCACCGAGCATATCTCCTGAGGCGCACATCAATCAGGATAATTGCTGCAGCTTTAGGGCGCCTGGAAAACCCTACGGATAGCGTTCCAATACCTCAGTAAGGATTCGTTTTAAGACTCTGTATACCATCTACGTTAGGCCCATACGGAGTTGAAAGCACCAGTTTGGAATCCACACCTAGTCAGCACGTCAAGAAATTAGAGAAAGCGCAAAGGTTTGCAACAAGACTAGTCCCAGAGCTACGGGGATTGTCCTATGAAGAAAGGTTTTAGGGAAATCGGCCTGACGACATGGAGGCCAGGAGGGTCAGGGGAGACATGATAAGACATATAAAAAACTGGCGGAATAGACGAGGTGGACAAAAACGGGGTTGTTCCAGAGATGGGACACAGACACAAGAGGTCACAATTGGAAGTTGAAGACTCAGATGAATCAAAGGGAGGGTTTGGAAGTATTTCTTCAGTCATAGAGTAGTCAGGCCATGGAATGGCCTAGAAAGTGATGTGGTGGAGGCAGGAACCATACATAGTTTTAAGGCGAGGTATGATAGAGCTCATGGGGCAGGGAGAGAGTGGACCTAGTAGCAATCAGCGAAGAGGCGGGGCCAGGAGCTGTGACTCGACCCCTGCAACCACAAATAGGTGAGTACACACACACACACACACACACACACACACACACACACACACACACACACACACACACCACGCACACTACGCACACTATGCGCACACACCACGCACACACACACCACACACACACACCACACACACACACCACACACACACACCCACACACACACACACACACACACACACACACACACCACACACACACACCACACACACACACCACACACACACACACACACACCACACACACACACACACCACACACACACACCACACAAAACACACCACGCCCCAAAACCCCACACACACCACGCACACACCACACACACACCACACACACAACCCCACACACACAACCACACACACACACCACACACACACACCACACACACACACCACACACACACCACACACACCACCCACACACACACACCACACACACCACACACACACACCCCCCAGTACCAACAATACCACCAGTCCGATAACATTCTTCTTTGCAAATATACAGGGTCCTAAAGCCAGCAACAAACAACAAAAACCTTTCATCCGTGGACTGCTTGCAGAGGCAAAGGCAATGTTCGCGGGGTTTCACTGAGACCCACATAAAGGATCACTTGCACAACGAAAATATGGATCCAGGTTACAACCTATACAGATGTGACAGAGTGAACAGGCAAAAGGGGGGGGGGTTGGCCTGTACATTGCAGAAGTCACTTGTTTGCACGAACTGCTTAATGCCTCAAATGATGTTGTGGAAGTTTTAGCAGTAAAGGTCGAGAACCAAAACCCAGTCATTGTGGTAGTCTACAAGCCTCCGGATGCAACATCCCAGCAATTCCAGGAACAGCTGTTAAAAATTGACCATGTCTGGAAAATCTTCCAGCTCCTGCACCCAACATCTTGCTCCTGGGGGATTTCAAATTAAGCACCTAAAATGGAGGAATATAGCAAATAATATTGTTGCAGTAAAAACACCCGGAGGCAGCTCTGATGAAAACTCACACTCACACGAGCTTTTAAATCTCTGCACAAAATTCAATTTAAACCAGCAAATAATAGAGCCTACTAGACTGGAGAATACACTAGACCTCATCTTCACTAGCAATGATGATCTGATAAGAATTGTCACCATATCAAAAACAATATACTCAGATCACAACATAATTGAGGTTCAGACATGTATGCGTGGAGCCCCAGACCGACAAAATGAGACTAGTCACGAGGGAGCATTCACCAAATTCAACTTCAATAACAAAAACATAAAGTGGGACCAAGTAAACCAAGTCCTAACCGATATAAGCTTGGAAGATACACTAAGCAACACAGACCCCAACTCGATGGCTAAAAGCTAAAAGAATCCTTTAGGAGTCAGGAATCGCGGGAAGAACTAAAAGCCATAAATGAAATCGAAAGAAACCCAAAGTATTTCTTCTCCTATGCCAAATCAAATCGAGAACAACGTTCCAGTATTGGGCCCCTACTTAAACAAGATGGGTCCTACACAGATGACAGCAAGGAAATGAGTGAGCTACTCAAGTCCCAATATGACTCAGTTTTTAGCAAGCCGCTAACCAGACTGAGAGTCGAAGATCAAAATGAATTTTTTATGAGAGAGCCACAAAATTTGATTAACACAAGCCTATCCCATGTTATCCTGACGCCCAAAAGACTTCGAACAGGCGATAAATGACATGCCAAGCACTCTGCCCCAGGGCCAGATCATGGAACTCTGTGTTCATCAAGAAACTGCAAGAAGCCCCTATCCGAGCCTTTTCCATCCTATGGAGAGGGAGCATGGACACGGGGTTTGTCCCTCAGTTACTAAAAACAACAGACATGCTCCCCTCCACAAAGGGGGCAGTAAAGCAACAGCAAAAGAACTACAGACCAATAGCACTAACATCCCTATCATTTAAAAAACTTTGAAAGGGTCCTAAGAAGCAAGATCACCACCCATCTAGAAACCCATCAGTTACACAACCTAGGGGGAACATGGGTTTAGAACAGGTCGCTCCTGTCTGTCTCAACTATTGGATCACTACGACAAGGTCCTAAATGCACTAGAAGACAAAAAGAATGCAGATGTAATATATACAGACTTTGCAAAAGCCTTCGACAAGTGTGACCATGGCGTAATAGCGCACAAAATGCGTGCTAAAGGAATAACAGGAAAAGTCGGTTTGATGGAATCTATAATTTCCTCACTAACAGAACACAGAGAGTAGTCGTCAACAGAGTAATGTCCGAGGCAGCTACGGTGAAAAGCTCTGTTCCACAAGGCACAGTTTCTAGCTCCCATCTTGTTCCTCATCCTCATATCCAACATAGCAAGGATTTCGCCACAGCACCGTGTCTTCCTTTTTCAGATGACAACCCAAAACTGCATGACAGTGTCTTCCATTGCAGGGCACTGCAAGGCTCCAGGGGACATCAACCAAATCTTTCAGTGGGCTGCGGAAAACAATATGAAGTTCAACGATGAGAAATTTCAATTACTCAGATATGGTAAACATGAGGAAATTAAATCTTCATCAGAGTACAAAAATTCTGGGCCCCAAAATAGAGCGAAACACCAACGTCAAAGACCTGGGAGTGATTATGTCGGAGGATCTCACCTTCAAGGACCATAACATTGTATCAATCGCATCTGCCCAGAAAAATGACAGGATGGATAAGAGAACCCTTCAAAACTAGGGAGGCAAGCCCTTGATGACACTCTTCAGGGCACTTGTACTATCTAGGCTGGAATATTGCTTTCACTCTAACAGCACCTTTCAAGGCAGGTTGAAATTGCCGACCTAGAAAATGTACAGAGAACTTTCACGGCGCGCATAACAGAGAATAAAACACCTCAAATTTCTGGAGCGCTTGAGGTTTCTAAACCTGGAACGCAGGGGGGGAAAAGATACATGATTATATACACCTGGAAAATCCTAGAGGGACTAGTACCCAACTTGCACACGAAAATCACTCACTACGAAAGCAAAAAGACTTGGCAGACGAATGCACCATCCCCCCAATGAAAAGCAGGGGTGTCACTAGCACGTTAAGAGACCATACAATAAGTGTCAGGGCCCGAGACTGTTCAACTGCCTCCCCGCACACATAAGGGGGATTACCAACAGACCCTGGCAGTCTTCAAGCTGGCACTGCACAAGCACCTAAGTCAGTTCCTGATCAGCCGGGCTGTGGCTCGTACGTTGGTTTTTCGTGCAGCCGCAGCAACAGCTGGTTGATCAGGGGCTGATCCACCAGGAGGCCCGGTCCCCCAGACCGGGCTGCGGGGGCGTTGACCCCCGAAACTCTCTCCAGGTAAACTCCAGGTAAACACCCCACAACACACCACACACCACCCCACACCCCCCACCACCAAAACCACACCCACCCACACTCACACCACCACACACACCCACCCAACACCACCACCACCACCACCACACACACCACACACCCCCACCCCCCAACACACCCACAACACACACCACACACCACACCACCCCACACACACCCACCACACCACACACCACCCCACACACCCACACCACACACACCACACACACACCCAAACCCACACACCACACACCCACCCCACACCCCACACCACACACACCACACGACACCACACAGCACCACCAACCCACACCCACCCCTCACCACCCCCCACACACCCCCCCACACCACCCCCACCCACACAAAACCCACCACACACACACCACACGCACACACACCACACACACACCACCACACACCACCACACACACCACCCACACCCACACACACCCACACACCTACACACACACACCACAACCACACACACCACACACCCCATACAAACCCCACCCACACACACACACACCACACACACACACACACACAACACCACCACACACACCACACACACCACCACACACACCACATAACACACACACCACCACCACAACACACCACACACACCACACACACACCCACCACCCCAAAACCCCACACCACCACACACCCCACACACACACACCCCCACACACCACCACACACACGCCCCACACCACCCACACACGCCCACACACAAACACCACACAACACCACACACACACCACACACACACACCACACACACCCCACCCCACACCACTCACCACACACCCACACACCACACACACACACACACACACCACACACCCACACACACACCACACACACACCCACACCCACACCCAAAAACCCCACCCCACACACAAACACACACCCACACACCGCACCACACAGCAACACGCCACACACCACAACACACCAACCCACCACACCACACACCCCACACACCACCCACACACACCACCCCACACACACCAACAACACACACACACACAAAACACCACCCACCCCACACCACACACACCCACCAAAACACCCACCACACACACCCCACACACCACACAACACCACACACACACCACACACACACCACACCACCCCACCCACACCACCACACACACCACACACCACACACACACACACACCCCCACCACACCACACCACCACACACACACATACACCACCCCACTACACCACACAATACACCACACAACCACCCCACACACACACCAACACACACACACACACACACCACAACACACACACCACACACCACACACACACCACACACACACCCACACCAAAACACCCCACACAAAACACACACACACACACACACCGGTAAGAGGCGGGCCGGACTAAGACCGACCTACAACAGAAAAGGTGAGTACAAATGGTGAGTACCACACACTCACCACTACACCACAAAACCCCCACACACACACAAGCACACCACAGCACCAACGCAACACACAGCCACACACACCACACAGCACACACCACACCACCACACACACCACCACACACCCCACCCACACCCCACCCCCACACACCACACACCCCCACACACAACACCACACACCCACACCCAAAACACACCACACACCACCCCACACACACCACACACACACACCACACACACCACACACACACAAAACACCACACCACACACCCCCCCCACCACACACCACACAACACCCACACACACCCCACCCCACACACACCCACACCCCACACACACCACACACACACACCACACACAAACACCACACAACACCACCACCACACACCCCCACACCACACACACACACACAACCAACACACCCACCACCCACACACCCACACACCCCACACACACAGCACACACACCCGCACACCCCAAAAGCACACACACACACACACAGCACACACAAGCACACACACAGCACACACCACACACACCACACACACACACACACACACCACACACACCACACACACACACACCACACACACACACACACACACACACACCCCACACACACACACACCACACACACACCCCACACACACACACCACCCACCCCACACCACAACACACAACACCACACCACACACACCACACATCAACACACCACACACACACACACACAACACACACACCACACACACACACACACAAAACCACCCCCAACACACACACACCCAACACACACACCACACACCACACACCAACCCAAAACCCAACCCCACACCACACCCAACACCACACACACCCACACAGCCCCAAAGCACACACACGCACACACACAGCACCACAGCACACACAAGCACACAGCACCCACAGCACACCCAGGACACACACGACACACACAGCACACACCCACACACAGCCACACACCAACACACCCACACACACACACACACACCACACACCACACACCCCCACACACACACACCCCACACACCACAACACACACACCACACACACACCCCACCACACAAACACACCACCACACACACACACACACACACCACACACACCCCACACACACACACACACACACACCACACACACACCAACACACACACCACACACAACCCACCACACACACAACACACACCCCACCACCACACACACCACAACACCACACACACACCCCCCACCCAACCACACACACCACCCCACACACCACACACACACACCACACACACACACACCCACACACACACACACACACACACACACCACAACACAACACACACACCACACACCACACAAAACACACCACACAACCCCAAAACCACACAAACACACACCACACACCACACAAGCACCACACCCACACCCCACAACACACACCACACACTCCACACACCACACAACACACCCCACACACCCCCACCACACAAAACCACACACACACACCCCCACACACACCACACCCCACACACAACACACACCACCCACCACACACCCCCCACACACAAAACACACACCACACACACACACACACACCACACACACACACCACACACCCACCCCACCACAAACACACACCCCCACACAACACACCACCCACACACCAACGCACACTGGTCCAGCAAATGGCTTCTCGAATTTAAACATGCCCCAAAAGCAAAGTCATGAAGAAAGGGAAGGCACAGAAGACACAGACAGAGTATAGGCTAGTGGCCAAAACTGCAAACCCACCAAGGAAGAAGATCTTGGGGTGAGTATAACACGAGCATGTCTCCGAAGCACACATCAATCAGAAACTGCGCAGCATAGGGCGCCTGGCAAACCTGAGAACAGCATTCCGTACCTTAGTAAGAATCATCAACACGTACACCCTATGTCAGGCCAACTGGAGTATGCAGCACCTGTTGGAACCCGCACTTGATTAACACGTCAAGAAACTAAGAAAAAGTACCCAAAAGGGTTGCACAAGGTTAGTTCCAGAGCAAGTGGAAATTTCCCATGAAGAAAGATAAGGAAATCCCCCCCCGACGATACTGGAGACAGGGGTCAGGGACATGATAACGACATATAAATACTGCGTGGAATAGACAAGGTGGACAAAGCAGGATGTTCCAGGGAGGGACGCAGAAACAAGGCCACAATTGAAGTTGAAGACACAAATGCCCGAGGATAGTAGAAGTATTCTTCAGTCATAGGTTGTAAGCAGTGAAAGCCTAGAAAAGACCCTAGTGAGGCCAGGAACCAACACAGTTTTAAGACGAGTTTGATTTAAAGCTCAGGAGCGGGAAAAGAGAGGGCCCATAGCAACTGGTGAAGAGGGGGCCTGGTAGGACTCGAACCCTGCAACACAAATAGGGGATACAAATAGGTGAGTACCACACCAGGGTTGAAAAACTCGAAAAGTACAAGGAGGGGTTCCTAGCAGAGGAGCAACACAAAATGACAGCAAATGAGGGAGAGGACAAAAGGGGAAAAGGGCTACAAAAGGAGACAAGGATGGACCAGCAGAAGTAATTCAGACAGAACAGAGCGAAGGGCAAGCACACACGAACTATCCTCAGAACGCCATAACACTAATACAATCCCCGCACAGCTTCCACCAACACCCACTTTACAATCACACAGTATGTACCAGGTCCCCACCCTCACGGCCCCCAAACCAGTGTTTGAAAGGAAACTGAAGTATGTACACAAACACTAATGAATAACAATAAGTGGGGGGAGTGCACAAAGAGTCAAAGAGGCACACCGGACATCATAGCTCTCCATAAAACCAAGCTAACAGGTATGATAACAGATGCCATCTTTCCAACGGGATACCAGATCCTGAGGAAAGACAGAGGTAACAGTGGGGATGGAGGAGTGTCACTGTTGATCAAAAACCGATGGAATTTTGATGAGCTGGAGAGAGGAGACAGCGGAGAAGCAAACGATTACATAGCACGAACACTTCACTCTGGAGGTCCCAAGGTGGTAATTGCAGTGATGTATAACCCACCACAGAACAGCAGGAGGCCAAGGCAAGAGTATGACGAGAGCAATAGAGTGATGGTTGATGCACTGGCTGCAGTGGCCAGAAGGGCTCATGCATGCAGGGCAAAGCTCCTGATCATGGGCGATTTTAACTACAAGGAGATCGATTGGGAGAACTTGGAGCCACATGGGGGCCGAGACATATGGAGGGCTAAGTTGATGGACGTGGTACTGGAAAATTTCATGCACCAACACGTAAGGTACACTTCAAGAGAGAGAGGAGAGGATGAACCAGCAAGACTGGACCTTGTATTCACCTTGAGTTGTGCAGATATTGAGGACATCACATATGAAAGACCCCTTGGGGCCAGCGATCATGTGGTTTTAAGCTTCAAATACACAGTAGAGCTACAAGTGGAGGGGGAAGCAGGAAGGCCAGGACGAATGAACCCAAACTACAAGAAAGGGGACTACACGGGAATGAGGAACTTACTGAACGGGGCTCAGTGGGACAGAGAACTGGCAGGGAAGCCAGTTAATGAGATGATGGAATATGTAGCAACAATGTGCAAGGAGGCTGAGGAGAGGTTTGTACCCAAGGGTAACAGGGCTAATGAAAAAGCCAGGATGAGCCCATGGTTCACCCAAAGGTGCAGGGAGGCAAAAACCAAGTGTGCTAGGGAATGGAAGAAATACAGAAGGCAAAGGACCCAGGAGAATAAGGAGAGCAGTCGTAGAGCCAGAAATGAATATGAACAGATAGGAAGGGAGGCCCAACGACAATATGAAAACAACATAGCAGCGAAAGCCAAATCTGACCCGAAGCTGTTATACAACCACATCAGGAGGAAAACAACAGTCAAGGACCAGGTAATCAGGCTAAGGAGGGAAGGAGGAGAGACAACAAGAAATGACCGTGAAGTATGTGAGGAACTCTACAAGAGATTTAAAGAAGTGTTCGCAGAGGAGACAGAAGGGGCTCCAGAAGGACAGAGAGGTGGGGTACACCACCAAGTGCTGGACACAGTACAAACAACCAAGGAAGAAGTGAAGAGGCTTCTGAGTGAGCTAGATACCTCAAAGGCAATGGGGCCAGATAACATCTCTCCATGGGTCCTGAGAGAGGGAGCAGAGACACTGTGTGTACCCCTAAGAACAATATTCAATACATCTATCGAAACAGGGAGATTGCCTGAGGCATGGAAGACAACAAATGTTGTCCCAATCTTTAAAAAAGGAGACAGACATGAAGCACTAAACTACAGACCAGTGTCACTGACATGTATTTATTTATTTATTAATTTGAACATGATACAGAAAAGTACAAAAGAATACAATTAAGTGCAGCATGCCAAAGCCCTTTGTATACAGAGCATTATGGGCAGGCTTAAAATTAACTTAAGATTAACTAAGCATTCCTAAACATTATTGTAAACAGATAACAATTAAGCTGTAGTGACTATTACAAAGACAGGTCATATGGTTGCATGCATTGCTGTACATTCAGTAGAATGGAGTACTCTGTTAGGTAATATAATTAAAAAATAACAAAGTTTGATTGGGTCTCAGGTTAAATATTTCTGTGATACAATTATGAGAAACATTTAAGATATACAATTTATAAGATACGATTATTCAGTATTTATTTGGTTGTGGGTGAGTAAGTGATTTTTGAGAAGAGACTTGAATTTATAAACAGATAATGTTTCTTTTATATTCATTGGTAATGAATTCCAGATTTTAGGGCCTTTTATGTGCATTGAGTTTTTGCATAGCATGAGATGGACACGAGGAACATCAAAGAGTGATCTGTGCCTTGTGTCATGGTCATGTGTTCTGTTGAGGTTGGCAAGGAGGCATTTGAGGGGAGGGTTTATATCAGAGTTAAGTGTTCTATGAATGTAGTAGGTGCAGTAATAAGTATGGATGTTTTGTATGGTGAGTAGGTTTAGAGTTTTGAATATTGGTTGAGTGTGCTGCCTGTAGTGGGAATTTGTTATCATTCTGACTGCAGCCTTTTGTTGGGTAATTAATGGTCTGAGATGGTTTATTGTTGTTGAGCCCCATGCACAAATTCCATAGGCGAGATAGGGGTAAATAAGTGAGTGATATAGGGCCAGGAGGGCTGACTGTGGAACATAGTACCGTATCTTCGATAGTATGCCTACGGTCTTGGAATTTTTTTTGGAAATTTGTTGTATATGTGTTTGAAATTTGAGTCTATTATCTAGGTGGATTCCTAAAAATTTTCCCTCTGTGAATTTTGTAATAAGTGATCCGTTTATCATTATGTTAAGAGGGACATCTATAGCTCTGTTACCAAACTGAATGAAGTAGGTTTTGTCAATGTTTAGAATAAGTTTGTTAGTACTCATCCAGGTAGATATTTTCTATAATTCAGTATTTACAGTATTGGCTAGCGTGACTGGGCTCGGGTGAGAGAAGACGTATGTAGTGTCATCTGCAAATAGTGTGGGTTTGAGTAGTTGCTATGCATTTGGTAGGTCATTTATGTATATGAGAAAGAGTAGAGGGCCCAGGACACTTCCCTGTGGGACACCAACTGTAATTGGCTGTGCGGAAGAATTTGCCCCGTTTGTGTACACATATTTGCTTCTGTTGCTAAGGTAAGACTTTAGGTAATTGAGGGAGTGCCCTCTTATAC
>NC_069413.1:13127771-13292771 GCF_026875155.1 Cherax quadricarinatus | reverse complement strand
ATATACCAACAAGTGTTGGATGACATACGGACAACCGAGGAGGAGGTGCAGAAGCTGCTAAGTGACCTTGATACCTCAAAGGCGATGGGACCGGACAACATCTCCCCGTGGGTCCTTAGAGAAGGAGCAGAGATGCTGTGCACGCCTCTAACCACAATCTTCAACATATCCCTTGAAACTGGGCAACTACCTGAGAAATGGAAGACAACGAATGTAGTCCCCATCTTTAAGAAAGGAAACAGAAACGAGGCACTAAACTACAGACCTGTGTCTCTGACTTGTATAGTATGCAAAGTTATGGAGAAGATTATCAGGAGGAGAGTGGTGGAACACCTGGAACGGAACAAGATTATAAATGAAAACCAGCATGGGTTCATGGAAGGCAAATTCTGTGTCACAAACTTTCTGGAGTTTTATGACAAGGCAACAGAAGTAAGACACAAGAGAGAGGGGTGGGTTGATTGCATTTTCCTGGACTGCAGGAAGGCCTTTGACACAGTTCCTCACAAGAGATTAGTGAAGAAGCTGGAGGATCAGGCGCATATAACAGGGAGGGCACTGCAATGGATCAGGGGAAAACCTACAGGGGGGCAACAATGCCTGGGACGAAGAGGTATCACAGTGGCGCCTTGCAACGGGGTCCCACAGGGGGCATTCTAGGACCCGTGCTATTTTTGATAATTTTAACACATGATGGAAAAAAAGACTCTGAAGTGTCCCTATTCGCAGATGATTGAAGCTGAAAAGAATTAAATCGGGTGAGGATGAGGCGGACTGCAAAGGACCTGGACAGGCGGAAACGTGGTCCAAAACTGGCTTTTGAATTTAAAACCCCGCCAAATGCAAAGTCATGAAGATTGGAGAGGGGCAAAAAAGACCGCAACAGAGTATAGGGTAGGTGGACAAAGACTAAAAGCCTCAATCAGGGGGAAAATCTTGGCGGATCATAACACCGAGACGTTTCCGGGGGCACACATCAACCAAATAACGGGTGCACAACGGGGGCCTGGCAAACCTGAGAAAAGTGTTCTATACCTTAATAAGGAATCTTCAAGACACTGTCACTGTGTATGTTAGGCCCCTACGGGGGGAAAACAGCACCAGTCTGGGAAACCCCCAAACCCGGGCAAGCACGTCAAAGAAGTTAGAGAAAGTACAAAGGTTTCAACAAGGTAAACCCGAGCTCAGGGAAAGTCAACGAGGGAAAAGGTTGAGGGGGAAAACGGGCTGACGACACTGGAGGGCAGAAGGTCGGGGGGACGATAACGACATACAAATACTGGGGGAAAAGACAAGGGGGACAGAGACAGGAGTTCCCGAAGAGGGGGCCAGAAACAAGGGGTCACATTGGGAAACTGAAGACTCAGACGAGTCACAGGGACGTTTGGGAAATATTTCTTCATCTAGTTCGAAAAATAAAAAGCCCTAAAAGAAACCCACACACACACAACACACACACACCACACACACACAACACCCCAACAACCAAACAACACACCCCAAAAAAACCACACAACCCACACACACACACCACACAACAACACACACACCCCCACCACACCACACACCCCCCCCAACCAAAACCACCCACACCCCCACACACCACCACACCCACACACCCACACACAACCCCCACCCACCCCCACCCCCCCCCCCCCCAACCCCACACAAAACCCCACCCCCCCCACCCCAAAACCCCACCACACCACCCCACCAACCCCCCAAAACCACAAACCCCCCCCCCACCACACCCACCCCCCACCACCCCACCACACACCCCCACACCCCACAACACCACCCACACCCCACCACACACCCACACCCAAAACACCCACACACAACACACACCCACCCCACACACCCACCCCCCACCCCCACACACCAACCCCCCCCAACACCACCACACACCCCAAACCCCCCCAACCCCCACCCACCCACACCCCCACACCACACACCACACACCACACACACACACACACACACACACCACACACACACACACACACACACACACACACACACACCACACACACACACACAACCACACACCACCACACACACCACACACACACACACACACACACACACCAACACACACCCACACACACACACACACACACACACACCCCCACACACACACACACACACACACACCACACACACACCACACACCACACACACACACACCACCACCCCACACACCACACCACACACACACACACACACCACACACACACACACACACACCACACCACACACACACACACCACACCCCACACACACACCACACACACCACACACACAACCACACACACACACCACACACACACCCACACACCACACACACCACACACACACACACACACACACACACACACACACACACACACACACACACACAACACACACACACACTTTAACAAGTTGGCCGTCTGCCACCGAGGCATAATGACCCAAAAAGAAAGAAAATTCCCAAAAAGAAAATACTTTCATCATCATTCAACACTTTCACTTCACTCATACATAATCACTGTTTTGTAGAGGTGCTCAGAACACAACAGTTTAGAAGCATATACGTGTAAAGATGCACATCATATCCCTCCAAACTGCCAATATCCCAAACCCCTCCTTTAAAGTGCAGGCATTGTACTTCCCATTTCCAGGACTCAAGTCCGACTTTATGAAAATAACCGGTTTCCCTGAATCCCTTCACTAAATATTACCCTGCTCACACTCCAACAGATCGTCAGGTCCCAAGTACCATTCGTCTCCATTCACTCCTATCTAACACATTCATGCATGCTTGCTGGAAGTCCAAGCCCCTTGCCTACATAACCTCCTTTTCCCCCCTCCCTCCAACCTTTTTGAGGATGACCCTCTACCCTGCCTTCCTTTCCCTACAGATTTATACACTCTCCATGTCATTCTACTTTGATCCATTCTCTCTAAATGACCAAACCACCTCAACAACCCCCCTTCAGCGCTCTGACTAATACTTTTATTAACTCCACACCTTCTCCTAATTTCCACACTCCGAATTCTCTGCATAATATGTACACACATTGCTCTTAGACAGGACATCTCCACTGCCTCCAACCGCCTCCTCGCTGCAGCATTTACAACTCAAGCTTCACACCCATATAAGAGTGTTGGTACTACTATACTTTCATACATTCCCTTCTTTGCCTCCATAGATAATGTTTTTTGTCTCCACATATACCTCACCTTTTTTCCTTCATCAGTTCTATGGTTAACCTCATCCTTCATAAACACATCTGCTGAAAGCATTCACTTCTTCCATACTCTCTCTCTCCAGTGTGATATCCAATTTTTCTTTATCTAAATCATTTGATACCCTCATCACCTTACTCTTTTCTATGTTCACTTTCAACTTTCTACCTTTACACACACTCCCAAACTCGTCCACTGATGTTTGCAACTTTTCTTTAGAATCTCCCATAAGCACAGTATCATCAGCAAAAAGTAACTGTCAACTCCCAATTTGTATTTGATTCCCCATAATTTAATCCCACTCCTCTCCCAACACCCTAGCATTTACTTCTTTTACAACCCCATCTTTAAATATATTAACCATGGTGACATTACACATCCCTGTCTTAGGCCTACTTTTACCAGGAAGTAATCTCCCTCTCTTCTACACACCCTAACCTGAGCCTCACTATCCTCATAAAAACTCTTTATAGCATTTAGTAACTTACCACCTATTCCATATATTCGCAACATCTGCCACATTGCTCCCCTATCCACTCTATCATATGCCATTTCTAAATCCATAAATGCAATGAAAACTTCCCTACCTTTATCTAAATACGGTTCACATATATGCTTCAATGTAAACACTTGATCTACACATCCCCTAACCACTCTAAAGCCTCCTTGCTCATTCAAAATCCTACTCTCTGTCTTCTAATTCTTTCAATAATAACCCTACAGTACACTTTTCCTGGTATACTCAGTAAACTTATTCCCTTATAATTTTTGCAATCTCTTTTGTCCCCCTTCCCTTTATATAAAGGAACTATACAAGTTCTCTGCTAATCCCTAGGTACCTTCCCCCCTTTCATACATTTATTTAACAAAAATACCAACCACTCCAACACTATATCCCTCCCTGCTTTTAACATTTCTGTCGTGATCCCATCAGTTCCAGCTGTTTTACCCCCTTTCATTCTACGTAATGCCTCATGCACCTTCCTCACACTCACATCCTGCTCTTCTTCACTCTTAAGAGATGTTATACCTCCCTAACCAGTGCGTGAAATTACAGCCTCCCTTTCTACATCGACATTTATAAGTTCCTCAAAATATTCTCGCCATCTACCCAATACCTCCAGCTCCCCATCTACTAACTCCCCTACTCTGTTTTTAACTGACAAATCCATTCGTTCCCTAGGCTTTTTTGTTTATCTCACTCAAAAAATTTTTCTTGTTTTCATCAAAATTTGTTGACAGTGCCTCTCCCACTCTATCATCTGCTCTCCTTTTACACTCTCTCACCACTCTCTTCACCTTTCTTTTACTCTCCATATACAGTGGACCCCCGAGTTTTGTGATTAATCTGTTCCAGAGAGCCTGCCGAAAGTCAAAATTCACGAAACTCGAAACCATTTTCCCCATAAGAAATAATGGAAATAAAATTAATCCATTCCAGACACCCAAAAATATTAAAATAAAATTTTTTTTTTCAAATTAAATAAAGATTTACATACTGAAAACAGTCAGAAATCAAGTACATGCATATAAAAAATAATAACATTACACTTACCTTTACTGAAGACTTCTGGATGGATGGAAGATGGGAGGAGGGATTAGGAGGAAGGTGTACACTATTGTTTGGAAGGAAAATCTCCTTTCATTAGGATTTCAGGTAGCAAGTCCTTTTCTGGGGTTACTTCCCTTTTAATGCCACTGGGAACAACTTGAGAGTCACTGGACCCCTGTCGCACAAAATATCTGTCCAGAGAGGTCTGTTTCTGGCATTTCTTTATGATTTGCCTGAAGTGGGACAAGGTTTTGTCACTGAACATGTTGCAGATATGGCTTGTTTCAGCTTGGTCAGGGTGATACTTTTCAACAAAACTTTGCAACTCATTCCACTTTGAACACATGTCCTTAATCACCGAAGAAGGCACCTCCTTCACTCATTTCCTCCTCCTCTGAAGCAAGTTCCTCAGCTGTGGTCTGATGCTGTTCCAGTTGAAGCTCTTGTAGTTCGTCAGTGGTTAGTTCTTCCCTGTGGTCCTCCACCAACTCTTCCGCATCCACGTCACTCACCTCCAACCCCATGGACTTGCCCAACGCCACAACACCTTCCACAACAGGCAGAGGGTCGGCAGGGTCAGGGTCTCCCTCAAACCCTTCAAAATTCCTCTGGATTGTGTTCTTCGCTTTCTTTACCAAAGGGCTTGCACTAGCTTTCCTTGGGCCCATGGTGACTTATTTAGCAGTTGCAATCACAAAAAACAATGGATTATTACGTATGAACCCGCGGGGCGATGGTCACATGTTGGTAAACAATGGCACACTGAGCGTGAATGGCGTGGGAGACTGGTTTTGTGTGACGGGCGGATGGGTACCGGATGGTCGCTGAATCACGAGTCTAATCAAGAAACTCGAGGCCAAATTTTGCCAAAAAAACTTGCCGAAAGTCAAATTTCATGAAAGTCGATGCTACCGAAACTCTGGGGTCCACTGTACTCTGCTCTGTAAAAATCTCTCATAAGCTACCTTTTTCTCTTTTATCACACCTTTTACTTCATTCCACCAATCACTCCTCTTTTCTCCTGCACCCACCCTCCTAAAGCCACAAACTTCTGCCCCACATTCTAATACATGTACTGCATTTTTAAAACTATTCCAATCCTCTTCAACCCTCCCACTACTCATACTTGCACTAGCCCACCTTTCTGCTAGTAGTTGCTTATATCTCACCTGAACTTCTTCCTCCCTTAGTTTATACACTTTCACCTCTCTCTTACTTGTTGTTGCCATTTTCCTTTTGTCCCATCTACCTCTTACTCTAACTGTAGCTACAACTAAATAATGATCCAATATATCAGTTGCCCTTCTATAAACATGTACATCTTGAAGCGTACCCATCAATCTTTTATCCACCAATATGTAATCTAACAAACTACTTTCATTACGTGCTATATCATACCTTGTATATTTATTTATCCTCTTTTTCATAAAATATATATTACTTACTACCAAACCTCTTTCTACACAGCTCAATTAAAGACTCCCCATTCTCATTTACCCCTGGCACCCCATATTTACCTACTACTCCCTCCACAACATTTTTACCCACTTTAGCATTGAAATCCTCAACCACAAGTACTCTCACACTTGGTTCAAAACTCCCCACACACTCACTCAACAATTCCCAAAGCCTCTCTCTCTCTCTCTCTCCCCTCTACACTTCTCTCTTCTCCAGGTGCATATACGCCTACTATAACCCACTTTTCACACCCAACCCTTATTTTACTCCACATAATCCTTTAATTTCTACATTTATATTCTTTCTTTTCCTGCCATAACTTATCCTTCAACATTATTGCTATTCCTCCTTTAGCTCTAACTCTATTTGAAACCCCTGACCTAATCCCATTTATTTCTCCCCACAGAAACTCTCCCACCCCTTTCAGCTCTGTTTCACTTAAAGCCAGGACATCCAGCTTCTTCTCATTCATAGCATCCACAATCATTTCTTTCTTATCATTCGCACAACATCCACTCACATTCAGACATCCCACTTGGACAATTTTCTTCTTCTTTTTATTAATCTGTACAGGAAAAGGGGTTACTAGCTCATTGTTCCCGGCATTTTAGTTGACTTTTACAACACGCATGGCTTACGGAAGAAAGATTCTTATTCCTCTTCCCCGTGGATATAAAAGGAAAAGCGGTAAAAACAAGAACTATTAAGATAAAATCAAAGAAAACTCAGATGAGTGTTCATACATAAACGTGTACATGTATGTGCAGTGTGACCTAAGTGTAAGTAGAAGTAGCAAGACATACCTGAAATCTTGCATGTTTATGAGACAGAAAAAAGACACCAGCAATCCTACCATCATGTAAAACAATTACTACAGGCTTTCATTTTACACTCACTTGGCAGGACAGTAGTACCTCCTCTACAGATTTATACATTCTCCAGGTCATTCTACTTTGTTCCATTCTCTCTAAATGACCAAACCACTTCAACAACCCATCTTCAGCCCTCTGACGAATACTTTTAGTAACTCCACACCTCCTTCTAATATCCACACTACGAATTCTCTGCATAATATTTACACCACACATTGTCCTTAGACAGAACATCTCCATTGCCTCCTTGCTGCAGCATTTACAACCAAAGAATTGTTTACCATAATAAATTTTGAAATATTCTTTATCCGATTTAAGTCCAGTAAATTACCAGGCCAGTCATTAGAATGTAGAATTTCACAGTCATTTAGTCATTCATTTATATCTTTGGCAGTATGGCAAGGGGCACCATCTTGCATACAAGTTACTCCGGCACTTCTCAAAACTGTCAGCAAATAGTTTGTAAGGGCATAAAGTACTTACATGCATGCATACTTATGCTGCCTACTGAATTTATAGTGAAACGACAGAGGTGTAAAGATGAGTGAATGGTGTTGCTTAGTTTCTTTTACTCTGTGAAAATTGATTATGTTCCTGGTGGACAAAACATCTTTTCAATAAAATACCATAAATTGCATATTGTTTACCATACTTGTCCGTATGTAATACCATTGTTACATAATACTATAAGACTATTCTGGTGGGACCTAGATATATAATTTGTATAGGGTGTACAATTTAGTGAGACTCTTGCTACATAACAAGTACCTTGATAAGTCTACCATAAATTCATTTTTTTAAGTAAAGTCAATTATGGAAAAGAGAGGTATTTTAAATGTGGTATCTTCAAATTGTACATCGTAAAATGTTGATGCAACAAATGGATCCTCCAAAATTCCATCAATTATTATAACTTTAATTAAATTTTAGGAGATTGATACTGTGGGATTAAACGATAAAACTTTTTTTTTTTTTAACACGCTGGTCTTCCACTGAGGCAGAGTGACGCTAGAAAAGAGGAAAACGCATTCACCATCACTCATTCAGTCATTACACAAATAACCTGCAATTAGGAGTGGGGAACATAGGACAGTGTTTCAGTCTGACTTGGGCCACTGACCAATCATATTGTGACTTGTCACTGATCCGGGTTGGACTGAAATTTCGTCATAAATTTCCCTCTCCTAAGTACAGGTTATTTGTATATTGTTCCAGCCATGGTGTTGTGATTAATTCTTCATTCAAACAGTTTTGCCAGAAGCATGCAGACTTCACAGTTCAGATGGCTGTCCCAACTGTCCTGCATTATTCTTACTGAGACCTGGCTTAAGTAGGACACAATAGATATCTACCCTCTACCAGGATACACAGCAATTCACAACTGCAGACCAAACCAAGTTGGGGGTGGTATTGCAATCTATTACTCTAACCAATTATCTTGTATTAGCACCACTTGCTTTAGTGATGAATATGGGGAATACATTTTTGCTAATTTTACTTTAAAAAACCTTAAGACACCTATAACAATCGGTGCCATTTACCGGATACCTCACACAAACATCCCAAATTTCAGTGAGAAATTAAAGTCACTAATAACAAACAGACAAATGAATAAGCACCACCTTCTCTTAGCTGGAGACTTCAACATCAACCTTGGCTTACTAGATGATCAGCCTGTAACTGATTTCATCAACAATATGAACAACACACTTCTCATACCAACAATAACTAAACCAACCAGGCTCACTGAGACAAGTGCAACCATAATAGACCACATATGGACCAATATACTAGCCCCCCTTAAATCAGGGATAATCACAGATAGCACTACAGACCACTACCCTACCTTCCTCTTGACAAACATTAGTAAACCACCACTTGAATTCAACAAAGTCTCATGACGAGGCCTCAATAAGGAAGTTCACAGCTGACCTAGAGATTGTTGACTGGCCTACAGAATTCTCCAAGTCCAATGGTATTGATGACTGGACAGACATTTTTCTTAACAAATTACTTAGACTATACAACAAACATTGTCCAATAAAAACGAAACAGATCACAAACAAACGGTTTGGTTGCCCATGGCTAACCAGTACCATTCTGAAATCCATTGACAAGAAACACCAATATGAAAAGCAATATAGACAGGGCTTAATACACAAAGATATTCTTAAACACTATTCATCAGTTCTCACCAAAGTAATAAAGAAAGCCAAACAACTATACTACTCCAGTAGATTCACAGACACTAGAGGAGATATAAAAAGACCTGGAAAACACTCTCTCAGATTCTAGGGACCCACAAACTGAAAAAAACCAAGAATATTGTCCTAACTAAACCTAATGAAACACCACTACATCCCACTGACACAGCTAACAAGATAAACGACTTCTTCTCAACCATAGGATCTAATCTCGCCAATAAAATCCCACATACCAATGCCCATGCCGGGGACTACCTAGATGGGAATTTCCCAAATTCCTTCTATCTTGCACCAACTGAGCCTCGGAAGTCACCGAGATTATAAAGTCACTTAAAAACAACTCAGGGAATCTGTCTAATGACCCACCATTACTGTACAAGCGAGCGGCCCATATCCTTTCGCATGCTATTTCATTACTTTTTAACAAGTCACTAGAAACTAGCACCTTCCCGAAACTACTCAAGATGGCAAGGGTTACACCAATACATAAAGGTGGTGACCCTACAGACTTAAACAACTATAGGCCAATATCAAACTTACCATTGCTATCCAAAATCTTTGAGAAACTCGTGCACAGGAGACTATATTCATTTATAACAACACAAAACATACTCAACCCCTGCCAATTTGGATTCAGGAAAAATAAAAGCACTAATGATGCAATCATAAAAATGCTAGATCTGCTTTACACAGCATTGGAAAATAAGGAATATCCACTAGGAATTTTTATTGACCTAAGAAAAGCTTTTGACACAGTAGACCACGACATCCTACTCCACAAACTTGACCATTACGGTATAAGAGGCCATGCGCTTGCTTATTTCAAATCTTACCTTGCTAATAGGTATCAGTATGTCACCGTTAAAGACACAGCATCAACAACACGGCCACTTGATACTGGAGTTCCACAGGGAAGTGTCCTTGGTCCCCTGCTCTTCCTCATATACATCAATGATCTTCCAAACGTATCCCAACACCTGAAACCCATTCTCTTTGCTGACGACACGACTTATGTCATCTCTCACCCTAATCTTGCCACCCTCAACACCATTGTTAACGAGGAGCTGATCAAAATATCGACTTGGATGACAGCCAATAAACTTACGCTTAACACTGACAAAACCTACTATATTATGTTTGGTAGCAGAGCAGAAGATGCACAAATTAACATTAAGATCGACAACACTCCAATTACCAGACATAATGAGGGCAAATTCCTAGGCCTATACCTTGACAACAACCTGAATTTCAGCACCCATATCCAAAAAAGTATCCAAAACGGTTGGGATCCTCTCCAAGATACGATACTACGTGCCGCAAACTGCCCTTATCACACTATACCATTCACTTATATATCCATACCTCACCTATGCTATTTGTGCTTGGGGATCAACTGCAGCAACACACCTAAAGCCAATAATAACCCAACAAAAACCAGCAGTAAGAATAATCACTAAATCCCATCCCTGGCAACACACCCCCCCACTCTTCATAGATCTAAACTTACTCCCTGTTCAGTACATCCACACTTACTACTGTGCAATCTACATCTACAGGACCTTAAACTCCAATATCAACCTTGACCTAAAACGCTTTCTTGATAGTTGTGACAGAACCCACAGGCATAACACCAGACACGAACATCTCTACGACATTCCCCGTGTCCAACTAAACCTTTACAAAAATTCAATGTATGTCAAAGGCCCTAAAATCTGGAACACCCTACCCAAGAACTCTAGAACTGCAGACACATTCATCACCTTCAAAACTACCATTAGAAAACATCTTATCTCCCTGATACACCCCATCAACTAACTACACGAATACCACCTGGTGGTTCACACTTACACTCACTCACCCATTTGACCATAAACAGAAATATTAATCTCAATCTTAAAATAATGAATCCTATGATACTCCAATACTGAAACTATGTACTGTGCCAAAACAAAAGCATTCACATTGCAAAACTCACAAACTAGTATTTAGTCACTTAGCCATAATACCAACTTACCTCATAATTTGTAATATTTTAAAATAAAGAATTAAACTAAGTCTGCCCGAAATGCCTAGCCATGCTAGGCGTTCTAGTGGTACACTCTGTAATCATTATTTAACTACATGTAAACCACACAACAACCAAATTCTGTAAATTCAACATTGTAATCTTTATAGAGATTAAACTTTGAATTTGAATTTGAACTGCAACCTAACCCTCCTTCAGAGTGCAGGCACTGTGCTTCCTACCTCCACCCATCCTTCAGAGTGCAGGCACTGTGCTTCCTACCTCCACCCATCCTTCAGAGTGCAGGCACTGTGCTTCCTACCTCCACCTATCCTTCAGAGTGCAGGCACTGTGCTTCCTACCTCCACCCATCCTTCAGAGTGCAGGCACTGTGCTTCCTACCTCCACCCATCCTTCAGAGTGCAGGCACTGTGCTTCCTACCTCCACCCATCCTTCAGAGTGCAGGCACTGTGCTTCCTACCTCTGCCCATCCTTCAGAGTGCAGGCACTGTGCTTCCTACCTCTGCCCATCCTTCAGAGTGCAGGCACTGTGCTTCCTACCTCTGCCCATCCTTCAGAGTGCAGGCACTGTGCTTCCTACCTCTGCCCATCCTTCAGAGTGCAGGCACTGTGCTTCCTACCTCTGCCCATCCTTCAGAGTGCAGGCACTGTGCTTCCTACCTCTGCCCATCCTTCAGAGTGCAGGCACTGTGCTTCCTACCTCTGCCCATCCTTCAGAGTGCAGGCACTGTGCTTCCTACCTCTGCCCATCCTTCCGAGTGCAGGCACTGTGCTTCCTACCTCCGCCCATCCTTCAGAGTGCAGGCACTGTGCTTCCTACCTCCACCCGTCCTTCAGAGTGCAGGCACTGTGCTTCCTACCTCTGCCCATCCTTCAGAGTGCAGGCACTGTGCTTCCTACCTCTGCCCATCCTTCAGAGTGCAGGCACTGTGCTTCCTACCTCCACCCATCCTTCAGAGTGCAGGCACTGTGCTTCCTACCTCCACCCATCCTTGAGAGTGCAGGCACTGTGCTACTTACCTCCACCCATCCTTGAGAGTGCAGACACTGTGCTTCCTACCTCCACCCATCCTTCAGAGTGCAGGCACTGTGCTTCCTACCTCTGCCCATCCTTCCGAGTGCAGGCACTGTGCTTCCTACCTCCGCCCATCCTTCAGAGTTTGCCAGTGGCACTGTGCTTCCTACCTCCACCCGTCCTTCAGAGTGCAGGCACTGTGCTTCCTACCTCTGCCCATCCTTCAGAGTGCAGGCACTGTGCTTCCTACCTCTGCCCATCCTTCAGAGTGCAGGCACTGTGCTTCCTACCTCCACCCATCCTTCAGAGTGCAGGCACTGTGCTTCCTACCTCCACCCATCCTTCAGAGTGCAGGCACTGTGCTACTTACCTCCACCCATCCTTGAGAGTGCAGACACTGTGCTTCCTACCTCCACCCATCCTTCAGAGTGCAGGGGTGGGCACTGTGCTTCCTACCTCCACCCATCCTTCAGAGTGCAGGCACTGTGCTTCCTACCTCCACCCATCCTTCAGAGTGCAGGCACTGTGCTTCCTACCTCCGTCCATCCTTCAGAGTGCAGGCACTGTGCTTCCTACCTCCGCCCATCCTTCAGAGTGCAGGCACTGTGCTTCCTACCTCTGCCCATCCTTCAGAGTGCAGGCACTGTGCTTCCTACCTCCGCCCATCCTTCAGAGTGCAGGCACTGTGCTTCCTACCTCTGCCCATCCTTCAGAGTACAGACACTGCTTCCCACCTGTGGGACTCGAGTACAGATAATCAGTTTCCCTGAATCCCAACAACACTTCAAACATTTGTGTAATCTTGTATTTGGTATTTTAATTTGGAACTCAGCCAAAACATATCTTTACATTCTTAATATACTAGGTATTGTGTGCCAGAACAAGTTCAACAGTATTTTTGGCTAGTGTTTTTTTACAGAATTGTGAAATTCAACATTTCCTCTATTACATAAAGCATTTTGGCCTTATTGTCATCAGATGCTGGCATACAGTACCTCCTATACAGAATTAGGTATGCATGGTACTTGCGCCGAGAGCCACTTAGTCAATCACTGCAATATTGTGAGTGTCTCAGCCAATCACTGCCGGTAATACACTTGTCACTGCCCAGTCACATTGCAGTACAAATAAACACAGATAATTTCTTTCTTTTCTGCAGTATACAGGTAATGTAGTTTACATGTGATAAAATATTTTTAGGTACAAAAGAAAGCTACTAACATGTGGTGCATTTTGGACAGACTAATACTAATGCAAAAAGGCTACTTAAGAACTAGACATGGGTTATTAAGTAGTAGTTTTTAACCCTTTCAGGGTTTCTGACGTACTAGTATGGCTTACGCACCAGGGTTTATGATGTACTAGTACGCCTAAATTCTAACGCTCTCAAATCTAGTGAGAGAAAGCTGGTAGGCCTACATATGAAAGAATGGGTCTATGTGGTCAGTGTGCGCAGTATAAAAAAAATCCTGCAGCACACAGTGCGTAATGAGAAAAAAAAAATCTTTGACAGTGTTTTTGGTTTAAAACAGCGACTTTGCACTGTATTTTCTTATGGTATTTATGATGGTATTCTAGTTTTCCTGGTCTCATTTTATAGAATGGAAGACATATTACAGAAATTGAGACGATTTTGATTGGTTTTACAATGAAAAGTACCTTGAAATTGAGCTCAAAGTAGCAGAAATCTTCGATTTTTGCCAAAGTTCAAAAGGAAACAAATCATGCTACGCGTCCAATACACGTCAACTGGTGAGTCTAATATTCTTTCACAAGTTCGCTGATATTATTTATATCATTTCTACACTAATGCAGTAGTCTGCATAACAGTAAATCTTCTATTTTTTGTGAGAATAAAAATTCAAAGTGAAAAGCAAAAGAATGTAAGAGGGGCCTCGGGATGTGACTAATGAACAGAGGAAGTGTTATTTTAGTGCCAGGAATGTCTTGTTTATTCTGGACCCTATTTGAAAATTGGCATCTTTTGAAATTCGTGTGAAATTGGCAAAATTGCTAAATTCTGACCACTTTATTGGATAGTTGAAATCGGTAAATGGGTGGTTTCTTGTTCTCATTCGATAGAAAAAATGGAGTTCTAGCGAAATACTTTTGTTGACCACTACACTGGAATTGGCCAAAAATAGGGCTCAAAGTGGGCAAAATCGCCAATGCGTAAACATCGTTGAGACCGCTAAATTTGCGAGAGCATAATTCCGTAAGTTTTCCATCAAATTTTATACTTTTGGTGTCATTATGATCGGGAAAAGATTCTCTTTCTTTTCATGAGAATTTTTTTTTTTTTTAAATTTGTCGACCCTGAGAACAAGTCTGGGAGGGGGACTGTCGACCCTGAAAGGGTTAAATGTACAAAAAAGGGGAGGTAACTAAATGAACATTAGTACAATTTAGAGTCTGCATTTATACTTCAGACTGGTATTGTTGATTCTTGTTTGCTTATCTGCTGCTGCTGCTGCTGCAGCAGCAGCCGCAGCCGCAGCCGCAGCCGCAGCCGCAGCCGCAGCCGCAGCCGCAGCCGCCGCCGCCATCGCCATCCAGTACCTTTGTACCTCACAGAGACTATTGTTGGCACATTAATTTTCTGTGAAATTTTACGTTGTTTTTGGAAGCCCCCTAGACTATACATTATTCAAGGTACTAGTTGGCAATTTGGTACATCATGTGGCGGCATGAGGCTAAGGACTGAGCAACAATTTGAGAAAATAAAAATCCAGTTAAGACAAAGCCAAGGTGAAGCTTATGCTAGTCAAAGCATCATGCAAGTTATTGCTGCTCAGTAGGCTGGTGAACCAGTTGAGGAGCATTACTTCAACAATCTTGCCAGGTCTATTTTATTTTTAACACACCAGCTGTCTTCCACCAATGCAGGGTGACCTGAAAAAGAAGAAACCAAAGACCAGGCCTATTACTGACTAATGTTTTAGTCGATAGCAGATTGTAAACAGTAAAAAAAAGTTTAGCACTTCAATTAAGCAGAGTTTAACTAGACAAAAAAAAAGCTGCTGGTCATTAAGCTTTGCTTATAGTGTTCATTATGACAACAAAATGCACAAAATTTTCTGCTCCTCATGATACATTATTAATAAAGATCATTTTGACATTATCAAACAACAACAGGAATCTGACATTGTGTGATAACATCATTGTCATACAAAGGAAATCTGGTGTTGTGTGTTGACAACATTGTCACACAGCAAAGAGAGTTTGGTATTACTGTACACATCAAGCAGCTTCAAGCAGACCTTAATCCCACTGAAGAAGAGTTCATTGATGAAAAGTAGACCATTCCTTTAAACTGATGTCTCAGAGCTCAGTTGGTAGTGCACTCAGCTTGCACATTGAGATCCATGGTTCGATCCCTGATACGGGTGGAAACATTGGGTGTGTTTCCTCAAGACATCTGTTGTCCCTGTTCACCTAGCAGTAATTAGATACATGAGTGATAGCTGACTGGTGTGGGTTGCATCTTTGGGACAAAATTAACTTAAGTTGCAGGAAATGCTCTGCATAACTAGGGGCTTTCTGTATAGTATGTTACTGATGTTAGCTAGGTCTGTGTAAATTGTATCATGTATGTGTAGAAATAAAGATGATGATTATTATTTAGGCTGGTGCCTGGTAAAAGGGATTATGGTGGGTAGAGATGAAATTGTTTTTACCATGATTGTAACAAAACTGAACAGTTTTGTGAGCAATAGATTTTGTATTAATGTAGGTAGAATTACCCACAATATGTTAGGTAAGAGGACACTGGTGCAACTAATGCAACATTTTGCTGTGGCAATGTTTTGCTCTCTAGGAGCTTTGTCAAGCTGTTATTATGTGTGTCCATGTATTGTTTGTAACGGCTTGACAAAGCTCCTGGAGAATGAAATGTTGACACAAAATGTTACATTAGTTGCAATTGTGTCCTTTTACCTAACAGCAATAGATTTTTGCTCAGTATTTCTAAGGTCTGTTAAATTGAGGGTTCACTCTAATCAATTACCTTCATGATTTTGCTCCCTAACTTTAAACAGCAAAGTTTTACAAAGATTCAAATTCAACTTAAATTTTTTATGCCTTTTTATGCTGTACAAAGATAATGTAATTTATATGGAAAAAAATCGTTGTTTGACACAAAAGTAAGTCACTAGTAAGCAAATGCATTTCTGGCAAACTCATTCTAATGCTTAAAGACTACATAAGCATTAGACATACTATTAAGTAGGATTTTTTTATTCAGTTTACCATTATGTTGTAAGAGGTGACTAAAATGCTGGGAGCAAGAGACTAGTAACCCCTTTTCCTGTATAAATTACTAAATTTAAAAAAAATTAAAACTTGTTTTTCTTTTTAAACTTAGTAATTTAAATTTAGTAAATTTTCTTTTTAGGATGACCAAAAAAGAAAAAGATAAACACAAGTTTTTCTTTTTAGGTTACCCTGCCTTGTTAAATGGTCAGTTTGTTGAAAAAAAAAAAACTATTATATGCACAGTTGAATTTTTAAGTGAAGTACAGAAGAGCCCTGCATATACAGCACCTTCTTTTTGGTGTTCCATATTTTTGTTGGCCTCAAATTGAGCCATTGTTCATTATGTTCTACTCACCGCCACCGGCATGGTCACCAGCAGGTGGAACAATAGTCCATTTGAAAGCCAACAAAAATGTGGAACACCAAGAAGAAGATACTGTATATGTGGGGATCTCCCTTATTAGAGTAATTTTGGGAAAATAAAAGATACGGCCAGTGCCTGAACACAAAACTATAGAAAGAGGAGTAACAAAGAATCAGTCTCGGCAGTCGAACACAGTTGGTAAGTATGTACTAAAAGACTTGCATTCATTAAACACTAACACATTTATTAATAGATTATGGCTAAGTTTCCACAAATTATTGATTTTATTTTAGCACATCTCTTGTAGTAATAGTGATTCCATATGTAATTTTCATCAGAAATAAATTTGACCAAAAATAAATTTGGCCAGAAATAAATTTGAAAGTAAATAAATTTGAAAAGAAGTAATTTTGACCAGAAATAAATTTTGCTATAAATATTTCAGTTACCTGTATAGCTCAAAACCTATATCAACAGTAAGCTCTTATAAGGTCCTTCTGTATAGTGGGATATTTTGTAAATTCTATTTAAAAAAGCACACCCCAAACCAAATAATATATACTATAAAGTCCTTTCCACATGCTGTGTAATTCTGTACATACAGCTAGGCCTCGTTTAGTGCGAATAATAAATCCCATGAAGTGGTCACATTTTTCCAATTATATACAGTATTTCAATTTAAGGAATGTAGATTTACAGTGGAACTGTCATAAAGAATTACTATACTGTACTACAGTACTTACAGATCGAAACCTAAACACGGCCTTCTTCGACCCTGCTGGAGGAGGGGGGGGGGACCCAATTCTTTACCAACACTTATTCTGATTTTTTTGGACACCCAGAAGTTTACATTCTGATCCTCCCAGCCTTCGGTATAGTAACCCGCATTGTAACACAAGAATCAAGTAAAAAAGAAGCATTCGGAACCCTAGGCATAATCTACGCTATAACAGCAATTGGGATCTTGGGCTTTCTAGTGTGAGCACATCACATATTTGCCGTAGGTATAGATGTTGACACCCGAGCATACTTCTGCAACCATGATCATTGCTATTCCAGCAGGAATTAAATCTTCAGATGGTTAAGAACCCTCCAAGGTTCCCAATTCTCCTACACACCCTCCCTTCTATGAACATTAGGGTTTATTTTCCTATTTACAGTAGGTGGATTAGCAGGAGTTATTCTAGTAAATTCATCAATCGATATTATTCTTCACGACACGTATGTATTATGTTGTAGCCCACTTTCATTATGTTTTATCAATAGGAGCAGTACAGTATTTGGAATCTTTGGGGGAATCGTTCATTGATTCCCACTATTTACTGGATGCTCCCTGAATCCCTCATGATTGAAATCACATTTTTTCCACTATATTCCTAGGAGTTAACTTAACCTTCTTTCCTGAACATTTTTTAGGATTAAATGGTATATCATGACGGTATTCGGATTACCTTGACGCCTGTACATCACGAAACATTGTTTCATCAATTGACCAAATCCAAATACGTATATGTTACTCTACAGACCAAACCCTCTAAGAATTCTTATCTTGGTTTCAAGATATGAACCTATACTCATTGCATAATATCAACTTATACTACAAGTATCATGCCTGATAAAAGGACAGTTTTGATAGAACTGCTCGTGTAGTACTCTACCCATCCTATTACATTTCCTGGCTTATTCTGAAGAATGAAATCATTACAGTAGAACCTCGGTGTTTGTATGCCCTAATTTGTGCGTAAAACTATAGTTATTCTCTATAAAATGTACTTTTTGTAAAAATTTTTGGGTGTCTGGAACGGATTAATTGGATTTACATTATTTCTTATGGGAAATATTGCTTCAGTTTTCGTATGATTCAGTTTATCGTCAGACTTTTTCGAATGGATTAAGCATGAAAACCGAGGTTCCACTGTATATTAAAATTAATGTATTTAATTCTTAAAATAATATCTGTTAGCAGTGATTGTGCTTGTAGGATGGTAACCTTTCATAAAACTGCATCCACTTGGTAACTGACGTGACTGCGAGGTTATCAATAGTGTCTTGATGTAGGGAGAGTGGTAGTGTGCATTTTATGATCCCTTGAAGCAGTGATGTGGAGGTCTGGTGAGTGTGATGTGCCACTAGTGAGGTGTGTGTTGCTTGTCTTGTCAGGCGCAGCCACATAATCTGCCCTCCAGTAGAGATGGTGCAAGCAGAGGGGGGGCTCCAGCCTCCTACAGACCCCCTCACGCCCCCCCTCTCTCTCTCCGACTCACTTTCCAACGAAATGCAGTAAGCATGTTAATTTTCTATTTTTTAACGTTGCAAGCACTCTTCAAAAAAATTTTTGTTTTTTGTTTTTAACAAATAAAATATACATTACAGTGTAATAATATTAAAGATTTCTGTATTATTTCACAAGTGACAAACCATTTATTGCATCTTTCTTCGTGCTTACAGTGATGTATAGAAACAGTGAATCAATAAAGACATTAGAGGGCAAATTTGATGATTCTTGCCTTTATTTATTTTAATGTTTTATTTTATTTCTTCTCAAAAAGCAAAAGAATGTTTTATTTTTGGGAATGCTGTAAACGAGCCATGAAGGCATAGATACTGAACATTGGTGCAGTTGTAAGTGCGAGGTCTACACATGCCATGGATGCTGATACCTTGTGATTGCAGCAGTTGCTATGCATCTACCACTTGAAATGAACTTGCATTGTGTTGTGTAATTTGTCGAGCATATCGTGGCACTATTTCTTAGACCTTTATGGGAATTAATACAACATTAAGTCTGGTCATGATGACTAAAAGTAGGTATGAATCATACACTGTGTCATGAGTAAATACTTTGGTGATTAAGAAAGTTTAAGCATTGTTACTGCAAACATAGCCATGAAAAGCTTGAAGATTACTGTGCATGCATATAAGCAAAGCATATTGGTGATGCCTGTCTTGCCAAACTGGCTTGAGGTAAGAAGCATGTTAGTACATATGTTAATGTCTCACCAGTCTGTGGATGTTGGGCCAAACCTCTTTCTTTCATAGTGGATGCATCTGCATGATGTTTACTAGCCATTGTGTTAATGGAAAAATAAATACCAGTGCTTCATAGTAGAGTATAATGGAGTTGACTGATAGTTGATACTGTTTAGCCTACTTGATAGTACAGCAATGTATAGTTAGAATTATATGGCTATTGCTTCAGTGTTTGAGATTGTCTTATGATGTATGGTAAGTATGTATCATTTTATTTCTAATGTATATTTTATTATTGTTAATATTGTATATAATTTTTTTGTTTTTCAGTTTCAAAATTTTCTGAGAGCTAATTATTTATTCACAAGTGATGAGTAAGATGTCATTACCTCTAAATGCCATTAGAATTTAAATCCATTATATTAACTGGAAATGATCTGAGGAGCTGCTTTTGGAAACATTAACATATTAACAGATTTTTTTTTTAACACACGGGTCATCTCCCACCAAGACAGTGTGACCCAAAAAAGAAACATCTTTACCATCATTCACATCATCACTGTCTTGCCAAAGGCACACACATACGACATTTCAGATGACTCCTAAGAGCAAATATCCCCACCCCTCCTTTAGAAGAACATAAATACACAGGAAATTCCACATTGCCTGTCAGCTTATGTGAGGAAACTCCAATTTACACCCAACCATTATCACTTGTGTATTTGTCTAATTCACAGCAAGCCACAACTTAAAAACAATATGTGAAGTACAGTAGGGCCCCACTTATATGGCAGGTTAGGTTCCAGGCTACTGCCATAAACCGGGAATTGCCATAAGGTGGAACGCCCTTTTTTCCACTTATAACTGCATATAAATACTAGGTAACAAGTTTACATTAACATAGGTTAATAATAGAACTAGGAATTAAAAACAATAAAAAAGTAAAATACACATATACATAGTGTACTCATTACTTAAAATATTTGTAGTCTTAATGTAGGGTGAGATGAGAAATCAGTTGGGGGAGGTATGGTAGCCAGCCAGGCCAGGCCACCCAACCCCACCCACACATAATGAGTATATATAAAATATGAAATTTTGGAAAGTTTCCAAACACAATGGAAAGACACGGAACTCATGGAGAATGTAAACAAACCAGGTGGGTCGCAGTGACTGTCGGGGGGGGGGAGTATAGCAAGTTTTGGTCATAATTTGAAATGTTTGTATTAGCAGAATGCCCTACTGTATTCTCTCTCTCCTAGACCATTAACTCTTCAGGACAAACTGAAATATTTTTTCATTTCCAATTAAGAATTTGTTGGGGTTAGTTCCAGCCATAGCATTTTGACTTATATTTATCAATTTGAATTTGAATTATTGCTAATATTACTTGTCCCGTAGCTTAGTTGGTAGTGCACTCCACGCATTGAGTGTCCATGGTTCGATCCCCATTACAAGTGGAAACATTAGGTGTGTTTCCTTAACCCTTTGACTGTTGCAACACCAAATCCGGAAGTGTGTTTGTGTCACAAAATTTTGAAAAAAAAAAAAAATTATTTTTCTCATGAAATGATAGAGAATCTTCTCCTGATGTTAATGACACCAGAAGTACGAAATTTGATGGAAAACTTACAGGATTACGCTCTTGCGAAGTTAATGATCTCAGCGATGTTTACACATTGGCGATTTTGCCCACTTTGAGTACTATTTTTGGCCAATTCCATTATTCCAGTCGACCAGACTCGTAACAATTTCTTTACAACTCCATTTGCTCTATCGATTAAGTACAAGAAACCGCCCATTTACTGATTTCAACTACCCAATAAAGTGGTCAGAAATTGTCAATTTGGCCAATTTCACACAAATTAAAAAAGATGCCAATTACAAAATAGGGCCCAGAATGAACAATGCAGACATTCCTGGCACTAAAATAACACTTTCTCTGTTCATCAGTCATGTCTCCATTTTGAATTTTTATTCACACAAAAAATAAAAGATTTACTGTTATGCAGTCTACTGCATTATTGTAATAATTGTATAAATAATGTCAGTCCATTCATGACTGAGTATTAGAAGGGCTAATTGGACACTTATTGGACAATGACGCCACTTGTTTACTCTTGAATGTCGGTAAAAATCGAACATTTCCCCTACTTTTCATCAAGAAACCAGTCAGAATCATCTCTATTTCTGTAATATGTCTTCCATTCTATCAAATGAGACCAGGAAAATGAGAATACAACTATAAATACTATACGAAAATACACCTCAAATTCGGCATTTTTATCCAAAAACACAGTTGGAGTTTTTTTTTCTCATGCACTGCATGCCGTAGGATTTTTTTTATACTTCACATACTGGCCACACAGACCCATTCTCTCACATGTGGGCCTACTAGCTTTCTCCCACCGGCTCGTAAGACGTATATATACAACCGAAACAGTCAAAGGGTTAAGACACCTGCTCTCCCCGTTCACTTAGCAGTAAGTAGGTACCTGGGGAACAAAATTAATTGAAGTTACAGGAAATAATCTGCATAACCAGGGGCTTTCTATATAGTAGGTCGTTGATGTCGACTATGGTCTGTATAAGTTGTATCATGTACTTGTAGAAATAAATATTATTATTACATATTATTATTATTGTTATTGTCCAATCTACCATATACTTGAAGCTTTCTAGTTTATGAATGGCATTGATGCTTCATGGTAACTAATCTGTTCCTGAACTAGTCTTTACCTGATACTATATTACTTTTCTAAATCTGAAAACTTTACCATTTGAATTTGATGTTTTGATTTTTATCTTATTTTTTTTTTTACAACCCTTGTGCTTTCTCTCTCTCTCTTAATAAATCTTTTCATCCATTTTGTGTACATTCTTCATGTTACAACTCATTGTACACTATTTAAGAAAATGATGCAATAAGATCACAGTAAACAGGTGATATCACAGTTTGCAAAATAACCATTGTGAAAAAATAGTGAATTTCAAAGTGCTTTCATGATTTCTCACATTATCAAGGAACTGTAAAAATAATAGAACAGCAGAAGACTTTTAAGACTAAGATAACATCTCACATATGACCAGAATGCTTATAAGCATTCTGCTGTCCTATTAGTCCTATTATTTTTTTAAGATAATGTAAATTAGTTTCCTTAATAAGTCTTAATAAAAAATAGTCCCTTGAAAATGTTAAGGATTAGGTTAATTGTCGTTTTTTGTTTTATTTCAAGAGAACTGATGTCATTGTGCTATAATGTAGTGACCAAAGCTGCACTTCACAATACAAGCTAGTTCTTAACCCTTTGACTGTTGCAAGCCTCTTTCTGAAACTGTCATTCTATGTCGCAAAATTTTTGGAAAAAAAAAAAAATTCTTGTGAATTGATAATCTTTTCTCGATGGTAATGACACCAAAAGTACGAAATTTGGTTGAAAACTCATTGAATTATGCTCCCGCGAAGTTAGCGGTCTCGGTGACATATACGCATCGGCGATTTTGCCGACTTTGAGCCCTGTTTTTAGCCAATTTCGTTGTCCCAGTTGACCAAACTCATAGCTATTTCTTTAGAACTCCATATTTTCTATCAGTTGAGTACAAAAAACTGCCCATTTACCAATTTGAACTACCCAATAGTGGTCAGAAATTGACAATTTGGCAAATTCATGCAAATTAAGATGCCAATTTCAAAATAGGGTCCAGAATAAACAATGTAGACATTCTTAGCACTAAAATAACATATCCTCTGTTCATTAGTCACGTCTCTAGGCCCCTCTTATATTACTATTGCTTTGTATTTTGATTTTTTATTCATACAAAAAATACAAAATTTACTGTTATGCAGACTAATGCATTATTGTAAAAATGGTATAGATAATATCAGTGCACTAGTGAAAGAATATTAAACTTCACAGTTGATGTGTATTGGACGTGTGGTGTGATTTGCTTACTCCTGAACATTGGTAAAAATCTAACATTTCCGCTACTTTGAACTCAATTTCAAGGTCGTTTTCATCGTGAAACTAGTCAAAATCATCTCTATTTCTTTAATATGTTTTCCATTTTATCACATGAGACCACGAAAATGAGAATATAACGATAAATACTATATGAAAATGCACCTCAAATTCGGCGTTTTAATCCAAAAAAGTCTTTTTCTTTTTTTCACATTATGCACTGTGTGCTGCAGGATTTTTTTTTTTTTTGGTGCACACTGACCACACAGACCCATTCTCTCACATGTGGGCCTACCAGCTTTCTCCTGCTTGATTTGAAGCCGCTAAAATTTACGCGTATTAATACGTCCGAAACAGTGGTGCGTAAGACACATATACGACCAAAACAGTCAAAGGGTTAATTCAGACTTACTAATGAACACCACTAATTAAAAACAAACAAAACACAAAATAAAACAAAAATTTATTTCTTTGCAAAGGTTACAGTGTATGTTTACATTTCATAATTTGATTGGTACAAAGAAAGCCACTATCATGCCAGGGCATTTCAGGCAGGCTTAACCTAATAGTGGAACCCTGGATTTCGTATTTAATCCATTCCAGAAGATTGATCTAAATCTGAAATGTACGAAAACTGAAGTAATATTTCTCATAAGAAATAATGTAAATGCAATTAATTCATTCCAGACATCCAAAGGCAGTAACAAAAAATACCATTTTTTAAAGAATAACTATAGTTTTACATACAGAAAACAGTGAGAAATAAATATAAAGCACTAATAAAATGGATAAATGAACATTTAAATCACTATTACATACCTTTATTGAAGACTCTTGTTGGTGTATGGAAGAAGGTTAGGAGAGCTTATTGTTTGGAAGGAGAATCCCCCTCCATAAGGACTTCAGGTATCAAAAACCCTGTCCGGGGTTACTTCCCTTCTTTGTTACTTGCACTGGACCCCTGTTGCACTAAAATTCTGTTCAGAGAGCTCTGTTTCTGGCGTCTCTTTAAGATTTGCCTAAAATGGGACAAGGTATTGTCACTGAACATGTTGCAGATACGGCTTGTATCAGTTTGGTCAGGGTGATATTTTTCCACAAAAGTTTGTACCTCATTCCACTTTGCAGAAATGTCCTTAATTGCTGAAGAAGGCACCTTCTTCCCTCTCTCTTCCTCCTTTTAAGCAATTTCCTCAGCTGTGGTCTGTTGTTGTTCCAGATGGAAGTCTTGCAGCTCTTCAGTGGTTAGCTCTTCTCTGTGGTCCTCCACCAGCTCTTTCACATCCTGGCCACTTGCCTCCATCCCCATAGACATCCCCAAAGACACAGTAGATTCCACAACAGGCGTAAGGTCATCAGGGTCAGCCTCAAACCCTTCAAAATCCTTGTTGAAGACATATTCTCGCCACAATTTTCTCCAAGTATGGGCTGGATGAGAGGAGTGGTGTTAGGAGGCAAGAACTTCACTGTTATAAAACTGAAATCCCTAAACAATTGGTCTTCTTAGTTTGGAGGATGAGCAGGAGCATTGTCCAGTACCAGGAGGCACTTGAGTGGCAATTTATTTTCCAGGAGGTACTTTTTCACACTCGGGCCAAACACTTCATGCCTTATTATGTGTTAGCTTTCCACATCACACACAATTTATTCTTGACAACATTATTTTTCTTGAACACTCTGGGATTTTCAGAGTGATACACCAGTAAAGGTTTAACTTTGAAATCCCCACTTGCATTACAACAGAACAAAAGAGTTAGCCTATCCTTCATAGGCTTGTGTTCTGGTAGTGCCTTTTCCTCCTGCATGATGTAGGTCCTCTGTGGCATTTTCTTCCAGAAGAGGTCTGTTTGTCTGAACTTGCAGCCTCACCATACCTTTCAACCAACACTGTGTATGCCACTACTCTTCTTGAATCTGTTGAACCAGCCTCTGCTGGCCTTAAATTCACTAACAGTAGCACTCGTTCCAGGCATTTTCTTTATGAGATGTGCATGCAACTGCCTTGCCTTTTCTCAATTGATCGACTCCACAACACTGTCTTTGGCTAACTGTTTTTCATTGATCCACACCAACAACAACTTCTCCACATCTTTGATTGTTTGTGAACTCTGTTTCGTTAGCATATTTACCCCTTTCGCAACTGTAGCTTCCTTGATTTCTACTTTCTTTGCCAGGATGGAACAGATTGTTGATTTTAGCTTCCTACTTAGATAGGGGCCAAGGGCGACTACTATGGGAGGAAATTGTTAAGGCCACAAGGCACGATAATGTAGTAATTCTAGGAGACTTTAACTTTAGTCATATTGATTGGAATTTCTTGACTGGGAATTTAGAATCATACGACTTCTTAGAAGTAGTTCAGGATTGTCTTTTGAAGCAGTTTGTGACAGGACCTACAAGGGGAAATAACCTGCTTGACTTAGTTCTGGCAAACAATGAATCCCTTGTTAATAATTTAGAAATTTCGGAGGAACTTGGTGCTAGTGACCACAAATCAATTACATTTAGCATTGAATGGAAGTATGATAGTAGGGATAACTCAATAACAATCCCAGATTTTCGCTTAGCAGATTACGATGGGCTTAGAGAACACTTATCATCTGTTGACTGGGGTAACGAAGAGAGCTCTCAATATGACAGTTTTCTGAACACTATACATGCTGCCCAAAGAATATTTATACCATATAAAGAAATTAAATCAAACAGAAATGATCCAAAATGGATGAATAATAGGCTCAAATATCTTTTAGGGCATAAGAAAGGAATTTATAGGTGCATCAAAAGAGGTGAGAGTCATCTTATGAATCAGTATATTGACATTAAGAGGGACGTTAAAAAGGGGATAAGAAAAGCTAAACGGGACTATGAAATTAAAGTTACCAGGGATTCGAAAACTAACCCAAAAAGCTTTTTCCAGGTGTATAGAACAAAAGTTAGAGATAAGATAGGTCCCCTTATAAATAACTCTGGGCATCTTACTGACAAAGAGAACGAAATGTGCTCGATTTTAAATAAGTATTTTCTCTCGGTTTTTACACAGGAAGACACTAACAATATCCCAGTAATTAATTTTTATAGTGGGCTTGAAGAAGATAAATATGTAACATCACAGTCACTAGTGAAATGGTTATGAAACAAATCAACTGAAGCAAAATAAGTCGCCGGGACCTGATGAGCATTTTTCAAGGGTTCTTAAGGAATGTAAATTGGAACTCTGTGAACCATTAACTAATATTTTTAATTTATCTCTTCAAACAGGTATAGTGTCTGATATGTGGAAGATGGCTAATGTAATTCCTATTTTTAAATCAGGCGATAAGTCATTACCATCAAATTACCACCCAATAAGCCTGACCTCAATTGTAGGCAAATTGCTAGTCAGTTATAGCTGAGATTATAAGAGGCCATCTGGATAAGCATAATCTGATTAATGATACTCAGCATGGATTCACGAGAGGCCATTCTTGTCTAACTAATTTATTAACTTTCTTCAGTAAAGCTTTTGAGGCTGTTGATCATGATAAAGAATTTGATATTATTTACTTAGATTTTAGTAAAGCTTTTGATAGAGTTCTGCACCAAAGACTGTTAAAGAAAGTGGCAGCTCATGGCATTCAGGGAAAAGTGCTCTCATGGATCGAGTTATGGTTCACAGACAGGAAGCAAAGAGTGTCCATAAATGGGGTTAAATCCGAGTGGAGATCTGTAACAAGTGGTGTTCCACAGGGATCAGTCTTGGGCCCATTGTTGTTTTGTTTATAATATATATCAATGATCTTGATGAGGGAATTACTAGTGAAATGAGCAAATTTGCCGATGACACAAAGATAGGTAGGATAATTGATTCAAACGTAGATATCAGGGAACTTCAGGAGGATTTAGACAAGCTCAATACCTGGTCAGAAAAATGGCAGATGCAGTTCAATGTAGATTAATGCAAGGTTCTGAAGCTCGGGAGTGTCCACAACCCTAGCACTTATAAGTTAAATAATGTAGAACTTAGCCATACAGATTGCAAAAAGGACTTGGGGGTTATGGTGAGCAGCAACCTTAAACCAAGACAGCAATGCCTAAGCGTATGTAATAAGGCAAACAGATTACTGGGATTTATATCAAGAAGTGTAAGCAACAGAAGTTCAGAGGTTATATTACAGCTTTATACATCATTAGTAAGGCCTCACCTAGATTATGCAGCTCAATTCTGGTCTCCATATTACAGAATGGACATAAATTCTTTACAAAACATTCAGCGTAGAAATCTTCCCTATGAAGAGAGATTGAAGACCCTTAAATTACATTCACTTGTTAGACGAAGAATGAGGGGAGACATGATCGAAGTGTGTAAGTGGAAGATGGGTATTAATAAAGGGGACATTAATAAGGTCTTGAGGATATTTCTCCAAGAGAGAACCCGCAGTAATGGATTTAAATTAGACAAGTTTAGATTTAGAAAGGACATAGGAAAGTACAGTGGACCCCCGGTTAACGATATTTTTTCATTCCAGAAGTATGTTCAGATGCCAGTACTGACCGAATTTGTTCCCATAAGTAATATTGTGAAGTAGATTAGTCCATTTCAGACCCCCAAACATACACGTATAAACGCACTTTCATAAATACACTTACATAATTAGTCGCATTGGGAGGTGATCGTTAAGCGGGGGTTCACTGTATTGGTTTGGAAATAGGGTAGTTGATGAGTGGAACAGTCTACCTAGTTGGGCTATTGAGGCTGGGACCTTGGGTAGTTTCACCTGCCTCAGTGGGAGACGGCCGACTTGTTGAAAAAAAAAAATGCATGAGTGAGAGGGGTTGGATTTGAGTGGGACTTGCAAATGAGTGGATAGAGTTATCAGAGCTTATTTCTTGGGTAGCATTGAAAATTAGGTTGGGCAAATGTTTTGTTAGTGGGATGGATTGTAAAGGACCTGCCTAGTATGGGCCTACTGCAGTGATCCTCCTTTCTTATGTTCTTATGTACATCCTGGCAAGCTTGGCTAAATATATGCCACTTTCATATTTTTCTACAATCTCTTTCTTGAATTCTATCATGTTTCTCACCTTCTTTACCAAAGGGCTGGCACTAGGAACTTTCTTTGGGCCCATAGTGGCTTATGTTGCAGTCACACTCAATAGTTAAGCACAAAAAACAGTGGACTCTTACTAAATGTTTCGGATGGACATGCAAAGTAATGCTCACTCAACCAGTGACAGAGCCAGACTGAGACATGTACGCATGAGTGGCGGCTTCTTGAGCAGGCGGATGTGTGTGATACGTAAGATTTCTGGGTGGAGGTACGAAATCCGGACCAAAATTTGGCCGAAAAGCGTTTTCTAAATCCGAAACGTATGATCTTCGGTGCGTACGAAATCCGGAGTTCCACTGCACTTGAAGACTATTTGGGTCTAGACAGGTAAAGTGTGGTAAATTTCAAATATTCAGTAGTTTACTCTATTATTTTGAGGCAGCCAAATGTTTTAGTTACTTAGCTTTATAGTTTAATGTAGATGAAACTGATACCAATATTACAAGTAGTACAATTTGTGATACAAACATAGATATTTAGGTATGTAACGATGGTAATGTAAGAAAGGCAGGTATGTCAGAGTTGAAGTCAAAGTTTGTGGGATCAAGACACTGGAATATTTTGGAAGACCAGGTCCCAAATCTGCATATTATAACATGCTGCTGGAGTGAAAAATATGGTTATAAAAAGACATACAAGTGAAAAGCAGGGGTACCATAAGCATAATTAGACATCATGTCAACATCTTGTAATTGCTACCAGGAGATACCACAAATATTACTGGAACAAGTGTAGAAGTTTACAAAGACGAAACTGAATTACTACCTCATCAAAGTGCCAGAGTCAGGCGAAGAATCAGGCTGTGTTGACCAGTGAGTCACTGACAGCAACAGCTTGGTTGAACAGGCAGTCAACAAGGAAGTCTTGCCTTGGGCCAGTCTGTGAGGGTAGGGGAACCCTTGGAACTGGTTGTAAGTATGTCAGATATATCTGAGAGTTCACCTTCTCTTCCATCGTTCCTTGTAGTGTAGTTTTAAATCATTTGTAAATGAACGACTGTTCAGTTTCACAGTGGAGAACATATTGTAGGTAACAGGGATTATCACATTTTTAATCAAAACTGGTGATAATTTACAAATTTTTAGACTTTTCTGCTTATCCTTAAAATTAAAATATTTTGACTAAAAATCCATCAGTCAAAATGCTTTCTCTCTGAGATTTTATTGTACTTTTCATGTGATGTGAGGTAATACATTCTCTGAATTTGACTGATGAAGTGTACAGCATAGATGAAACATTTCAACAGTGAACATGTCCAACCATACCCCCGGCCGGGATTGAACCCGCGGTCATAGAGTCTCAAAACTCCAGCCCGTCGCGTTAGCCACTAGACCAGCTGGAGTTTTGAGACTCTATGACCACGGGTTCAATCCCGGCCGGGGATATGGTTTATTTGCAATCGTGTCATTACGATTTCTTAAGTCAACATGTCCAACTGTTGCACAGGTGTCTTACTCATCATCTTGTTAGTGTTTTATACCATTTTCAACATACATTACCATCTTAACCAAGCATCCATGCATTAAACTTTAGTTAGACATTCCATTGCCTTCTATATGGACATATCTACACAGAATGTAATTCTTCAGGTGATAAGTACTTAAATTTATATTCAAATTTTTATTTCTTTGTAAAGTTTACAATGTGTGATTTTCATGTTATAAAATGATGTTAAAAACAAAAATAGCCACTAACACGCCTGAGCATTTTGGGTGGACTAATACCAATGCTTGCATAGTACTTAACCCATTCAGGGTTGGTGCCATACTAGTACGGCTTATACGCCAGGGTTGGTGCCGTACTAGTACCCACAAATTCTAGCGCCTTCAAATCTAGTGAGAGAAAGCTAGTAGGCCTACATATGAAAGAATGAGTCTTTGTGGTCAGTGTGCACAGTAAAAAAAAAAATCCTGCAGCACACAGTGCATAATGAGAAAAAAAAACTCTGACGGTGTTTTTGCTTTAAAACAGCAACTTTGCAGTTTATTTTTGAATGCTATTTATGGTTGTATTCTATTTTTTCTGGTCTCATTTTACAGAATGGAAGATATATTACAGAAACTGAGATGATTTTGATTGGTTTCACAATGAAAAGTACCTTGAAATTGAACTCAAAGTAGCAGAAATGTTCGATTTTTGCCAAAGTTCAAAAGTAAACAAATCATGCTATGCATCCAATACACGTCAACTGGCGAGTCTGATATTCTTTCACAAGTGCGCTGATATTATTTATACCATTTCTACACTAATGCAATAATCTGCATAACAGTAAATCTTCTACCTTTTGTGAGAATAAAAATTCAAAGTGGAAAGCACAAGAAATGTAAGAGAGGCTTGGGGACGTGACTAATGAACAGAGAAAATGTTATTTTAGTGTCAGGAATGTCTGTCTTGCTTATTCTGGACCCTATTTGGAAATTGGCATCTTTTGAAATTTGTGTGAAATTGGCAAAATTAACAATTTCTGACCACTTTATTGGATAGTTAAAATTGGTAAATGGGTGGTTTCTTGTACTCATTTGATAGAAAAAATGGAGTTTAGCAAAATCGTTATGATTTTTGTCAACTGGTGCATTGGAATTAGCCGAAAATAGGGCTCAAAGCGGGCGAAATTGCCAATGCGTAAACATTGTTGAGACTGCTAGCTTTGCAAGAGCATGATTCTGTAAGTTTTCCATCAAATTTCATACTTTGGTGTCATTATGATCAGGAAAAGATTCTCTATCATTTCATAAGAAAAATAATTTTTTTTTTTTTTCGAAAAAATTTCCGACCCTGAGAACAAGTTTAGGAGAGGGCCTGCTGACTCTGAAAGGGTTAAAAACCAGACATTTGTTATGAGGTGGCCTTTAGAGTTTTATATCATTGTTTTGATGAAATTTTAATTGTGACAATCCATACACTGCCTTGATGAGTTCGGGATAGTTGAATTTTACTTTTTATATCCAGCATAATTATAAAACGAATAAAATCTGTATGTATTCTGTCAAATATCTGCTTTTATAGCACAATATATGTACACTGCAGACCCTCTACAACACACTTATCTATACATATTTCTCACGTGGTGTCCGTGCTTGAGGGTCAACTGCAAAAGATTCTACAGCATCTTTAACCAAATCAGTTACCATATATCATATACTATATTATATCCAGATATGGGATAAAAATTTTACTTAAACAAATATTTTTTTCCAAACTTTTTAGTTGAGAAGTTTCAAGTGTTTCAAAATTCTTGAATTAGATCAAATGAGAAATGAAAAGTCAGATATTCTCTCTTATTCAAAAGTATTTTTTCTGAATAGATGAGAAAAAATCCAGGTGCAATAATTCACAGTTATTCATAATAAAAGGCCCAGAAATTTGGAACTCACTGCCTGAAAATTTTCAGAATTTCCCCATTTGCCAACTTCTTTACTAATATCATTAAGTCTCGTATGAATGTTGTATCCATTAACTGTCTTTAAATTCTCATGCTTTGACTTCACCTTAGTTCAACCATTCCATAATGCAGATCATGGATCTGATGTAATTTCAATGTAATTTATTTGTAATTGACCAATTCTTCATTTGCAGCTCAAGCTGTGGAAAAATGGACACTAATGCAGTACAATGGCCCCTCCCTTTTCGTTGATCTCCATTATCACTGATTTCTGTTTTCGTCGACTTTTTTCATCGATATTTTGGTTCTGTTTTTGTAGATTTCCTTCGTTTTCATTGAACATACAGAACCTGTTTAGTGCCCAGTGCGCAGACAAAGCCTCCTCCCACACGCATTCTCGGGCAGTGCCGCGTTGTTTCTCAGTGAGTGAACATGTCCTGCCAGGTCATACGAAACATCTCGTAATAATCCATTGTTTTTGGCACTTGTTTATTGTGTGTGACTGCTAAATAAGCCACCATGGCCCCTTAGAAAGCCGCTAGTGCCAGTCATTTGGTAAAGAAAGTGAGGAACACCATAGAAATGAAAAAAAAATCGTTCAAAAATATGATAGTGGCATACGCATTGCTGAACTCGGCAGGATGTACGGGAATGCACAATCAACGATCAGCCCCATTGTGACAGAGAAAAGAAATCATGGAAGCTGATGTTGTGAAAGGGGTGAATGCGATAACTAAACAGAGATCCCAAACAACTGAAAAAGTGGAGAAATTATTGTTGGTGTGGATCAGAGAAGAAAGATTTAGCAAGAGATAGTGTTGTGCAGTTGACAATTTGTGAAAAAGCAAGGCAGTTGCATGGTGATCTCATAAAGAAACTGCCTGAAATGAGTGCTGATGTTGGTGAATTTAAGGCCAGCAAAGGCTGGTTCAAAAAATTCAAGAAGCAAAGTGGCATACAAAGTGTTGTAAGGCATGGTGAGGGTGCCAGTTCTGATAAACAACCGACTGAAAAATTTGTGTGGGAATTCAAAGGTTATGTAGAGGCTGAAAAATTCCAACCCCAACAAGTGTTCAGTTGTGACGAAACAGGCCTGTTTTGGAAGAAAATGCCAAAGAGGACCTACATCACACAGGAGGAAAAGGCACTGCCAGGACACAAGCCTATGAAAGATAGGCTAACTCTCTTGCTGTGTGGTAATGCTAGCAGGAATTTCAAAGTGAAACCTTTACTCAAGTATCACTCTGAAAATCCCAGTGTGTTCAAGACAACAGTGCTGTCAAGAGTAAATTGTGTGTGATGCGGAAGGCTAACAGTAGGGCATGGGTCACTAGGGAAATTTTCCTGGAATGGTTCAATAAAGTGTTTGGCCCGAGTGTGAAGAAATACCTTCTGGATAATAAATTGCCACTCAAGTGCCTCCTGTTAATGGACAATGCTCCTTCTCATCCTTCAGACTTGGAAGACCAGTTGTCTAAGGAATTCAGTTTTGTAACAGTTAAGTTTTTTGCCTCCTAACACCACTCCTCTCATCCAGCCCATGGACCAGCAGATCATTGCAAACTTTAAAAAACTGTACACCAAAGCAATGTTTCAAAGATGCTTTGACATAACCTCGGACTCTGAATTGACCCTAAGAGATTTCTGGAAGAATTACTTCAGTATCTTCCACTGCATAAGTCTTATAGATAAGGCTTGGCAGGGAGTGACTTCCAGGACGATGAACTCTGCTTGAGGAGAATTGTGGCCAGATTGTGTCCAAAAGAAGGATTTTGAAGGCTTTGAGGCTGACCCTGTCGACCCTACACCTGTTGTGCAATCAATTGTGGCATTGGGGAATTCCATGGGGTTGGATGTGAGTGGCGAGGATGTGGAAGAGTTGGTTGAGGACCACAGTGAAGAGCTAACCACTGATGAGCTGAAAGAGTTTCATCTGCAGCAGCAACAGACCACAGCTCAGGAAATTGCTTCAGAGGAGGAGGAAGGAAGATGGAAGAAGGTGCCTTCTTCAAAGATTAAGAAGATTTGTGCAATGTGGACTAGAGTGCATTCATTTGTGGAAGAACATCACCCTGAGAAAGCTGTTGCAATCTGTACTGGCAACTTTTACAGTGACAATGCCATGTCCCATTTTAGGCAAATCTTAGAGATGCCAGGAACAGACCTATCTGGACAAATATTTTGTGCAACAGGGGTCCGGTGACTCTCAAGCTGGTTCTAGAGGCATTACCCCTTTGAGGGTTTCGGCCGTACTAGTACGGCTTACAACCCAGGGTTTTTGACGTACTAGTATGCCTAAATTCTAGCACCCTCAAATTTAGTGGGAGAAAGCTGGTAGGCCTACATATGAAAGAATGGGTCTGTGTGGTCAGTGTGCGCAGTATAAAAAAAATACTGCAGCACACAGTGCATAATGAGAAAAAAAAAACTTTGACCGTGTTTTTGGAATAAAACAGCGACTTTGCACTGTATTTTTGTATGGTATTTATTGTTGTATTCTAGTTTTCTTGGTCTCATTTTATAGAATGGAACACATATTACAGAAATTGAGATGATTTTGACTGGTTTTACAATGAAAAGTACCTTGAAATTGAGCTCAAAGTAGCAGAAATATTCAATTTTTACCAAAGTTCAAAAGTAAACAAGTCATGCCAAGCGTCCAATACACGTCAACTGGCGAGTCTAATATTCTTTCACAAGTGTGCTGATATTACAGTGGTCCCTCGCTTTTCGTAGTTCTCGGCAATCGTAAATTTCGGAAATCATAGGGATATTTTCGTATAAACATGGGCTCGCTTTTCATAGGTTGACTCGCGAGTCGTAGTTCGTCTGGGATGTGTACCCACGGCGTGAGCCATGGCAGCAGCCAGTCTGGCATTGTTTACCAGTTAGTGAAGGTCCCCTCATGTGCTCCAGCGAAATATTTCATAATCTATTTATTTTAGTGCTTGCAAGTACTAAATAAGCTACCATGGCTCCAAAGAAAGCTCCTAGTGCCAAGCCTGTGGTAAAGGTGAGAAATACGATTGAATTTAAGAAAACCATCATTGAACAATATGAAAGTGGTACAAGTGTGGCCGAACTGGCCAGGATGTATAAGAAACCCTACACAACCTTATGTTCCATAGTGGCCAAGAAAAAGGAAATCAAGGATGCTGTTGTTGTAAAGGGGGTAACTATGCTGACAAAAATGAGATCACCAGTACTCGAAGAGGTTGAGAAGTTATTATTGGTGTGGATAAATTGGAAACAATTAGCAGGAGATACTCTTATGACTTCAATTATTTGTGAAAAGGCTAGGCAGTTGCATGATGATTTGGTAAAGAAATTGCCTGCAACTAGTGGTGATGTGAGTGAATTTAAGGCCAGCAAAGGCTGGTTTGGAAGATTTAAGAACCATACTGGCATACACAGTGTGGTAAGGCATGGTGAGGCTGCCAGTTCGGACCACAAGGCGGCTGAAAAATATGTGCATGAATTCAAGGAGTACATAGAGGCTGAAGGACTGGAACCTGAACAAGTGTTCACTTGTGATGAAACAGGCCTCTTTTGGAAGAAAATGCCAAAGAGGACCTTCATTACACAGGAGGAAAAGGCAATGCCAGGACACAAGCCTATGAAAGACAGGCTGATGCTAATGTTCTGTGCTAATGCTAGTGGGGATTTCAAAGTGAAGCCATTACTAGTGTACCATTCTGAAAATCCCAGAGTGTTCAGGAAAAACAATGTTATGAAGAGTAAATTGTGTGTTTTTTGGAAATCTAATAGTAAGTCATGGTTAGTTAGTTTAATATGTTTATTATGCACCCCATACCCATCCTGTGGGCGGTAGTCAAAAGATTACAGAGGTACATAATTGGTCCAGGGACTGGACTCCAAAGTTTTGATAGCTGAGCAAGTTATGGGTAAGTCATGGGTCACATGGGAAATATTCATCGAGTGGTTCAGTGAAGTGTTTGGCCCTAGTGTGAAGGAGTATCTCCTGGAAAAGAAATTGGATCTCAAGTGCCTGCTAGTAATGGACAGTGCACCTGCTCATCCTCCAAACTTGGATGACCTAATTTTCGAGGAGTTTGGGTTCATCACAGTAAAGTTCTTGCCCCCGAATACCACTCCTCTCCTCCAGCCCATGGACCAGCAGGTCATTGCAAACTTTAAAGAACTCTACACAATAGCAATGTTTCACAGGTGCTTGACTGTGACCACAGACACTCACTTGACCCTAAGGGAATTTTGGAGAGAACACTTCAGCATCCTCCATTGCATAAGCCTTATAGGTATGGCTTGGTAGGGAGTGACTACCAGGACTTTGAACTCTGCCTGGAGAAAATTGTCTATGTACTACATGTATATTTCATGTAAAAAAAATTTTTGTTTTAATACTTCTGGGTGTCAGGAACGGATTAATTGTATTTACATTATTTCTTATGGAGAAAATTGATTCGCAAATCGTAAAATTCATTTATAGTAGCTCCTCCAGGAACGGATTAATTACGAAAAAACGAGGGACCACTGGTGGACCCTCGGTTTTTGTTTTTAATCCGTTCTAGAGCGATTGGCAACAACGGAAATTTGCGAAAACGGAAGCCATTTTCCCCATAAGAAATAATGTAAATTCAATTAATCCATTCCAGACACTCAGAAGTATTAAGAAAAAAATTTTTCTTACCTTAAAGACAGATTTACATGCACAAAAGAATGAACATTCAACATGACACTTACCTTTATTGATGGATGTTGTTGATGGATGGAAGACAGGGAAGAGGGGAGAGGGAAGATGAGTTATTCTTTGGAAGGGGAATTCCCCTCCATAAGGACTCTAGGTACCAAGTCCTTATCTGGGGTCACTTCCCTCCTTTGTTTTTTAACCCTTTGAGGGTTGACAGGCCCTCTCCAAGATCCGTTCTCAGGGTCGGCCAAATTTAAAAAAAAAAAAATTATTTTTTCTCATGAAAAGATAGAGAATCTTTTCCCGATCATATTGACACCAAAAGTATGAAATTTGATAGAAAACTAACGGAATTATGCTCTCACGAAGTTAGCGGTCTCAACGACGTTTACGCATCGGCGATTTTGCCCACTTTGAGCCCTATTTTCGGCCAGTTCCAAAAATCATAACTCTCTCTCTAGAACTCTATTTTTTCTATTGAATGAGTACAAGAAACCACCCATTTACCAATTTCAACTATCCAATACAGTGGTCAGAATTTAGCAATTTTGCCAATTTCACAAAAATTTCAAAAGATGCCAATTTCCATATAAGGTCCAGAATAAACAAGAAAGACATTCCTGGCACTAAAATAACATTTCCTCTGTTCGTTAGTCACATCCCCAGGCCCCTCTTATATTTCTTTGGCTTTCCACTTTCAGTTTTTATTCTTACAAAAAATAGAAGATTTACTGTTATGCAGACTGCTGCATTAGTGTAGAAATGGTATAAATACTATGATGGGATTCTTTATTATTCAATAAAGGATCACATTATACTACATTTGTATCTGTTTTTCCATCTTGTATTTTATATTATTTATCTCCAACTCAAGCTGTATTGGCTGTTACAGGAGGGCCCCGCTTATACAGCAGGCTAGGTTCCAGGTTACTACTGTACAGGAGGGCCTCGCTTATACAGCAGGTTAGGTTCCAGGTTACTGCTGTACAGGAGGGCCCCGTTTATATGGCAGGTTAGGTTCTGGACTACTGCTGTACTGGAGGGCCCCTTTTATATGGCAGGTTAGGTTCTGGACTACTGCTGTACAGGAGGGCCCCTTTTATATGGCAGGTTAGGTTCTGGACTACTGCTGTACAGGAGGGCCCCTTTTATATGGCAGGTTAGGTTCTGGACTACTGCTGTACAGGAGGGCCCCTTTTATATGGCAGGTTAGGTTCTGGACTACTGCTGTACAGGAGGGCCTCACTTATATGGCAGGTTAGGTTCTGGACTACTGCTGTACAGGAGGGCCTCACTTATATGGCAGGTTAGGTTCTGGACTACTGCTGTACAGGAGGGCCCCTTTTATATGGCAGGTTAGGTTCTGGACTACTGCTGTACAGCAGGGGCCCCTTTTATATGGCAGGTTAGGTTCTGGACTACTGCTGTACAGGAGGGGCCCCTTTTATATGGCAGGTTAGGTTCTGGACTACTGCTGTACAGGAGGGCCCCTTTTATATGGCAGGTTAGGCTCTGGCCTACTGCTGTACAGGAGGGCCCCTTTTATATGGCAGGTTAGGTTCTGGACTACTACTGTACAGGAGGGCCCCTTTTATATGGCAGGTTAGGTTCTGGACTACTGCTGTACAGGAGGGCCCCTTTTATATGGCAGGTTAAGTTCTGGACTACTGCTGTACAGGAGGGCCCCTTTTATATGGCAGGTTAGGTTCTGGACTACTGCTGTACAGGAGGGTCCCTTTTATATGGCAGGTTAGGTTCTGGACTACTGCTGTACAGGAGGGCCCCTTTTATATGGCAGGTTAGGTTCTGGACTACTGCTGTACAGGAGGGCCCCTTTTATATGGCAGGTTAGGTTCTGGACTACTGCTGTACAGGAGGGTCCCTTTTATATGGCAGGTTAGGTTCTGGACTACTGCTGTACAGGAGGGCCCCTTTTATATGGCAGGTTAGGTTCTGGACTACTGCTGTACAGGAGGGCCCCTTTTATATGGCAGGTTAGGTTCTGGACTACTGCTGTACAGGAGGGCCCCTTTTATATGGCAGGTTAGGTTCTGGACTACTGCTGTACAGGAGGGCCCCTTTTATATGGCAGGTTAGGTTCTGGACTACTACTGTACAGGAGGGCCCCTTTTATATGGCAGGTTAGGTTCTGGACTACTGCTGTACAGGAGGGCCTCGCTTATATGGCAGGTTAGGTTCCGGGCTACCTGTGTAAAGTGAAAGTCTTTTTCACTTTCAGATTCATATAAAAGCTTAATAACATGTTTACAATTTATTTATTTATTTATTTATTACAATTTGAGCACACATACAGAGGTACAAAAAAAAATACAGATAAGAGCAGCATGCCAAAGCCACTTATACTATGCATAGCATTACGGGCTGGCTTAAAATTAACTTAAGATTAACTAAGCAATGATGAAATCAGTGATAAAACATTAATGTAAACAGATTACTATAAAGTACAAGTGAGTATTACAAAGACAGGTCATATGGTTGCATGCATTATTGTACATTCAGTCGTATGGAGAATTCTGTTAGGTAGTTTATTTAAAAAAATAGTAAAGTTAGATTGGGTTTTAGGTTTAACATTTATGTGATATAATTGGGGAGAAACATTTAAGATATACAATTTATAAGGTTGAGTTATTCAGTATTTATTTGGTTTTGGGTGAGTAAGTGATCTATGAGAAGAGACTTGAATTTATAAACAGGTAGTGTTTCTTTTATATTTACAGGTAATGAATTCCAGATTTTAGGGCCTTTTATGTGCATTGAGTTTTTGCATAGTGTGAGATGGACACGAGGAACATCAAAGAGTGATCTGTGCCTTGTGTTATGGTCATGTGTTCTGTTGAGGTTGGCAAGGAGATGTTTGAGGGGAGGGTTAATATCAGAGTTAAGTGTTCTATGTATGTAATAGGTGCAGTAATAAGTATGGATGTTTTGTATGGTGAGTAGGTTTAGTGTATTGAATATTGGTGGAGTGTGCTGCCTGTAGTGAGAATTTGTTATCATTCTAACTGCAGCCTTTTGTTGGGTAATTAGTGGTCTGAGATGGTTAATTGTTGTTGAGCCCATGCACAAATTCCATAGGTGAGATAGGGGTAAATAAGTGAGTGATATAGGGCCAGGAGGGCTGACTGTGGAGCATAGTACCGTATCTTCGATAGTATGCCTACAGTCTTGGAAATTTTTTTAGAAATTTGTTGTATATGTGTATGAAATTTGAGTCTATTATCAAGGTGGATTCCTAAGAATTTTCCCTCTGTTAGCTTTGTGATAGGTGATCCGTTTATCATTATGTTAAGAGGGACATCTGTAGCTCTGTTACCAAACTGAATGAAGTAGGTTTTGTCAATGTTTAGTGTAAGTTTGTTAGTCCTCATCCAGGTAGATATTTTCTGTAATTCGGTATTTACAGTATTGGCTAGCATGACTGGGCTCGGGTGGGAGAAGACGTATGTAGTGTCATCTGCAAATAGTGTGGGTTTGAGTAATTGCGAAGCGTTTGGTAGGTCATTTATGTATAGGAGAAAGAGAAGAGGGCCAAGGACACTTCCCTGTGGGACACCAACTGTAATTGGTTGTGCAGAAGAGTTTGCCCCATTTGCATACACATATTGGCTTCTGTTGCTGAGGTATGACTTGAGGTAGTTGAGGGAGTGCCCTCTTATACCATAGTGTGACAATTTTACGTGGAGCAAGTCATGGTCAACTGTATCAAAAGCTTTACGTAAGTCAATGAAGATCCCCAGTGGGACTTCTTTTTTCTCTATTGCAGTGTATATATGTTCTAGCATGTGTATAATAGCATCATTAGTATTTTTATTAGGCCTGAATCCAAATTGGCAGGGGTTGAGTATGTTTTGGGAGATGAGGTAGGAGTAGATTCGTTTATGAATTAATTTTTCGAAGATTTTTGAGAGAGGGTGTAAGTTGGATATTGGCCTATAGTTATTCAACTCTGTTTGGTCTCCTCCTTTGTGGATCGGGTGACCCTTGCTATTTTGAGTACTGTAGGGAAGGTGGAGGATTCAATGGATTTGTTAAAGAGTGTTGCAATGATTGGTGATAGCACTTGTGACACTTTTTTGTATATAAAGGGTGGTAAGGTATTTAAATCTCCTGCCTTGTTTTTTAGTGCGTTGATAATAAGGGAGACTTCGTGTGGGTTAGTCGGAGCTAGGAACAGTGTGTTCGGGTAGTTGCCGGTGAGGTAGTCATTTGGTGGGGTATCTGAGCTTGGGATTTTATTGGCAAGGTTTTGTCCTATAGTGGAGAAGAAATCATTGAGTCTGTTTGCTGTTTCTGTTGGTGGGAGTTGAGGTTCATCTGATTTTGCTAATTTTATTTCGCTATTTCGTGATATCTTTTTGTTCCCAGAATTTCTGATAGGGTTTTCCAGGTCTTTTTTATATCACCTCGTAAGTTGGATAATCTGTTCTCATAATACAATTTTTTTGCCCTTCTTATCAGGCTGGTTAGGATTGACGAGTAACGTTTTGTTTGGTCTCTGGTTATGTGACCCATTCTGTACTGTTTTTCATATTGGTGTTTTGTATTTATGGATTTGAGAATGCTGGGTGTTAGCCAGGGACTGTTCAGTCTCTTAGCTGTCATCTGTTTAGTTTTTTTAGGGCAGTGCTTATTATAGAGGTATTGGGTCTTTTTTAGAAAATTATTAATACATTCATCAATATCTGTATAGATTTCTAGCTCAGTGTGCCAGTCAATATCACATATTAAGTGACCAATAGAGCTAAGCTTAAAAAATACATATACATTACACACATCACTGACCTTTAAAATATTTTTGTCCTTAGCTTATAGTGAGTGGTGACAATATATACTTTGAAGTTAGTTTAACATCTTTATTATGCACCCCAGACCCATCCTGTGCACGATAGTCAAAAGATTACTGAGGTACATAATGGGTCCAGGGACTGGGCCCCAAAGTTTTGATGGCTGAGCAAGTTACAAAGGTAATGAATTCCAGGTAGATATAGTCACAATCATGACAAGTTACAAAGGTATTTACAGATTACTGAGGTACATAATTGGTCCAGGGACTGGACCCCAAGTTTTGATAGCTGAACAAGGTACAAAGGTAGTGAAGTCACAAGTTACAAAGGTAATGAATCATGTAAGTAAGTAAATTTACTTACTTATGTTTATACTTGTTTACAGTTATGACCAAATTATAAAGTAATGAGCAATTCACATGTCCTCACCCAGTCACAATTGTAATGAGTTATAAGTGCAAATATTAATTGTTGGGTCTCTCTCTATATCTCTCTATCTCTATCTCTATCTGTATCTATCTATCTATATCTATCTCTGTCTGTCTCTCTGTCTGTCTCTGTCTCTCTGTCTTTGTCTCTCTGTCTGTCTCTCTGTCTCCTCTCTCTCTCTTCTCTTCTTCTCTCTCTCTCCCCTTCTGTCTCTCTCTCTTCTCGTCTCTCTCTCTCTCTGTCTCTCTCTGTCTCTCTCTGTCTCTCTCTCTCTCTCTCTCTCTCTGTCTCTCTCTCTCTCTGTCTCTCTCTTTTCTCTCTGTCTCTCTCTCTCTCGTCTCTCTCTCTCTCTGTCTCTCTCTCTTTATGTCTCTCTCTCTTTCTGTCTCTCTCTCTCTCTGTCTCTCTCTCTTCTGTCTCTCTCTCTCTCTCTCTCCTCTCTCTCCTCTCCTCCTTCTCTCTTCTCTCTTCTCTCCTCTCTCTCTCTCTCTCTCTCTCTCTCTCTCTGTCTCTCTCTGTCTCTCTCTCTGTCTCTCTGTCTCTGTCTCTCTGTCTCTCTCTCTCTGTCTCTCTCTCTGTCTCTCTCTCTCTCTCTCTCTCTCTCTTTCTTTCTTTCTTTCTTTCTTTCTTTTTGCACAGGGTTTGACAAGGTTAGGTTAAGGATCCCTAGCTTTATTGACAAGCTGTTTACAGGTTAAGGATTCCTAACTTTATTGACAAGCTAAGAGCTGTTACCTACATCAGCTCATTTGAAAGCATTTTTATTGTTATGAAACATACAAGTGGGGAACAGGATGAAGTTGGAACCAAAATGCAGATGCGATTTACACAGATTTTGCAAAGGCATTTGACAAAAGTGATCATGGAGTGATAGCGCATAAAATGAAGGCCATGGGCATAACGGGGAAGGTAGGCAGATGGATTTTTCAGTTTCCTGACACACAGAACACAAAAAGTAGTAGTGAACAGGGCAAGGTACAGCATCAGCGAAGTCAAAAGCTCTGTGCCCCAAGGCACTGTCCTGGCACCTCTGCTGTTCCTCATCCTCATAGCAGACATAGACAAAAACACCCGGCACACTTTTGTATCATCATTTGCAGATGACACTAAAATAAACATGAAAGTCAGTACGGTAGATGACACTGAAAAAGTACAGGAAGACATAAACAGGGCTTTCCAGTGGGCAGTGGAAAACATGACGTTCAGTAGTGATAAGTTCCAGCTGCTTAGGTATGGAAAGAATAAAGAACTCAAAAGGAGCACTACATACAAAACTCAAGGAGGGTCACCAAATAGAACGTAAGGAACACGTAAAAGACCTAGGAATAAATTATGTCAGCGGGCCTTTCTTTTAGAGACCATAATAAGACAAAGATCACGACAGCCAGGAAGATGACAGGGTGGGTATTGAGAACTTTCAAAACAAGGGAAATAATGCCGATGGTGACACTCTTCAAATCGCTAGTGCTCCCTCACTTAGAATATTGCTCAGTGCTGACTGCCCTGTTCAAGGCAGGAGAAATATCGGAGCTGGAACAAATACAGAGATCGTTTACGGCTCACATTGAGACAGTATAGCACCTAAACTACTGGGAACGCCTGCAAGTCTTGAACATGTACTCATTGGAGTGGAGGAGAGAGAGGTACATGATAATATATACCTGGAAGGTACTCGAGGGCTTGGTCCCAAATCTGCACACTGCCATAACAACATACTGGAGTGAGAGATATGGGAGGAAGTGTAAAATAAACCCAGTGAGGAGCAGGGGTGCAGTGGGGACAATAAGGGAACACTGTATCAACATCCGGGGTCCCAGACTTTTCAACATCTTACCAAAAGATTTCAGAAACACTGCTGGAACAAGTGTAGAAGCCTTCAAGAGGAAACTAGACAAGTATCTTCACCAGGTGCCAGATCAACCAGGCTATGATGGATATGTGGGGCAGCGGGCCTCCAGCAGCAACAGCCTGGTTGACCAGGCAAGCACCAGATGAGCCTGGCCCATGGCCGGGCTCAGAGAGTAGATATACTCTCGAAATTCTTCAAAGGTATATCAAAGGTAAGGTATATCTGTGGGCCAACTTTTTCATTGATCAGCTGACTTTATCTCGTTCACATCATAATGCTGTATGAATGTGTTCCATACTTGAGTCATCCTGGGGATAAATGATCTCAGATGAAGTGATGTTCTGGAGAAGGGTACAGCCAGAGTGAAGTTGCTGCTTTCTGCCCGTCTTGTGGTATAGAAGCTTGCTTCACGCTGTCCTCGAAGTGGATCCAAGTGTGGTACTTTGTGAAGGCTTACTCGGCCCTGTAACAACTTCAGACAGTATTACCAAGGCTGGCTCCTCCTCAGGAAAATTAGTGAATAGAAAAAGAAATAATAACAGACAAACATAAACACTTTATTATATAGAAAATATAAAATATAAAACACTTAAATATGAAATATTAACCCTACATTAAAGAAAATGAAAAATGAAAAATATAAATGATAACTGAATTCAACGCTAATATATATAGGGGTGTCTGGTGTTGGTGACACTGTGTTGTTGAAATCGTAGCCGTTGCTGATGATGGGGGGGGGGTCGCAGGTGTTGGTTATGACCCACTGGCTAGTTCTTCACAGTAGATAGAGCCTTGAGTATTCTATCCCGATGACAGGAAAGCAGGTTTTTTTCTGCTGCAATGATGAGGGGTTACGTCCTGCAATTTCATACAGGTGCACAGGTAATTAAATCCAAAATGGGACGTCTCCAGGACGTTAGTCCGTCTCCTGTTCTTCTCGTTGATTGACAGGTGACCCTCACTGTCATCCAAGCTGAAAAGATAGACAGGTTACCCACTACTTAAAAATCACTCTCCATGGCAAGTACAATACCCAAAAGATGTGGTGATTATTACAACAGTCAACCTAGAGCAAGACTGAAAGGACTGAGTTTATTATTGGTCAAAAGTGAAGCTTTCAACCAATAAATCCACTAGAATACAAGGCAGGCATGTACTTACAGTAGTGTTGGGAGCTGAGAGTCGAGTGATTTACTGTTTGACCAGAGCCCCGCACGTCACTTTTCGGGGGGGGGGGGAGGGAGAGGGAGGGGAAGGGATAGTGGGAGCTAGACTGACCCTACGTTAACAAGCAGCCGGCAATCAAACTATCACTTCAGGGGTGGGGGAGAAAAGGTGGGAGCTTGACTTACCCTACCTTAACAAGTAGCCGGCAATGAAACTATTGTTACTATATACTCCCTCGCTACTCCTATCTATTGAACTTTTCCCTCACATACTTTGACAATATTGGCCTTGTACATAACAGTAAGGCCACCCACATCCCTCCTGTGTTGAAGGCTCTGCTGAAATGACAGATCTATCCAGGACTGGTCCAACCACACAATAGAGCAAAAAACTAACGTCAAAGACCTGGGAGTGATCATGTCGGAGGATCTCGCCTTCAAGGACCATAACATTGTACCAATTGCATCTGCTAGAAAAATGACAGGATGGATAATGAGAACCTTCAAAACTAGGGATGCCAAGCCCATGATGACATTCTTCAGGTCGCTTGTTCTATCTAGGCTGGAATGTTGCTGCACCCTAACAGCACCTTTCAAGGCAGGTGAAATTGCTGACCTAGAAAATGTACAGAGAACCTTCACAGCACACATAACTGAGATAAAACACCTCAATTACTGGGAATGCTTGAAGTTCCTGAACCTGTACTCCCTGGAATGCAGGCAGGAAAGATACATGATTATATACACCTGGAAAATCCTAGAGGGACTAGTACCAAACTTGCACACGAAAATCACTCCCTACGAAAGCAAAAAACTCGGCAGACGATGCCACATCCCCCCAATGAAAAGCAGGGGTGTCACTATCACATTAAGAGACAACACAGTAAGTGTCAGGGGCCCAAGACTGTTCAACTACCTCCCAGCATACATAAGGGGGATTACCAATAGACCCCTGGCTGTCTTCAAGCAGGCACTGGACAACACCTAAAGTCGGTACCTGACCAGCCGGGCTGTGGTTCGTACGTTGGATTGTGTGCAGCCAGCAGTAACAGCCTGGTTGATCAGGCCCTGATCCACCATGAGGCCTGGTCACAGACTGGGGCACGGGGGCGTTGACCCCTGGAACTCTCTCCAGGTAAACTCCAGGCGAGAGATGAGAAGTCTTGCTCGTTCTCTACTCTGTCAAGCAGTCGCAGATGAGGGGGGGGGGCAGGCAAACCAAGAAAGTGGAGCATACTCAAGGTGTGAGCACACTTGTGCCGCATACAGAATCTTGCAACCCCTACTGTCAAGCAGATGCGAGATACGGCGAAGCGCTGTAAGCTTCCTGGCTGCCTTGTTTGCAAGATTTACAACGTGGTTCTTCATGGTCAGTTTGGAGTCAGTTTTCACCCCAAGGATGTCAACTACTTCCCCAGGTGCCAACACCCTCCCATTCATCCTTACTGCTGCACTGGCATTACCATCATAGTGCCTAGAGACCATGATCATTTGTGTTTTCTCAGGTGCAAATGTTACTTGCCATCTATTTCCCCAAGCTGGTGATTGATGTAGCTTAGAGCAGTTGGCATTTCTTCTCTTGGATAAGTGAATATCAGTGTACAGTCGTCTGCATATGCATGGGATTCTGGGATGAGATGGAGGTCATTGAAGTAGACATTCCATAACAATGGTCCCAGTATGCTTCCTTGTGGAACACTTGCCCCAATAGGATGTCTTGCTGATTCCGTTCCATTGAGAACTACCCTTAGAGATCTACCATGAAGGTAGTCACTGAAGAGACATAGCATAGAGCCTGCAATTCCCAGAGCTTGCAGTTTTGCTAAGGGGCCCTGGTGCCACACTCGGTCGAAAGCGCCAGCAATGTCCAGTGCTACCACACAGCTGACTTTGGATTCATCTAGTGACTGGTGCTACTTAGTGGAGAGGTTTAACAACAGATCAGCAGCAGAGTAACCTTTCCTGAAGCCATATTGATGGTCGCAAAGTAGTGAGTGGTAGTTAAAAAACTCTGTCATTTGTCTTGAGATTATTGTCTCAAGGATCTTGCCAGTGATTGACAGTAGTGACATTGGTCTGTAGTTGCTGATTTCTGCTCTGCTCTCTCTCTCTATCTCTTTATCTCTCTCTCTTTATCTCTCTCTTTATCTCTCTCACTTTATCTCTCTCTCTTTATCTCTCTCTCTTTATCTCTCTTTCTCTCTCTTTATCTCTCTCTCTTTATCTCTCTCTCTCTCTAAGTAAGGAAGTCTGAATAAATAAAGAATGGGTATTTATTTATTTATTTTATGTCTTTGCAAACATACATTGAGATTTTGTATTTACAATAGTGGGTTGCAATGCAAAGAGAGCCTCTATTATGCCTAGGCGGCATTATGGGCCAACTTAACATTATTTGCTTGCAGACTACTTAACACTAAGGATTATATTATAGTTGTACAGTAGGATAGTAATTATTTCATAGTTGTACAGTAGATTATTAATTATAAGTGAATCTAATTTGTATAAGACAGAAGATATATTCATATATTCAAAAATGCTTTTTGTGAAAACAATGATTCAGTTATATTCCTGTCAACAATGGATAAAAGGTTCAAAGTGATTGTTGAAGTTATGATGTGGGAGTACATTAGTATGTGTGTACTGAGTATTTAGCATTTAATCTAGGGTGATTAACCCTTTCAGGGTCGACAGGCCCTCTCCCAGACTTGTTCTCAGGGTCGACATATTTTAAAAAAAAAAAAAAAATTTTTTCTTATGAGAAGATAGAGAATATTTTCCCGATCATAATGACACCAAAAGTATGAAATTTGATGGAAAACTTACGGAATTATGCTCTCGCGAAGTTAGCGGTCTCAACGATGTTTACGCATCGGCGATTTTGCCCACTTTGAGCCCTATTTTCGGGCAGTTCCAGTGTACTAGTCGACAAAAATCATAACTATTTTGCTAGAGCTTAATTTTTTCTAACAAATGAGTACAAGAAACCACCCATTTACCAATTTCAACTATCCAATAAAGTGGTCAGAATTTAGCAATTTTGCCAATTTCACACAAATTTCAAAGATGCCAATTTCCAAATAGGGTCCAGAATAAATAAGAAAGACATTCCTGGCACTTAAAATAACACTTCCTCTGTTCATTAGTCATGTTCCCACGCCCCTCTTACATTCTTTTGCTTTCCACTTTGAATTTTTATTCTCACAAAAGGTAGAAGATTTACTGTTATGTAGACTACTGCATTAGTGTAGAAATGGTATAAATAATATCAGCGCACTTGTGAAAGAATATTAGACTTACCAGTTGACGTGTATTGGATGCATAGCATGATTTGTTTACTTTTGAACTTTGGCAAAAATTGAAGATTTCTGCTAATTTGAGCTCAATTTCAAGGTACTTTTCATTGTAAAACCAATCAAAATTGTCTCAGTTTCTGTAATATGTCTTCCATTCTATAAAATGAGACCAGGAAAACTAGAATACCGTCATAAATACCATACGATAATACAGTGCAAAGTCACTGTTTTAAACCAAAAACACTGTCAAAGTTTTTTTTTTCTCATTACGCACTGTATGCTGCAGGATTTTTTTATACTGCGCACACTGACCACATTGACCCATTCTTTCATATGTAGGCCTGCCAGCTTTCTCTCAATAGATTTGAGGGTGCTAAAATTTAGGCGTACTAGTACGTCAAAAACCCTGGTGCGTAAGCTGTACTAGTACATCAGAAACCCTGAAAGGGTTAAGTGGCTTTTGAGAAGAGTCTTAAATTGATTTTCAGACCGGGTTACTTTAATATCTTCTGGTAATGAATTCCATATTTTGGGGCCTTTTATGTACATAGAGTTTTTACACAGTGTGATATGGTATACACGAGGTATATCAAAAAGAGATCTGTGTCTTGTGTTGTGGTCATGTGTCCTGTTAAGGTTGGTGAGGAGAAGTTTGAGTGGAAGGTTTATATTTGCATGTATTGTTCTGTGTATGTAGTAGGCACATGAATAAGTATGGATGTTCTTAATGGTGAGCAGATTCAGACTTTTGAAAATTGGTGGAGTATGCTGGCGGGAGTGGGAATTTATCATTGTTACTGCTTCCTTTTGCTGGGTTATTAGAGATTTTAGATGATTGAATGTTGTTGATCCCCATGCACATATTCCATATGTAAGATAAGGGTATATGAGTGAATGGTACAGTGCCAGGAGAGCTGATTGTGGAACATAGTACCTTATCTTTGATAGTATGCCTACAGTCTTGGAGATTTTCTTGGTGATTTGTTGTACGTGTGTCTGGAACTTAAGGCTACTGTCAAGGTGGATACCTAGGAATTTTCCCTCTGAGTCTTGTGACTGATGATCTGTTCAGTGTTACGTTAATTGGATCATTTGCAGCTTTGTTTCCAAACTGAATGAAATAGGTTTTGTCAGTATTCAGGGTAAGTTTATTAGTCATCATCCAGGCAGATACAGTGGACCCCCAGTTAACGATATTTTTTCATTCCAGAAGTATGTTCAGGTGCCAGTACTGACCGAATTTGTTCCCATAAGGAATATTGAGAAGTAGATTAGTCCATTTCAGACCCCCAAACATACACGTACAAACGCACTTACATAAATACACTTACATAATTGGTCGCATTGGGAGGTGATCGTTATGCGGGGGTCCACTGTATTTTCTGCAATTCGGCATTGACTGTGTCTGCTAGTATGACTGTGTTTGGGTGGGAAAAGACATATGTAGTGTCTTCTGCAAATAATGTGGGTTTGAGTAGCAATGATGCATTCGGTAGATCATTGATGTAGATGAGAAAGAGGAGTGGTCCAAGGACACTTGTGGGACTCCTACTGTGATTGGTTGAGTGGAAGAGTTTGCATCATTTGCATACACATATTGAGTTCTGTTACTAAGGTATGATTTTAGGTAGTTGAGGGAGTGGCCTCTGATACCATAGTATGTTAATTTGGAGTACAGCAGTTCATGGTCGACAGTATCGAAAGCTTTATGTAAATCAATGAAAATGCCCAGCGGGACTTCTTTCTTTTCAAGTGCGATATATATTAGTTCTAGCATGTGTATGATAGCATAATTTGTGCTTTTAATTAAAACCACTGTATTAGCTGTAAAATGAAATGCTGTAAAGTGGGGCCCTCCTGTATATTGCTTATACAGCGAAGTCTCCATTAGAGTTCGAATAGTGCAAATTTCAATTTAACATGAAGTTAATTAATGCTAGCTTTTTGCCCAAGCTCTTTAAATCACGTGCAGAAATTACATACATTTCGAAAAGTGTGAATTTGAATAATGCAACCACTCCACAGGATTCAGTATTTGCACTAATTGAGACCTAGCTGTATTACAAAGTTTTGAAGCAAACAGAAAGGCTGCCTTGTTTTATGTGATATATGTTTTCCAGGACCATGGCAGCTGTCTTTACTATGCTCATTCAGGTCATTAACACTTAATTCCACACTTAGTGTTATTATTCTTATTATCCATATTTTTCTTACTGTCATTATTATTATTATTATTTTATTATTGTTATTATTTTTATTATGATTATTTAACTCTAATGACCACCTCTTGCCAAGAGGCAGGGTGACCTGAAGAAGAAAAACATATTCACTATCATTCATTCAATTGCCATCTATCCAAAAGTACACTGATATCACAGTGAAATTACCCTCCAAATGCAGGCACTGCCCTCCTCACCTCCAGGGCTCAAGTCTACCTAACCAGTTTTCCCTGAATTCCTTCATAAAAGATAACTTGCTTGCACCTCAACAGCACATCCAATAAAAAAGTCACCTAGTCTCCACTCGCTCCTTTTAACACTTAATGTTTTATAATAAAAAGGTCACAGCACACTTTCAGAGCATCATTGATTGCATATCATTGATTGGATTGACTGTATGTTGCGCTTACAGAATTTTATTTTATTTTTTATTATCACACTGGCCGATTCCCACCAAGGCAGGGTGGCCCAAAAAAGAAAAACTTTCACCATCATTCACTCCATCACTGTCTTGCCAGAAGGGTGCTTTACACTACAGTTTTTAAACTGCAACATTAACACCCCTCCTTCAGAGTGCAGGCACTGTACTTCCCATCTCCAGGACTCAAGTCCGGCCCGCTGGTTTCCCTGAACCCCTTCACTTATTGAAATGGGGGATTGCAGATAGAAATGGGACATTACAGATAAAAATTGGACATTACAGGTAAAAATGGGACATTACAGATAGAAATGGGACATTACAGATAAAAATTGGACATTACAGGTAAAAATGGGACATTACAGATAGAAATGGGACATTACAGATAGAAATGGGACATTGCAGATACAAATGCTACATCTCATCATAACAGTTGTATAAGGGTTTAGCTTTTTTTAATATAAAAATTAATCTAATAATTATACTTCTATTGAAAAAAATATAATAATTTTTTACCTTAATAGTCATTTACAGGAGGCCTTTGTTTGTATGGCTCTTATGCTCCTGACTTCATGTGGTAAGTGAAAATCGCTGGTGGGTGGAAAAGAACAGTTTTTTCATTATTGAATGCATCTGAATTGCCTGGTAACATGTTTACAATATCATATGTTAAGTACTTAATACAGCTAGGCCTTAAAAAGTAGATAAAACAGTAAAATAAATACACAGCACATAAAATATGGCATCGGTCACCCTACCATTATGCAACTGTTGTGTGAAAACAGTGGAACATAATGAACAGTGGTTCAGTTGAAAGTCAACGAAAACATGGAACACCGAAGAGAGGGTGCTGAATACATGGGGCCTTTCTATATATTGCTTCATATTTTATAATTTTCACAAATCAGTATGTACAGCATTATTTATTCTCCATTTTAATTTACATTTGTAATTTTTTAGTATTATCAGTAGAAACTGGTCAGAAATTATAATTTGTATATGTTGAATGAGATGGGAATAAATGCCATGAATCAACCTGACAATTTTTTTTTTTCACTAAGTTAACTTGTATATCAGTTATTACTAAGAGTACAGTGGACCCCCGGTTAACGACATTTTTTCATTCCAGAAGTATGTTCAGGTGCCAGTACTGACCGAATTTGTTCTCATAAGGAATATTGTGAAGTAGATTTCCATTTCAGACCCCCAAACATACACGTACAAACGCGCTTACATAAATACACTTACATAATTGGTCGCATTGGGAGGTGATCGTTAAGCGGGGGTCCACTGTATTTTGAAAATGCTATAAAATACTGATAAGTTGATGATTAAGACACATGTGCAACAGTTGGGTATCTTTATTGTTGAAACGTTTCACCTATACAGTAGGCTTCTTCAGTCAAATACAGAGACAGCAGGTGTAGTATTGAAATGAGGATAATGTAATCACTCCATCAACCTTGGAGAAATAATATTTAAGATGGTCAGTCTCTAAGCCGGGCTCAGGGACTCACCATGTCAAAACTATTTCTCCAAGGTTGATGGACTGATTACATCATCTTCATTTCAATACTACACCTGCTGCCTCTGTATTTGACTGAAGAAGCCTACTGTGTTGGTAAAACATTTCAACAATAAAGATACCCAACTGTTGCACATGTGTCTTAATCATTATTAACAACAACATGTGATTTGATTTAATCTTGAGCAGGTGAGAAGGAGATAGAGTGGCAAGTAACTGTTGTGTTACAGGGATGCAGCGGACGATGATGACGATGATGATGATGAGGAGCCTCCAGTTCAAGGCCCAATGCCCTATGAGCCTGATGATGCTCCATGGAAGCGAGGAGAGTCTGGCATTAGGAAGTTGTGAGTATTAATTGTATATGTATCTGTGCACTTCTGAAGACAGTGATAGTGTGAATGATGGTGAAAGTTTTTTTTTCTTTTGGTCACCCTGCCTCAGTGGGAGACGGCCATATTGTTAAAAAAAAAAAAAAGTTTATTCCCGTGTGCACGTGTGTTCGTGTTTTTCAAGTCAGGATATGCCATAATGAATGACTGTCAATGAATAAACAGAAGAACAGGTGGATGTTTATTTCATGTTAAGGGATAAAACCCATGTGGGTCATTAAGCATAAGATGTGATGAAGGCTTGATCCTCTGTCTGCTGAGAGCCAGACAGACATGCCTTCTGTTTGTATTCACCTGTATGTATCCAGAATATATGGAAGGTCTAATAGTGGTCTGCACCATTATTGACATGAACCAAGGTTCAAGCCTCTGTCCATTTTTAGGTTTACTCATGTGTATAGTTATTTAGTTTGTTTTCAATAAAATGTTTTACATAAAATTTATATTAACCCTTTGACTGTCGCAGGCCCCTTTCTGAAACTGTCATTCTGTGTCACAAAATATTCGAAAAAAAAAATAATTTTTTCTTATGAAAATGTTAAGATTATTTTTCTGAGTGTTTTAGTCCCCCCCCCCCCCCAAAAAAAAATTTTGCCATCAGTACTTACCGAGATATAGAGCTGTGAAGTTTGCAGAAAATGAGCTGCGTATGGCAACAGCAGCGACTGCCGCTCACCCGGTAAACTTTAGTTTACTTGTATTTGAAGGTTTTTTGTTTTTTTTTTCACTATTTTATTTTGTCCCTGGACCAATTATGTACCTCTGTAATCTTTTGACTACCGCCCACAGGATGGGTATGGGGTGCATAATAAACATATTAACTATTTTATTTTTTCACATAACTTATGTGGCCTATGAGACCAAAGTAAGGTGCAATGTACATATATACACTCGTATACAACACAATAAGCACACAAACATAATTATCAATATATTGTTTACAAAACTTGTTTACAAAAACAAACAATACAAAAAATTTTTTATTACTATTGTTCTATAATATATATACCATTGTACAGTCACCGAACATATTCCTAGAAGTTCTGCAGCTTGTGGAACTCTTTGAAACATGTTTTCATGCACAATGGTGTTTTACACTCCTCACACATAAAACCAGTGTGTGTGCATTTTTGTGGACTTTTTTTTTATGTGCAAAGACAAAACACCTCGTCTGAGCAGTTTTCTTCAAATTATTAGCAGGCAGTTGTGTTAGGTAGTTATCCTAGGTAAATGGTCGTGTGTCATCATTCCTACTTTCCTGCATTCCTTTCCTACCTCTCTTCCAACATTCCTTCATCTGTCCTTCCTTCATTCCTGCCTTCCCTTCTTGCTTCTGGTTTCTATAATATATATACACATAAATAGTCACTAGATACTAGATATAACTGCTATTATCTCCATTCAGCAAGCTTGTCTTGTGTGCGAGTGTGTGGCTTATAATTGTTTTGAGTCAGGGGTCGGCAGCTGTCAAAATGACATATTATCTCATTACTCACTCCCCCTCCCGCCTGTCAAAACAATGGGGTCAGATGCTGCTTCCCCTCCATTCTATCTAATTATCTTTCTCCCTCATTCTATCTCTTTCAATCTGTCTGTCTCTCTATCTCTGTCTCACAGGTACACATAAATACAAGTATACATAGTGTAAATTACCTAGGATAACCCAAGAAATCCAGACAAAGTGCTATACTCTGCTTGAAGATGTGAGTAAACGTGATGACGCAGTCTTGTGGCTCTCTGAGACAGAGAGCTAGACGGATAGACAGGGAGCTTGGCAGACAGACAAATAGACAGACAGAAATGTTTGTGTACCAGCAAAAACAAAGTGAGGGGGATGGTCATCTAATCTTTTCTTATCAGCTGCACCCTCCCTCCACCCTCGTTTACGCTCATCAAATGTCAGCTCTTATCAGAGGTTATCTCACCTTATCTTGTCACTGTCATGGGTGAACTGTTTTCCATGCTTCAAGGGAACATCATCATCATTTTCTTGTTCTCCTTTTTCTTTTTCTTCTTCCTTCTTCCTCCTCCTCCTCCCTCCTCCTCCTCCTTCCTCCTCCTCCCTCCTCCTTCCTCCTCCTTCTCCTCCTCCTCCTTCCTCCTCCTCCTCCTCCCTCCTCCTCCTCCTTCCTCCTCCTCCCTCCTCCTCCTTCTCCTCCTCCTCCTCCTCCTTCCTCCTCCTCCTTCCTCCTCCTCCTTCCTCCTCCTCCTTCCTCCTCCTCCTTCCTCCTCCTCCTTCCTCCTCCTCCTTCCTCCTCCTCCTTCCTCCTCCTCCTTCCTCTTTCCTCTTCCTCCTTCCTCTTCCTCCTTCCTCCTCCTCCTTCCTCCCCCTCCTTCCTCCTCCTCCTTCCTCCTCCTCCTTCCTCTTTCCTCTTCTCCTTCCTCCTCCTCCTTCCTCCTCCTCCTTCCTCCTCCTCCCTCCTCCTTCCTTCCTCCTTCCTTCTTCCTCCTCCTCCTCCTCCTCCTCTTCCTCCTCCTCCATTCTTCTGGTATCCTGGGCATTGCTTTTGGTCTCAAACTCCTCAAAACCATGAAATTGATCTTCATTGACACTTCCATCTGTATTAGAGCATCGCTTGGGAAGAGAAGAGTCCCAGATTTGCTGGGGAATCACATATTTCTTACCGATAGGCATGCTGAAAAAGGACAACAGAAATGGCATTCCCACAATGCACCACTGGCTCCCTGATTTTTTTTATATGGTGCACACTGACCATGGAGACCCATTCTCTCACATGTGGGCCTACCAGCTTTCTCCTGCTTGATTTGAAGCCGCTAGAATTTATGCGTATAGATACGTCAGAAACAGTGGTGCGTAAGACGTATTTATACGGTGTAAACAGTGAAAGGGTTAGTTCACCTTAGAGAATTGTTATAGTCGTACTCTACAATGTGGTAAATGGTGATAATCTATGCAGAGATAACCCATCAGAGCCATTCTAGCTTTATTTCAACATTTTACCTAATAAGCTAAAATCTTCATTATATTCATAGCAAAGTGCTAAACTCATAGGGGTCATTCAGGACCTGTGGAATGGGATATAATCAAGTAAAAGTGCATTTCCAATTTCTAGGATCAAGAGCCCTTCACATACCTCAAGGCATACCCCATTAACCCTTTGACTGTTTCAGGCCCCTTTCTGAAACTGTCATTCTATGTCGCTAAATTTTTGAAAAAAAAAAAAAAATATTTTTTTCTTATGAAATGATATAGACTCTTTTCCCGATGGTAATGATACCAAAAGTTCGAAATTTGGTCGAAAACTCGTGGAATTACGCTCCCGCGAAGTTATCGGTCTTGGCGACATATGTGTATCGGCGATTTCGCCGACTTTGAGCCCTATTTTCAGCCAATTCCGTTATTCCAGTTGACCAAACTCATAGCTATTTCTTTAGAACTCCATTTTATCTATCAGCTGAGTACAAGAAACCTCCCATTTACCAATTTGGACTACCCAATATTGTGGTCAGAAATTGCAATTTGGCCAATTTCACGCAAACTAAAAAAGATGCCAATTTCAAAATAGGGTCCAGAATAAACAAGGTAGACATTCTTGGCACTAAAATAACATATCCTCTGTTCATTAGTCACATCTCTAGGCCCCTCTTATATTATTGCTTTCTATTTTGATTTTTTATTCATACAAAAAAATGCAAAATTTACTGTTATGCAGACTACTGCATTATTGTAAAAATGGTATAAATAATATCAGTGCACTAGTGAAAGAATATTAGACTCCCCAGTTGACGTGTATTGGACGTGTGGTGTGATTTGTTTACTCCTGAACATTGGTAAAAATCGAACATTTCCGCTACTTTGAGCTCAGTTTCAAGGACGTTTTCATCATCAAAGTAATGAAAATCATCTCTATTTCTGTAATATGTTTTCCATTTTATCACCTAAGACCATGAAAACGCAAATACATCGATAAATACTATACGAAAATACACCTCAAAGTCGGCGTTTTAATCCAAAAAAAACGATCAGTTTTTTTTTCTCATTACGCACTGTGTGCTGCAGGATTTTTTTTATGTGTTGCACACTGACCATACAGACCCATTCTCTCATATGTGGGCCTACCAGCTTTCTTCCGCTTGATTTGAAGCCGCTAGAATTATTGAGTATATATACGTCTGAAACACTGGCTCGTAAGACATATATATACGACCAAAACAGTCAAAGGGTTAATGATCAACCAAAAAATAAAAAGAACATAGCATTGTATTTTCAGCATATATGCCCATTAAAGCGGAGGATTAGAAACACGCACAGGTGCTCCTTGACCTACAATAGTTCAACTTCTGATATTTCAACTTTACGATGGTGCTAAAGCAGTTACTTTGGAGGTGAAACTTAGGATAATTACCCAGCATGAAGGCGGCAAGTCCATAACTTGTATTCATATATGTACTTATTGGTACTGATCTTAATTACAGTAATTATTTGTTTATTTACTTATTCAGTAACATAGTTATTTATTTACTTATTTAGCATATATTCATTTTCAACTTATGATGGGTTCGTTGGTACGTAACCCCATAGTAAATCGAGGAGCACCTGTATTCAGTGTGTCCCATCGTCAGTATTTAATCTGTCATATAATTTTTTAATATCCCTGTGGTTGTAGCACTTGCCACAATGTTTTGTGAAACATTAAATTAACCTGCCGCTACATGCAGAGAAAAGCTTTCTCGTATCCTCTCTCTGGTTCTTTTTTTCATAGTTAACATCTTTGGCCTTGTGATTTACATGTTGATGGGGTTTGGAAATGTATCATATTAATTTTTTCAAGTCTTTTCATAATGCTCTGTCTTCATAAGTCAGCTTTTTAGATTTGAGAGCCATTTTGTAGCTCCTCTTTGGACATTTTCTATCTTCGCAAGTTTTTTTAGATGCAAATTCTATACCACGGCATTTTTCAATTTTGGTCTAATGTGTATTGTGTACTTACATTGTGTTGGTCACTAGAGATTTATATTTACTGCAAGAGATTTATATATAATAACAGCCCACAACATTACAAAATTAGATACAAGTGTCAAGTGGCAGAGCTACATTTTTGTGGCCATGAAGCTTGAACTGTTTTGGGTCACCTTTACAAGCAGCAATGGCTAGCTTACGTGATACTCTAATAACCTTTTAATTTTTATTTTAATTATTATTTTGTATTGAATTACACTGTTACTATTTTTTAAAAATCCATTCTCATACAGTAGACCCAAAACTTTTAACCAATGTGAACTAAAACCACTTCTGGGGCCCCTCTGGGATTAGGGGCCCAGAAGCTTTATTAGTTAGTTTCATAGTAGATCTTCCCCTACATGTATCTTCTTCCCTGAAACTCTGGGTCCCCACAATTTGCACTAGAGTATGCCTATGCATTAATTTAGTTGCATTATGGAAAAAACTGGAAAAATTATAAATTAAAATGATTTTTTTTTTTTGCTCGCAAGTTTCTGCTGAACTTAAAAATGTATTGATAGATATCACCATGTTGTGTTAGGATGTATTTTCCCTTTTATGTACACAAATTACCGCACATAGGAGAAAGGAACTTACGACGATGTTTTGGTCCGACTTGTACTATTAACCAGCCACATTAACTGCCCAGTCCTAGTCGGACTGAAACGTTGTCATAAGTTCTTTCTCTTGTGTGCGGGTTATTTGTGTATTGTCTCAGTCATGGTATTATGCCTTTCAATTTTTCTCTCTTATATAAATGTAATTTATATTTATCTGTGTCATGTCATTATTTATCTGTATCATGTCATTATTTATCTGTGTCATGTCATTATCTGTGTCATGTCATTTTCACAGTGGCTATAACACCTTCTTACTATTGGAGTCAGAATATGATTCTTCATCTCAGTACTTGATCATTTCTGCAATATAGCTTTATTGCTCCTAAGTTAAAATTATTCCTCTCAGTACTTTCCCTTTATTTTACTAAGTTAACATTTTGTGTACTCCATTGATTATTTTGGTATATTGATCAGAAACATTGTTTCAGTATTTTAATGAGGCTTAAACTTTGTCCTTCACTTCCTTGCTGGGTAACTAGGCTGTTTTTCCCTCACTCTGGAGAAAGGCTGCATGCTAATGCTCTTACTTGATCTCTCTAAACTAACATTTATATAATGCATATTTTTTGTCTTGTATAATGTAGGTGAAATCAACTTTAAATCACTTGCTGTATTTTCTGGCATATAAGGCACATGATCATATAATATATATATAAGATTATGTTCCCAAGCAGTTGTAATATAATGTTAGTAAACAACAGCTGAAACTTCACCCAGAGCCTATTCTTGACCTTGACCTTGAGCATATAAGATGTAGGCTGAATTTTTGAGACATTTTGTCTTATATGCTGCAAAATGTGGCAGTTTACCAAATCTAGACAGTTATCAGACCTTTTTAAAAAACATAAAAGATCAATGGAGCATAACTGATATCTGAGGTCATATTGTACATCATGGGTACATGTAGTTTGTAACAATTTATTGTGGCATTGCTTCATGGAAAATATTGAGGCATTGCCATTAGTTCTAATACAGAATAGCACAGAGTGTACCTGACTTGTTTGTTTTCAGTTGTTCGTGCACAAACTTTGTAATGGGAAGACTGAACCAGTCATCGCAGTTTCCTGGTAACTTAACAGTTTTTTTAAACTTGAGTATCAGCTTCAGAGATACAGAGGTCTTCCAGGTCTTCTTATTTTACTCAGAACTAGTTTTTTTTAATATAATATTCATTGTTGTACTCTCTCTCTTCCTTACATTGCTTTAACTTTCCACATGGTTTCAGCTTTGGATTCTTGAACACTATCACGAATCGCTTCATAAGTGATGTAGAAGACAAGCTGCTGGGTGGTGTACAGGAAGGGCAAAAAACCTTCTGAGGCTGGGGTAGGCTGTGACCATTCAACTGCACTCACAACAAACTATTGGTTTCACACTAAAAAAAACTTGATTGATGCAATATACTTTTTTTATATATTCTGTGAGGTCTGCCTTTTTGAGAAATTCTCATTTAATGGCCACTAGAATTAATAGTAACTTGTGACTGCAGTGAGTTGTATTATTGTTATTGGTGACTGGTTTTATTACTAACATTTCTAACATGCGAATTTTAATACCTCCTCTAACTAGGAACTTTCCTATTTAAGTGATCATTCTTTTCCTCTGGAATGTATGATAAATAGTTATGTCATAATTATAATTAAACAACAGCTGAAACTTCACCCAGAGCCTATCCTTGACCCTGACCTTCAGCATATAAGATGTAGGCTGATTTTTCGAGACATTATCAGTGAGTTATGGTTGACATAGATTATAATTCCCAAGGGAATCTGCATAATTTTAACTAATATACTTGTACATATTAAGGTTACTAACAATACTTTTGATACTTGGCTACATAAAGTTTACCATTGAATTGTTCCAGGCTAATGCTTCTTGTGAGCATATTACTGCTAAAAGTTATAAATATTATGTTTAAATGCTGGTAGAACTTTTGACAATGTAAAAAGAATACAAGCAACTAATGAGGTATTTATTACAACTACATTCTCTTCAGGAGCTTTATCAAACTAATACAATAATGCAAGGACACAGAGGGGAATTGACAAGGTGGACAGAGACAGTGTGTTTCAGAGATGGGACACAGCAACATGGAGACACAACTGGAAATTGAAGACTCAGATGAGTCACAGGGATGTTAGGAAGTAGTTCTTCAGTCATAGAGTTGGCAGGCAGTGGAACAATCTGGAGAGTGATGTAGTGAAGGCAGGATCCATACATAGCTCTAAGGTGATGTATGATAAAGTCCTTGGAGCAGGAAGAGAGTGGACCTAGTAGCAATCAGTGAAGAGGCAGGACCAGGAGCTGTGACTTAACCCCTGCAACCACAAATAGGTGAGTACACAGGGTATATAATGTGAACCTAGTGAAGTGCAGGAAACAAGAACATGAACACTGTAGAAGACCTACTGATTCATGCTAGCAGTAGCAGAAGTGACTTTTTTGTTGTCAGGAGATGGTAGGGCTTATTGTTTTAAGGAGGATTTGTGCTGATATCTCAGAGAAAAGTCACTATGGCCAACCCTCAACAGAAGGTGTTCCATGGCTCAGTTGGCAATGCTCATGCCTCACACACAGTGTCCATGGTTTAACTCTTCGACTGTCGCAAGCCCATTTTTGAAACTGTCATTCTATGTTGCAAAATTTTCCAAAAAAAAAAAAGATGATTTTATCTTATGAAATGATAGAGAATCTTTTCCCGATTCTAATGATACCAAAACTACGAAATTTGACGGAAAACTTATAGAATTACGCTCTCACGAAGTTAGCGATCTCGGTGATGGTTACTCATCGACGATTTCACCGACTTTGAGCCCTATTTTCAGATAATTCCATTATTCCAGTCGGCAAAACTTGGCTATTTCTTTAGAACTCCATTTGTTCCATTGATTGAGTACAAGAAACCGCCCATTTACCGATTTCATCTACCCAATAAAGTGGTCAGAATTTGGCAATTTGGCCAATTTCACACAAATTAAAAAAAATGCCAATTTCAAAATAGGGTCCAGAATAAACAATGCAGACATTCCTGGCACTAAAATAACATTTCCTCTATTCATTAGTCATGTCTCCAGGCCCCCCTGGAGACAAAAAATAGAAGATTTACTGTAATGTAGACTACTACTTTATTGTAAAATGGTATAAATAATAACAGTGCACTTGTGAAAGAATATTAAGCTCACCAGTTGATGTGTATTGGACGTGTTGGATGATTTGTTTACTCTTGAACATTGGTAAAAATAGAACATTTCTGCTTTTTTGAGCTCATTTTCAAGGTCATTTTCATAGTGAAACTAATCAGAATCATCTCTATTTCTGAACCTAACGAAAAAAATATATTTCACTGAGTTTGTTTAGTATTAAATTACTGTAAACAAATCTAAAATATATTTAGTTGGGTTAGGCTAAAATAAATTGTTCTTGTTATAATTTTCCATTCTTTCAAATGAGACCAAGAATACATCTATAAATGCTATATGAAAATACACCTCAAATTCAGTGTGTTAATCCAAAAACACACACAGATTTTTTTTTCTCATTATGAACTTCGTGTTGCAGGTTTTTTATACAGCGCACACTGACCACACAGACTCATTCTCTCACATGTTGGGCTACCAGCTTTCTCCTGCTTGATTTGAAGCCGCTAGAATTTTTGAGTATACTATACACGTCTGAAATGCTGGCTTGTAAGATGTATATATACGGCTGAAACAGTCAAAGGGTTAATCCCCAGCATGGGTGGAAATGTGGGGCATATTGTCTTCCACTTGCCGTCCCTGTTCACCTAGCAGTAAGTAGGTACCTGGGTGTTAGTCGACTTGTGTGAGTCACATCCTCTTGGATAAGATTAAGGACCCTATTGGAAATAAGATAGTCTTTGATGACACACTGATTTTCTTGAGTTATCCTGAGCGGCTAACACTCCACGTTAAAAATAAAGAAAACAAACAAACAACTTTATTTGTGTAGTATACAGCATGTAGTTTACATGTAATAAAATATTGTTAAGCACAAAGAAAGCCACTATCATGCATGAGCAGTTCACGCAGACTTAATACTAATGTTTACACACTACTTAAGACTAGACATAGGTTATTAGTGGTAAATTTTAATTATGTATTATTATAAAAAGAGAGGTAGCAAAAAGTATTACAATTTGTACAATTTACAATAGAGAGGCAGCAAAATATTACAAGTAACACAATTTACAGTAGTACAGTTTTAAGTGTGTATTATTATAAATCCAAACAAATCTTAACCACGGACTTCACTTGTTGCACACTAACAGCCAACGGATAAGTCAAGAAGCCTTGATTAAGAAGTTATACTCGCGTTCCCTACTCAATTACGAGAAGCATGCGAATTCATAACAAGCCTGGAATTCATAACAGGCAGTGAGAAGGACCTCCAGAAAGGTTATATAAGGGGCATACTCACTGCAGTCCTGTGTTATCCTTCCTCTGGGATTCCTCCTGGATGGTTCATCACTGCCCTTCAGGGCCTCACCAGATACTTTCATTGTCACCACCACTGGAAAAATATATTATTTCCTTTATTCTTCTATATACAGTGGACCCCCGCATACCGATTTTAATCCGTGCAAGAGGGCTCATTGGTATGCGAAATAATCGGTATGCGAATGAATTTTCCCCATAAGAAATAATGGAAATCAAATTAATCCGTGCAAGACACCCAAAAGTATGAAAAAAAAAAAATTTTACCACATGAAATGTTAATTTTAATACACACAAACTGAAAAAGGCATGCACAATTACATGACACTTACTTTTATTGAAGATCTGGTGATGATTGATGGGATGGGAGGAGGGGAGAGAGAATGTTAGTGTTTAGAAGGGGAATCCCCTTCCATTAAGACTTGAGGTGTCGAGTCCTTTTCTGGGGTTACTTCCCTTCTTCTTTTAATGCCACTAGGACCAGCTTCAGAGTCACTGGACTTCTTTCGCACAACATATCTGTCCATAGTGGCCTGTACCTCTCGTTCCTTTATGACTTCCCTAAAGTGTTTCACAACATTGTCAGTGTACAGGTTGCCAACACGGCTTGCAATAGCTGTGTGAGGGTGATTTTCATCCATGAAGGTTTGCACTTCAAGTCACTTTGCACAGATTTCCTTAATCTTTGTAGTAGGCAACTTCTTCAATTTCTCTCTCCCCTCCTCTGAACCAGTTTCCTCAGGTCTGGCCTCTTGCTCTTGAAGTTGATCTATCAGCTCATCAGTGGTTAGTTCTTCATTGTCCTCCTCCACCAACTCTTCCACATCCTCCCCACTAACCTCCAACCCCAAGGACTTTCCCAATGCCACAATGGATTCCTCAACTGGCATAATCCTCTCAGGGTTAGCCTCAAACCCTTCAAAATCCCTTTTGTCTACACATTCTGGCCACAGTTTCTTCCAAGCAGAGTTCAAGGTCTTCTTAGTCACTCCCTCCCAAGCCTTACCTATAAGGTTTACACAATTGAGGATATTAAAGTGCTCTCTCCAAAACTCTCTTAGAGTCAGTTGAGTTTCTGAGGTCACTACAAAGCACCTTTCAAACAGAGCTTTTGTGTACAGTTTTTTGAAGTTTGCAATAACCTGCTGGTCCATGGGCTGCAGGAGAGGAGTGGTATTAGGAGGCAAAAACTTCACCTTAATGAATTTCATGTCCCCATAAAGTCGCTCTGCCACGTCTGTAGGATGACCAGGGGCACTGTCTAACACCAGGAGGCACTTAAGTTCTAATTTCTTTTCAGTTAGGTAATCTTTCACATTGGGGGCAAATGCATGGTGTAACCAGTCATAGAAAAAGTCCCTAGTGACCCATGCCTTACTGTTTGCCCTCCACAGCACACACAAATTCTCCTTGAGGACATTCTTTTGCCTGAACGGTCTGGGAGTTTCAGAGTGATACACTAATAAAGGCTTCACTTTGCAATCACCAGTAGCATTGGAACACATCAACAAAGTAAGCCTGTCTTTCATAGGCTTATGTCCTGGGAGTGCCTTTTCCTCCTCAGTAATGTAGGTCCTGCTTGGCATTTTCTTCCAAAACAGGCCTGTTTCATCACAATTAAACACTTGTTCAGGTTTCAGTCCTTCAGTTTCTATGTACTCCTTGAATTCCTGCACATATTTTTCAGCTGCTTTGTGGTCTGAACTGGCAGCCTCACCATGCCTTATCACACTATGTATGCCACTACGCTTCTTAAATCTCTCAAACCAACCTTTGCTGGCCTTAAATTCACTCACATCAGCACTAGTTGCAGGCATTTTTTTAATTAAATCCTCATGCAACTTCCTAGCCTTTTTGCTTATGATTGCTTGAGAGACGCTATCTCCTGCTAGCTGTTTTTCATTTATCCACACCAATAAGAGTCTCTCAACATCTTCCATCACTTGCGATCTTTGTTTCGAAAACACAGTTAAACCTTTGGCAAGAACAGCTTCCTTGATTGCCTTTCTGGTGCCCACAATAGTAGCGATGGTTGATTGGGGTTTCTTGTACAACCTGGCCAGGTCGGCGATACGCACTCCACTTTCATACTTATCAATGATCTCTTTCTTCATCTCTATTGGAATTCTCACCCTTATTGCTGTAGGGTTGGCACTAGAAGCTTTCTTGGGGCCCATGGTCACTTATTTTCCAGATAAAGCACCGAAAACAATGTAATAATACGAAATGTTCCGATTGTATGCTTGGATGTTACCGCGGAGGCTGGCTGGTAAACAATGGCACGGGCGGCACATGTGAGGCTGGCTGAGGGCTCACATTGGATGCGTCTCGGACGAACAGCGGTGAGCGGGTTTTTAAGCGGTATGCGAGGCAAAATTTTTGCGATTAAAGCAAGCGGTATGCGGATTAATCGTTATGTGATGCCAACGGTATGCGGGGGTCCACTGTATAATGCTGTGTATATCTAGCATTCCTGCAGTTAGGAAAGGAATGTTATTAAGTACAAGATACTGTATACAGTTGATCATTGACCAATGATTTTAACTCATTCCAGAGAGCTTGTCCTTAGCTGAATTTATCATTAGTCGAATTAATTTTCCCCATAGAAATGATGGAAATCCAATTAATCCGTTCCAGACAGCCAAAAGTGTTAAAAAAAAAAATTTTTACATGACATATACATTTCCCTACAAAGAAAACAATGAGACATGCACAATAAATACATAAATAAATACTAAAATGACACTTACCTTTATTGAAGAGTATTGATGAGTGATGAGACACTGTTTTTCTTGAACACTCTGGGATTTTTAGAGTGATACATGAGTAAAGGCTTCACTTTGCAATCCCCACTAGCATTGCAACAAAACATGAGAGTTAGCCTGTCTTTCATATGCTTGTGTCCTGGGAGTGCCTTTTCCTCCTGAGTAATGTAGGTCCTGTTTGGCATTTTCTTCCAGAGCAGGCCTGTTTCGTCACAATTGAACACTTGTTGGGGTTGGAATTTTTCAGCTTCGCCAAGCCTTATCACACTGTGTATGCCACTATGATTCTTAACCCTTTCAGGGTCGACAGGCCCTCTCCCAGACTTGTTCTCAGGGTTGACAAATTTTCCAAAAAAAAACAAAAAAATTTATTTTTTTCTTATGAAAAGATGGAGAATCTTTTCCCTATCATAATAACACCAAAAGTATGAAATTTGATGGAAAACTTACGGAATTATGCTCTCGTGAAGTTAGTGGTCTCGACGATGTTTATGCATCGGCGATTTTGCCCACTTTAAGCCCTATTTTCAGCCAATTCCAGTGTACTAGTTGACAAAAATCATAACTATTTTGCTAGAACTCCATTTTTTCTATCGAATAAGTACAAGAAACCACCCATTTACCGATTTCAACTATCCAATAAAGTGGTCAGAATTTAGCAATTTTGCCAATTTCACACAAATTTCAAAAGATACCAATTTCCAAATAGGGTCCAGAAAAAACAAGAAAGACATTCCTGGCACTAAAATAACACTTCCTCTGTTCATTAGTCATGTCCTCACGCCCCTCTTACATTCTTTTGCTTTCCACTTTGAATTTTTATTCTCACAAAAAAAAGAAGATTTACTGTTATGCAGACTACTGCATTAGTGTGGAAATGGTATAAATAATATCAGCGCACTTATGAAAGAATATTAGACTTACCAGTTGATGTGTATTGGACACGTAGCATGACTTGTTTACTTTGAACTTTGGCAAAAATCGAAGATTTCTGCTACTTTGGGCTCAATTTTGAGGTACTTTGCATTGTAAAACCAATCAAAATCATCTCAATTTCTGTAATATGTCTTCCATTCTATAAAATGAGACCAGGAAAACTAGAATACCGTCATAAATACCATACGAAAATACAGTGCAAACTTGCTGTTTTAAACCAAAAACACCGTCAAATTTTTTTTTTCTCATTACGCACTGTGTGCTGCAGGATTTTTTTTATACTGCGCACACTGACCACATTGATCCATTCTTTCATATGTAGGCCTAGCAGCTTTCGCTAGATTTGAGGGTGCTAGAATTTAGGCGTACTAGTACGTCAAAAACTCTGGTGCGTAAGCCGTACTAGTATGTCAGAAACCCTGAAAGGGTTAAATCTCTCAAACCAACCTTTGCTGGCCTTAAATTCACCAATGTGAGCACTAGTTCCAGGCATTTTTTCCTGTTCACCTGGGTGTTAGTCGACTGGTGTGGGTCGCATCCTGGGGCTCGATGATGCACTGACTTTTTTTGAGTTATCCTGGATGGCTAACCCTCTGGGGTTAATTGTTTCTCGGTAATTGTTTCGTGTTAAGCCACACCAACAACACTCTCTCCACATCTTCGAGTAGTACAGCTGACAGTGGTGCAGCAGCAGCTGACCGTGGTGCAGCAGCAGCTGACCGTGGTGCAGCAGTAGCTGACCGTGGTGCAGCAGTAGCTGATTGTGGTGCAGCAGCAGCTGATCATGGTGCAGCAACAGCAGCAGCTGACCATGGTACAGCAGTAGCTGATGGTGGTACAGCAGCAGCTGACCATGGTACAGCAGTAGCTGATGGTGGTACAGCAGCAGCTGACAGTGGTGCAGCAACAGCAGCAGCTGACCATGGTATAGCAGTAGCTGATGGTGGTACAGCAGCAGCTGACAGTGGTGCAGCAGCAGCTGACCATGGTACAGCAGCAGCCGACAGTGCTGCAGTAACAGCAGCTGCTGACAGTGGTACAGCAGCAGCTGATGATGGTACAGCAACAGCTGACCATAGTATTTCTCACCCTTTTTACCACAGGGTTGGCACTAGAAGCTTTCATTGGGCCCATGGTGGCTTATTTAGCAGTTACAAGCACTAAAAAAATGGAATAATACAAAATATATCACATGTATGTGTGACACTGTCCGCCCTGGCTTGTAAACAATGGCACACTAGCTGAAGGCAGAGCAGCTGAGGCGCTCAGGCTGGGCAGACAGGCGAATGTATTTGGGAAGAATGTCCTTACCTGAGTTCTTCATTGTTGGTCAAGCCAATATTTTTACGCAGAAACGCATCATTGCCTGATTTTATTGTTAGTCGATGCCATCGTTGGTCGAGGGTCCACTGTATGTATAAATAATAGAGAAGAAATTTAATGCTCAAGGCAAAAGCAGTAACAGATCAGAGACTTATAATAAAATGCCTCTCATTAACATGCCAGAAAATATGCACGAAGTGCTAAGCTTAAAATATTATATATTTAATATACTCCATGGGGAAGTGGAGAAGAATACTTCCTCTGTAAGCCATGCGTTTCGTAAGAGGTGACTAAAATTCCAGGAGCTAATAACCTCTTCTTCTGTATAAATTGTTAAATGTAAAAAGAAGAAAAACTAAATTTCTTCTTTTTTGGGTCACCCTGCCTCGGTGGTCACCCTGCCTCGGTGGTCATCCTGCCTTGGTGGTCACCCTGCCTTGGTGGTCACCCTGCCTTGGTGGTCACCCTGTCTCAGTGGTCACCCTGCCTTGGTGGTCACCCTGTCTCGGTGGTCACCCTGCCTCGGTGGTCACCCTGCCTCGGTGGGAGATGGCCATTGTGTTAAAAAAATTAATATGTATCCACTTTACAGATGTGCTAAATAACCTTTAACCCTTTCAAGGTCCGTGTCGTAGATCTATGGCTTTTCATTGAGGGTCCAAACCGTAGATCTGCGCCAAAATTCTAGCGGCGTCAAATTTAGCGCAAGGGGGTTGGGAGGCCTACATCTGAGAGAATGGGTCTGGGTGGTCAGTGTGCGCACTATTGAAAAAATCTGGACGCCTGCATGGCATTGTGGGAACACCGCCAAAGTAGCTTTGTTTGTCATGCCTGGCAGCAAGGAAGCTCTCACTCCCCACTCACTCTCCTGGCAAATTTTCACTCTCCTCTTCACAACTTACAGTTCTAAGACTTCATTCATTAGGGATTTGCCGGTACTTTCAGCCCGGGTCTTCTCTAGATGGTGACCCGGCGAGTTCTAAGACTGATAAAAGTGGATCTGAAGAGGAATTCTATGGTTTTGAACCATATGGTACAGTGGTACCATATGGTACAAAGGTGCCATGTCATACAATGGTATATGGTACAATGGTACCATATGGTACATTATATTATATGGTACATTATACCATATGGTACATTGTACCATATGGTACAAGGACCCTAATGGAAATAAATAACAAAAAAGGCACAATACCGTGACTAGAATGATACACAAATAACCCGCACATAGAGAAGTGGAGCAGGACGGGTAATGTAGGCAGGAAGAGGTAGTGGTGGTGGTAGTAGTAGTGGTAGTGGGGAATTAAGGAGGAGGAGGAGCCAGTCAAATACAAAGAAAGGGGAGCACTGCAAGGGAGCTAGGTGCCCACAGAGGGAGAGCAAGAACACAGAGGTGGGGCGGGAGGAGGGGAAGAAATGAAATAAATAATGAAGGAACTAAAACACAAAACAGAAGAAAGAAAGACATCCCAGAAGAGAAAAGAAAATTGGAAAGAGGAAAGGGGAAGAGGGAGAAGAATAAAAAAGGAGGAATCAGGTTAAGTCACGGGTGTTCTGAAGTTTGGAGCATTATACAATGTAGTGGGAGAGGAAGGCATCTACAGAGACGAAGCTAGGACTAAGATTCATACAAGGAAAGTTGTGTATTAGGGAGGATTCAACCAGACGGCAACTGTTAAAGTTGGAAGTAGGGAAGACAGTTTTAGCAGAAGACCAGTCAATAGGATGGCTGTGATCTCTGACGTGACAGAAAAGAGCATTATTAGTGTCGGCAAGCCTAACACTATTTTTGTGCTCCCTAAGTCTGTCAGAAAGAGATTGACCAAATAGAGTAGACACCAGGAACATCTGTAGAGGGAGGAGAGGTATGAACGAGGTTAGTGCTAAGAGTGTTAGTCTGGCGGAAAGTAAGCTTGATGTCTAAGGGACGGAGAGAATTGTTGAGATTAGAAAGACCGGAAATGTAGGGAAGGCAGAGGACAGGAGAGTTCCCAGGAATAGAGTGTTTGGGAGAGAAGAAATTGCATTTAGCACGTGAGAGGGCAGAGTCTATGAAATGGGAAGGGTAGCCAAGACGAGAAAGCGAATTATGAAGAGTGGAAATTTCTGCTGGAAGGAACTGAGGATCACAGATGCGGAGGGCATGGAGAAAGAGGGAGATAAGAACACTTTTCTTGACAGAGGAAGCATGATAGGAAAAGTAGTGAATGTACATGCCACTGTGCATAGTTTGCAGTAAACAGAAAAGGAAAAACCTGTATCTGAGCGGTGGACATGGACATCAAGGAAAGGAAGCAAGGAATTAGATTCCCATTCGGCTTTAAACTTAATGGAAGGGGCAAGATTATTAAGAGGTAAATAGTCAGGAAGAGACGAGTCATGAGCACAAGTTAAATTGAGTATAAAAAGAGAAGTGAAGGTGCATTGAAGAGAAGAGAGAACAGGTTCGAAGTATCCCTGTAGGATTAGCACGCAAGGAGAGCAATGGATAGCCCTTGCCCACGACGAACTTTGAATATACCCTTCATGGAAAGCATTATCAAGTGTCACAGGGTGTTAGTCTAGGATGCCTCCTGTATCGCAATATGGAAAACCTATGGCCATCTCTCTAGAAATCAAGGACCAAAATGGGAACTGTGAAGACGGACTCAAGCTCTTAGACTAGCAGTCACAGATCGAAGCCACCATTGACTAAGTCTTAAGTGACTAGAGGTGGGCATGCGATAAAGTACCAAAAAGGTGAGGGTCTCTCCAATACACAACTCCTGAATAACGAGATAGACCTCTTAGGATATTGTAAATGAGAATATCAGGTTTAACGTTTTGGAAGCCATGAATAGCTGAATATTTTTCAATCTACATCCCTTGACCATGTCACGTTCGACAGAGGTCGAGAGTCCTTTTGTTCTTTGTTGCGTTCTCTTGTTTTCGATCCTAATAGGTTGAATAAGATTGTCACGTGACTCAGAGCAAGACATCGCTTTACTTGGTAACCCTCGGCACTCAGGATAACTACGAACTACCTTTTCAGTAGATTATGATAATGCTTCTCCTCTCTTAAGAAGAAGGGCCCAAGTATGGTAAGCGCCGAAGTGCTGGTCTTAGTAAAACCACACACCACTGACCAGGAGGATACGCACAAAATACAGGTCCGGAAGATTATGATACCATGACCAAAAGTAATCTAGAGATGTTGGCAAAGACACAGCAAGGCAGTGAGTGGCAAAAAAGCCAAACTCAGATGTTCAAGCTCTTGAGGGTGAACACACAAGTTAGTACACATCAGTGAGGAAATTCGACAGGGCGTCTTGATGAGAACAAATATTATCTGTAGTTAAAAAAATTTTTGATTTTCATGGAGTCAGTCATTAGAAACGAGAGAGAGGATGGAAGAATATCTTGTGGTATGATTGCAAGGAAACATGACATCATACTTTCCGAGACTAATCTTCGCACTAACCTCGTCAACACTGCTACCTCCACCATAGTACCTTGTCATTATTCCATTGTCCATGTGCTTTCATACTTTGAGAACACATGGTCCTATCTCTTATGACGACATGGAGCAAAATTCCTAGTGTAGACTTGCACCTAATGCCATTTACCTGTCACTAGTATGCACAGTTATATTAACATCCATCCTATTATCTTTTTCTCAATAACTTGTAACAATTGCTTTAGCATGAATATAATACAATAGCATTCTTGTATGAATCATAGTTGCTTTGTCTCACTACATTGTAAAATGCTCCAAACTTCAGAACACCGGTGACAACCTGATTTCTCATTTTTTCTTCTTCTCCCTCTTCCCCTTTCCTCTTTCCCTTATTCTTTTCTCTTCTGGGTTGTCTTTCTTTCTTCTGTCTTGTGTTTCTGTTCCTTCATTATTTATTTAATTTCTTCCCCTCCCCCCCACCTCTGTGTTCTTGCTCTCCCTCTGTGGGCACCTAGCTCCCTTGCAGTGCTCCCCTTTCTTTGTATTTGACTGGCTCCTCCTCCTCCTTAATTCCCCACTACCGCCGCCGCTGCCGCTGCTGCTGGTACCACCACCACCACCTTGCACCATATGGTATCCTGTACCATACAGTACCCTGCAACATATGATACCATGTACCATATGGGTAGTTGGAGATGTTGATGCCACAAGACACCAGCCAAGACTGAGTGAGTGGCAACGCAAGCTAGCTATGACTCCGTAGTTTCCAAGACAAAGCGCTTTGTCATCCACCTCAAGGAACATGTCGAGTGGCTGTACATTTGTAAATATATAATAGAACATTACTAATATACAACATTTTTGCAATTTTTTTGTTGTAAACAGTTATTGTAAACGAAATAATGATGAAAATATTAGTGTGTTTATTGTGTTGAATACAACAGTACCATATAGTAACATATGGTACAATGTACCATATGGTACCATTGCACCATATGGTACCATTGCACCATATGGTACCATTGCATCATATGGTACCATTGTACCAGATGGTGCCATTGTACCATATTCTACCACATGGTACCATTGTATCATATGGTGCCATTGTACCATATTCTCCATATGGTACCATTGCACCCTATGGCACCATTGTACCATGTGGTACTATATGGTACTGTTATATTCAACACAACCACACCAATATTTTCATCATTTTGTTTACAATAAACTTGTAAACAAGTTTTGTAAGCAATATAATGATAAACAAATTAGTGCAGTTATTGTGTTGAATACAATGAGTGTACACTTATACAATATACATTATATTGGTCTCACAGGCCACAAATGTTACTAGAAAAAGAAAAAATTAGAAAAGAAAAGAAAAAAGTATAAAAAACGTAAAATAACAAAGTGCGATTTTGCGGAAGTCGGCGATTTTGCGGAAGTCGCTGATGTTGCCGCCACCCAGTCATTTTGGGTCAACTTCCCACCGCTGTATCTCAGTAAGTACTGATCAGATTTTGTTTTTGTTTTATTACCTTCACAAAAATATTATCTTTAATTCTGTAAGAAAATTTTTTTTTTTTGTTTTTTTTCAAAATTTCTTGGACACTGGGGCACCACTTCAGATTTTCGCCTTGGACCCTTAAAGGGTTAACCCCTTTCAGGGTTTCGGCCATACTAGTACGGCTTATGCACCAGGGTTTTTGACGTGCTAGTACTCATAAATTCTAGCGCCTTCAAATCTCGCAGGAAGAGGCTCGTAGGCCTAGATGTGAGAGAATGGGTGTGTGGGGTCAGTGTGTGTGGTAGAAAAAAAATCTGGGACCCAGTGGCGCATTGTGGGAGCGCCATTTTAGTAGACCTTGTTCATCATGCCTCGCGGTAAGAAGCTCCTCACTCCTCGGCAAATTGGGACACTTTTGTTTCCCAGTAACAGTTCTAATACAGATGGAAGTGCCAGTGAAGATGAGTTTCAAGGTTTTGGTGAGGTTGTGACCGAAACTAATGACCATAATATCAGTAATAGTGAGGAAAACCCAGATGGCCCTCAGTCTTCCACCTCTGCTGCTGGGCCATCTTGTTCATGTTCAGTTGTACCAGAATCAAAGAGGAAACTCCTATTTTCCCAAATCCCAGACTCAGATGTGAGCATTGGTGATGATAGTGATGGTGAATATGAACTATAAGCTCTTGAAAACAGTTCCAGTAGTGATAGTGAAGTGGAATATTCTCCAGCGAAGCGTCAGTATATGCCCTCTGGTAGTGTGCCATATGCTATTCCAAGGGGAAGGAGTACATCCCATGGCTGTACAACAGGAACAGACAGTGAAAATGACGATGATAGTGTTGCAATTGGGATGGAAAATGTTCACGGTGGTGGTAGTGGTGGTGCCGGCCGTGAGGCACCAGCAGTGGGCCATGCTGCCACCCACGCCGCTGCCTCGGCTGATCTACAACAAAGGCCACCATCCCCCACCCACCCACCACACCAGCCTCCACAACCACAACCTCCACAACCACAACCTCCACAACCACAACCTCCACAACCACAACCTCCACAACCACAACCTCCACAACCACAACCACCTGTCAATGTCCAGTACCCACCAGCAGACCGCACCTGAGATTGGCAGGAAGCTGTCAATTTTGTTCCAAATCCCCACCAGTTTGATGAAAGCCAAAGTGGAATACGGCCATGTTGTACACTGGGGAACAATACCAGTGAACTGGAATGTTTCGAGTTATTCTTTGACGAACCCCTGATGGAAATTATTGTCAGGGAAAGCAACAGATACTATGAGTACACCATGGCAAACACAGTACTTTCACCAAGCTCACAGTTACACAAGTGGAAGGAGACAACTGTTGCTGAGATGTATCTTTTCTTTGCCACAATAATGCTTATGCCACATGTGTATAAGCACAGTGTGAAATCATACTGGTCAACAGACCGCCTGATTGCAACCCCAGGTTTCAGTGATATAATGCCAGTGAATCGATTTGTGCTAATGTTACGTATGCTTCACTTCTTAGACAAAACCAGGCCTGACAGAAATGACAAGTTATATAAGATTAGGCATGTGTTTGTGTATCTGAAAGAGAAATTCAATATGTACTTTTATCCCTTCAGGAAGCTTGTAATTGACGAGTCTTTCATTCTGTTCAAAGGAAGACTCTCTTTCAAGCAGTACATACCAAGCAAGAGGAAACACTTTGGTATAAAGTTCTTTGAGCTTTGTGATTGTTACAGTGGTCTGGTATTGGATATTATTGTGTACACTGGAAGTTATACATTGCAAAATACCAGGAAGTTATTGGGCATCTCTGGTGATGTGGTTAGAACAATGATAGTACCATACCTTGGTAAGGGGCATATTTTATGTACTGACAACTGGTACACAAGCCCCTCACTCAGTGATTTTTTGCGAGTGAACATGACAGATGTGTGTGGCACAGTACATGCAAATCGTAAACATAGGCCCAGGTTTGACGCTGGCACTCGTAGAGGCGAGGTGCAGGCGTTTGCTGCCAATGACATCATGGCATTTCGGTGGCATGACAAACGAGTTGTCACACTGTTGTCATCAGTTCACCCTAACGAAATGATGAACACTGGCAGGCAGCATAGAGAAAGCAATGAACCCATTCTAAAACCTGCAGCTGTGATTGATTACACCCTCAATATGTGCTCAGTGGACAAATGTGACATGCAGATTGGGTTTGCTGATTGTGTTTGCAAGAGTTATAAGTGGTACATAAAACTCTTTTTCCATCTTCTGGACATTTCCAGGCTCAATGCTTATAATATGTATAAGATGAACCAGAAACAAACCACCATATGGCGAATTCTGTTTGTCTGTCATCAGACAAATAGTATTCAAGTACCAAGGAGTATTCAAGTACCAAGGAACAACACCTGCAATAGACCACCCACTAAATTATCAACTACCTTCTCGTCTGAAGCATGGTGATCACTTCCTAGTAAAACTGCCTGCTACTGCTTTCAAGAAAAAGGCTCAGAAGAGGTGTTACGTCTGTGCACATGCAAAAAAATGCCCACAACAACGCAGAGACACTCGTTTTATGTGTGAGGAGTGTAAAACACCAGTGTGCATGACACCATGTTTCAAAGACTTCTACAAGCTGCAGAACTTCTAGAAACATGTCCTGTGACTGTATATGTGTATATAAAATATAGAAAAATAGTAATAAAGAACATTTCATATCGTTTGTTTGTGTAAATATTTTCTGTAAACAAAACAGTGACAATAGTGTTTTTGCAGTTATTGTGTAGTATACAAAAAGAAATAACTTGCAAAATAGTGCTCATATTGGTCTTGCAGGCCATAAAAGTTACTTGGAAAAAAAAATTAAAAAGTAATAGAAAATTGTACATAAACTAAATAAAGTAATACCGGGTGACGGCAGTCTGCGATGTTACCATATACCAGGCATTTTCTGTCAACTTTATGCCTCCATATCTTGGTAAGTATTGATGGTAAAAATTTTTTGTTTAGCCTATAATGTTCCAAAAAAAAAAAAAACTATCTTTTTATAAGAAAAAAAATATTTTTTTAAATTTTGGCAACCCTGATAACAAGTCTCTGAGAGGGACTGGGGACCCTGAAAGGGTTAATAGTGAAAAATGATTATAAGCATTTCATGGCAAAAGAAATAATGAAGACATATTTAGTGGTTTAGTTGTGGATGTGCCTGGTGTGTAGGATGGTTTGTGGTAGTGTTGGGAGGAGATCCATGGTGGTGATCAGTTTGAGACATGTCTCACTCAAGCATCTAAGAATTTCACAAGAAATACTTTTGTCTGCCTCGATTTGACATTAAAATACATCTAGGAAATACCTAAAGACCCAGTCATGATAAAAAATTAGCGAATGTGATCATAGACAGCTCCAAGAAATTGATAAGATGGTGAGAAGACACCAGCTTGTTTCCACACTATCATAATCACTTAGTAATGAAAAAAGGGGATGATGCTCTGGGGGAGGGTGTTGATACACCACCAGAAATAACAAATGGTATGGTAGTACTAATGGTTGTAAAAGTACTGCAGATAGTGTTAGGTCAGGAAAAACTGCAGTAGGGAACCCAGTCACAAAAAATTCTGGCAAACATAAATCACACCTGTGCAAATTCTATGCCTTGGGAATCTTTAAGCATGGATTATCTGGGAAAACAGGTGGGACATGCACTTTTAACCATCCAAAAAAACATGACCACATGGCTTCGTAAACTATTTCAACCTGAAATGTGTTATTCTGCAGTCCATGAAAGACTGTTACAACACACACTGTCAGGCACACTATTTAACCCTTTGACTGTTTTGGTCATATATATATGTCTTACAAGCCACCGTATATATATAGTACTCATAAATTATAGCAGCTTCAAATCAAGCAACAAAAAGCTGGTAGGCCCACATGTGAGAGAATGGGTTAGTATGGTCGGTGTGCACCCTATAAAAAAAATCCTGCAGCACGCAGTGCATAATGAGAAAAAAAACTCCGACCTTTTTTTTTAATTAAAATGCCGACTTTGTGGTCTATTTTCATATAGTATTTATGGTTGTATTCTTGTTTTCTTGGTCTCATTTGATAGAATGGAAAACATATTATAGAAATAGAGGTGATTTTGATTGGTTTTACTACAAAAAGAACCTTGAAATGGCGCTCAAAGTAGGGGAAATCTTTGATTTTTGCCGATGTTCAGAAGTAAACAAATGATGTCATTTCCCAATAAATGTCCAAGTAGCCATTCTAATATGCAGTCATGAATGGGTTGACATTATTTATACAATTACAGTATTACAATATTGCAGTAGTCTGCATAACAGTAAATCTTCTATTTTTTGTTTGAATAAAAATTCAAAAGAGAAAGCAAGAGTAATATCAGAGGGGCCTGGAGATGTGACTGATGAACAAAGAAAATGTTATTGTAGAGCCAGGAATGTCTGCATTGTTCATTCTGGACCCTATTTTGAAATTGTCATTTTTTAATTTTCGTGAAATTGGCCAAATTGCAAATTTCTGACCACGTTATTAGGTAGTCGAGATCGTTAAATGCGCAGTGTCCTGTACTCAATCGATAGAAAAAATGGAATTCTAAAGAAATAGCTATGAGGTTGGTCGACTGGAACAATGGAATTAGCCGAAAATAGGGCTCAAAGTGGGTGAAATCGCCGATTCGTAAATATCGCCGAGGTCACTAACTTTGTGGGAGCGTAATTCCGTCACTTTTCCATCAAATTTCGTTCTTTTGGTGTCATTACAATCGGGAAAAGATTCTCTATCATTTCATAAGAAAAAATAATTTTTTTTGGAAATTTTGCGACACCAGGAGACACCTCAGGATTTGGGGTTGTGACAGTCAAGGGGTTAAAGGGAACAGAAAAGTACAGATGACTCAGACCTTGGGAAACAAACAAGGGTAATTACAGCCACTCCAGAGAAAGATTTTTTAGTGCCAGGAAGAAAAAGAAACTGGCAGGAAATGACAGAAATGATACACCACTTATGATCACTACTTAGTGGAGGCACAGTCAGTGACCTCCACTCCAGAACAGCAGATACTAGTGCAGTGGACCCCCGTATTTCGTCGGCACCGACTTTCGTGAAATCTGACTTTTGGCAAGTTTTTTCAGCAAAATTTAGCTTTGCGGTTTGTGATTGAACTCGTGATTCGGTGACCATCTGGTATGCATCTGCCCATCACCGCACACACAAAGCCAGTCTCACGCACCATTCACACTCAGTGTGCCATTGTTTACCAGTGTGTGACCGTCACCCCCCGGGTTCATACAATACATTTCATAATAATCCATTGTTTGTTGTGTTTGCAACTGCTAAATAAGTCACCATGGGCCCAAGGAAAGCTAGTGCAAGCCCTTTGGTGAAGAAAGTGAGGAACAAGATCGAATTCAAGAAGGAAATCATTGAAAAATATGGGAGTGGAGTGCATGTTACAGAACTTGCCAGGATGTATGGCAAACCCCATTCAACCATCACTTTGATCATGGCAAAGGGAAAGGAAATAAAGTGTGCTGTTGTTGCAAAAGGGGTAGATATGCTGACAAAAAAAGAGATCGCAAATCCTCGAAGAAGTGGAAAGATAGTATTATGCAGTTGATAATGTGTGAAAAGGCAAGGCAGTTGCATGACGATCTCGTAAAGAAAATGCCTGCAACGAGTGGTGGTGCTTGTGATTTTAAGGCCAGCAAAGGTTGGTTTGAGAGATTGGCATTCACAGTGTGATAAGGCATGGTGAGGCTGCCAGTTCTGACAAAAAAGCAGCTGAGAAGTTTGTACAGGAGTTTAAGGAGTGCATAGACACTGGAGAATTTAAACCCCAACAAGTTTTCAATTGTGACGAAACAGACCTCTTTTGGAAGAAAATGCCAGAGAGGACCTACATCATGCAGGAGGAAACGGCACTCCCAGGACACAAGCCTATGAAGGATAGGCTTACTCTCATGTTTTGCAATGCTAGTGGGGATTTTAAAAGTGAAGCCTTTACTGGTGTATCACTCTGAAAATCCCGGAGTGTTCAAGAAAAACAGTGTCTCCAAGAGTAATTTGTGTGTGATGTGGAAGGCTAACAATAAGGCATGGGTCACAAGGAGAATTGTCCTAGACTGGTTTAATGAAGTGTTTGACCCCAATGTGAAGAAATACCTCCTGGAAAATAAATTGCCACTCAAGTGCCTCCTGGTAATGGACAATGCTCCTGCTCATCTTCCAGACTTGGAAGAGCAAATAGTGGAGGAGTTTAGTTTCATCACAGTGAAGCTCTTGCCCCCTAATGCAACTCCTCTCATCCAGCCCATGGACTAGCAGGTCATCTCAAACTTCAAAAAACTGTACACCAAAGCAGTGTTTCAGAAGTGCTTTGAAGTGACCTCAGACACTGAATTGACCCTAAGAGAGTTCTGGAAAGATGACTTCAATATCCTCACTTGCATAAACCTTGTAGGTAAGGCTTGGGAAGGAGTGACTTGCAGAACTTTGAATTCTGCTTGGAGAAAATTGTGGCCAGAATGTGTACAAGAGAGGGATTTTGAAGGGTTTGGGGCTGACCCTAGGGAGCCTATGCCAGTTGTGGAATCTATTGTGCCATTGGGGAAGTCCATGGGGTTGGAGGTTAGTGGGGAGGATGTGGAAGAGTTGGTGGAGGACCATGATGAAAAGCTAATCACTGCAGAGCTGCAAGAGCTTCATCTGCAACAGCAAGAGATCACAGCTCAGGAAATTGCTGCAGAGGAGGAGGAAGAGAGATGGAGGAAGGTGCCTTCTTCAAAGATTAAGGACATTTGTGCAAAGTGGACTGAAGTGCAGACATTTATAGATGAAGTTCACTCTGACAAAGCTGTTGCAGGCCGTATTGGCAACACGTACAATGACAGTGTTGTGTCCCACTTCAGACAAATCTTAAAGAAATGCCAGAAACAGAGCTCTCTGGACAGATATTTTGTGCAACAGGGGTCCAGTGGCTCTCAAGTTGTTCCCAGGAAAGTAACCCCAGATAAGGACTTGGTATCTGAAGTCCTAATGGAAGGAGATTCTCCTTCCAAACAATAGTGTACACCTTCCTCCTATCCCCTCCTCCCGTCTTCCGTCCACCCAGAAGTCTTCAGTAAAGGTAATTGTAATTTTATTATTATTTTTTATATGTATGTACTTGATTTCTCATTGTTTTCAGTATGTAAATCTTTATTTAATTTAAAAAAAATATTTTATTTTAATATTTTTGGGTGTCTGGAACGGATTAATTTTATTTCCATTATTTCTTATGGGGAAAATGGTTTCGCCATTCGGCAATTTCGTCATTAAGGCAGACTCCCTGGAACGGATTAATCACGAAACTCGGGTGCACTGTACAAGCAAATATAGCCTCACTACATACCATCAGTACAACAACATACATTTTTGCACACATACAAGGTCTAAAGCCATTAACAAACAAAATACTTTTCATTAGTGGACTTCTCAAACACAATGTTTGCGGCATTCACAGAGACCCCCACAGAGGATCACTTTGATAACGAAAAATGGATCCCAGGATATAACTTATTCAGATGCGACAAAAAAAAATATAGACAAGGGGAGGTTTGACCTGTATATCACAGAGTCGTTCATTTGCTTGGAATTACTAAGCATCACAAATGATGTGGTTGGAGTTTTGGCAGTAAAGATTGAAAACCAAAATGTTGTCATTGTGGTTGTATACAAGCCACCAGATGCAACTTTCCAACAATTAACCCCTAAACGGTCCAAACATATATATACGTTGTTACGCATAGCGCCCCATAAGTATATATACGTTTTATTTTTCCTGCTTCCAAATTTGGCACGATTGGCCTGAGATGCCTAGTCAGCATAGAATTGGTCTTAACACTCGGTGTGCGCAGTATTAAAAAAATCTGGCACCACTTAGTACCATGTGGGAGCGCCACCACCAATGAAAAGTACCAAGCGCCCAATACACGTCAACTGGTGAGTCTAATATTCTTTCACAAGTGCGCCGATATTATTTATACCATTTCTACACTAATGCAGTAGTCTGCATAACAGTAAATCTTCTATTTTTTTGTAAGAATAAAAATTCGAAGTGGAAAGCCAAAGAAATATAAGAGGGGCCTGAGGGCATGACTAACGAACAGAGAACTTGTTATTTTAGTGCCAGGAATGTCTTTCTTGTTTATTCTGGACCCTATTCGGAAATTGGCATCTTTTGAAGTTTGTGTGAAATTGGGAAAATTGCTAAATTCTGACCACTTCATCGGATAGTTGAAATCAGTAAATGGGTGGTTTCTTGTACTCATTCGATAGAAAAAATGGAGTTCTGGCAAAAGAGTTATGATTTTTGTCGACTAGTGCACTGTAATTGGCCGAAAATAGAGCTCAAAGTGGGCAAAATCGCCGATGCATAAACATCGTCGAGACCGCTAACTTCGCGAGAGCATAATTCCCTAAGTTTTCCATCAAATTTCGTACTTTTGGTGTCATTATGATCGGGAAAAGATTCTCTATCTTTTCAATTTTTTTTTTTTTTTTTTTTTTTATTTTTTTTTTTTTTTTAATTTGGGAGACCCTGAGAACAAGTCTGGGAGAGGGCCTGGGGACCCTGAAAGGGTTAATATGCACTAGAACCCCCATGGTTAATATAATACACTAAAACCCCCATGGTTAATATAATACACTAGAACCCCCATGGTTAACCCTTTGACTGTCGCGGCCGTATATATACGTCTTACGAGGTACCGTGTTTGACGTATATATACTCATAAATTCTAGCGGCTTCAAATCAAGCAGGAGAAAGCTGGTAGGTCCACATGTGAGAGAATGGGTCTGTGTGGTCAGTGTGCACCATATAAAAAAATCCTGGAGCACGCAGTGCATAATGAGAAAAAAAAATCTCCGACCATTTTTTTTAATTAAAATGCCGACTTTGTGGTCTATTTTCGTATAGTATTTATGGTTGTATTCTCATTTCCTTGGTCTCATTTGATAGAATGGAAAACATATTATAGACGTAGAGGTGATTTTGATTGATTTTACTATAAAAAGAACCTGGAAATGGAGCTCCAAGCAGTGGAAATGTTTGATTTTTGCCAATGCTCAAAAGTAAACAAATGATGTCATTGTCCAATAAATGTCCAACTAGCCATTCTAATATGCGTCATGAATGGGTTGATGTTATTTATACAATTATTACAGTATTGCAGTAGTCTGCATAATAGTAAGTCTTCTATTTTTTGTTTGAATAAAAATTCAAAATAGAAAGCAAGAGTAATATCAGTGGGACCTGGAGACATGACTGATGAACAAAGAAAATGTTATTTTAGAGCCAGGAATGTCTGCATTGTTCATTCTGGACCTTATTTTGAAATTGTCATATTTTTTAATTTTCGTGAAATTGGCCAAATTGCATATATCTGACCACATTATTGGGTAGTTGAAATCGGTAAGTGGGCAGTTTCTTGTACTCAATCGATAAAAAAAATGGAGTTCTAAAGCAATAGCTATGAGTTTGGTCGACTGGAATAATGGAATTAGTCGAAAATAGGGCTCAAAGTGGGCGAAATCGCCGATTTGTAAATATCGCCGAGGTCACTAACTTCGCGAGAGCATAATTCCGTCAGTTTTCCATCAAATTTCGTTTTTTTGGTGTCATTACAATCAGGAAAAGATTCTCTATCATTTCATAAGAATTTTTTTTTTTTTTTTTTTTTTTTTTTTTTTTTTTTTTTTTTTTTTTTTTTTTTTTTTGAAATTTTGTGACACCAGGAGACACCTCAGGATTGGGGGTTGCGACAGTCAAAGGGTTAATATACACAGAACCCCCACGGTTAATATAATACACTAGAACCCCCATGGTTAATATACACTTGAACCCCCATGGTTAATATAATACACTAGAGCCCCCATGGTTAATATACACTAGAACCCCCATGGTTAATATAATACACTAGAACCCCCATGGTTAATATAATACACTAGAACCCCCATGGTTAATATAATACACTAGAACCCCCATGGTTAATATACACTAGAACCCCCATGGTTAATATAATACACTAGAGCCCCCATGGTTAATATACACTAGAACTCCCATGGTTAATATAATACACTAGAACCCCCATGGTTAATATAATACACTAGAACCCCCATGGTTAATATAGTATACTAGAACCCCCATGATTAATATAGTACACTAGAACCCCCATGATTAATATACACTAGAACCCCCATGGTTAATATAGTATACTAGAACCCCCATGATTAATATAGTACACTAGAACCCCCAAGATTAATATAGTACACTAGAACCCCCATGGTTATTATAGTACACTAGAACCCAAATGGTTAATATAGTATACTAGAACCCCCATGATTAATTTATTATACTAGAACCCCCATGATTAATATAGTACACTAGAACCCCATGGTTAATATAGTACACTAGAACCCAAATGGTTAATATAGTATACTAGAACCCCCATTTATTATTATTTATTTATTTATTATAAATTTGTGCACACATACAGAGGTACAAAAAAAAAAAAAAAATACAGATAAGAGCAGTATGCCAAAGCCACTTATACTATGCATAGCATTACGGGCTGGCTTAAAATTAACTTAAGATTAACTAAGCAATGATGAAGTCAGTGATAGAACATTAATGTATACAGATTACTATAAAGCACAAGTGAGTATTACAAAGACAGGTCATATGAAGGATTCTGTTAGGTAGTGTATTTAAAAAATAATAAAGTTAGATTCGGTTTTAGGTTTAACATTTATGTGATATAATTGTGAGAAACATTTAAGATATACAATTTATAAGGTTCAGTTATTCAGTATTTATTTGGTTTTGGGTGAGTAAGTGATCTTTGAGTAGAGACTTGAATTTATAAACAGGTAGTGTTTCTTTTATATTTACAGGTAATGAATTCCAGATTTTAGGGCCTTTTATGTGCATTGAGTTTTTGCATAGTGTGAGATGAACACGAGGAACATCAAAGAGTGATCTGTGCCTTGTGTTATGGTCATGTGTTCTGTTGAGGTTGGCAAGGAGATGTTTGAGGGAGGGTTAATATCAGAGTTAAGTGTTCTATGTATGTAATAGGTGCAGTAATAAGTATGGATGTTTTGTATGGTGAGTAGGTTTAGTGCATTGAATATTGGTGGAGTGTGCTGCCTGTAGTGAGAATTTGTTATCATTCTAACTGCAGCCTTTTGTTGGGTAATTAGTGGTCTGAGATGGTTAATTGTTGTTGAGCCCCATGCACAAATTCCATAGGTGAGATAGGGGTAAATAAGAGAGTGATATAGGGCCAGGAGGGCTGACTGTGGAACATAGTACCGTATCTTCGATAGTATGCCTACAGTCTTGGAAATTTTCTTAGAAATTTGTTGTATATGTGTATGAAATTTGAGTCTATTATCAAGGTGGATTCCTAAGAATTTTCCCTCTGTTAGCTTTGTGATAGGTGATCCGTTTATCATTATGTTAAGAGGGACATCTGTAGCTCTGTTACCAAACTGAATGAAGTAGGTTTTGTCAATGTTTAGTGTAAGTTTGTTAGTCCTCATCCAGGTAGATATTTTCTGTAATTCGGTATTTACAGTATTGGCTAGTGTGACTGGGCTCGGGTGAGAGAAGACGTATGTAGTGTCATCTGCAAATAGTGTGGGTTTGAGTAATTGCGAAGCATTTGGAAGGTCATTTATGTATAGGAGAAAGAGAAGAGGGCCAAGGACACTTCCCTGTGGGACACCAACTGTAATTGTTTGCGCAGAAGAGTTTGCCCCATTTGCGTACACATATTGGCTTCTGTTGCTGAGGTATGACTTGAGGTAGTTGAGGGAGTGCCTCTTATACCATAGTGTGACAATTTTACGTGGAGCAAGTCATGGTCAACTGTATCAAAAGCTTTACGTAAGTCAATGAAGATCCCCAGTGGGACTTCTTTTTTCTCTATTGCAGTGTATATATGTTCTAGCATGTGTATAATAGCATCATTAGTATTTTTATTAGGCCTGAATCCAAATTGGCAGGGGTTGAGTATGTTTTGGGAGATAAGGTAGGAGTAGATTCGTTTATGAATTAATTTTTCGAAGATTTTTGAGAGAGGGTGTAAGTTGGATATTGGCCTATAGTTATTCAACTCTGTTTGGTCTCCTCCTTTGTGGATCGGGGTGACCCTTGCTATTTTGAGTACTGTAGGGAAGGTGGAGGATTCAATGGATTTGTTAAAGAGTGTTGCAATGATTGGAGATAGCACTTGTGACACTTTTTTGTATATAAAGGGTGGTAAGGTACTTAATTTAAGGTACTTAATTTAGTATACTAGAACCCCCATGATTAATATAGTACACTAGAACCCCATGGTTAATATAGTACACTAGAACCCCCATGATTATTATAGTACACTAGAACCCCCATGGTTATGGTACACTAGAACCCCCATGGTTAATGAAGTACACTAGAACCCCCATGGTTAATATAGTACACTAGAACCTCCATGGTTAATATAGTACACTAGAACCCCCATGGTTAATATAGGACACTAGAACCCCCATGGTTAATATAGTACACTAGAACCCCCATGGTTAATATAGGACACTAGAACCCCTATGGTTAATATAGTACACTAGAACCCCCATGATTAATATAGTACACTAGAACCCCCATGATTAACCCTTTCAGGGTCCGTCCCGTAGATCTACGGCTTTACGTTCAGGGTCCAAACCGTAGATCTACGCCAAAATTCTAGCGCCCTCAAATTTAGCATGAGAAGGCTGGTAGGCCTACATCTAAGAGAATGGGTCTGGGTGGTCAGTGTGCACACCATAGAAAAAATCTGGACGCCCACATGGCATTGTGGGAACGCCGGCAAAGTAGCTTTGTTCATAGTGCCTGGCGGCAAGGAAGCTCTCACTCCCCACTCACTCTCCAGGCGAATTCTGACTCTCCTCTTCACAACTTACAGTTCTAAGACTGATGGAAGTGGAGCTGAAGACGAATTCTATGGTTTTGAACCATATGGTACCATTGTGCCATATGGTACAATGGTACCATATGGTACAATGGTGCCATGTCATACAATGGTATCATGGTACAATGGTATATGGTACAGTGGTATATGGTACAATGGTACCATATGGTACAATGTACATATAGTACATTGTACCATATAGTACATTGTACCATATGGTACAGGGTACAGGGACCCTAATGGAAATAAATTTGTCTGACTTTTTTGGGTTATCCTAGGTTCTCCAAACATATGCTGCTAAGTATGATATTCTATGTAACTTTATTTGTGTATAACTAAATAAACTTACTTATGATGCCACATGCACTTGAGTAAGTTTATTCAGGTGTACACAAATACAATTACATAGATTATCATACATAGTAGCATATGTATAAAATCCTAGGATAATGCATAAAAGTCAGGGTGACTTATTTCTATAGTTATCCCTGTATCTGTACCATATGGTACCCTGTACCATATGGTACCCTGCACCATATGGTACCCTGCACCATATTGTACCCTGCACCATATGGTACCCTGTACCATATGGTACCCTGTACCATATGGTACCCTGCACCATATGTTATCCTGTACTGCATGGTACCCTTTACCATATAGTACAATGTACCATATGGTACCCTGTAACATATGATACCGTGTACCATATGGTCAATAGGTGTTGGTGGCATGAGACACCAGCCAAGACTGAGTGAGTGGCAACACAAGCTAGCTACTGACTCCGCAGTTTCCGAGACAAAGTGCTTTGTCATCCACCTCAAGGAACACGTAAAGTTCCTGTACACTTGTAAATATATAATAGAACATTACTAATATACAACATTTTTGCATATTTTTGTTGTAAACAAGTATTGTAACCAAAATAATAATGAAAATATTAGTGTGTTGAATACAACAGTACCATATGGTACAATGAACCATATGGTATCATTGTACTGTATGGTACAATGTACCATATGGTACCATTACACCATATGGTACCATAAGGTACCATTGCACCATATGGTACCATTGTATCATATGGTACCATTGTACCAAATGGTGCCATTCTACCATGTCCATTGTATCATATGGTACCATTGTATCATGTGCCATTGTGCCATATTGTACCATATGGTACCATTGTATCATATGATGCTATTGTACCATATGGTACCATTGCACCCTATGGTACCATTGCACCCTATGGCACCATTGTACCATATGGTACTATATGGTACCATTGTACCAAATGGTGCCATTCTACCATGTGGTACCATTGTATCATATGGTACCATTGTATCATGTGCCATTGTACCATATTGTACCATATGGCACCATTGTACCATATGGTACCATTGTATTCACAATAACTGCACTAATATTTTTATAAATTTGTTTACAATAAACTTGTAAACAAGTTTTGTAAGCAATATAATGATAAACAAATTAGTGCAGTTGTGTTGAATACAATGAGTGTACACTTATACAATATACATTATACTGGTCTCACAGGCCACAAATGTTATTAGAAAAAGAAAAAAAATAGAAAAGAAAAGAAAAAAGTATAAAAAAGACATAAAATAAAAAATGGGATTTTGCGGAAGTCACTGATGTTGCCGCCACCCGGTCATTTTGGGTCAACTTCCCACCGCTGTATCTCGGTAAGTACTGATCAGAAAAAACTTTTTTTTGTCTTATTACCTTCACAAAAATATACTCTTTAATTCTGAAAGATTTTTTTTTTTTTTTTTTTTTTCAAAATTTCTTGGACACTGGACTGGAGCACCACTTCAGATTTTGGCCTTGGACCCTGAAGGGGTTAATATAGACTAGAACCCCCATGGTTAATATAATACACTAGAACCCCCATCGTTAATGTACACTAGAACCCCCATGATTAATATAGTATACTAGAACCCCCATGGTTAATATAGTACACTAGAACCCCCGTGATTAATATAGTACACTAGAACCCCCATAATTAATATAGACTAGAACCCCCATGGTTATGGTACACTAGAACCCTCATGATTAATATAGTACACTAGAACCTCATGGTTAATGTACACTAGAACCCCCATCGTTAATGTACACTAGAACCCCCATGGTTAATGAAGTACACTAGAACCCCATGGTTAATATAGTACACTAGAACCCCCATGGTTAATATAGTACACTAGAACCCCCATGGTTAATATAGGACACTAGAACCCTCATGGTTAATATAGTACACTAGAACCCCCATCGTTAATATAGTACACTAGAACCCCCATCGTTAATGTACACCAAAACCCCCATTGTTAATGTACACTAGAACCCCCATCGTTAATGTAGTACACTAGAATCCCATGGTTAATGAAGTACATTAGAACCCCCATGGTTAATATATTATGCTAGAACCCCCATTGTTAATATAGTACACTAGAACCCCCATGGTTAATATAGTACACTAGAACCCCCATGGTTAATATAGTACACTAATACCCTCAGTTAATATATTACACTAGAACCTCTGTATCTGCAGATTCATTTTATGCGGATTCAGTTATCCACAGTTTACTGTGGCCTGAAAATAAGCCGTGAATTGCTTGCCATCAGTGACAAAGTGCTAATCCTCCTCTTATTGTGTGTAATTTATGAGTTAAGCTTTATCATAGGTATGTATGCAAATGAAAAACAATTAAATATAGGATTCGCTATTATCCGTGGTTTCGGGTATCCACGTTAGGTCTTGAAACATATCTCCAACGGATAGTGGTAGACTACTGTACAGCCTCCCCTCCCTTAACGACAGAGTTCTGTTCCTAAAGCCATATCAGTCAAAGAATTTCTTGGTAAGTGAGATGCATACTATAATGGGAGTGGGTTTGTTTTGACCATCCTTGATATTGTTTTAATGTCACCTTTGCACCATTTATAACACTTGTGGTATTTTTTAAATGTTTATACAGTTGTATACTGTATATTGTAATAAACAGAATGGAGGAAATCACCTCTAATATCCATTATTTAGGTACGCATACTGGTCAGAGAGCCTGTCGTAAGCCCAAGTCGTCGATAAACGAATATGTCATTAAGTGAGGAGAAGCTGTAGTAACATATAGCAGATGCTTTTTTTTTTATATCCACTGTATATTTAACCCTTAACCCTTTGACTATTTTGGTCATATATACATGTATACCTCTTACGAGCCACTGTTTTTGACGTATATATACTCATACATTCTAGCGGCTTCAAATCAAGCAGGAGAAAGCTGGTAGGCCCACATGTGAGAGAATGGGTCTGTGTGGTCAATGTGCACCATATAAGAAAAATCCTGCAGCACGCAGTGCATAATGAGAAAAAAAAACTCTGACCATTTTTTTTAATTAACCCTTTGATTGTTTTGGTCGCATATATACGTCTTACGAGCCAGTGTTTCAGACGTATATATACTCAATAATTCTAGCAGCTTCAAATCAAGCGGAAGAAAGCTGGTAGGCCCACAAGTGAGAGAATGGGTCTGTGTGGTCAGTGTGCACCACATAAAAAAAATCCTGCAGCACACAGTGCGTAATGAAAAAAAAAAACTGATCGTTTTTTTGGATTAAAACACCGACTTTGAGGTGTATTTTCGTATAGTATTTATCGATGTATTTGCGTTTTCATGGTCTTAGGTGATAAAATGGCAAACATATTACAGAAATAGAGATGATTTTCATTACTTTGACGATGAAAACGACCTTGAAACTGAGCTCAAAGAAGCGGAAATGTTCGATTTTTACCAATATTCAGGAGTAAACAAATCACACCACACGTCCAATACACATCAACTGGAGAGTCTAATATTCTTTCACTAGTGCACTGATATTATTTATACCATTTTTACAATAATGCAGTAGTCTGCATAACAGTAAATTTTGTATTTTTTTGTATGAATAAAAAATCAAAATAGAAAGCAATAATAATATAAGAGGGGCCTAGAGATGTGACTAATGAACAGAGGATATGTTATTTTAGTGCCAAGAATGTCTACCTTGTTTATTCTGGACCCTATTTTGAAATTAGCATCTTTTTTAGTTTGCGTGAAATTGGCCAAATTGCCAATTTCTGACCACAATATTGGGTAGTCCAAATTGGTAAATGGGAGGTTTCTTGTACTCAGCTGATAGATAAAATGGAGTTCTAAAGAAATAGCTATGAGTTTGGTCAACTGGAACAATGGAATTGGCTGAAAATAGGGCTCAAAGTCGGCGAAATCGCCGATACGCATATATCGCCGAGACCGCTAACTTTGCGGGAGCGTAATTCCATGAGTTTTCGACCAAATTTCGAACTTTTGGTGTCATTAATATCGGGAAAAGATTCTCTATGATTTCATAAGAAAAAATAATTTTTTTTTTTTTTTTAAATTTAGCGACATAGAATGACAGTTTCAGAAAGAGGCCTGAAACAGTCAAAGGGTTAAAATGCCAACTTTGTGGTCTATTTTCGTATAGTATTTATGGTTGTATTCTCGTTTTCTTGGTCTCATTTGATAGAAAGGAAAACATGTTATAGAAATAGAGGTGATTTTGATTGGTTTTACTAGGAAAAGAACCTTGAAATGGAGCTCAAAATATGGGAAATGTTTGATTTTTGCCGATGTTCAAAAGTAAACAAATGATGTCATTTCCCAATAAATGTCCAAGTAGCCATTCTAATACTCAGTCATGAATGGGTTGACATTATTTATACAATTATTACAATATTGCAGTAGTCTACATAACAATAAATCTTCTATTTTTTGTTTGAATAAAAATTCAAAATAGAAAGCAAGAGGAATATCAGAGGGGCCTGGAGATGTGACTGATGAACAAAGAAAATATTATTTTAGAGCCAAGAATGTCTGCATTGTTCATTCTGGACCCTATTTTGTAATTGTCATATTTTTTTAATTTTCGTGAAATTAGCCAAATTGCAAATTTCTGACCACATTATTGGGTAGTTGAAATCGGTAAATGGGCAGTTTCTTGTACTCAATCGATAGAAAAAATGGAGCTCTAAAGAAATAGCTGAGTTTAGTCTACTGGAACAATGGAATTAGTCGAAAATAGGGCTCCAAGTGGGCCAAATCGCCGATTCGTAAATATCACCGAGGTTGCTAACTTTGCAAGAGTGTAATTCCATCAGTTTTACATCAAATTTTGTTCTTTTGGTGTCATAAACAATCGGGAAAAGATTCTCTTATCATTTCATAAGAAAAAATAATTTTTTTTTTTTTAAATTTTGTGACACCATGAGACACCTCAGGATTTGGGGTTATGACAGCCAAGGGGTTAAACTGCCCAAACGTAGATATACATTTGCTCACATAGCGCTCTGAATGCAGATCAGCGTTTTATTTTTCATTCCTTCAAATTTAGCACAATAGGCTTGAGTCGCCTAGACATGAAAGAATGGGTCTGTGCACTCAGTGTGTGCAGTATTAAAGAAAATCTGGGAGCACCGGTTCAATTGAGCGCCAGCTAGAGCAAATAGCGTAGCAAACACCAGGGATTCACTGATGCCATGTCGCATTAACACTCCCATTTTAAGAGGAAAATAAAAATAGGTTAGATAAATACATGAGTGAGTGTGGGTGTGAGTTGGACCTGACTAGCTTGTGCTACTAGGTCTGATGTCATGCTCCTTCCTTCAATGGATGTGACCTGACTAGGTGGGTCATTGGTCTAAGCCTGGGGGGGGGGAGGTTGGAGGGTGACATGGACCTGCCTTGCATGGGCCAGTAGGCCTGTTGCAGTGTTCCTTCTTTCTGATGTTCTTATGTATTCGGCTGGCCGGCTGGCTTGCTTTGGCTGTCTCTGGCTGTCTGTGTGTGTGTCTCTCTCTCTCTGTCTATATCTCTGTTTATCTATATCTCTGTCTCACATGTACACATAAGTACAGTTATTATACATAGTATAAATTACCTAGGAGAACCCAAAAATTCCAGGCAAAGATAGACAGACAGATAGATAGACAGACGGACAGATAGACAAACATGTTGGTGTGTATCAGTGAAAACAAGTAAAGCCAGGGTTCCCCCGAGTGCCCATTTATCAAATGTCACTGGGCTGTCAACAGTTGTCATAACACCCTTCTTCAAGGAGTTGGATATACATATAGTCCAGGCAGACAGAAAGACAGATAAGAGACAGGCAGACAGACAGAGACAAATAGACAGATAGACAGACAGACAGATAGGCAGACATGTTTGTGTGTAACAGTGATAACAAATACAGCAAGGATTAGCTAAATACATGAGTGAGTGTGGGTGGGTATGAGTTGGACCTGACTAGCTTGTGCTGCTAGGTCTGATGTCGTGCTCCTTCCTTCAGTGGATGTGACCTGACTAGGTGGGTCATTGGTCTAAGCTGGGGAGGGGGAGGACATGGACCTGCCTTGCATAGGCCAGGAGGCCTGTTGCAGTGTTCCTTCTTTCTTATGTTCTTATGTATTCAGCAGACTGGCTGGCTGACTGGCTGGTTGGCTGGCTTTGGCTTGGTTTGGCTGTCTCTCTGTCTATTTCTCTGTATCTGTCTATATCTCTGTCTATCTGTGTGTGTCTCACATGTACACATAAGTACAGTTATTATACAGTGTAAGTTACCTAGGATAACCCAAAAATTCCAGGCAAAGATAGACAGATCGATAGATAGATAGGCAGACAGATGGATAAACATGTTCGTGTATATCAGTGAAAACAAAAATATTAAAATAAAATATTTTTTTGTTCAAATTAGATAAAGATTTACGTACTGAAAACAATCAGAAATCAAGTACTGTACTTGCATATAAAAAATAATAATAACATTACACTTACCTTCTGGGTGGATGGAAGACGGGAGGAGGGGACAGGAGGAAGGTGTACACTATTGTTTGGAAGGAGAATCTCCTTCCATTAGGACTTCAGGTAGCAAGTCCTTTTCTGGGGTTACTTCCCTTCTTCTTTTAATGCCACTGGGAAGAACTTGAGAGTCACTGAACCCCTGTTGCACAAAATATCTGTCCAGAGAGGTCTGTTTCTGGCATTTCTTTATGATTTGCCTGAAGTGGGACAAGGTTTTGTCACTGAACATGTTGCAGATATGGCTTGTTTCAGCTTGGTCAGGGTGATACTTTTCAACAAAATTTTGCAACTCATTCCACTTTGAACACGTGTCCTTAATCACCGAAGAAGGCACCTCCTTCACTCTTTTTTCCTCCTCCTCTGAAGCAAGTTCCTCCGCTGTGGTCTGATGCTGTTCCAGTTGAAGCTCTTGCAGTTTGTCAGTGGTTAGCTCTTCCCTGTGGTCCTCCACCAACTCTTCCACATCCCCTTCACTCACCTCCAACCCCATGGACTTGCCTAATGCCACAACACCTTCCACAATAGGCAGAGGGTCGGCAGGGTCAGGGTCTGCCTCAAACCCTTCAAAATCCCTCTGGATCGTGTTCTTCGCTTTCTTTACCAAAGGGCTTGCACTAGCTTTCCTTGGGCCCATGGTGACTTATTTAGCAGTTGCAATCACAAAAAACAATGGATTATTACGTATGAACCCGCGGGGTGATGGTCACGTGTTAGTAAACAATGGCACACTGAGCGTGAATGGCATGGGAGACTGGCTTTGTGTGCGCGGTGACAGGAGGACAAGTATATGGACGGTCGCCGAATCACGAGTCTAATCACGAAACTCAAGGCCAAATTTTGCCGAAAAAACTTGCCGAAAGTCAGACTTCACGAAAGTCGATGCTGCCGAAACTCGAGGGTCCACTGTAGTCCAGGCAGACAGAAAGACAGATAAGCAGAGACAGACAGACAGACAGGCAGGCAGACAGAGACAGATAGATAGAGAGGCAGATAGACAGACAGACAGACAGACAGATAGATAGACATGTTTGTGTGTAACAGTGATAACAAATACAGCGAGGATTAGCTGGAGCAGTGGGCATTTATCAAATGTCACTAGGCTGTCAACAGTATAAGGATGCCTTTCATAACAACATGCTTCAAGGTATATGCCAGGACATCTAAAGCATTGCTGGGATCTATAAATACTTTGTATATATTTCTAGACAATAGTAGATAACCCATGCCAATAATGTTAAGTCAGCCCATAATGCCTAGGCATAATAGAAGCTCTCTTTGCATTGCAATCTATTATTGTAAATACATAATCTCAATGTACTATTTCCAAAGACATAAATAAATAAATAAAATAAATAAATAGTAAATGTACACCTGTCAATGTGATTGTGACTATTTGAGCACTATTTCATTACCTAATATTAGTGTCAGAACAAAGATTGGCTATGAAATCACAAGTACTATTATAAATTGTAATTATCAGAACATAAAAAAATACATAAATTAAAATGAAAACAAGAAAAAAAGGTATATTGGCAACACTTCTACAAGCGGCAGGAGTTGATGCCGTCAGGTGAGCATCCAGAGCCAACCTCACGGTCTTATATCTCGGTAAGTACTGACCCTAAATTTTTTTTATTCTTTAACATGTAGAAAAATGTGCTCTTCATATAAAAAAAAAAAAAAAAAAATTCAAAATATTCAGAGTGCCACGCAAGTGAATGTAGATCTATGTTTGGACAGTTTAAGGGTTAAGATTAAGCTTTATTGTCTTTTTTTTTTACATGCACAAATATGCCATGCTTGTGAAGATGCAACATTTTGAGAAAATGCCATATCTTCACAGTTTTTAATCTTAAAATTAAAACAAATCCTAAGTAGTAGGTTTGTAGACAGCAACCACCCAGGGAGGTACTACAGTCCTACCAAGTGCGTGTACAATAGAAACCTGTAATTGTTTTACATGATGGTAGGATTGCTGGTGTCTTTTTTCTGTCTCGTAAACTTGCAAGGTTTCAGGTGTGTACAGTGGACCCTCGGTTTTTGTGTTTAATCCATTCCTGAGCCATCGGCCAAAACTGAAACCAGCTAAAACCGAAACCATTTTCCCCCTAAGAAATAATGTAAATGGAATTAATCCGTTCTAGACACCCACAAGTATCAACAAAAATTTTTACCTTAACTCATAAATGGTCCAAACGTATATATACGTTCACTACCCCAGTGCCCCAAATATTTTGAAAAATAAAAAAATTGTTTTGTTTAGTGAAAATAAAGAGCACATTTTTCTAAGTGTTATAGGATAAAAAAAAATATTAGGGTCAGTACTTAGAGATATGAGGCCGAGAAGTTGGCACTGGTTGCTCACGTGACAGCAACATCGAGTCCTGCTGCTTGCAGAAGTGTTGCCGATATAGCTTTTTTTCTATTTTTCATATTATTTTGTATAATTTTTATGTTCTGATAATTACAATTTATAGTAGTTGTTGTCATTTCATAACCAATCTTTGTTCTGACACTAGTATTAGGTACTGAAATTGTATTCAAATTGTCACAAACACACTGACAGGTGAACATTTACATCTGCCTTGGCCATTTACTATTGTCTTGGAATATATACAAAGTATTCATAGGTCCCAGCAATGTTCTGAATATGTGGAAGTATATACTATTAATAATGAGGAGGATGAGAAGGAGGAGGAGGAGGAGAAGGAGGAGGAGGAGGAGGAGGAGGAGGAGGAGGAGAAGGAGAAGGAGGGGGAGAAGAAGGAGGAGAAGAAGAAGGAGAAGGAGAAGAAGAAGGAGAAGGAGGAGGAGAAGGAGAAAAAGGAGGAGAAGAAGGAGAAGGAGGAAGAGGAGGAGGAGGAGGAGAAGGATAATAATAATAATAATAATAGTAATACATAATAATAAGTTCCCTTGAAGCCTGAAAAACAAGCCTCAGTCCACCCCAGACAATGACATGACACCAGACACAAACATCTCTACGACATTCCCCGTGTCTGACTAAATCTATACAAAATTCAATGTATGTCAAAGGCCCTAAAATCTGGAACACCCTACCTGAAAACTCTAGAACTGCAGACACATTCATCACCTTCAAAACTACCGTTAGAAAACATCTTATCTCCCTGATACACCCCGTCAACTAACTACATAAAAACCACCTGGTGGTTCACACTTTCACTCACTCGCCCATTTGACTATAAGCACAGAAATACATATCTTAATCTTAAAAAAATGATTGCTAACTAGTCACAAGTTTGCCTGTGATACTCCAATATAGAAACTATGTATTGTGCCAAAACAAAAGCTTTCACATTGCTAAACTCACAAACTAGTATTTAGACACTTAGTATTTAGTCACTTAGTATTTAGTCAACTTACTCCACAATTTGTAATAATTTAGGGTTAAGAATTAATCTAAGTTTGCCCAAAATGCTTAGCCTTGCTAGGTGTTCTAGTGCTTCCCTCTGTAATTAGTATTTCATTATATGTAAACCACACAATAACCGAAATCTGTAAACCCCACATTGTAATCCTTATAGAGAATAAACTTTGATTTGATTTGATTTGATAAGATAACATTTGATAAGAGCTGATATTCGATGAGCATACGCGAGGGTGCAGTGATAAGACTTGATAAGATAAGATTAGAGGTGACATTTGATGAGCATCTGCCCTCCAAACATGTCTGTCTGTCTATTTGTCTGTCTAGCTCCCTGTCTATCTGTCTAGCTCTCTGTCTCAGAGAGAGCCACAAGACTGCGTCATCACATTTACTCATATCTTCAAGCAGAGTATAGCACTTTGCCTGGATTTTTTGGGTTATCATAGGTATTTTACACTATGTATACTTGTATTTATGTGTACCTGTGAGACAGAGATAGAGACAGATTGAAAGAGATAGACAGAGAAACAGACAAAGATAGAGATAGAGGTAGAGACAGAGACAGACATAGACACAGACAAACAAACAGAGCCAGGTGGCCAGCCATCCAGTCACCCAGAATGCTGAACAAGTATTACGTTCCAGAATTGTTTCTCTTTACTTAGGGCATAGGTTATAAGACATTCTGAAAGGGTTATTATCGAGGTTTTTTGATATTTCCTTGACCACTTATGGCCACATCCACCTCAAAGCCACTAAACTTGGGGCCAACATCACTTTCCTCTTAAAATGGGAGAGTTAATACTACATGAAATCAGTGCATCCCAGGTGTTTGCCACACTGTTTGCTCTAGCTGGCGCTCATTTGAACTGGTGCTCCCACAAGGTACTAAGTGGTCACTTGTTTGCACAGAACTGCTAAATGCCTCAAATGATGTAGTGGAAGTTTAGCAGTAAAGGTCGAGAACCAAAACCTAGTCATTGTGGTAGTCTACAAGCCTCCAGATGCAACATCCCAGCAATTCCAGGAACAGCTGTTAAAAATTGACCACTGTCTGGAAAATCTTCCAGCTCCTGCACCCAACATCTTGCTCCTGGGGGATTTCAACTTAAGGCACCTAAAATGGAGGAATATAGCAAATAATATTGTTGCAGTAATAACACCAGGAGGCAGCTCTGATGAAAACTCACACTCACGCGAGCTTTTAAATCTCTGCACAAAATTCAATTTAAACCAGCAAATAATAGAGCCTACTAGACTGGAGAATACACTAGACCTCATCTTCACTAACAATGATGATCTGATAAGAAATGTCACCATATCAAAAACAATATACTCAGATCACAACATAATTGAGGTTCAGTCATGTATGCGCGGAGCCCCAGACCGACATAATGAGATTAGTCACGAGGGAGCATTCACCAAATTCAACTTCAATAACAAAAACATAAAGTGGGACCAAGTAAACCAAGTCCTAACCGATATAAGCTGGGAAGATATACTAAGCAACACAGACCCCAACTTATGCCTAGAACAGATTAACTCGGTGGCACTCGATGTATGCACAAGGCTTATTCCTCTAAGAAAAAGGAGTAGTAGATGTAAAATAGAAAGAGACTGGTGCTCCCTTTACAGGCGACGGAAAAGAATAACAGAGCGGCTAAAAGAGGTCAATATATCTGAAAAGCGTAGGGAGACACTGGTCAGAGAAATAGCAAGCATCGAACTTAAGCTAAAAGAATCCTTTAGGAGTCAGGAATCGCGGGAAGAACTAAAAGCCATAAATGAAATCGAAAGAAACCCAAAGTATTTCTTCTCCTATGCCAAATCAAAATCGAGAACAACGTCCAGTATTGGGCCCCTACTTAAACAAGATGGGTCCTACACAGATGACAGCAAGGAAATGAGTGAGCTACTCAAGTCCCAATATGACTTAGTTTTTAGCAAGCCGCTAACCAGACTGAGAGTCGAAGATCAAAATGAATTTTTTATGAGAGAGCCACAAAATTTGATTAACACAAGCCTATCCGATGTTATCCTGACGCCAAATGACTTCGAACAGGCGATAAATGACATGCCCATGCACTCTGCCCAGGGCCAGACTCATGGAACTCTGTGTTCATCAAGAACTGCAAGAAGCCCCTATCACGAGCCTTTTCCATCCTATGGAGAGGGAGCATTGACACGGGGTCGTCCCACAGTTACTAAAAACAACAGACATAGCCCCACTCCACAAAGGGGGCAGTAAAGCAACAGCAAAGAACTACAGACCAATAGCACTAACATCCCATATCATAAAAATCTTTGAAAGGGTCCTAAGAAGCAAGATCACCACCCATCTAGAAACCCATCAGTTACACAACCCAGGGCAACATGGGTTTAGAACAGGTCGCTCCTGTCTGTCTCAACTATTGGATCACTACGACAAGGTCCTAAATGCACTAGAAGACAAAAAGAATGCAGATGTAATATATACAGACTTTGCAAAAGCCTTCGACAAGTGTGACCATGGCGTAATAGCGCACAAAATGTGTGCTAAAGGAATAACAGGAAAAGTCGGTCGATGGATCTATAATTTCCTCACTAACAGAACACAGAGAGTAGTCGTCAACAGAGTAAAGTCTGAGGCAGCTACGGTGAAAAGCTCTGTTCCACAAGGCACAGTACTCGCTCCCATCTTGTTCCTCATCCTCATATCCGACATAGACAAGGATGTCAGCCACAGCACCGTGTCTTCCTTTGCAGATGACACCCGAATCTGCATGACAGTGTCTTCCATTGCAGACACTGCAAAGCTCCAGGCGGACATCAACCAAATCTTTCAGTGGGCTGCAGAAAACAATATGAAGTTCAACGATGAGAAATTTCAATTACTCAGATATGGTAAACATGAGGAAATTAAATCTTCATCAGAGTACAAAACAAATTCTGGCCACAAAATAGAGCGAAACACCAACGTCAAAGACCTGGGAGTGATCATGTCGGAGGATCTCACCTTCAAGGACCATAACATTGTATCAATCGCATCTGCTAGAAAAATGACAGGATGGATAATGAGAACCTTCAAAACTAGGGAGGCCAAGCCCATGATGACACTCTTCAGGTCACTTGTTCTATCTAGGCTGGAATATTGCTGCACACTAACAGCACCTTTCAAGGCAGGTGAAATTGCCGACCTAGAAAATGTACAGAGAACTTTCACGGCGCGCATAACGGAGATAAAACACCTCAATTATTGGGAGCGCTTGAGGTTCCTAAACCTGTATTCCCTGGAACGCAGGAGGGAGAGATACATGATTATATACACCTGGAAAATCCTAGAGGGACTAGTACCGAACTTGCACACGAAAATCACTCACATCGAGTGGTGCATCGACTTGGCAGACGATGCACCATCCCCCCAATGAAAAGCAGGGGTGTCACTAGCACGTTAAGAGACCATACAATAAGTGTCAGGGGCCCGAGACTGTTCAACTGCCTCCCAGCACACATAAGGGGGATTACCAACAGACCCCTGGCAGTCTTCAAGCTGGCACTGGACAAGCACCTAAAGTCAGTTCCTGATCAGCCAGGCTGTGGCTCGTACGTTGGTTTGCGTGTAGCCAGCAGCAACAGCCTGGTTGATCAGGCTCTGATCCACCAGGAGGCCTGGTCACAGACCGGGCCGCGGGGGCGTTGACCCCCGGAACTCTCTCCAGGTAAACACTGAGTGTTATGACCCATTCTGTGCTGACAAGGCATCACATGCCAATCGTGCCATATTTGAAGGCAGGAAAAATAAAACTTTTATATACGTTTAGGGCACTAGTGGTTAGAACATATACAGGTCCGCCATCATAAATCTGGCAATCAGTTATTCGGTTCCTTCAGTTATTCGGCACTAATTTTGGCTAGCATAATTTCAAATTTCCAGGGTTGCCACACCAACCTGCTGGTACTGTTTGGTGGCACTACTTGCTGCACAAGTCATTCCAATTTCTTTTTCTCCATTTATTGTTTTAACCTGCTTACTTTTAGCCCTAGCCATGGTTCCAATGAATAAAAGAAATGCTTCTCATTATGTAAAGCACCTACACAGTACATTATCCATTAAAGATAAGGTGGCTTTGAATTATTATTATTATTATAATCAAGGGGGAAGCGCTAAACCCGGAGGATTATACAGCGCCTGGGGGGGGGATGTGGAAGGCATTCAGGCTTAATTCGGGGAACTGGAGCACAGATCCAATTCCCTAAATCAAGAGCCCCTCACCAACATCAAGGAACCTTCCTTGAGGGGAGGTGGCTTTGAAGCCACTGTCGGTTGTCATGAACTCAGTCTCATGAAGCAGGAGAATATGCTTTATTATTATGCTAATATCAACACTACAGCTTATTTGCCTATCACAATTGAACTAATATGACATAATAAACAATATAAATAACATAAAACATGTTAAATACTCCAGAATAAATAATATTTGGCATAACACCGAGCAGTTCGACGGAGGTATGAAGAGGATATGGTATACAAATACCATTCACCTATCCGTCTTGGGGCTTATATTAGAGAAAACAGAGTGTAGCACAGGGCTAACTGTGATATACACTCGTACTGCACCATAAACATGAAACAAAAGTTATTTTCTCTATATAGATTATCTCACACAGCAGCATATATGTAGAGAACCTAGGATAACCCCAAAAAATGTCAACGTGGCTTATTTTTAGTACCTGGCTTGGGTTAGCCATATACAGTGGACCCCCGGTTAACGAACTTTTTTCATTCCAGTAGTATGTTCAGGTGCCAGTACTGACGGAATTTTTTCCCATAAGGAATATTGTGAAGTAGATTAGTCCATTTCAGACCCCCAAACATACACGTACAAACGCACTTACATAAATACACTTACATAATTGGTCGCATTTGGAGGTGATCGTTAAGCGGGGGTCCACTGTATTATTTTTGGTAAATATTCGATTCCCAGCCAGGGTAGAAACATTAGGCATGTTTCTTTACACCTGTTGTCTATGTTTACCCATCAGTAAATGGGTACCTGAGTGTTAGCCGACTAGTGTGGGTGTTATCCTGGGACACTGACCTAATTTTCTTGAAATACTCAGCATAACAAGCAGCTTTCTATATACAGTAGTAGTATGTCACTGATGTCAGCTAGGCCTGTATACCTTGTACATATACGTGTAGTAAATAAAGATATTATTATTATTATTATTATTATTATTATTATATTATTATTATTTATTATTATTATTATTATATTATTTTCTCAGTTGTTTGTTGGATTATCTTATTCAAACTTAGGCAATGTATGATGGAAAGATACTTCTTAACGTAGACCAAAAATGAAAGAAATCAGACCATAAATAGTGGAGTTCACTTCTCAGCCATTAGCAGCCGCTTAGCGGTATATTTTTGTATGTTTTTATGGCTATATTCTCATTTTTTTGGTCTCATTTGATAGAATGAAAGGTATATTACAGAAATAGATATGACTTTGATTGCTTTCATGACGAAAAGGACCTAGAAATTGCGCTCACAGTAGCGAAAATGTTCTATTCTTTAGCGAATCTCAAGAGTAAACAAATGACGTCAACGTCCAATACCTGTCCGCCTGCCAGTCAAGAATGGGTTGACATTATTTATGCAATTATTACAACAATGCAGCAGTCTGCATAACAGTAAATCTTCTATTTTTTTGTGAATAAAAATTCCAAATGGTAAGCAAGAGTAATACAGTGGACCCCCGCATAACGATGGCATCACATAGCGATTTTTCCGCATACCGATTACTTTTATCGCAAAATTTTTGCCGCGCATACCGATTAAAAACCCGCTTACCGATTTTCGTCCGAGACGCGTCCAATGTGCCCTCACATGTGCCGGCCGTCCCATTGTTTACCAGCCAGCCTCCGCGGTAACATCCAAGCATACACTCGGAATATTTCGTATTATTACAGTGTTTTCGGTGCTGTTTCTGGAAAATAAGTGACCATGGGCCCCAAGAAAGCTTCTAGTGCCAACCCTGTGGTAAAAAGGGTGAGAATTAGTATGGAAATTAAGAAAGATTTTGAAGGGTTTGGGGCTAACCCTGAGAAGCCTATGCCAGTTGTGGAATCCATTGTGCCTACTTCAAAGATTAAGGAAATGTGTGCACAGTGGGTTGAACTGCAAACCTTTATAGATGAAAATCACCCTGACACAGCTGTTGCAAGCCGTGCTGGTGACTATTTCAATGACAATGTTATGGCCCATTTTAGGAAAGTCTTGAAGGAACGGGAGGTACAGAGCTCTATGGACAGATTTGTTGTGCGACAGAGGTCCAGTGACTCTCAAGCTGGTTCTAGTGGCATTAAAAGAAGAAGGGAAGTAACCCCAGAAAAGGACTTGCTACCTCAAGTCCTAATGGAAGGGGATTCCCCTTCTAAACAGTAAGAAGATAATGCTCTCCCCTCCTCCCATCCCATCAATCATCACCAGATCTTCAATAAAAGTAAGTGTCATTTAATTGTGCATGCCTTTTTCAGTTTGTGTGTATTAAAATTAACATTTCATGTGGTAAAAAAATTTTTTTTTCATACTTTTGGGCGTCTTGCACGGATTAATTTTATTTCCATTATTTCTTATGGGGAAAATTCATTCGCATAACGATTATTTCGCATAACGATGAGCCCTCTTGCACGGATTAAAATCGTTAACCGGGGGTCCACTGTATAAGAGGGGCCTGTAGCCATGACTGATGAACAGAGAAAATGTTATTTTAGTGCCAGGAATGTCTGCATTGTTTATTCTGGACCCTATTTTGAAATTGGCATCTGTTGAAATTTGTGTGAACTCGGCCAAACTGCCAATTTCTGACCACTTTATTAGGTAGTTGAAATAAGTGAATGGGCGGTTTCTTGTACTCAGTTGACAGACTAGAAGTAAATAAGTGTATTAAGGTATACACAATAGTTACATAGATTATCGTACATAGCAGTGTATGTATAGAGAACCTGGGATAACCCAGAAAAGTCAGACAAAGTGACTTATTTCCAGTACCTGGCTTGGGCTTGCCATATATGATTTTTGGTAAATATTTTTTTTTTCTCGGTTGTTTGTTGGGCTATCTCATTGAAGCTTGGGCAATGTATGATGGAAAGATGCTTCTTAACATACAACAAAAATAAAAAAGACGGATGATAAATAAGAGAGTTCACTTCTCAGCCATTAGCCGCCTCTTTGCAGTATATTTTCGTATGGTTTTTATGGTTGTATTCTCATTTTTTTGGACTCATTTGATAGAATGGAAGATATATTACAGAAATAGACATGATTTTGATTGCTTTCATGACGAAAAGTACCTTGAAATTGAGCTCAAAGTAGCGGAAATGTTCGATTTTTGCCGATGTTCAATGAACTTTGTGTAAGTCAAGTTGGTTAATTTTATTAAGTGTATTTTAACCTAACCACTCTGTAATCTGGCAAACTCAGTAATCCGGCACACTACAGGTCCCAATGATGCCGGATTTGTGATGGAAGACCTGTATATGTGTTTGGACCGTTTACGGGTTAAATATAGTTACATGCACAAAAGAATGAACATTAAACATGACACTTTCCTTTTTTGATGGCTGTTGTTGCTGGAAGGAGGACAGGGAGGAAGGGAGAGGAGAGATAGGTTATTGTTTGGAAAGGGAATCCCCCTCCATAAGGACTCTAGGTACCAAATCCTTATCTGGGGTCCCTTCCCTCCTTTGTTTCTTACTGTCACTAGGACCAGCTTGAGAGTTACTGGACCACTGTTGCACAAAATATTTGTCCAGAGAGGTCTGTTTCTGGCATCTCTAAGATTTGCCTAAAATGGGACATGGCATTGTCACTGTGAAAGTCACCAGCACAGATTGCAACAGCTTTCTCAGGGTGATATTCTTCCACAAATGAATGCACTTTAGTCCACACTGCACAAATCTTAATCTTTGAAGAAGGCACCTTCTTCCATCTCTCTTCCTCCTCCTCTGAAGCAATTTCCTGAGCTGTGGTCTGTTGCTGTTGCAGATGAAGCTCTTGCAGTGGTTAGCTGTTCATTGTGCTCCTCCACCAACTCTTCCACATCCTCCAAACTCACATCCAACCCCATGGAATTCCCCAATGCCACAATTGATTGCACAACAGGTGTAGGGTCGACAGGGAAATTTTCCTAGTGACCCATGCCCTACTGTTTTCCTTCCACATCACACACAGTTTACTCTTGACAACACTGTTTTTCTTAAAAACTGGGATTTTCAGAGTGATACACCAGCAAAGGCTTCACCTTGAAATCCCCACTAACATTACCACACAACAGAGAGTTAGCCTGTCTTTCATAGGCTTGTGTCCTTGGAGTGCCTTTTCCTCCTGCATAATGTAGGTCCTCTTTGGTATTTTCTTCCAAAACAGGCCTGTTTCATCATAATTAAACACTTGTTGGGGTTGGAATTTTGTTTTCAGCCTCTTGTTTGTCTGAACTGGCACCCTCACCTTGCTTTACAACACTGTGTATGCCACTTTGCTTCTTGAATTTTTCAAACCAGCCTTTGCTGGCCTTAAATTCACCTACATTAGCACTTGTTTCAGGCAGTTTCTTTAAGAGGTCGTCGTGTAACTGTTTTGCCTTTTCACAAATAATTGACTGCACAACACTATCTCCTGCAAGCTCTTTCTCTCTGATCCACACCAGCAACAATTTCTCCACTTCTTCACTTGTTTGCGATCTCTGTTTGGTTATCGCATTCACCCCTTTCGCAACATCAGCTTCCGTGATTTCTTTTCTTTTTGCCACAATGGAGCTGATTGTTGATGGCAACTTCCCATACATCCTGCCGAGTTCAGCAATGCGTATGCCATTATCATATTTTCTTAGGATTTCTTTTTTCATTTCTACGGTGTTCCTCACTTTCTTTACCAAAGGACTGGCACTAGGAGCTTTCTTTGTGGCCATGGTGGCTTATTTAGCAGTCACACACAATAAACAAGTGGCAAAAACAATGGATTATTATGAAATGTTTTGTATGACCAGGCAGGATATGTTCACTTACTGAGAAACAATGCTACATTGGCTGAGAATGGCGTGGGAGACAGCTTTGTGCACTCGGCACTGGACAGGTTCCATACAGTCGACAAAAACGGAGGTATTCAACGAGAACGGAGCCAAAAAATCAGCAAAAAAAGTCGGCCAAAACTGAAATCGGCAATAATGGAGATCGACGAAAACAGATGGTCCACTGTATTTCTACTTCTACTTACACTTAGGTCACACTACACATACATGTACAAGTATATATATACCCTCCCCTCTTGGTTTTCTCCTATTTTCTTAATACGTAGTTATTGTTCTTGTTTATTTCCTCTTATCTCCATGGGGAAATGGAACAAAATTCATCCTCCGTAAGCCATGTATGTCATAAAAAGCAACTAAAATGCCGAAAGGTAGTATCCCTTTCTGTATACATTACTAAAGTTATGAAGAGAAACTTTTGTTTTTCTTTTTGGGCCACCCTGCTTCAGTGGGAATCGGCCGGTTTGTTGAAAGAAGGAGGAAGATTAAAACAACTGATGTTATATTTTAAAGAAATAAATGAAAATTATTTTCAAAGTTACTGGTACATATTTATAACTTTTTATAACTGGAAAAATTCACACAATTGGTTGGTACTTTATCCTCGTTATCCCCGGGTAACTTAAAACTCGTTCAGGATAGAGATGACCAGGCATCCCCATTTCTGGTTTCAAATTGAGCCACTGAAAGCCAATGAAAACATGTAACACTGAAAAAAGGTGCTGTATGTGTGGGTCCCTCCTGTATCCACATTACTAAGCCAATAACACAGCGGCAGCAGCCATGCTGTTCCATACAACTGCAACTCTGCTCTCACTTGTACTTTATACTCTGTAATAGACCCATCTGTACTCAGCCATTGTATTACTGTATTCGTGGTGATCACTCATACTATGGACTTTTTGTAAAAAAGTTGTAAAAGAGTTTTACGCTTTTTATGTTAAAATGTTATCGTTATTATATTATTTTTATTATACTGTTGTTACTGTTTATTTTTATTTTTTTATTGTTTTTATTATTGTTTTTATTTTTGTTTTCATTATAATTGTTTTATTATTCTCTATTATTCCCATACTATACTTCTTTCAGTTGAAGCATGGTGAGCCTGTGGCATGTACTGATGTGGCCCATGTAGTGTTTGTTCAGTAGTATTTCACATTGCTGTTGTATGAGAATACTATAAGTGACATGAGGTGTTGTGTGGCAGAGAAGAATATGCGCCACTACAGCCAAAATCAGGGGTAGCAAGCGAATCAGTTCCTCTATTGATTCCTTTGGCAATGCATTGATGTGGGGGTTCTGCAACTGCAAGTTAGGCTTGAAGCCCCATTACAGAGTGTGGGAACTTGAGCTTCATCGCTCTGATCTACCCCACTGCATAAGAATCCTTACTTAATAATCTGTGTCTGAATGTTAAGTAACATTTAAGCATGGAAAAAAAAGGGCAGAGGCGAGTATAGGCACTCCTTTTTTGTTGCACTTTTTTTGACTGCATGCTACACTCACATTATGCTTCACACAGACTTTATATATATATCAAAATATGCCTAAACTATTCATGTACACACTAAACACAACAATCAGTCTTAACGACATTGTAGAGGGTAAAATCCAAGAGTATATTAGGATTTGTTTGCTCAATATGCAATGCATACTACTGGTGCTCCTAGACTTATGATGGTTCAGCTTAAGATATTTCGACTTTACAATGGTGTAAAAGCAATTACTTTGAGATGAAACTTAAGATAATTACCCAGCATGAAGGTGGCAAGTCAGTAACTTGTATTAATTTATTAAATTTTCAATACTGGTACTTACAGTAATTATTTACTTACTTAGCATATCATATTCATATTTGACTTGTTTTACAATATTTTTGACTTACAATGGGTTCGTTGGTACGTAACCCCTTCATAAGTTGAGGAGCACTGTAGTGGTTTCCTTGTGCCTCATTTTTTTTTTTTTTTTTTTAGTAAGTCGGCCGTCTCCCACCGAGGCAGGGTGACCCAAAAAGAAAGAAAATTCCCAAAAAGAAAATACTTTCATCATCATTCAACACTTTCAACTCACTCATACACAATCACTGTTTTTGTAGAGGTGCTCAGAATACAGCAGTTTAGAAGCATATACGTATAAAGATACACAACATATCCCTCCAAACTGCCAGTATCCCAAACCCCTCCTTTAAAGTGCAGGCATTGTACTTCCCATTTTCAGAACTCAAGTCTGGCTATATAAAAATAACTGGTTTCCCTGAATCCCTTCACTAAATATTACACTGCTCACACTCCAACAGCTCGTCAGGTCCCAAATACCATTTGTCTCCATTCACTCCTATCTAACACACTCATGCACGCTTGCTGAAAGTCCAAGCCCATCGTCCACAAAACCTCCTTTACCCTCTCCCTCCAACCTTTTTGAGGATGATCTCTACCCTGCCTTCCTTCCCCTACAGATTTATATGCTCTCCATGTCATTCTCTCTCTAAATGACCAAACCACCTCAACAACCCCTCTTCAGCCCTCTGACTAATACTTTTATTAACTCCACACCTTCTCCTAATTTCCACACTCCGAATTTTCTGCATAACATTTACACCACATATTGCCCTTAGACAGGACATCTCCACTGCCTCCAACCGCCTCCTCGCTGCAGCATTTACAACCCAAGCTTCACACCCATATAAGAGTGTTGGTACCACTATACTTTCATACATTCCCTTCTTTGCCTCCATAGATAATGTTTTTTTGTCTCCACATATACCTCAATGCACCACTCACGTTTTTTCCTTCAATTCTATGGTTAACCTCATCCCTCACAAATCCATCCGTTGACACGTCTACTCCCAAATATCTGAAAACATTCACTTCTTCCATACTCCTTCTCTCCAATTTGATATCCAATTTTTCTTTATCTAAATCATTTGATACCCGTATCACCTTACTCTTTTCTGTGTTCACTTTCAACTTTCTACCTTTACACACACTCCCAAACTTGTCCACTAATCTTTGCTGTTTTTCTTTAGAATCTCCCATAAGCACAGTATCATCAGCAAAAAGTAACTGTGTCAGTTCCTATTTTGTATTTGATTCCCCATAATTTAATCCCACCCCTCCTAAACACCCTATCATTTACTTCTTTTACAACCTCATCTTCAACTATATTAAACAGCCATGGTGACATTACACATCCCTGTCTAAGACCTACTTTTACCGGGAAGTCGTCTCCCTCTCTTCTACACACCCTGACCTGAGCCTCACTATCCTCATATACTTCATATGCAGTTCAAATTCAAATTCTTTATTTCTTTTATGCAGTACACAGATAATATAGTTTACATGTAATAAAATATTGTTAAGCACAAAATAAAGATGCTACCATGCTGTGTTTCAACTTGTTCAGTAATCAGTTTAGTGTGGTGTGACTCTTATTATTCTTATGTAATTGTTTTGATGTGTGAAGTACTGGATAACTTGTAATGTTAGTTGGATCTAAGCTTGCAGCTAGCGAGCGAAGATTTTTGTTTTATTGCTGTGTCTATTATAACTTTATATTTTACATTCTATATTTTCTTTATTATTTCCTTCCTCTTTTTTCTTCTTGTTCTACTGCATATAAACATCTCATTTAACTTTCATGAGAGAGTGATTGAGCGAGTGAGTGAGTGAGTCAGTGGGACAGATGGACACACACTTGCTCTCTCACCTGTATCCCCCTTCCTTTCCCTCTCTCCATCCCTCCTTTTCTTGATCAAACTTTTTAACTCGCCCAGTGATCCCAGAACTTTATTTCTTATTAATTCTGCTACGTGTTTTGTCAACGTGATTTTCTTTTCTTTGCAGTTTCCGCCGACTCTTTGGTGACGACGAGACAGGCTCAGGAACTAGCCCCAAGAGGAATTTGCTCGGCCTGGGGCGTCCATGAATATTGCTGTGGATCCAGTGCAGATGGTGCTGATTCTGGGGCAGCGAACCAATTTAAAATTACGACCAAGCAACAGCATGGCATTTCACGTTCATATTCTTTCTCATGTCAGACTAAGAAGAGAGAACACTATCAAAGAATGCCTGTTAAAGAAGATCTTTTATTAAAGAAAACTAGGTTAAAAAAGGACCCTCTAAGAAGGATCTCTTTTGAAGGTCTTCCATCATCATGTCGGAGCTGCAAACATATGGAAACAGAACACTTTGTCAGTTGTACTAGAAGGCATTTTGATAGTAGTGTTAGGAAATGTTTTCTAGCTAGTAACACTAGAGAATGTTTCCCAGTTAGTAGTACTAGAGAACAGTTAATAAATAGGAAGGTGAAAGAATTCTTCCCAAGTAGCGATATGAGAAGACATTCTCTAGACGGTAGGGTTGAAAGGTGTTCTCATAATATATATAACAGTCTTACAGAGCATTCTTTAGTTAGTAATAATAAAAATCATTTGGTAGATACAAATGATAAACAATATTTATTAGACAGTGGAAAAAGCTTTTTGGAAAATAAAGGACATTTTGTTGACAGTGAAGGAGTCGACTGTTTCGGTGGTAAGCGTCTTCAGAGAGGCTTCCTAGATGGCAATCATGAAGGATGCTCAGAAAACAACATTTGTTATAGTCGTGACAATCTTCTCTGCTCACTTCGAGATGATACCTGCCATTGGTACGACTCAACATCCACCAGAGTGCTGGAGAAAAAGTATATTTTTCAAGAAGTCGACTGTCTGCCAGTTTTGCCTATGGGGTTACGTAAGAGAGATTACCGGCATGTCTCTCGTTGCAGTTACAAAGTAGATTTATCAAGTAAAAAGAGCTTTATCGATTGGAAGCACAATGATTATGATGACTTTTTTATGTCCAAATTTAGATTTACAAAATTTTATAGTTTATATCTTGGCCATAATCATTAAGCATAACATTATCATTTTATTTTGTATGAAATATAATAATTTTAGATTTTTTGTACTGGTGTGGATTGGATGTTTTGTTTTTCTATTACTCTGTTTATAATTTAAAAGTTTAGTAAGCATATATTGTACTATATTGCCCCAAATCTAATTATGTACAGTGTATCGTTGATCTACGTAAAAGCTTGTCTACAACTTAAGTTCCTCTATCTCGTGCTTTCCAACTTTCTATTCCTTTTACGAACTGTCTTCGATATCGATGTTAATGCGACAGAATTATCATGCACAGGATAGACTGGCAATTTCCGCCATACATTTGCAAGCAAGTTTCGTTAAGACAAAGCTGTAACTATAAGAGGGCAGGATATTATACCAAAGGAATAGCTAATACTTTATAAGTACAGTATAAGAGAAATTCGTGTATATGAGTAGAGTGATATATTTTCTAATGATTAGAATCCATATTAAGAGAACTTTATGAATTAATATTTTAACAGCAGTAATTAAGGGTAACAGCAGACAGGTATATTTTACTGATGCTTTTGGGAAAATGTTCGGATAATTCCTGTCTGGTGTACATTAGGGAAATGATGTGATAAATATTTGTTATGAAATATGTATCTATATAAAGTGCATGCTTTTTTGTCATTATATGTATCTTAATAGGAAATTTTATAGCCTAGGCCTAATCTCTTAAGAACGTCAAAACTATTAACTAGATCTTTTCCATATATAGCGTGGAGGGAAGATAATGGTTATGAGAGTTTCTCACATTATACAGTACTAATATAATATATATGGCCAAAAATAGTATATTTGTATATTTTTTCTATACATTACTTCACCATTTTGAACTTTCATGCAGATTACACTGAGGTTACTAATATCTGCTGTCTGCTTTTTTATGCTTTATCTGTTGATGAATAGTAATAATAGTGGGGAGACAGTCAGATGTCTTGAAAGTAAAGTTTACAAAATGTAGTAAAGTTTAATGCATATTTTTTTAAACACACTGGGCATCTCTCACCAAGACTGTGACCCAGAAGAGGAAGCGCATGCACCATCATTCATTCAATAGCTGACTTGCCAGAAGTGTGTAGACATTACAATTTAAATAAACCTCTGAACTGCAACATTCTCACCTCTTCTCACTCCAGGATTCAAATCCAGCTAACTGGTTTACCTGAATCCCTTTTATAAAAGTTGCCATGCTTACACTCTATACATACATACATGCAAGATGCATGTTTGTATATTGATAAGAAATGTATAACTAGTTTTGAACTTTATATTTGCAAAAGTTTTTGTTAAAACTTGTGAACTTAATTTTGTGTTCATTCAAAAATAATGTGTTGTCCTCCTAAAATGAAAGACAGATGTAAAATGCTGAAATACATATCATTACTACCTCATGGGGGACAAGGCTCTGTTTTGTAGCATTTCACGAAAAATATATCTAAAAATATTTTGACCATTTAAAAATGTGATGTAACTAAGTACATGGACACCACTAGTGGGTTGACTGTTATGCAGGCTACTGCATTATTGGAATAGATTGTATACAATGTAAGGTGTTCGTAGCATGATGGGGTGCTCCATAATTGTATAAATAATGTCAGCGCCAAAGTAGACATCGTTTATATAATTATGGAGCACCCCGTCACACTACAATCTATTACAACAATGCAGTATCCTGCATAACATTTGTCTATAATCCCAAGTTGGTTGGTGGTGGTGTACTGCTGTTATGGTCCTGTGTGAGTGATGTGCTCATGTGATGGTAGGCATTTTGTGTTAGACTGGACACACGCATGACTGAGGTTGAGGTTGTATTGGTAATTAATCTTGTTTGGAATATGTCACTAATTCAGAGAAAAAAAAAGTTGGAATGGAAGAAGTTAGTGTGGGAACTTTATCCTTTCCCCACATGTCAATTCATGCAAGTCCAGGTACTGTTCTTCTTTTAAACATCCATATAACATGGTTAATACAAAGGTCTTCAACAAGAACCAATAACTATAATGTATGAAGTTTAACATCTTTTTTTTTTTAACACACCAGCCGTATCCCACCGAGGCAGGGTGACCCAAAAATAAAAAGTTTTTCTTCTTAAATTTAGTAAATTATACAGGAGTAGGGGTTACTAGCCCCTTGTTCCTGGCATAATTATAATATGATTTTCACTGCAGGCAAGAGGAAATTTTTTATATGCTAATCATTATTAGCAAAACCAGCATAGAGATATGTTGAGGAAATACATGTACTCCTGTTGTTTGTAAGAAAAGTGTCAGTAGAGATAAGAACAAGAACCTACAGAAATAATGTTTGCCATAGATTTTTTTTGTATTATCAAGACTTATTAACTCTCGTATGATAAAAGCATAAAAAAGCAGATGCATTCCTTCAATGTTAGACATTTTTCTGTAACAAATGACAAAAAGTAAACCACCAATTGAAGCTGGACCTAAGGAAAACAAAAGCTATGAAATAATATAGTTTTTCTGGGTAAAAAAGTATTCATATTTTTAACCGAAATTAGAGTTTTTAAATGTGTTACTGGATTCACAAATAATAATATAATGGTATATTCGTGGCAAATTCTTCATTAGAAGTCTACAAATACCTAGGCAAAGATTTTGCTTAGTGGTCCATATAGCAGATGAGTTAAGATATATAAGCTTCTGCTTATTCATGGTACATAAACATAATTGATAGTCATTTTGAACATTCCATCCATATCCTGTCCATAAATCAATAACTGATATAATGGTTTAGGTGCCGAGTCAACATGGGTATGACTCAAAAATAGCAATATGTGTTATTAAAAAATTTCAGTTATAGATATAAGGTATTCGACGAGAAGTGAGTAATTGATGCTCACGTGTGTAACTTTACGTATAACCATTATGCAGCGTTGTATGACCCCTAGGGGTTTAGCGCTTCCCACTAAATAAGATGAATATAATATAACCATTATCTTGACTCCAGCACACTGCATTGTTGTAAATGTTAATTTCTGTCAGAGTTAAAAGCTTTAATTTTAGTTAGAAATTTTGTTATGAGAATGCACACAATTTGTAGCTAGCTCCTCAAAAGTTTTCCCTAGATGCAGTAATTACCAGTGCTTAAGACTGTGTTGCTTTGGTAAGTAATGTCAGCAGTTGCTTGGTGTGTTTCAAGTCAGCAGTGGTCGTCTCCAATGCCAGTATTACAATTTAGATTTATTGTCTCCTTTTAAAACAGATATTGTTTCTTTATCCATAAGCTTTTTAAAAACCTGTCTGTTCCTAGCTGGTTGTAAGGCTTGTCCCAGTTGTTACTAGGATAGACTCATTACAGTCTTCTCTTTGGCAACCACACTGATGTTAGGAAGTATTTCTTTAGCCTTAGAGTTGTCAGGAAGTGGAATAATCTGGAGAGTGAAGTAGTGGAGGCAAGATCCATACATAGCTTTAAGAAAGGTATGATGAGGCTCTTTGAGTGGGGAGAGAGTGACTTAGTAGCGACTAGCAAAGAGGCGGGGCCAGGAGCTGTGACTTGACCCCTGCATCCACATATAGGTGAGTACTGATATAAAAGTATAGTATTACTCATGTTTTTATGTTCTTACCTTTACATTTAAAGAATTATAGCTTTACTTTAATATTCAGACAATTAGGTACACACAAATACACATTAACATGCATGCATACATTTTTCTTTTTAACAAATCGGCCATCTCCCACCGAGGCAGGGTAACCTGCAAAGGAAGAAACACTTTGACCATCACTCACTCCATCACTGTCCTACCAGAGGCTTGTCAATACTACAGATCAAATGAAGAGGAAGCAGAAGGGAAAGGAGTTGCACTGCTAATCAGCAGTGAGTGGAGTTTCGAAGAGATGAGAAAGATTAACACAGTCAATTGACTGCATAGCAGGCACACTCAAGACTGGAAACTTGAAGTAGCAGCAGCAGAAGTGACCTGCAACCCACCATCAGACAGTAGGAGACCAAGATAGGCATGTGATGACAATGGCAAAGCAGTGGTTGACATCATAGCACAGGAAGAATACATATGGCAAAAGCAAGGACTAAGAGATTTTAACCACAAAGAAGTAGACTGAGGAAATTCTGACGCACGAGTGACTGGAAACATTCAGAACTTAGATGATAGAAGTGGTTAAGGAAGTGTGTGTCAGCATGTCAAGAGCTCAACATGATGATATAAATGGCATACTGCCAGGGTTGCAGAAATTATTTCTGAGAAGGGATACAGTCCTGATCAAGAGTTTAATGTTAACAAAACAGGGTTATGTTGGAAAAAAAAAAAGTCATCAAAAACATACATTAGCAAGCAAGAAGAATTTGCACTTGGGTTCAAGACAGCAAAGAATCGTTTCACTGTACTTCTGTACACAAACCCATACAGGTTTAGCATTTTTTTTTTTAACCTTGACTGTCTCCCACTGAGGCAGGGTGACCTGAAAAAGAAGAAATGAAAATTTCTCCTCTTTTTACATTTAATAATCTATACAGAAGAAGGGTTACTAGCCCCTAGCTCTTAGCATTTTAGTTCTCTTATGACACACATGGCTTACGGAGGAAGGATTCTTCTCCACTTCCCCATGGAGATTAAATATCAACAGCTTGGTGTTCCCAGGTGGTCACCCACCCAATTATTAACCAAACCCAATGTTGCTTAACTTCACTGATTGGATGAGAAGTGGTGCATTCAATGTGGTATGGCTACTGGCACTTACAATGGTTATATTGGATTATTCCATCTGCTATGTGATATCAAGTTCAAGCCTGTGCTAATTTATTGTGCACAGACTCTCTCTTCCTTAAAAGAACAAGGCAAAAACCATTTTACCAATTATTTAGTTGTGTAACAAGTCAGTTTGGATGAGTGAGGCCTTGTTTGTTGACCAGTTTAAGCAGGCAGGATGTACTTGGTCAGAAAGAATCTTATGTTCGAGGTTTTCCTGACTCCTGATAATTCATAGTCATCCTGAAATCCTGTAGTCTCTTGACCCAAATGGGCAGAGTTGTTGTTACAACCCAAGATGAAATCTTTCATACAACCACTGGGTCAGTGACTTAGACATTTAAGTGCCACCGCACATACAAGGTCATGGGGAAGCTCATTGTGGTAATGAATAATGGCTCTCAAACTTGAGTGCCAATGTTCAGGGATGCTTTTAACATTCCAGATGCACAAGTACATGTAAAAGTGACATTGAATGATGTACCCCAGTTAACCATAAATGCAGGCTAGGGAAAATTATAGCCTACTCTTGTAATTTTTCAGATTTTTTCTCACTGAGGAGGTAGGTCAAGAAAATTGAGTCTGGTGAAGAGAGAGGAGATAAAAAGAGAGAAGAGAGAGAAAGGGGAGGCACGAGCTTGAAGATATGTAGATAGAAAAAGTAAATGAACTGCTAGATGATGATGAAAAACTATAGAAGAATACACAAATATCACACACACAGGAGAAAGAAACCTACGACGATGTTTCAGTTCGTTGTTTCTCTCTCCTATGTATGAGTTATTTGCATATTGTTCCAGTCACAGTATTGTGCCTTTTTATTCCTTAACTGTAGAAGAATTGCTGAAGAGGTAAATTCCTAAATGAGAGAAGGTAACAGAGGAGGATATGGTTGAAGAACTGTATAGAGACAACACTAAAAGCTGCATGAGAAATTCCATATTCCTGGTGAACTTGCTGACTCTCTTCCTGAAGAAGACCCTGACAAGTCAGCCTTGTTCTGAAGCAGCTGATGATACTCTGTTGTCAGATGTGTAAAGAACTTGTGGGTAAAACAGAGTAGAGACGCATTACAGAATTCTTGAGCACTCCAGTGCATCTTACAACTTCTAACAACTCTCCACTGATATCAACACAAAAGCCACAGTCATCCATACCAACTCACAAGCCACAGTCATCCATCTCAATCCAGTGGAGCTATGTCAACCATCTTCATTTTACATCAACAAGCACGAACAACAAGAATTTTGACAATGAATTGCACTGTGCAACATTTGGGTATCTTTATTCTGTAGATGTTTTGCCAACCAGTGGCTTTATCAATGCAGTGTAAAAGACTGGAGAGGGTTGAAATGAGGTAATCAGTCCTTCAGCCTCGGAGCATGTATTCAGTACCATAGTCTTGATGAATCTGAAGCACAGGCAGCAAGATGTGAGCTTATCTGGAGTCAGGTGAGATGAAGGCATTCTCAGTGGTGGGTGGGATTCCCTAATGGAAGTACATCATGTTCAAGAGGTGGGTCAGCAGTAGTAAGTAGTAGAGAAGATGTCCTCTGTACCTAGATTCCTGTATTTTATTGATAAAAGCCACTGGATGGCGAAACATCAACAAAATAAAGATACCCAGATGTTGCACGTGTGTCTAATTTCTCATCTTGTCAGTATTATACACCACTGATGCACAACCAGAATTTTAAGTAAGATAAAATTTTTCTCGTGACTTTTTTGCCTATTCAAAAAAAAAATCATCTTTGTTTTTTTAGGAGGACCCATAAACATAATCATAATTTTTCTCACATGTTCTTCATTTTAATGAGTCACATACTTCACATAATGTGCCGATTTTCAGGAACTTACCCCACACATCACTAGAGGGTCTGTTTTACTTCTAAGTGAATAGGTTTTAATGTAATAGCTAAGGCATAGAAAATATTATATATAAAAATTCTACAGAGCTTATGTATTAGGAAACTTAAGCCTAGACATAATGAAACTGCAACTAACCTGTATACTTCGGAACACTTATGTCCTCCAGGCAGTGTGTGTGTATATACAGTGGACCCCTGGCTTACGATCAGCTCCCAACTCGAACAATTATGTAAGTGTATTTTTGTAAGTGCTTTTGTAAGTGTATTTTTGGGGGTGTGAAACAGACTAATCTAATTTACAATATTCCTCATGGGAGCAAATTTGTTTGGTAACGGCACCTGAACAGCCTTCTGGAACGAATTAATATTGTAAGTCGGGGGTCCACTGTTTAAGTATACATGTACAGTAGAACTCCTGTATCCAGATTCAGTCTCTGCCATTTTAGTTATTCACTCTTTACTCTGGTCTGAAAATGACCCTTAATTTTGCTTACTAATGGCTCCAAAGTGCAAGAGTAATGAGTCTCGCAGTTCTTCAAAGCCTAGGAGAATTCCAAAAGTGCTTGCCATCAATGAAAAAATGCTAATTCTTGACTTACTGTGTGTAATTTATCAATTAAACTCTATTATAGGAATGTATGTAAATGAAAGACGACTTATATAAAGGGTTTGCTATTATCCGTGGTTTTGGGTATCCATGGTAGATCTTGGAGCATATCACCAGCAGATATGGGGGTGCTGCTGTATATAATATGTACTGCACGTGCACACACACACACACACACACACGCCACACACGCCACACACACACACACACACACCACACAACACACACACAACAACACACACACACACACACACACACACACACACACACACCACACACACACACACACACACCACACACACACCACACCACACACCACACACACACACACACACACCACACACCACACACACACACACCACACACACACACACCACACCACACACACACACACACACACACACACCACACACACACACCACACACACACACACCCACACCACACACACACACACACACACACACACACCACACACACAAAACCACACACACACACCACACACACACACCACACACACACCACACACACCCACACACACACACCACACACCACACACCCCACACACACCACACACACACACCCCCACACACACACCACACACACACCACACACACACCACACACACACACAACACCACAACACACACACCACCACACCCACACACACACACACCACACACACACACACACCCACACACACACACACACCACACACACCACACCCCACACACACACACACACCACATACACACACACACACAACACACACACACACACCACACACACACACACACACCACACCACACACACACCACACACACACACACCACACTCACACACACCACAACACACACCACCACACACACCTCCACACACCACACACACACACCACACACACACAACCACACACACACACACACACCCCCACACACACTCCACACACCACACACACACACACACACACACACACACCACACACACACACAAAACACCACACACACCACACACACACACACATACACACACACACACACACACCACACACACCCCACACACACACTCCACACACCACACACACCACACACCACACACACACACACCACACACACACACACCACACACACACAGTGTACATATACATTAAATACAGTGGTACCTCGAATTTCGGCCGAAATTCGTTCCAGAAGGCTGTTCAGGTGCCATTACCGAACGAATTTGTTCCCATAAGGAATAATGGAAATTAGATTAGTACATTTCAGACCCCCCAAAAATACACTTACAATTTTTTTTTTTTATTAACACATCAGCCGATTCCCACCAAGGCAGGGTGGCCCGAAAAAGAAAAACTTTCATCATTCACTTCATCACTGTCTTGCCAGAGGGGTGCTTTGCGCTACAGTTATAAAACTGCAACATTAACACCCCTCCTTCAGAGTGTAGACACTGTACTTCCCATCTCCAGGACTCAAGTCCGGACTGCTGGTTTCCCTGAATCCCTTCATAAATGTTACTTTGCTCACACTCCAACAGCACGTCAAATATTAAAAACCATTCGTCTTCATTCACTCCTATCAAATACACTCGTGCACACTTGCTGGAAGTCCAAGCCCCTTGCACACAAAACCTCCTTTACCCCCTCCCTCCAACCTTTCTAGGCCGACCCCTACCCTGCATTCCCTCCACTACAGATTTATACACTCTCGAAGTCATTCTGTTTTGTTCCATTCTCTCTATAGTATGTCCGAACCACCTCAACAACCCCTCCTCAGCCCTCTGGACAATAGTTTTGGAAATCCCACACCTCCTAATTTCCAAACTACGAATTCTCTGCATTATATTCAAACTACACATTGCCCTCAGATATGACATCTCCACTGCCTCCAGCCTTCTCCTCGTTGCAACGTTCATCACCCTTGCTTCACACCCATACAAGAGTGTTGGTACAACTATACTCTCATACATTCCCCTCTTTGCTTCCACAGACAAAGTTCTTTGTCTCTACAGACTCCTAAGTGCACCACTCACGCTTTTCCCCTCATCAATTCTATGATTCACCTCCTCCTTCATAGATCCATCTGCTGACACATCCACTCCTAAATATCTGAATATACATTCACCTCCATACTCTCTCCCTCCAGTTTGATATCCAATCTTTCACCACCTAATCTTTTTGTTATCCTCATAACCTTACTCTTTCCTATATTCACTTTTAATTTTCTTCTCTTACATACCCTACCAAATTCATCCACCAACCTCTGCAACTTCTCTTCAGAATCTCCCAAAAGCACAGTGTCATCAGCAAAAAGCAACTGTGACAACTCCCACTTTGTGTTTGATTCTTTATCTTTTAACTCCACACCTCTTGCCAAGACCCTCGCATTCACTTCTGTTACAACCCCATCTATAAATATATTGAACAACCACGGTGACATCACACTTACAAAAGCACTTACAAAAATACATAATTGTTCGAGTTGGGAGCTGTTCAAAGTTCGAGGTACCACTGTATGTACATGCATACATACATATGTGTGTGTACATACATACGGTACATATATATGAATTGAAACTACAGTATTTATATACAGGTGTCACTTGTTTTATGCAAATTCACTATTATGCAATATTCCATTTCTATCAGAAATTCCTTGCGTGCTGTATATGTTCATCATATGCAAAATGTTTTGAAGATGGTTTGGTTTTGACAACTGATTGAATTTGATAGAGCTTCCCTGGGGCTAGAACACATTTGTTTAATACAAGGGTCACCTGAGCCTCTGAATGCTGATTCATTTTTAATTTTTGTAGTACCTGTATCCAAGGTTGTGGTAAACTGTTGATTAAGGCCTGTCTGTGTAAATTTTGAATATTATATTTAAAAATAAACTTGTTTGTGCATATATAGAAGATAGTTTTGCTGTAATGTACAGCTAAGCTCCTAAATTTGCTGAGGTTAGGTTCCTTTGCATTTTTTAGAAAAAGTATTTGCATATTTATTTTTATATTTGCATTTAGAATTCTCTGTGAATACATTCAATGTAATAAATTTTGTTTGAGATTTGGACTTAGAGTTTCAGAGGCTATATCTCCTAAATATCACTCTAATTTATAGTAATTAATATTTTGACATTGAGTCCAATAAGTACTTTTTAGACAAAATCATGTAGTTAATTTTTAATTTAATAGTTGTGTACAAAACCAAATAAAAAAGAGCAATATGAGAAAATGTGGGTAATCAGAACTTTTCACAAAAGGTCTTTCAGTAAAAAATCCAGTACAGGTGTGGTTAGAACCCATGGCAAGAGAATGGTAAAACTCCAGGCCAGTGTGCAAGCCACTTGCCATGAGTTCTAATCCCACCCATACCATGGTTATTTGGAGTCATGTTATTATGTAAGTAAAAACTTTCAATACAGTACTTGATAAATGGGATTCTGGAAGGTCGCAAATTTGGGGGTTCAGCTGTATAGTATATATACGAGACTTTGCATAGCAGAAAAGAATATGAGCTGCTACGACCAAAATCTGTGTTAGCTAATATATCAGTCCCTTAAGGTTTCATCTGTTTGTAAGAAATTATAGCTATCACCATCTGCATTTGTAAGTTAGGCTCAGAGTCTTATAACAAAGTATGGTAATTTGAGCTTCATAGCTCTTGTTTCCCCCTGTGCCTGTGTTTTTCCCCATTGCGTTTGACGTGTATTCTTGTCTGCCATGCAGTGTCTCGCTTTTATAAATCAAGTTTAAACTTGGTTGCATTGATAAATGGTTTAAGAAACCCAGTTTAAAATGAAGATGATTTAAGAAAATCTGCAGTTTTTGTTTATGTACCATACACACAATGTTTGTAATCTAACATTATAATGTACACCTCAGTCATCTTATATCTTGTAAACATTGCACATGGAAAAATAGAAATTTGGCTTGACTCTGTAAGAATTATTACCATATATCAGTGATTTTTACTAATCGGCTTTATGTAATGCATCTTGAAACATTGTTTCTCAATAGGTATAATAAATAAAAATGTGTGATATACAGAAGTTTTTGGTAACATGCTTGTAGTGTGTGTATAAAATAACATGATTATCATTATTATTTAGCACCAAATTATGATTGCCATGCTTAAATGCAAATATAAAAAACTGTAACATTATTTATATTTAGTATATGTGTGATATGTAAGTTTATTGGACAGTTAGTTGATATTTTTATTATGCACCCCATTCCCATCCTGTGGGTATGGGGTGCATAATACACAGGCACATAATGGGTCCAGGGACTGGACATTAGTGTCACTACCATGACCATAAGTGAAAAGCACTAGTTAGTAATCTCTTGAACTGTCCTCCTATTTTAAATAGATTTAGAAATTTGATTTACAAATTTCATGCAGCGTATGTACACATGCTCTTATATTTCACCTCATATTTAATTTCACTTATTGATGTATTTCAATATTGATATCAAAAAAGACTCCTAGCAGTGAATAGTGAGTTATCTTAGTGATATCTGAATAAAGTTGTCTTGGTAATTTTCCTAATATTACTTCATTAATATTTTGAGATGTATAACGTGTGTGCCAAAGGGGGTAGTATGTTGTATATAAAATGTGAGTGCAAAATTCTTGTAGGGTATATACAGTATATATATAATATATATATATATATATATATATATATATATATATATATATATAATATATATATATATATATATATATAATATACACACACACACACACACACACACATATATATATATTATATATTATAATTTTTTTTTTCCTCACATTGATTATACAGGCTAAGAGGTGTTATCCAACCTCAGCTTACCGAAAGCCTGGCCTTGTCTGAAATGTACTACCTCCACTCCCCAGAATGCAACCCACAGCAGTTGATTAACAACTTGGTACCTATTTACCATGAACAGGGGTAGCAGGTGTAAGACGACTTGCCCAACATGTATAGACACTGCATTCATTATCTACAATTTTAATTTCAATACGTAGAGGCTTTCAGATTAAAAGGTCCATAGCATTATCATTTTCAGCTGGTATTAATGTTAGCTTTATCACTGATTTATACTTGCATGTGTATTGTGTTATACAAGGGTAGTTTTGAGTGATCTGAAATTAGCAATATAAGATGGATTCTCTTACTATACTGTATCTTTTTGTTTGAAATATTTGTACATTTGAGAAAAAACAAATAGAATTTTTTGTAGATGAGAATTTTTGGACTACAGTATTATTATATACAGTAAAGGACCACTTTATCTAGTTTTTAATGTCTAGGGCATTAGTTTCAATACATTTGTTTAAATTTCACTGACTGTTCTCTGTTTCCTATATTTACGGTTAAATATTCATTCTCTAAGAATCTTTCCTCTGTAAGCCATGCATGTTGTGAGAGGTGACTAAAATACTGGGAGCAAAGGGCTAGTAACCCCTTCTCCTGTATAAAGTACTACATATAAGAAATTTTTTTTTTTTTTTTTTGGGTCACCTTCCCTTGGTGGGAAACGGCCGGGTTGTTGAAAAAAAAACTTCTCTAAAATTAAAGTAATAAACATAGTGTGTGTACTAGTCTGTACAGTATAGTACACATAGTGTATGTTTGCCCAGGGGGACCCCCTCCTCTCCCTCACATGAGTAAATGCAGTCCTACATCCAGTTTCCCAGAGGCAAGTTATATGTCAACAATGCTGCAGGACTTTCCTTTCAGAAAAGAAACCTGTTGACTTCAGGTGGCTTGGTTTTCCCGACATGTTTCTCACTTAACTTCAGTGCGCATTGGCCCCATTATCCAAGGGGTCTCCGATGTTATTAGAACAAAAATTGTAGTATGCTACCAGACCTTGTTATTTGTTGATCTTCTGGGTCTTCCTGAAACTGGCAGCACCATCCTTTTCAAGTTTGGCATATTATAGGTAAGTGTTGGCCATTGTAGTTGCACTAGTGCAGTCCTATGCTGTGTACTGTTTTTCCAAAGAATCACATTGACTCCATCTGGGAGTTTCTGACTACCACTGAGGTCTAATAGCTGGGCTTCCTATTCTGAGGGGCAGTGGGCTGTGGAGATACGTCTGACCTCCCCTCTTCTTTGACTATGCTTCCAGTCTCTTGCTCTATGGTGCTGCAATTTTTGAGTCGCCAGCCCGTCCCATGCCGGACCAATTCCGGTCTCACTCCTAAACTCCCACAACATTTGCCTGATGATACTTCTTCTCTTCCTTCTCATTCTACTCAAGAAAGACCAACACGTTGCACACTCTTTCCATGCCCAGTTTCGGAATGCACACTGGAGTAAATTCTTTACTTTACGACCTACTTCCTCTACTGCCTATCTTTCCAACCATAGTACAGTGGACCCCCGGTTAACGAACTTTTTTCATTCCAGTAGTATGTTCAGGTGCCAGTACTGACCGAATTTTTTCCCATAAGGAATATTGTGAAGTAGATTAGTCCATTTCAGACCCCCAAACATACACGTACAAACGCACTTACATAAATACACTTACATAATTGGTCGCATTTGGAGGTGATCGTTAAGCGGGGGTCCACTGTATTGGCAAGGCACTCATACGCCATGTTGGTGGAGATGTATCCTTTCACGCTCTCAAGAATGGTATGTGCATCATCACTGTCCAGAATGCTAACCAAGCTCATGACCTTTCTCTTCTTTCAAATATTGATACTATTCCTGTCACTATCGAAAAACATCATTCTCTCAATTCTTGTAGTGGCACTGTCTTTCTGCCCCCATACCATTGTCCAAGAGAATTTCCAGACATGTGGCGATGACATTCTAGAACAGCTGGAACTCCAAGACCTCCCAATCCTCAAAATAGACACTTATGTCCTTCCTGCCCACGGGCAGAGGTGATACCCTTGCAATGTAGCTCGATTAACTTTTGACTGCCGTGAACTCCCATCCTCTGTTTATATAGCGGGACATCGTTTGCAAGTCCAAAAGGTGATCCCTACACTGCAACAGTGTAGAAATTGCTGGTGTTTTGGTCATCCAGCAAAATATTGCAGGTCTATGGCCAAATGCCCAGTCTGTGGTGCCGATGACCATTCCAATACATCTTGTAGTCTACCTCCCTCTTACCTTAATTGTCAGGAGGCTCACCCATCTTACTCTCGTCGTTGCCAAGTTTACTTAAATGAGCGAGAAATCTGTTGCCTCAAAGAGGCAGAAGGTTTCCCCTATGCTGTGGCAGTTTCTCATCTATGCCTCCAAGGAAGACTACCCTGTATCTCTTATTCTCATGTTTCTAAATGTCCCCCCACCTCTGGGGTCCCATCTTCTGTAGCCTCCGCTGTTTTTACCTCTTCCATAGTCACTCCTGTCTCCAATTCTTTTGCTGTCCTGGACTCAGAAGTCTCTACCTCAACACCTCAGTCTATTCTCACTTCTTCATATTCTCCCTCACAAGTTCCGGTATCGATAAGACCTCGTACATCACCTCCTCCCAATCGTCCCTCTACTTCTCAGAAGTCCAAAAAAATCCCCATTGCTCAAATGTTCTTTAACCCCTCCTTCCCTTCTTCTACCTCCACATTTTACCTTTCCAGTCTCTGTACCTGGTTCTTCACCTCTCGCTGGCTCTGTTACAAGTGTGGAGGTTCACCCTCCTCCTCGTATTGTACCTTCCTCTCCTGTCCCCTCCCAAGTTTCTTCCTCTTCTGCCCCCTCCCAGGTTTCTTCCTCTTATGCCCCCTCTCATACTTCTCCAGTTCCTTCTGCCCTTTTGTCCCCCCCCCCTGCTTTGGTACAGTCCATTGCTGTCCCAAGCTTTACTCACCCTCCTCCTTCCATCTCCAATATTGTCTCCCATACAAAGTCTTTGTCTTCCAAAACACTTGAAGCTATCTAAGAATATATTGAAGAGACTAAACCATCAATGGACACTGATCCACATCCTGTTCCTCCTCTTCCCTCTCCTCCATCTGTGCAACTCCTATCTTTGCAGTGTCCCATTCCTTCACTGCTTGAATGTTTTCCGCTGCCACCACATGTGGACTTTTCTAAACCCCCTAGTCCATAGGCACCTTTACCTGCAGATTTCTTTTATCTTTCTTGTTACCAATAATGGCCTATTAACAGTGGAATATCCGCTGCCTCAGAGGTAATTGGGATGAGCTTCAGATGTTGCTCTCCCTGTTTTCCCCCTTTGGTGTTTGCTTACAAGAACCAAAATTACACTCCACTGTTATCCATCCCATCTTAGGGTATGATTTATTGTATTCTGCAGATCCTTTTCTGATAGAACCTTTAATGAAAGTGCCCTTCATATACGCACTGATATTCCGTACTGTCAGCTATTTGTTCACTGCATTACACTGCAGCCCGCATCCACTTGAATAAGTGGTATACAATCTGTTCTTTGTATCTCTCTCCTTCTCAGGTATTACCTATCCCAGGTGATGCCTTTCTTGTCTCATCCTTACCCCACCACTTGTTACTTCGCGATTTTAATGCCCAGCATTTCCTCTGGGGTGTCTCACTTTGACACATACGTGTAAATTTTACCTTATTCCTAGTAATGACCCTCGTATTGTAGATAGTCTTAATGACCCTCGTGTAGTAGATACTCTTTTTAGTATGATAATAAGATGTTATCTTCATTATAGAATAATAAGAAAATATTATAACCTTTATATTATAACAATAAGGTAAAAGGACCCCAATGGAAATAAGTCACTCTGTCTGACTCTTTTGGGTTATCCTAGGTTCTCTACACATATGCTGCTATGTATGATAATTCTATGTAACTATATTTGTGTATACCTGAATAAACTTACGTACTTACTTATTCAGTTAGAGGCTTTTCTCGCTTCTCACCCCCTCCATGTTTTAAATACGGGTACTCCCACCCATTATGATCCTCGTACTCATACTCTCTCTTACATCGATCTCTCGGTCTGCTCTTCCTCCACTGCATTAGATTTCACCTGGTCTGTCCTCCCGGACTTACATGACAGCGATCGTTTTCCAGTTATTCTTACTTCTCCTTCATATTCACCACCTCTTCGTAACCCACGCTGGCAGTTTGATCGAGCAATTTGGGATCTTTACTCGCAACTACAGTGGACCCTTGGGTAACGATTTTAATACATTCCAGAGAGCTTGTCCTTAACCGATTTTATCGTTAACCAAATTAATTTTCTCCATAAGAAATAATGGAAATCCAATTAATCTGTTCCAGACACCCAAAAGTATTAAAAAAAAAAAAAAATTTCACATGAAATATACAATTTCCTACACAGAAAGCAATGATATATGAAGAAGAAATACATACTACATGAATAAATGACACTTTCCTTTATTGAAGATTTATTGATGAGCCATGAGATGGGAGGAGGGGAGATGGAGGTGTATTATTGTTTGGAAGGGGAATCCCCTTCCATAAGGACTTTAGGTAGCAAGTCCTTTTCCGGGGTTACTTTCCTTCTTTTTTTAATGCCACTGGGAACAACTTGACAGTCACTGGACCTCTGTCGCACCAAAAATCTGTCCATAGAGCTCTGTTTCTGGCGTTCCTCTAAGATTTTCCTAAAATGGGCCACAACATTGTCATTGTAAAAGTCACCAGCACGGCTTGCAATAGCTGTGTTAGGGTCATGTTCATCCATAAAGGCTTGCACCTTTGTCCACATTGTACAAATGTCCATAATTGTCGAAGAAGACAACTTCCTCCATCTCTCTCTCCCCTCCTCTGAAGCAGTTTCCTCATTTGTGGTGTCTTGCTGTTGCAGATGCTCTTGTAGCTCATCAATGGTTAGTTCTTCATCGTCGTCCTCCATCAACTCTTCCACATCCTCCACACTAACCTCCAACCCCATGTACTTCCCCAATGACACAATAGATTTCACAACTGGTATAGGCTCCTCAGGGTTAGCCCCAAACCCTTCAAAATCCCTCTCTTGTACACATTGTAGCCACAATTTCCTCCAAGCAGAGTTCAAAGTCCTGCAAGTCACTCCCTCTCAAGCCTTACCTATAAGGTTTATGCAACTGAGTATACTAAAGTGATCGTTCCAAAACTCTCTTAGGGTCATTTCAGTGTCTAAGGTCACTTCAAAGCAATTTTGGAACACTGCTTTGATGTACAGTTTTTTTGAAATTTGAAATGACCTGCTGGTCCATGGGCTTTAGGAGAGGAGTGGTGTTAGAAGGCTAAAATTTCACTTTCATGAAACTCAACTCTCCCACAATTCGCTTTTGCAAGTCTGGAGGATGAGCAGGAGCATTGTCTAATACCAGGAGGCACTTGAGGTCCAAGTTATTTTCCAGGAGGTATTTTTTCACACTGGGACCAAACACATGATAGAACCAATCATGGAAAATGTCCCTAGTGACCCATGCCTTACTGTTTGCCTTCCACATCACACATAAATTAGACTTGACGACACTTTTTCTTGAACACTCTGGGAGTTTCAGAGTGATACACAAGTAAAGGCTTCACTTTGCAATCCCCATTAGCATTACTACAGAACATTAGAGTTAGCTTGTCTTTCATAGGCTTGTGTCCTGGCAGTGCTTTTTTTGCCTGTGTATTGTAGATCCTGTTTGGAATTTTCTTCCAAAACAGGTCTGTTTTGTCACAATTAAACACTTGTTGGGGTTGTAATTTTTCATTGTCTATGTACTCTTTGAATTCCTGCACATATTTTTCAGCAGCTTTTTGGTCACAACTGCCTTATCATAATGTGTATGCCACTATGATTCTTAAATCTCTCAAACCAACCTTTGCTGGCCTTAACCCTTTCAGGGTTGGCAGGCCCTCTCCTAAACTTGTTCTCAGGGTCGGAAATTTTTCGAAAAAAACAAATTATTTCTTATGAGATGACAGAGAATCTTTTCGCGATCATAATGACACCAAAAGTATGAAATTTGATGGAAAACTTATGGAATTATGCTCTCGCGAAACTAGCGGTCTTGACGATGTTTACTCATTGGCGATTTCCCCCACTTTGAGCCCTGTTTTCAGTCAATTCCAATGTACCAGTCGACAAAAATCATAACTATTTCGCTAGAACTCCATTTTTTTCTATCAAATGAGTACAAGAAATCACCTATTTACCAATTTCAACTATCCAATAAAGTGGTCAGAAATTGGCAATTTTGCCAATTTCACACAAATTTCAAAAGATGCCAATTTCCAAATAGTGTTCAGAATAAACAAGACAGACATTCCTGGCATTAAAATAACATTTTTTCTGTTCATTAGTCACATCCCCAGGCCTCTCTTACATTTCTTTTGCTTTCCACTTTAAATTTTTATTCTCACAAAAACATAGAAGATTTACTGTTATGCAGACTACTGCATTAGTGTAGAAATGGTATAAATAATATCAGCGAACTTGTGAAAGAATATTAGACTCACCAGTTGACGTGTATTGGATGCATGGCATGATTTGTTTACTTTTGAACTTTGGCAAAAATTGAACATTTCTGCTACTTTGAGCTCAATTTCAAGGTACTTTTCATTGTGAAACCAATCAAAATCATCTCAATTTCTGTAATATGTATTCCATTCTATAATATGAGACCAGGAAAACTAGCATACGAAAATACACTGCAAAGTCACTGTTTTAAAGCAAAAACACAGTCGGAGGTTTTTTTTTCTCATTATGCATTGTGTGCTGCAGGATTTTTTTATACTGCGCACACAGACCTCATAGACCCATTCTTTCGTATGTAGGCCTACCAGCTTTCTCTCGCTAGATTTGAAGGCGCTAGAATTTATGCATACTAGTACGGCACCAACCCTGGCATGCAAGCCGTACTAGTACAGCACCAACCTTGAAAGGATTAAAATCACTAACATCAACACTAGTTCCAGGCATTTTCTTAATGAGATCTGCATGCAACTGCCTTGCCTTTTCACATATGATTGATGGTGAAACACTATCTCCTGATAATTGTTTGTCATTGATCCACACCAATAACTGTCTCTCCACATCTTCAAGTATTTGCGATCTCTGTTTTGTAAGCATACTTGCACCTTTTGCAACAACAGCTTCCTTGATTGCCTTTCTGTTGGACAAGATAGTGATGGTTGGGGTTTGTTATACAACCGGGCCAGCTCGGAGGCATGCACTCCACTTTCATACTTTGCGATTATCTCTTTTTTCAATTCGATAGTATTTCTCACCCTTATTACCACAGGGTTGGCACTAGAAACTTTTTGGGGGCCCATGGTGGCTTATTTATCAGTTACAAGCACTATAAACAATGAAATAATACAAAATGTATCGAATGTATGCGTGGAACCGTCTGCACTGGCTTGTAAACAATGGCGCACTAGTTTAAGGCAGGGCAGCTGAGTAGCGCTTAGGCTGAACGGACAGGTGGACGTATTCAGGATGATTGTCCTTAACCGGGTTTTTCATCGTTGGCCAAGCCAATATTTTTACGCTAAAACTCATCGCTATCCAATTTTATCACTATCCGATGTCATCGTTACCCGAGGGTCCACTGTAACTGCTTTTAGTGAGGTTCCTTCTTCGTCCTCCATTGATGAGCTTTTTCACCTCTTCTCGACCTCAGTTTTAACCACAGCTTCTCATTCTATACCCCAAACCTCAGGCAGGCATTCTCAGAAGTGAGTGCCTTGGTGGTCTCCTGTTTGTGCTCGAGCAGTACGTTTGAAAAGTGCTGTGTGGGGGAGGTACCGGTACAATAGAACCACAGAGACTTCTTGATTTTAAGCAGAAGTGAGCGGTCACTTGCCGTGTCATCCATGACGCTAAACGCACTTGCTGGCGAGATTGTTTGCATCATCACCTCTGCTTCCTCTCTGAGTGCAGTCTGGAAAAAAGTATGGAAACTGAGTGATAAATACTCTCCCGATCGGCTCCTGTTCTGTGGGTTGCCAGTGTTGATATAGCAAACCCTCTTGACTTTGCCATTGAAATTAGTAATCATCTGGTCTGTATTTCTCAGGGGCTCCATCTATGCCCCTCGTTTCTTTCCTCAAAGTCTGCCAGAGAGTTAGCACCCTTAGACTTTTCTTCTCTCAAAGAAGAATCTTATATGTGCCTTTTACACTTCTGGAGCTGGAGGCAACATTCTCAGCTTGCCGATCATCGGCAGCTGGGCCTGACGGCATTCATATTCGGATGTTACAACATTTACATCAGTCAACCCTTGCAGTCTTCTGATGACTCTTTAATCTTATTTGGTCACTAATCTTATTTGGTCACAAGGAGTTCTTCCCCAGCTGTAGAAATCTGCCATTGTTCTTCCTTTCCGCAAACTGGGTACTACGGGACGTGATGCCTCCCACTATTGCCCCATTGCTCTTACCAGTGCAGTTTGTAAGGTGATGGCACATCTGGTAAATAGATGTTTAATGTGGTATTTAGGCACACAACAGTCTCTCCACTAGTCAGTATAGGTTTCTTAAGGGCCATTTCACCATTGACCCCTTACTATGCTTGGGTACGTATGTTCAAAATGCCGTTGTGAGTAACCACTCAGTTATTGCCTTATTTTTTGACCTTGAGAAGGCATATGACACAACTTGGAGATATAATATTTTGACCCAAACCCACTCCTTAGGCCTCCGAGGCAATCTGCCATCCTTCTTTAAGAATTTCTTAACTGACAGACATTTCTGTGTTCGGGTTAATAATGTGCTCTCCCCGGACTTTATCCAAGCTGAAGGTGTCCACCAGGGATGTGTTCTGAGTGCAACACTTTTCCTTCTTGCTATAAATGATTTGGCCTCTCTTTTTCATTCCAATATTTGGTCATCACTCTATGTTGATGACTTCGCTATAGCTTGTGCAGGTGCTGACTGTCACCTCATTGCAGTTTCTCTCCAGCATGCAGTCAACCGTGTTTCCAGTTGGGCCACCATGCATGGGTTTAAATTTTCCAGTACTAAAACTCACCAAATTACTTTCACTAGACGTTCTGTCATTTCTGATCATCCATTGTACTTCTATGGCTCAGGTTTCCCAGAATGTGATATGGTCAGGTTTCTAGGCCTTCTGCCTACAGTAGCTTCCTGCTCTCTTTTTCTTGACCACTTCTGCTCTCATTCTCATGCCATTGCAGTGTACACAGATGGTTCTAAGTCTTCTGACAGCGTCGTATTCGCAGCAGTGTTACCAGATAGTGTCGTTCGAGGGCATTTACTATCCTTGGCTAGCAATTTTACTGCTGAATTGTATACCATTCTTGCAGCACTTATCCGTATTGCATCTATGCCTATGTCACCATTTGTGGTTGTTTCAGACTCCCTTGGTGCTTTACAGGTTATACAAAAATTTGATGCACCTCGCCCCCTAGTTTTCCGTATCCAACTTTGGTTACACTGTATCTCTACCAAGCACAAAGGTATTGTTTTTTGTTGGGTCCCTGGTCATGTTGATGTACAGGGCAATGAACAGGCAGGGAACTGCTGTGCGGTCAGCAGTACATGACCTCCAAGTTTCATATAGAGGTGTTCCATTCACGGACTATTTTGCTGTATTTGCTACCCACCTTTGCACACGTTGGCAACAACGTTGGTCTGATCTGCTCTATAACAAACTTCATTCTATTAAACCGAGTATAGGTTACTGGCCGTCTTCTTGTCATCAGTGTTGAATTTGGGAGACTACTCTCTCCCGTCTTCGCATCGGCCACACTCGTCTTACGGGTATTTTATGGAGAAGTGCCCTGTTCCTCTCTGTGAGAATTGTCAGGTTCCAGTATCTGTTAGCCACATTCTGTTGGACTGCCCACTCTTTCAACGAGCACGCAGAATTTACCTCCAATGTCGTCTCCGCTCTGCTGCTGTTTCTTTACCTTCCCTTCTTGCTAATGGCCCCTCCTTTAATCTGGACACTCACTGACTTTTTGACAACAACTGATTAACTCCACAAACTCTGATGATGATATCTTTAGCACTCCCCTCTGTCCTTTCTACCTCAATCTCTTGCTACCCCCTACCCCTGCACTATCCACTGCCCCGCTGTACTCCATAACATACTAATCATCCCTCTCCCTCTTGCTACCCAATACCTCTCACATCCTTCCCTGCCCTGCAGCGCTGTATAGACCTTGTGGTTTAGCACTTCTTGTTTGATTATAATAATAATAATAATAATCCTATTAACCCCTAACTTTCCATGCCATTTGACCTTTGCCTGTCCTTCCCTGCAACGCTGTGACCCTTACAGGTTTAGTGCATCATTTGATTATAATTCATCACCCCAGCTGTGAATAATTTATCATGAGTCTGACTCAGAGCTGCTTACTGCCATCAAGGCACCTTCCTTGAGGGGAGGAAACCACACAGGTCATCCCACGCACACTAAAAACAACAGACATAGCCCCACTCCACAAAGGGGGCAGTAAAGCAATTGCAAAGAACTACAGACCGATAGCGCTAACATCCCATATCATAAAAATCTTTGAGAGGGTTCTAAGAAGCAAGATAGCCAACCACCTAGATACCCATCAGTTACACAACCCAGGGCAACATGGGTTTAGAACAGGTCGCTCCTGCCTGTCCCAGCTACTGGACCACTATGACAAGGTCCTGGATGCTGTAGAGGATAAAATACAGATGTATACACAGACTTTGCAAAAGCTTTTGACAAGTGTGACCATGGTGTAATAGCACACAAAATGCGTGATAAAGGAATAACGGGAAAAGTTGATAGATGGATCGAAAACTTCCTGACAAATAGTACACAAAGAATAATAGTAAACAGAGTAAAATCCCAGGCAGCAACGGTAAAAAGCTCTGTTTCACAAGGCTCAGTACTCGCTTCCATTCTATTCATCATCCTCATTTCTGACATAGACAGAGATGTAAGCTATAGCTCTGTGTCTTCCTTTGCGGATGACACCCGGATTACCATGGCAGTGACCTCCATCAACGACACCGCGAGACTCCAAGTGGACATCAACCAAATCTTCGAATGGGCCACTCAAAACAATATGAAGTTCAATGAGGAGAAATTTCAACTGCTCAGATATGGAAAACTTGAAGAAATTAAAAATGTGTCAAGGTATACCACAAATTCTAACCATACAATAGAGCGGAAAAGTGTGAAGGACCTGGGAGTGATAATGTCAGAGGTTCTCACCTTCAAAGACCACAATGTATCTACCTCATCTGCTAGGAAAATGATAGGATGGATAATAAGAACCTTCAAAACTAGGGATGCCAAGCCCATGATGATTCCCTTCAAATTGCTTGTGCTCTTTAGGCTGGAATACTGCTGTACACTAATGGCCCCCTTCAAGGCCGGTGACATTGCAGACCTGGAGAGTGTACAAAGAACTGTTACAGCACACATAAGTACGATAAGGCACCTAAACTACTGGGAACAGTTGAAGGTCCTTGATCTGTATTCCCCTGAATGCAGGTGAGAGAGATACATGATAATATACACTTGGAAGGTCCTGGAGGTATTGGTACCAAACCTGCACACGAAAATCACTCCCTATGAAAGCAAAAGACTTGGCAGGAGATGCAACATTCCTCCGATGAAAAGCAGGGGCGCCATGAGTACACCGAGAAACAACACAAGTGTCCGGGGCCCAAGACTGTTCAATTGTCTCCTAGCACACATAAGGGGGATTACCAATAGATCCCTGGCTGTCTTCAAGAAGGCACTGGACAGGCACCTAAAGTCAGTACCTGACCAACAGGGCTGTGATTTGTACGTCAGCTTGCATGTGGCCAGCAGTAACAGCCTGGTTAATCAGACCCTGATCCACCATGAGGCCTGGTCTCAGACCGGGCCATGGGGGTGTTGACCCCCGAAACCCTCTCCAGGTAAACTCCAGGCAAGGGGGTATAGGAGGGTCCTGCTTTACAGCATTTTGCTAATGCAGCAATATTCATTCATACCCATTCTTCATTTATTCAGACTTCTTACAGTAAACATATTCACCACTCACTATAAGCTAAGGACAAAAATATTTTAAGGTAAGTATTGTGTATACTGTATATTCATTTTTAAGGCCTAGCTCTATTGCTCACTTAATATATAATAGTGTAAACATGTTATCAGGCTTTGATATACATTTGAAAGTGAAAATAGGCTATGTTTCACTTTATGGTGATTTTTGTTTTACAGCATTAGCCCAAGACCTAACCTGCTGTATAAGCAAGACCCTCCTGTAATTAGGTTTGATCCATAGGAAAGGGAGCTCCAATCTCCTGGATCAAGAGCCCTTCAGCATCAAGACATTCCTTTTGAGGGGACATTTTATGCTGATATTACTATTGGTAAATGGTATTCTTTTAATGCATATGGCAAAATTTTAAGGTTATGGTATTTATTAAACAAAGTCCTCTTCAAGGGAGGCTCCTTGGCATGGTGAAGAGGCTCTTGGTCTGAGGAATTAGACCTGTTGGTCTCCTTTCTCAGACCGAACCTAATTACCCCCCAATCCCCCCTTCCCCATCCTTCCTTTTTTCTTTCCTCCTCCTCTCCCCCTGTCCCTCCCTTATTCCCTTCCTCTTTTTGGCCTTTGGGATTCTTCCCACAGGCCTACTGGTTCCTAGGTTGGGGGAAGGGTACCGGGGTCAATCCCATTCCGTTGAGGTTCTTGGTGGTGGTGTAGTTTGCCGTGGAATCTGGATCGCCTGGGGATATCCCGTTCCCTCTCTGGTCTTCCAGGGCATGGCTTTGGGTGTCTTTCGGGCGATGGGTGTATCTCTGGAGGCCGTCTTTCGGATTCCAGGGGTGGTGACCAAAGAAGGTATGCTTTGTGGCGGATATCTGGCCGCCCTCTCTTTTGTCCACCGAGGTAGCTCGGCAGATGTGAGGTTGCTATCCTGGATTTCTGGTTTACTGGCATGAAGGGTAGGGTATGGCACGGGTTCCATGCCACATCTGCACTACTGGTGGTGTTGAGGTCCTCTTGGGCGCAGAGGGTGATTTTCGGCCCTTTCATTCCTCCTAGGAACTATTCCTCCCCGTTCCCCCTTTTTCTTTTTTTTGTTTTTATTTTTTTTCTTAAATACAAAAAGAAAAGAAGTAACCTAACCATGGAACCCCTAGTCCATGAACCTGCTACCCCCGAGCCCCTTACTGATACTGCACCCCATTCTGACCCTGCCTCGTTTTTTGACCACTCTTTGGACACTCCTGATGCCCCTGAACCTCTTGCTGGTGCTGTTTCATCACAAGCTTCAGGTACCGGGGTCTCGACTGACTCCTCCGATTTGTCTGACCTCCGCCCTCCTTTGACTATGCTTCTGGCTTCTCCCTCTATGGTGCGGCAATTTTCGAATCGCCAGCCCGTCCCACGTCGGACCAACTCTGGTCCCACTTCTAAACTCCAACGACAATCTCCTGATGATGTTACTTCGTTACCTTCTCATTCTACTCGGAAAAGACCGACACGTCATGCAATCCCTCTCCACGCTCAGTTTCGGACCACACAATGGACTAAATTCTTTATGTTACGACCAACTTCTTCTATTGCCTATCTTTCCAACCATAGTATTGGCAAAGCGCTCCTACGCCATGTTGGTAAAGATATTTCATGCTCTCAAGAGCGGTACGCACATCGTCACTGTCCAGAATGCTACCCAAGCTCATGATCTTTCTCTCCTTTCACATATCGATACTATTCCTATCACTATTGAAAAACATCATTCTCTCAATTCTTGTAGTGGTACTGTCATTCTGCCCCATACCATAGTCCAACAGAATTTCCAGACATGTGGCAATGGCATTCTTGAACAGCTGGAACTCCAGGATCTCCCAATCCTCAAAGTAGACACTTATGTCCTTCCTGCCCGTTGGCGGAGACGATACCCTTGCAATGTGGCTCGATTAATTTTCGACAGCCATGAACTCCCGTCCTCTGTTTATGTTGCAGGACATCGGTTACAAGTTCGAAAGGTGATCCCCACACTGCAACAGTGTAGAAATTGCTGGCGATTTGGTCACCCAGCGAAATATTGCAGATCTATAGCTGAATGCCCAGTCTGTGGTGCTGACGACCATTCTAATACATCTTGCAGTTGACCTCCCTCTTGCCTTAATTGTCATGAGGCCCAACCTTTGTACTCTCGCCGTTGCCAGGTCTACTTAAATGAGCATGAAATCTGTTGCCTCAAAGCAGCAGAGGGTCTCCCTTATGCTATGGCAGTTTCTTATCTCCGCCTCCAAGGGAGACTACCCCGTGTTTCTTATTTTCGTGTTTCAAAACGTCCCCCCACTTCTGGGGTCCCATCTTCTGCAGCCTCCTCTGTTGTTACCCCTCCCATAGTAACTCCTGTATCTAATTCTTTTGCTGTCCTAGGCTCAGACGTCCCTACTTCAACACCTCAGTCTGTTCTGACATCTTCAAGTTCTCACTCACAAGTTCCGGTATCGACAAGATCTCGTACGACACCTTCTACCAATCGCCCCTCTACTTCTCAGAAGTCCAAAAAATCCCCTTTGCTCAAATCTTCCTTGCCCCCTCCTTCCCTTCTTCTGTCCCCACATTTTACCTTTCCAGTCTCTGTACCTGGTTCTTCCCCTCTCACTGGCTCTATTACAAGTGTGGAGGTTCACCCCCTCTGCATTCTGTGCCTCCCTCCCCTGTCCCCTCCCAAGTCTCTCCCTCTTCTGCTGCCTCCCAGGTTTTTGCCACTTCTGTCCCCTCCCACACTTCTCCACTTCCCAACATGCTTTCGTCGTCTCCCCCTACTTTAGTACAGTCCATTACTGTCCCAATCTTTACTCACCCTCCTCCTTCTATCTCCAATATTGTCTCCCATACAACGTCTTTGAATTCAGAAACACTATACACTATTTCAGAATATATTGGAGAGACTAAACCTTCAGTGGACACTGATCCACCTTCGATTCCTTCTCTTCCCTCTCCTCCATCTCTACAACTCCATTCTTCGCAAAACTCCATTCCTTCGCTGCTTGAACGTCTTCCGATACCACCGCACGTAGACTTTTCTAACCGCTCTAGTCCGTAGGTGCCCTTTCCTACGGATTCCTGGTATTTTCCTCGTTGCCAATCATGGCCTATTTACAGAGGAATATCCGCGGCCTCGGGTAATCGGGGTGAGCTTCAGATGTTGCTTTCCAGGTTTTCCCCTGTTGGTGTTTGCTTACAAGAACCAAAATTACACTCAACTGTTTTCCACCCTATCTCAGGCTATAATTTATTGTATTCTTTGGATCCTTTCTCAGATGGGACCTTTAATGAAAGTGCCCTTCTTCTACACAATGCTATTCCGTACTGTCAACTATTTGTCCATACCTCGCTGCATTACACTGCAGCCCGTATCCACTTGAATAAGTGGTTTACACCATGTTCTTTATATCTCTCTCCTTCTCGGGCATTTTCTATCCCAGATTTTGCCTTTCCTGTTTCATCCTTACCACCACCACTTCTGTTACTTGGCGATTTTAATGCCCACCATTTCCTCTGGGGGGGGTCTCATTGTGACTCACGTGGCATTCAGTTGGAGGCTTTTCTCACATCTCACCCTCTCCATGTTTTAAATATGGTTACTCCCACCCATTTTGAGCCTCGTACTCATACTCTCTCTTGCATCGATCTATCAGTCTGCTCTTCCTCCACTGCACTAGACTTTGCCTGGTCTGTTCTACGGGACTTACATGACAGCAGTCATTTTCTAATCATTCTTATTTCTCCTTCATATTCACCATTTTTCCGTAGCCCTCGCTGGCAGTTTGATCGGGCAAATTGGGACCTTTACTCGCAACTCACTGCTTTTAGTGAGGTTCCTTCTTCATCCTCCATTGATGAGCTCCTACACCTCTTCTCGACATCAGTTTTAACCACAGCTTCTCATTCTATACCCCAAACCTCAGGCAGGCATTCTCAGAAGTGCTTGCCTTGGTGGTCTCCTGCTTGTGCTCGTGCAATACATTTGAAATCTGCTGCATGGGGCAGGTACTGGTACAATAGAACCAATGAGAGACTTCTTGATTTTAAGCAGAAGTGTGTGGTCACTCGCCGTGTCATCCGTGATGCTAAACGCACTTGTTGGCGAGATTGTTTCCACCATCACCTCTGCTTTCTCTATGAGTGCAGTCTGGAAAAAAGTGAGAAAGTGAGTAAATTGAGTGGTAAATACTCTCCTGACCCGGCTCCTGTTCTACAGGTCGCCTGTGTTGATATAGCCTTTGAAACTGGCACTCATCTGGTCTGTATTTCCCAGGGGCTCCATCTATGCCCCTCTTTTCTTTCCTCAAAGTCTGCCAGAGAGTTAGTACCCTTGGACTTTTCTTCTCTCAGAGAAGAACAGTATAATGTGCCTTTTACACTTCGGGAACTGGAGGCAACACTCTCAGCTTGCCGATCATCGGCAGCTGGGCCTGACAACATTCACATTTGGATGTTACAACATTTACATCAGTCAGCCCTTACAGTCCTCTTACTCTTCTTCAATCTTATTTGGTCACAAGGAGTTCTTCCCCAGCTGTGGAAATCTGCCACTGTTCTCCCTTTCCGCAAGCCGGGTACTACTGGACATGATACCTCCCACTATCGTCCCATTGCTCTTACTAGTGCAGTTTGCGAAGTGATGGAACGTCTGGTAAATCGACATTTAATGTGGTATTTAGAGACACACAACAGTCTCTCCACTAGTCAATATGGCTTTTGTAAGGGCCGATCTACCATAGACCCTTACTACACTTAGATACGTATGTTTGTAATGCCTTTGCAAATAACCACTCAGTTATTGCCATAGTTTTTGACCTTGAGAAGGCATATGACACAACTTGGAGGTATAATATTTTGACCCAAGCCCACTCCTTAGGCCTCTGAGGCAATCTACCATCCTTCCTTAAGAACTTTTTAACTGACAGACATTTCTGCGTTCAAGTTAATAATGTGCTCTCCCCGAACTTTGTCCAAGCTGAAGGGGGCAGTAGGGCAATTAATTATTGCTTCTTTGTTTACCGTCCGATTTCCTCCAGTTTTGGTGCACAAGACGAAGTGTTTTCACACCTTGTAAAAAATATTTGTCAAAAATGTACCTCAAACAACAACCGAGAAAAGACTGAAAAAGGACTGATTTACTGAAAATGCCCTTGGGGGCAATTTATTCCTATATGGGATGACGTAAGGTTGTTTGGACACTTGGTGCCGAGAGAACAATGCTAATACAGTGGACCCCCGGTTAACGAACTTTTTTCATCCCAGTAGTATGTTCAGGTGCCAGTACTGACCGAATTTTTTCCCATAAGGAATATTGTGAAGTAGATTAGTCCATTTCAGACCCCCAAACATACACGTACAAACGCACTTACATAAATACACTTACATAATTGGTCGCATTTGGAGGTGATCGTTAAGCGGGGGTCCACTGTACAAATTTTCTTAGGTACCTTTTCCTCTAAATAACTTATCTCTATTTCACACACAAAAAAAAAAAAAAAGTTTGTTCTTGGAATGTTGCAAAAATCTGCTTTTTACTCCAACATAACTCCCTAAGTATTTCGATTATTTCCAAAAATGGCCCGAAGGAAATTAGAGAAATCATCCTCTTCAAGGGGGGCTCCTTGGCGTGATGAAGAGGCTCTTGGTCTGAGGAATTAGACCTGTCGGTCTCCTTCCTCAGACCAAACCTAATTACCCCCCAATCCCCCCTTCCCTATCCCATCCTCCCCTTTTCCCTTTCCTCCTCCCCCTCCCCACCCCTCCCTTTTGCCCTTCCTCTTTTTGGCCTTTGGGATTTTTCCCACAGGCGTGCTAGTTCCTAGGTAGGGGAAAGGATACCAGGGTCCATCCCATTCCATTGAGGTTCTTGGCAGTGGCGTAGTTTGCCGTGGAATCTGGATCGCCTGGGGATGTCCCGATCCCTCTCCGGTATCCCGGAGAGTGGCTTTGGGTGTTTTTCGGGCGATGGGTGTATCTCTGGAAGCCACCTTTCGGATTCCAGGGGTGGTGGCCAAAGGAGGTATGCTTTGTGGCGGATATCCAGCTGCCCTCTCTTTTGTCCACCGAGGTAGCTCAGCAGATGTGAGGTTGCTATCCTGGATTGCTGGTTTTCTGGCATGATGGGTAGGGTATGGCACGGGTTCCATGCTGCATCTACGCTACTTGCGGTGATGAGGTCCTCTTGGGCGCGGAGGGAGATTTCTGGCCCTTTCATTCCTCCTAGGAACTATCCCTCCCTGGTCCCCCCTTTTTTTTTTTTTATTCTTTTTTTATTTTTATTTTCTTCTTTCTTTTTTTTTTCTTAAAAACAAAAAGAAAGAAGTAACCTAACCATGGAGAACCCAATCCATGAACCTGCTACCCCCGGGCCCCTTCTTGATACCGCACCCCGTTCTGACCCCGCCTCATCTTTGGACCACTCTTCAGACACTCCTCATGCCTCTGTACCTCTTGCCGGTGCTGTTTCCTCATCAATCGCTTCATCAATTCGACTGACTCCTTTGATTTATCTGACCTCCGCTCTCCTTTGACTATGCTTCTGGCCTCTCCCTCTACGGTGCAGCAATTTTCGAATCGCCGGCCCATTCCACATTGGACCAACTCTGGTCCCACGCCTAAACGCCAACGACAGTTACCTGCTGATGATACTTCTCCACCTTCTCGTTCTTCTCAGAAAAGATCGACACGTCCTGCACTCCCTTTCCACGCTCAGTTTCAGACTGCACAATGGACTAAATTCTTCACTTTACAACCGACTTCCTCTACCGCCTATCTTTCCGGCCACAGTATTGGCAAGGCACTCCTACGCCATGTTGGTAAAGATATTTCTTTTCATGCTCTTAAGAGTGGTACGTGCTGTAGTGATACTGCTCCTGTGGGGAGCAGCAGCAGGATAATACTGCACCACTTCGGGCCCAAACTCACCAAATTACTTTCACTAGACATTTCTGCCCATTTCTGATCACCAAATTTATTTCTATTTTTTCGGTTTTTCCCCAAATGTGATTTTGGTCGGGTTTTCTGGGCCTTCTGCCTACAGAAACTTCCGCTCTCTTTTTCTTAAACCAAACTTCTGCTCTCATTCTCATGCCATTGCATGTACACAATGGTTCTAAGTCTTCTGAAGCGTCGTATTCGCAGCAGTGTTACCAGAAAAGTGTCGTTCGAGGGCCCATTTTACTATCCTTGGCAAACAATTTTACGGGCCTAAATTGTAACCATTCTTGCAGCCTTATCCTTATTTCAAAATATCCCTTTTTTAAACCTTTTTGGGGTTTTTTTCAAACCCCTTGGGGGCTTTACAGGTTATACAAAAATTTGAGGGAAACCTCCCCCCCTATTTTTCCGTACCCAACTTTGTTACACTGTTCTTCCCAACCCACAAAGGTATTGTTTTTTTTTGGGTCCCGGGCCCTTTTTGATTACGGGGCAATGAACAGGCAGGGAACTCTGGGGCGGTCCGGGGATTACATGACCTCCAAGTTTCAATAGGGGTTGCCCCATTCACGGACATTTTGTTTGATTTGCTACCCACCTTTGCAAAACTTTGGCAACAACGTTTTTCGATTTTCTCTATAAAAAAATTTTTCTTTTCTTTTAAAAACCGAGTATGGGTTAAACGGGCCCGTCTTTTTTGTCATCAGGTTAATTTGGGAGACAAACTCTCTTCCCGGTTTTTCCATCGGCCACACTCTCTTAGGGGTATTTTTAGGGAAATCCCCTGTTCCTCTCGTGAAATTTTGTCGGGTTCCAGTATCTGTAGCCACTTTCTTTTGGACCCCCCACTTTTTTCAAAAAGCACGCAAATTCCCCTCCATGCCCCGTCCCCCGCCCCGCTGCTTGTTTTTTTAAACCTTCCCTTCTTGCTAAGGCCCCCCCCTTTTAATTTCCGGGGAACCCTCACTGACTTTTTTTTTTTAAACCCAACAACGATTAACCCCAAAAAACCTCTGAAAAGATATTTTTACACTCCCCTCTGTCCTTTCAAACCTAACTCTTGCTCCCCCCCCTACCCCTCACAAACCAAACTGCCCCCGCTGTACTCCATAAAAAATACTAATCACCCTCCCCTCTTGCTCCCCAAATTTCCTCTCACACCCTTTCCCCTGCCCTCACGCTGTATAGACCTTTGGTTTGGGCACTTCTTTTTTTGATTATAATAAAATTTTTAAATAACCCTTTTAACCCCAACTTTAAAAACCCTTTTTGACCTTTCCCCGCCCTTTTCCCTGCAACGCGTGACCCTTAAAAGGTTATTATTTTTTATTAAAATTTTCATCACCCCACTGTGAAAAATTTTTTATATTTTCTGCTCAGAGCTGCTTACTCCCCATCAAGGCCCCCTTCCTTGGGGGAAAAAAAACCCACAAAATCATCCCAGCCACACTAAAAAAAACAGACATCCCCCCCCCACTCCAAAAAGGGGGGCAGTAAAGAAAATTGCAAAGAACTACAACCGAAAGGGGCTAACACCCCATATAAATAAAAACCCTTTGGGAGAGGTTCTAAGAAGCAAGATAGCCAACCACCTGATACCCATCATTACAAAACCCCGGGGCCCAACAGGGGTTTTAGAACAGGCCCGCCCCTTTGGCCGGTCCCAGCTACGGGACCACTATGAAAAGGGTCCGGATCTGTAGGGATAAAATACAGATGTTTACACAGCCCCTTTCCCAAAAGCTTTTGACAAGTGTGCCATGGTGTAATAGCACACAAAAATGCGTAAATAAATAAAAAACCAAAAATTTTAATAGGGGGGCCGAAAACTTCCTGACAAATAGTACAAAAAAAAAAAAATAATAAAACCAAGTAAAATCCCAGGAAAGAAACGGAAAAAAAGCTCGTTTTCAAAAGGGCCCTCATACTCGCTTCCCCTTTTTAATTCATAAACCTCATTTCTGACATAGACAGAGATTAACCCTATACTCGGGTGTCTTCCTTTGCGGATGACACCTCGGATTACCATGGAAAGTGACCTCCACCCAACGACCCCGGCAACCCAAGGGGAAAACCCAACCAAATTCAAATGGGCCACTAAAAACAATATAAAGTTCAATGGGGAAAATTTCTTTTTGCTCAATAGGGAAAAAACCTTGAAAAAATTAAAAAATGTTAAAGGGTATACCAAAAAATTTTTAACCATCAAAAGACGGAAAAGTGTGAAGGACCTGGGAGTGAAAAATGTCAGGGGGGCTCCCCTTCAAAGACCACAATGAAACTACCTAAATCTGCTAGGAAAAGGGATGGGGTTTGGAAAAGAACCTTAAAAAAACTAGGGAGGGGCCAAGCCCATGATGTTTCCCTTTTAAAGCTTGTGCTTTTTTGGGCGGGAAAACTGCGTACACAAAGGGGCCCCCCAAAAACCTTTGACATTGCGCCGGGAATTTGAAACAAAGAACTTTTTACAGCACACAAAATTACATAAAGGGCCCTAAACTAGGGGAACATTTTAAAAGGGCCTTGTTCTGAAATTCCCCGGAACCCAGGTGAGAGAGAAAACATGATAATATACATTTGGGAAGGTCCTGGAGGTTTTGGGTTTACCAAACCTGCACACGAAAATCACTCCCTATAAAAGGGAAAAAGGGATTTGGGCAGGAGAGGAAACCTTTCCTCCGATGAAAAGCAGGGGGCGCCATGATTTCAACCCGGGGAAACCCAACCAAGTGCCCGGGGGCCCAAACTGTTCAATTTTTCTCCAAGCACACAAAAGGGGGGAAATTACCAAAAATTTTCCCCCGGGCGTCTTCAAGAAGGCATTTGGACGGGAAACCAAAAGTCAGTACCTGACCAAAAAGGGCTGTGATTTGTACTCACTTGCATTGGCCAGCAGTAACAGCCGGTTTAACAGACCCTTTTTCCACCATGGGCCCCTGTCTCAAACCGGCCATGGGGGGGGTTGACCCCCAAAAACCCCTCCAGAAAAACCCAGGCAAGGGAGGAAATAGGGGGGGTTCCTGTTTTTACAGAAATTTTGCTAAAGGCAGCAATATTCATTCATCCCCTTTTCTTCATTTTTCAGACTTCTTACAGAAAAACCAAAATTAAACCCCCCCACTATAAGCAAAGGGAAAAAAATTTTTTAAAGGGTAAGTATTTTATACTGAAAATTTTCTTTTTTTAAGGCCTAGAAAAAAGGGCTCATTTAAATAAATAATAGGGGTAAACATGTTATCGGGCCCTTTTGATATACTTTTTGAAAGTGAAAATAGTAATTTTCATTTTATGGTGTTTTTTTGTTTTAAAAGAAATTGGGCCCAAGACCAAACCCTTTCTGTATAACAAGACCCTCCGTAATTAGTTTTGATCCATAGGAAAGGGAGCTCCAATCCCTGGATCAAGACCCCTTTCAGCATCAAGCCCTTCCTTTTGGGGGACTTTTTTAGCTGATATTACTTTTTTTTTAAATGGTATTCTTTTAATGCATAGGGCCCAAAATTTTTAATTATGGTATTTTTTTAAACAAAGTCCTCTTAAAGGGGGGCCCCTTTGGCAGGGTGAAGAGGCTCTTGGCCTGAGGAATTGGGACCTGTTGGTCTCCTTTCCCCAACCGAACCAAATTCCCCCCCCCAAATCCCCCCCCTTCCCCATCCCCCTTTTTTTTCTTTCCTCCTCCTCCCCCCCCTTGTCCCCCCCTTACCCCTTTCCCCTTTTTTGGCCCTTTTGGGGATTCTTCCCACGGGCCTACGGGGTTCCTAGGGGGGGGAAAGGGTCCCGGGGGTCAATCCCATTCCTTTGGGGTTTCTTGGGGGTGGTGTATTTTCCGGGGGTTTCTGGATCGCCGGGGGATATCCCTTTCCCCCTTTTCGGGTTTTTTCCGGGGCATGGTTTTGGGGTGTCTTTGGGCCGATGGGAGGGTTTTCTCGGGAGGCCTCTTTGGGTTTTCCGGGGTTTGTACCAAAGAAGGTAGTTTTGGGCGGATATCTGGCCGCCCTCTTCCTTTTTGTCCCCCGAGGTACTGGGCGATTTTAGGTTGCTATCCGGATTTCGGGTTTTCCCTTGGCCCAAAAGGGGTGGGGTATGGCAGGGGTTCCCCATGCCAAAATTCCAAACTGTGGGTTTGAGGTCCTTTTGGGGCGCAGGGGGTTTTTTTTCGCCCCCTTTTTCTTTCCCCCTAGGACCTATTCCCTCCCCGTTCCCCCTTTTTCTTTTTTTTTTTTTTTTTTTTTTCTTAAATACAAAAAAAAAAAGGGAAGTAACCAAACCAGGGAAACCCCCCTATTCCATAAAACCTCTACCCCCCCCGAGCCCCTTACTGATACGAAACCCCATTCTGCCCCCTCCCTGGGTTTTTTGACCACTCATGGACACTCCGATGCCCCTGAACCTCTTGCGGGTGCTTTTTCATCACAAGCTTCGGGGAAACCGGGGGTCTCAAACTGACCCCCCCCATTTGTCTGACCCCGCCCCCTTTGACTATGCTTCGGGCTTCTCCCTCCTATGGTGGGGAAATTTTTCAATCGCCACCCCCCCACCCCCCGCCCAAACCTCTGGCCCCACTTCAAAAAACCCCAACCCGACAATCCCGATAAAAAAATTTATTTTCTTTACCCCCTCTTTCCAGGGAAAAAGCCCGGGAAAACGTAAAGCAACCCCTCCCCACCTCATTTCCCGGAAACCCACAAGGGGGGACTAAATTCTTTATTTTTAACACCAACTTCTTCTATTGCCTGTTTCCCAAACCCAAATAAAATTGGCAAAGCCTCCTAGGGCCATTTTTGAAAAGATTTTTCTTTCTCTAAAGACGGAAAACGCACATCGTCACTGTCCAAATGCTACCCAAGCTCATGATCTTTCCCCCTTCCCTTCACAAATCGATACAATTCCTATCACTTTAAAAAAACATCATTCTCTAATTTTTGTAGGGGTATTTGTCATTCTGCCCCCATCCCAATGTCCAACGAATTTCCAGACTTTGGGCAAGGCTTTCCCTTGAACAGCTGAAACCCCAAACCCCCCAATCCTAAAAGGGTAGACACTTATGCCTTCCTGCCCGTTGGGGGAGACAAAACCCTTGCAATTTTGGTTTCGTTTAAAATTTTCGCCCATAAACCCCCGTCCTCTGTTTATTTTTGCAGGACATCGGTTCCCTTTCAAAAGGGTGACCCCCCACACTGCAACAGGGAAAATTTTGCTGGCATTTGGTCACCCCCCAGCTAAAAATTGAAGATCTAAGTGAATCCCACCCTGTGGTGCTGGACCATTCAAATAAAAATTAGCAGTTAAAACCCCCTCTTCCCTTTAAATTGTCATAGGCCCAACCTTTGTACTCTCCCCTTGCCAGGTCTTTTTTAAATGAGCATGAAATCTTTTCCTTTCAAAGCAGCAGGGGGCCCCTCCCTTATGCTAGGGGAAAGTTTCTTACCCCCCTTTCCAAAGGGGGGACTTTTTCCCCGGTTTTTTATTTTTCTTTTTTCCAAAACGCCCCCCACTTCGGGGGCCCCCATCTTCTGCAGCCTCCTCGGGGTTTTTAACCCCTCCCTTTAAGTAACCCCTTTAACAAATTTCGTTTGCTGTCCTAGGCTCAATTTCCATTTCCCAACCCCTCAGTCTGTTTTTGAAAACTTCAATTTCTCACTCAACAAGTTCCGTTATCGACAAGTTTCTCTTACGACACCTTCAAACCAATCCCCCTCACTTCTCAAAGCCCCCAAAAAAAATCCCCTTTTGCTAAAATTTTCCTTGCCCCCCCCCCCTTCCCTTTTTTCTTCCCCACTTTTTCCCTTTTCCCCACCCTTTTAAACCTGGTTTTTCCCCCCCTAAAGGCTCATTACAAGTGGGGGGGTTCCCCCCCCTCTCCCTTTCCCTGGCCCCCCTTTCCCCCCCCCCCCCCAAAACCCTCTCCCTCTTCTGCTGCCTCCCGGGTTTTTGCCACTTCTTTTCCCCTCCCAAACTTCCCCCCTTCCCCCAACATCTTTTTCGTCTCCCCCCCTACTTTGGGTACAGCCCAAATTTACGCCCCCAATCTTTCTCACCCTCCTCCTTCAAAATCCAATTTTGTCTCCCATACAACTTTTTTTAAATTTTAAGAAACACTATACACAATTTCCCAAATATTTTGGGAAAGGGGACTAAACCTTCCGGGGGCCCAACTGATCCACCTTCGTTTCCCTTTCCCTTTTCCCCCCCTTCCACCTTCCTACTTCCATTTTTCGAAAAACTCCTTTCCCTTTCGCTTTTAAAACGTTTTCCCCGATACCCCCGCACGTAAAAATTTTTTCAAACCCCGGCCTACCCGGGTGGGTCCCCTTTTTCCAACGGATTCCCGGTTTTTTTCCTTTTGCCAATCTGCCTATTTTACGAGGAATATCCCCGCCCTGGGGTAATGGGGGTGACTTCAGATTTTTTGTTTTCCTTTTTTTCCCCCCTTTTGGGTGTTTGCTTAAAAAAACCCAAAAATTACACTCAATGTTTTCCACCCTATCCGGGCTAAAATTTTTTATTGTTTTTTTTTGGGGATCCTTTCCCCGAGGGGCCCCTTTAAGAAAGTGCCCTTTTTCTACACAATGCTAATCCTTTCTGCCCAAAAATTTGTCCTTTAACCCGCTGCATTACCTGCACCCAACCACTTAAATTTAAGTTTTACCCCCATGTTCTTTATTTTCTCTCCCTTTTCCCCTTGGGGGCCCATTTTCAAAACCCAATTTCCCTTTCCTTTGTTTAAATCCTTACCACCCCACTTCTTTACTTTGGCGATTTTAATCCCCACCATTTCCCTTTTGGGGGGTCTCATTGTGACTCACTTTTCATTCATTTGGGATTTTTTCTCACATTTTCCCCCCAAAAATTTTTTAAATAGGGTTATTTCCCCCCTTTTTGAGCCCGACTCAACTCTCTCTTGCATCGATCTATCAGTCTGCTTTTCCTCCATGCACTTAGATTTTGCCTGGTCTTTCTAGGGGAACTTACATAACACATCATTTTCTAAAAATTCTTTTTTTCTCCTTCATAAAAATTTTTTTTCCGGGTAGCCCTCGCGGGCATTTTGATGGGGCCAAATTTGGGGCCTTTTAAATTTTCGCAACTCACTGTTTTTTATTTGGGGTTCCCCTTTTTCATCCTCCTTTGGGATGACTCCTAAAAACCTTTTCTCGCCCATTTTTTTTAAAACCAAAACTTCTCATTCTAAAAACCCCAAAAAACCCTCGGCGGGCCTTCTCAGAAGTGCTTCCCTTTTGGGGGTTCTCCGCCCTTGGCTCGGCAATACATTTGAAATCTGCGCAGGGGGCGGGAAACGTACAAAGAACCAATGAAGCTTCTTTTTTTTTAAACCCGAATTTGTGTGGTACCGCCGGCCCATCCGGTTTCCCTAAACGCACTTGGGGCGAGTTTTGTTTCCCCCCCCAACACCTCTGTTTTTCTCAATGGTCCCAGCGGGAAAAAAGTGAAAAAGTAGAAAATTTGATAAAAAATACTCTCCTGCCCCCGGCTCCTGTTCTAAAACAAGGTCGCCGGGGTTTAAATATACCTTTGAACTGGCACTCATCTGTCTGTATTTCCCCAGGGGCCCCAAACTATCCCCTCTTTTTTTTCCTCAAAGCCCTCCCCAAAGTTATACCCTTGGACTTTTCTTTTTTCCCCAGAGAAGAACAGTAAATGTCCCCTTTAAACTTGGGAACGGGGGCAACACTCCCCAGCTCCCCGATCATCGGAAAGCTGGGCCTACAACATTCCCATTTGGGATGTTACAACTTTTAACATCAGTCAGCCCTTACAGTCCTCTTACTCTTTTTTCAATCTTATTTGGTCCCCGGGGAAATTTCTTCCCCAGCTTTTGGGAAATCTGCCCATGTTTCAACCCTTTCCGAAACCCGGGTATACGGGACATAAATCCCCTCCCCCCTTCGCCCATTGCTCTTACTAGTGCATTTTGGGGCGAAGTGGAACCCCGGGTTAAACGTTTTTAAAATTTTGGTATTTAGAGCCCAAAACAACAGCCCCCCCCCTAGTCAATAGGCTTTTGGGTAAGGCCGTCTCCCAATAACCCCCCTTAAACTACACTTGGATACGTAGTTCGTAATGTTTTTTGAAAAATAACCACTCAGTTATTGCCAAAAATTTTTTTACCTTGAGAAGGCATATGACACAATTTTGGGTATAAAAATTTTGACCCAACCCACCCCTTTAAAGCCCCCTGGGGAAATCACCAGCCTTCCTTAAGAATTTTTTAACTGACAGAAAATTTCGCTTTAAATTTTAATAAAGTCTCCCCCCCCGAACTTTGCCAACCCCCCCTTAAAGGGGGGCAGTGGGGAAAAAAAATTATTGCTTCTTTGTTTACCGCCCCGATTCCTCCATTTTGGGGTGCACAAGACAAAAGTTTTTTTTCACACCGGTAAAAAATTTTTGGGTCAAAATTGTCCCTCAAACAACAACCAAAAAAAAAACTAAAAAAGGGGACTGTTTTAAACGAAAATCCCTTGGGGGCAATTTTTTTCCATATGGGATAAAAAAGGGGTTTTTTTTGGGAACCCCTTGGTGCCGGAGAAAATGCTAATAAAAGTGGACCCCCGGGTTTAAAGGGAACTTTTTTCTTTCCCAGAAAGTATGTTCAGGTCCAGTACGGGACCAAATTTTTTTTCCCTAAGGAATTTTTGTGAATTGTTTATTCCTTTTCGACCCCCCCCCCATACACACAAACGAACTTACATAAATACCCCAATAAAAAATTTGGGTTTCGCTTTTGGAAAGGTGTTTTTTTAAGGGGGGGCCCCACTGTAAAAAAATTTTTTCCTTGGGCACCTTTTCCTCTAAATAACTTATCCCCCTATTTCACACAAAAAAAAAAAAAAAAAATTTTGTTCGGGAAAATTTTTGAAAAAATCTCTTTTTACCCCCAAACATAACTCCCTAAGAAATTTCGATTTTTTCCAAAAAGGGCCCCCAAAGGGAAATTAGAGAAATCACCTTTTAAAGGGGGGTTTCCTTTGGGCGGTTTTAAAGGCTTTTGGGTCTGAGGAATTAGCCCCTGTGGGACCCTTCCTCAACCAAACCAAATTCCCCCCCAACCCCCCCCTTCCCAATCCCATCCCCCCTTTTCCCTTTCCCCCTTTCCCCCCTCCCCCCCCCCCTTTTTTCCCCTTCCTTTTTTTCCCTTTTGGGTTTTTTTCCCACAGGCGGCTATTTTCCTGGGTGGGGAAAAGGATCCCAGGGTCCATCCCTTCCATGAGGTTCTTGGCAGGGGGCGTAGTTTCCGTGGAATCGGAAATCGCCTGGGGATGCCCCCACCCCCTCTCCGGAAACCCCGGAAGGGGTTTTTGGGGTTTTTTTCGGGGAGGGGTGTTCCCCGGGAAGCCCCCCTTTCGGTTTTCCAGGGGGGGTGGCCAAAGAGTATGTTTTGGGTGGCGGAACCCCACGCCCTCTTCTTTTGTCCACCGGGGTTACCCCGCAAAAAGGGGGTTGAATCCTAAAATTGCGGGTTTTTCTGGATGATGGGTGGGGTAGGGCAGGGTTTCCATGCTCCCTCTACCTATTTTGGGGGGTGATGGTCCTCTTGGGCGGGGGGGATTTTTTCCTGGCCCTTTAAATTTCCCCCGGGGAACAAATCCCTCCCGGGGCCCCCCCCTTTTTTTTTTTTTTATTCTTTTTTTATTTTTATTTTCTTTTTTCTTTTTTTTTTCTTAAAAACAAAAAGAAAGAAGTAACCTAACCATGAGAACCCAATCATGAACCGCAACCCCCCCCCCGGGCCCCCCCCCTTGGGTAACCCCACCCCTTCTGAAACCCCCCCCTCAACTTTGGGCAAATCTTTAGACACTCCTCCCTCCTCTGTACCTCTTTTTTCCCGGGCTGTTTCCCCCATCAATCGCTTCATCCAATTTGACTGAACCCCCCTTAAATTTTTTTTTGAAACCCCCGCCCCACCTTTTACTAGCCTTTCTGGCCTCTTTCCCCCTTTCTTTTCAAACAAAATTTTTCAATCGCCGGCCCATTCCACATTGGACCAACTCGGCCCCCCTAAAAGCCAAAGACAGGTTTTCCTCTTTATGATACTTCTCCCCCTTCCCTCTTTTTTCCTCAGAAAAGATCGACACGTCCTCACTCCCTTTCCAAAGCTCAGATTTCAGACTGCACAAAGACTAAAAATTTTTTCACTTTAAAAACCGACTTTCCCCTACCCCTATCTTTTTTGGGCCCCAGTATTGGCAACACTCCACCCATGTTGGTTTTAAAATTTTCTTTTTTATGCTCTTTAAAAGTTTGGGACTTTCTGTAGTGATACGCTTTTCCTGTGGGAAGGGGGCAGCAGGAAAAACTGCCCACCCCTCGGGGGCCCTTAAAACAACAACAGTTTGGTGTGTGTCATGGGGGCCAACACATGGTTTTTTGATTCTCTTCTCTTCTTTTCCCTATATTTGTGACGATTACCCTGGTGAGTTTAAAAAAATGTGGCCCGTAGTTTTTAACTTTTTTCTTGACATATGCAAGACAACACCATCCCTGCGAAGCCATTATTAATTTACTAGTCCTTTTTTTTTGTTGTTGCAGAAATACTTGAAGATTTTAAGTTCAAATAAAGCCTAGAGATAAGGCCTGTGTTTTTTCACAAAAAATTTTATTGAACATAGAAAACCTTTGGGGGAACCCGGTGGTTTATCCTTTCGCTAGACCCACACCAACATGGGGCTTTTTCTGAAACCCCGAGAGGCTAACGTGACCCCCCGTTTTCAACGGCTGCCAGGGAAAGGAAGCCCCGGTTTTTTTGATTTTCGAAAACTTCTTGGGGGCCCTTTCCCAAAAAAAAATTTTAGATAAACTAAGTCTCTCAACCCAATTTTTTTGTTCCCCCTGAGATATTTTGAAACTATTTCTGAGTGGGAATATTTCGAAGATTCAAACAAAACCCCCAAGGGCTCAAAATTTTTAAACCTACAAATTTAAAACCCTTTTCACGCTATCGCCTTGCAAACTTCGCCGTCAGCAGATTGATGAATCCTTAAAAGGGAAAAACCTTCAACACTGAAAAATTTTTGGAAGGACTTTCACTTCCAAACAGGGGACAGCTTTCTCAGGATTGTTGGGGAAATTCCATCAGGGGTTTCTTTTATCCCTGCCCCGCAATCACCAATAATTTAAGGAGCGGTTTTTTGGGGGGAATAAAACCCTTTTGACTTAGCCCCCTGCCTTGACCAGGCAAGAACTTAGATTCCCGCCCAAAGATTTTTGAAGTATAATACCACTCACCTTCTGGTTGGGAAGTGCTGGGAATTTCCCGACCAAAACTCTTGCAATGAAGTTTCCCGTTGGGAAACCCCTTTAGTGACAGCACAGCAGGTACGGTGTTTTCTTTTTTTGGTTTTTCAAAAACAAAAACCCCCGCCAAAGGTCCTTTCCTTTGTTTAGCAAAAAGTGCCTAAAGCCACAAGAAAGGTCCCCTTTTCTAAAGTATGTCCCTGCAATCATCCCAAAAAAGAGCCCCGTGCCCTCCACACATTCCAGTGAACAAAGCGCACTTTCAAAAAGTGACTTCTGCGGGTACTCCCCCAAAAATTTTTACTGTCAAAGGCAAATTGTGAAAGAATTCCCTCAAAGGGGAAAAGAAGTAATGGTCTTTTAATTTAAAGTGGCAGTTCAGAGAGTTTCAAACAAACTTGACCCTTTTTAAACGCCACTTTCCCTTTACTGTACATCACCCACAGGTACCATTTCCATGGGATCAACATCTCTTCTATTAAACCTTTTTGGTTTTTTAAGGTAAATCTCGAGTTAAAGGAAAGGGTTATCCCAAAATTTCATTTAGCATTCGCCCCAACTGGCTCTTTATGTGGTAGTTTTTTAAAAAATGTGGCCTGTAGTTAAAACTTTTCTCTGTCATATGCAAGACTTTACCATCCCTGTAGAAAAAACCCCTTAAAAAGATGTACAAATCAAAAAAAGTTTTTTTTTTGGGAGAATACTATGAATTTTTATGTTCAGTAAGCCTAAGATAAGGCCTGTGTTTCTAACACAACCGTTTTAAAGATGAATTTTAAAAGGGAAAAGGGGACCCGGGTATCGGGTTTTCTCCGAGACAACAACAAAATTTTCACTTCTTGATGGGGGCCCTCTACCTTTGAATTGTGAACAGTGAAACCCAAAAATTTCTCCGTTTCTATGTGTTTGCACAATTTTATCTACAATTTCCTATCAAACAATCCCTATAAGGAAGAAGATAAAACCCTACACACATTTCAGGGTTTTTGATGGCCTGTATCATTTCCAAGTCCCTTTTGGGGTCACCAATGGGGGGAAACCCGTTCCCCAAGGGAAATTTTGGATTTTACTCATTTAGGAAGAGGGAAAATCATGGGCTTATGCTTTTTTAGATAATGTTCCCCTTTGTGCAAACCCCAAAAACAAGGCCAAACCCCTTTTAAAATTTTTTGGGAAACCGCCAAGAAGAAAAAAACAGTTTCAAAAGAGGGAAAAAGGGACTTTTTTTAACTAAAAGGCTTTGCAAACCTTGGGGATTTTTAGTGGGAAAGGGGGTTCCCAAATTCCCAGAACCCCGAACGCTACACCTCTACGGGAACTTCCAAAGGGCCCCAAGACAAAAAATCCCATTTCCCAAGAAATCTTGGTCCTTTGCTTATTAAATCAAAATGGGTCTACAACTATTCAAGTAAATTTGCCCACTTAGTGCTTTCCCCCATTTTTCCCAAAAAAGGAAAACAGAAGCCCTTTTTCCCTACCTCAAATAGGACAAAAGAAAACCAGTAGTTTAAGCCATTGATGGATCCCTACCCTTTGAATTTGGGAAAAGGATGCATCTGCTTGCCCCGGCCCGCAATCTTAACTCAGGCAGGACGACCATTTGCCTTTTTCGAGAACTTTTCCCAAGGGTCAGAAAAAATGTTACCGCTGAAAAAGGGGAAACCCAGGGGCCCCCCCTAGAAGCAGTTTGTTTTGGGTTATGTTTTTTGGTAGAAAAAGAATGTTTAGTAGACTTTAGGATGACATGTTTATGAGGGGCCACAGATATATCAAACACTTTCTTTGTTGTAGCTTTCACGAGATAAAAAGTTTGATGGGATTTCAAGGGGAAATAGAAGCATCAGGGGAAAAAGAGGTGAATTTTTTTTTTAAAATAAAAGAGGGAGGGAGTTAGGGTAAGATATAAACACTATTGGGGGAAAGATGGGCCCCAAAGAAAGCCCTAGGGAATGGGGGCGAAGAGGGATGGGTAGTTTTAAAAAAAGTTTTTTTAGAGTTTTTCAGCCCGAAGTTTTTTTGGTTTTCGGAAAGTTTGGGGGCAGGGGGGAAGAGGAGCGATTTTTTTGGGAAAGAAATGAAAAAAAAGTAGTAAGGGAAAAAAGTTACATATGAAAAATTTTTACAAAGTAGAAGTGGGTGCAAGAAAGGGAAAAAAAAAAGTAAAATGGGGAAAAAGAGGAAGTTAAGAGAGGGTGAACAAGTAAAAAAGAGCAAATGAGAGAGTGGGTGAGATGGTTTTCAAAAAAATTTTGTTGGGAAAAAAAGAAAATTTTTTGGAAATGAGGATTTAAAAAGTTAAGAAAGGCCCCGAAAAACAAATTTGGGTTTTCAGTTTTAAAAAAAGGAGGGGGAGAGTTATTAAAAAGGAGAGTTAGAGGGATTGGGGAAAAAATGGAAGGAATATTTTTAGGAATTGTTTTAAAAGTGAAAGAAGAAAGGGAAGCTGTGATTTCGTGTATAGGGCCAGGAGGAAAAACATCTTTTTAGGAGTGGGGGAAAAACCAAATTTTTGAGTGTGGGGGGGTTTCCCCTGAGGCAGTAGGTTAAAAAAAAAGGGGTAAGGCAGACCGGGGTTGATGGGAAAAAAATGGGAAAAGTTAAAAGCAGTTTGGGGTATATTTTGGGGGTGGGTTGGGGGGAAATTATTAATAAATTTATGGAAAAGGGGGAAAGGACCAAAGGATTTTTCAGAGAGCAAAGGGATAGTTCCTTTTTATAAAGGGAAAGGGGATAAAAGAAGTGCAAAAATTATAGGGGGGTAAGTCTTTTTGAGTGTACCCCGGGAAAGTGTATGGTAGGTTTTTAATTGAAAAAATTAAAAGTAAACGGAGAATAGGGGTAGCAATTTAAAAAGGAGGCTTTAGGAAAGGGAGGGGGGTTTTGGACCGGTGTTTTTCAGTGAAAAAATATAAGGGGAAAAGAAATTTTGAATTTAAGGGTAAAGAGGTTTTTTTGTGGCATTTAAAGATTTGGAAAAAGGGGTATGACGGGTTGGGTAGGGGGGGAATGTGGCCCCAAAGTTGCAATGTAAAGGTGTAGGAGGTAGGGTTTCGAAACAGTGAAGATTTTTTAAAGAGGAAAATGGGCTCAAGTTAGAGTATGTAAGGAAAAGAGGAAATTTTTTCCCATTTAAAAATAGGCCTTAACAAGGATGGTGGTGGCACCGGGGGGGGGTTTTAAAATATTTAATAGATGGGGTTTGAAAAAAGTAAATGGGAGGCTTGTCAAGAGGCCCTGGAGTTAAAAGATAAAGAAAACCAACACAAAGTGGGGGTTTCACAGCTTTCTCTTGCTTATGACACTGGCCTTGGGAATTTTTGAAAGAAATTTTCAGAAATTGGGGATGAAAATTTGGGAGGGTGTGCAAAAGAAGAAAATAAAAAGGGGAATAAAGGAAAGAGAAAAGGGTTTTGAGGATAACAAAAAGAAATTTTGGGTGAAAGAAAGAAAGAATATCAAATTTGGGGGGAAAAGAGTATGGAGGAGGTGAACCCTATTCCCGATAAATTGGAGTGGGAAAGTGTCACGGAAGGGTCTATGAAAAATGAGGAAACATAGAATGGGTGAGGGGGAAAAAAAGGGGAGTGGTGCAAAGTAGGAGTCTGGGAGACAAAGAACTTTTGTCCCCTTGGGGGCAAAGAGGGGGAAAAATGAGAGTAAAAGTTTTTAAAACCCAAACCCTTAATGGTTGAAGCGTGGGTAGGAAAGTTGCAGCGAGGGAAAAACGGAGGCCCGTGGGATGTCATGTCCGGGGGGCAATGTGTGGGGGTGAATAAAAATCAGAAATTCGTAGTTTTGGAAAATTAGGAAAGGGGGGCGGGTTACCAAAACGTTGTCCAAGGGGGGAGGAAGGTTTTGAGGTGGGTTTGGACATGTAAAGAATGGAAGGGGAAAACAGAAAAACTTTTAAGAGTGTATCATTTTGTATGGAAAAAAGGCGGGGTAGGGGGCGGCCTAGGAAGGGTTGGAGGGGGGGGGTAAAGGAGGTTTTTGTGTGGAGGGGGTTGGGCATCCACAGGGGATGCGGAGCCCTTTTTTGATAGGGGGTAATGGAGACAAATGGTTTTTAATACTTGACGTCTGTTGGAGTGTGAGCAAAGTAACAATTTTTTGAAGGGATTAGGGTAAACCGCAGCCAAATTGATCCCCGGGGATTTTGGGGAATACAGTGGGGCCCGCACTCTGAAGGGGGGTGTTAAAAGTTTTCAGTTTTAAAAACGTAGGGGTAAAGCACCCTTCTGGCAAGACAGTGATGGGGGAAAGAAAGGTAAAGTTTTTTCTTTTTTGGGCCACCCGCCTTGGTGGGGAAACGGCCGGTGTGATTTAAAAAAAAAAAAAAAAAAATAAAAACTTTCCCATAAAGGGCTGACCAACGGTCCGTGATGTTTTATTTCACAAGAAGCACAAAAGTAGGGAAAAAAAAACAAGATATTTGCTGGGATGGAACATCGTGTTATGGAAATTTTTATATTCTGTTCCGACCGGTCAAGAGAACTCCAACCCGATGCATTCCCTAGGCCCCTGTGGAGCAGCATTCAATTTATTTGCAACACTCTCAACGCTCCACAAGGCTTTGTGCACCCCCGGGGTTACAAACCCCGACCATTTTGTCAAATCAAAGAACATGGGCCCCACTCATGGGAAAAAGTGGGGCAAAATGACAGAGCGCAGAGTTTTGCAGAGTGGGAAAACCCAAAATTTTTATCAGCCCAAAAAGAGACTCCCCTCTCATAAAATCCCACCCCCCCTTTCGAGAGACTGAAAAATAGATTTCAAAGGACCTCTACCAAGGGACAAATTTAGAATAGGTATTTCCTTAAAATAGTAGATGAAAAACAAGGTTTCCCTTTTAATTTCCCCGTGCAAATAAAGACTGCTTTAACTGTTATTAGTTGTCTTTTTACAGTTTTTCCCCCTATTTTTTGGGTTTCCAGCTTATATCCAGCCCGGGGATCCTCGTTCATGAGGGAACGAACTTCAGGAGTTTTTTTCTAGGGAAAGGTATTGCCTGGCAGCAGGCCCAAAAAGCTACAAAACCCCAAGGCAATGGTCAAGTTAGCGGGTTTAATGTACTATATTGGGAAAGGGAGGGTTTAAAAAGACATTGAAGTCGGGGCAAATTTTTACCCGTTCAAAAACCCGGCAAACTGTCCACCTGATGCCCCTCACTCCCATTAGATCATCACGTTTCACAGCTACTAAAGCAAAACCCCCTCAGAAAAGACTCCTAACTATTCAAAGGTCGTTTCCCCTATGGGGGGCCCCGTGCCCACCCCCCCTTGGTTATGTCCCTCCTGGACCCCTTCTCCCCGAAAGTCCACCGTGGGTGAACAAGACGGATTTCCCTTTAGTGGACGAGGTAGAGCTCCGCAAAACAATTTCCCCATTTCCCCACATTTGCCCACCAAAAAGGGGGAAAGAACCCACAGTTTTCTACAAACATTTTTCCCCCCCTTGAAAACCCCCTTAGTGTTTGGGAAACTCAAGATTTCACCAAAGATGTAAAGATCTTTGTTTTCCCCCCCTGGAAAGCCCCTTTAACTACCCCCCACGGAAATAAGGATTCTGCTCCACAGTTTGTCAAAACCCCCCCTGGAAAATATTTAACCGGGGGAAAGGCTCAAGGGGGATGAAGGGGCGGGACTGTACCTTTACCCACCTAACATTTGGGGGGAAACTGTCCCCCTGATTTTTAGAAGGGGAGATTGTAGTGATACTGCTCCTGTGGGGAAACAGCAGCAGGATTAAAACTCCCCCACCCCTCAGGGGCCCCTTAAAAACAGCAACGTTTTTGGGGTTTTGTCAAAGGGGGCCAACACATGGTGTGTGATTCTCTTTTTTCCCAAACCCAAAATTAGTGATGCGAATTTCATGTTTAGTTTAAAAAATTTTGGGCCCGTTTTTTATAACTTTTTTTCCTTTACATAAGCCCAAACGCACCATGGGAGAAGCCGTTAAAATTTTGATGGGGACTAGTCTTTTTTATTTTTTGTTGCAGAAGTACTTTAAGGGTTCCCATGTTCAATAAAAACCTAGAGATAAGGGCCTTTTTGTTTCTATCACAACAAGTGCATCAACATGGTTTCAGAAAGCTACCCCCAACCATGACCCTTTCCCCGTTTTTTTTCCCATATAGATTTCGTTCCCTGTCATTATTTTAAAAAAAAACATTCCCCCCAGTTCTTGTAGTGGGGAAAACCCTCATTCTGCCCCATACCAAAAGTTTTAACAAAAATTCCAGACGTGGGCCAAAAGCAAATTTTTGAACAGCTGGAACTCCCAAAATCCCCCAACCTCAAAGGGGACACTTATGTTCTTCCTGCCCGCAGGGGGAACATACCCTAGCAAAAGTGGCTCTTTTAAATTTTGACAGCCTGAACTCCCATAATCAGTTTTTTGGGAGCAGGGGGCACGGGTTTCAAGCTCGAAAAAGGGATCCCTAAAACCACAACATGGGAGAAAAGCGGCAAAATTTTGGGCCCTCCACAAATATTGCAGATCCATAGCCAAAAGCCCCGCGTGGTGGGCCCATGACCATTCCAATACATCTTTCAATCGACCCCTCTTTCCCAAATTTTTTCCAAAGAAAAAGGGCCCCCCTTTGTACTCTCCCCCCATTGGGCCCAATCAAATTAAAAAGCGGGGAAAACCCTTACCTCAAAGAGGGGAAGGTCTCCCTTAAAAACCCTGGCAGTTTTTCATCTCCCACCCCAAAGGGGGACTACCCCCGGTTTCATTTCCTGTGTTTCAAAACGTCCCCCCACCCCTTCCCGGGTCCCATCTTTTGCAACCTCCTCGGGTTTTACCTCTCCCATAGTCACACCTGAAACTAATTCTTTTGCTGTCCTAGGCTCAGAAAGCCCTACTTTTAAAAACCCCTCAGGGTGTTCTCGCTTCTTCGTGTTCTCCCTCACAAGCCTCAGTATCGACGAGACCTCGTACGACACCTCCTCCCAATCATCCCTCTACTTCTCAGAAGTCAAAAAAAGGTCCTTTAACCCCTCCTTCCCTTCTTCCACCTCCTCATTTTACCTTCCCTGTCTCTGTACCGGGTTCTTCCCCTCTCACTGGCTCTGTTACAAGTGTAGAGGTTCACCCTCCTCCTCGTACTATACCTACCTCCCCTGTTCCCTCCCAGGTTTCTGCCTCTTCTGTCCCTTTCCACACTTCTTCTCCAGTTCCCTCCACCCTTTTGCCCCCCCTACCTTGGTACAGTCCATTACAGTTCCAATCTTTACTCATCCTCCCCCTACCATCTCCATTATTGTCTCCCATACGACGTCTCTGAATTCCGAAACACTTGAAGCAATCTCTGAATATATTGCAGAGTCCAAACCATCAATGGACACTGATTCACCCTCTGTTCCTTCTCTCTCCTCTCCTCCATCTGCGCAACTCCTTTCTTCACACCTCACCGTTCCTTCGCTGCTTGAACGTTTTCCGCTGCCTCCGCATGTGGACTTTTCTAACCCCTCTAGTCCATAGGAACCCTTACCTGTGGATTTCAAGTACAGTGGACCCCCGCATAGCGACCTTAATCCGTGCAAGAGGGCTGGCTGTTATGCGAAATGTTCGGTATGCGAATGAATTTTCCCCATAAGAAATAATGGAAATCAAATTAATCCGTGCAAGACACCCAAAAGTATGAAAAAAAAATTTTTACCACATGAAATATACATTTTCCTACACACAAAGAGAAGGATACATGCACAATAGTAGAGTAGTACATGCACAATATATATTGTGCATGTACTACTCTACTAAATGAAGAATAAATGACACTTACCTTTATTGAAGATGTAGCAATGACTGATGAGACACTGTGTCCTGGGAGTGCCTTTTCCTCCTGAGTACTGTAGGTCCTGTTTGGTATTTTCTTCCAGAACAGGCATTATCACACTGTGTATGCCACTACGATTCTTAAATCTCTCAAACCAACCTTTGCTGGCTATAAATTCACCAATATGAGCACTAGTTCCAGGCATTTTCCCTGTTCACCTGGGTGTTAGTCGACTGGTGTGGGTTGCATCCTGGGAGACAAGATTAAGGACCCCAAAAGGAAATAAGTTAGACAGTCTTCGATGACACTGACTTTTTTGGGTTATCCTGGGTGGCAAATCCTCTGGGGTTAATTGTTTCTTGGTATTCTCAATAAGCCACACCAACAACGGTGGTACAGCAGCAACAGACGATGCTACAGCAGCAACAGACGATGCTGCAGCAGCAGCAGACGATGCTACAGCAGCAACTGACGATGTTACAGCAGCAGCAGACGATGCTACAGCAGCAGCAGCAGCTGACGGTGGTACAGCAGCAGCAGACGATGCTACAGCAGCAGCAGCAGCTGACGGTGGTACAGCAGCAACAGACGATGCTACAGCAGCAGCAGCAGCAGACGATGCTACAGCAGCAGCTGACGGTGGTACAGCAGCAACAGACGATGCTACAGCAGCAACAGACGATGCTACAGCAGCAGCAGACGATGCTACAGCAGCAGCAGCAGCTGACGGTGGTACAGCAGCAACAGACGATGCTACAGCAGCAGCAGACGATGCTACAGCAGCAGCAGCAGCAGCTGACGGTGGTACAGCAGCAACAGACGATGCTACAGCAGCAGCAGACGATGCTACAGCAGCAGCAGACGATGCTACAGCAGCAGCAGATGATGCTACAGCAGCAGCAGCAGCTGTACCACCAATAGTAGCGATGGTTGATTGGGGTTTATTATACAACCTGGCCAGCTCGGAGACACGCACTCCACTTTCATACTTATCAATGATCTTTTTCTTCATCTCCATAGTAATTCTCACCCTTATTGCTGTAGAGTTGGCACTAGAAGCTTTCTTGGGGCCCATGGTCACTTATTTTCCAGAAAAAAATCACCAAAAACACTGTAATAATACGAAATGTTCCGATTGTATGCTTGGATGTTACCGCGGAGGCTGGCTGGTAAACAATGCCACTGGCGGAACATGTGAGCGTGGCTCAGGCCGCACATTGGACGCGTCTCGGACGAAGGGCGGTGAGCGGGTTTTTGGGCGGTATGCGAGGCAAAATTTTTACGATCAAAGCGTCCGGTATGCGGATTGTACGGTATGCAATGCGTCCGGTATGCGGGGGTCCACAGTATCTTTATCATTGCCAATCATGGCCTATTTACAGTGGAATATACGCGGCCTCAGGGGTAATGGGGTGAGCTTCAGATGTTACTCTCCCAGTTTTCCCCTGTTGGTGTTTGCTTACAGGAACCAGAATTACACTCTGCCGTTATCTATCCCATCTCGGGCTATAATTTATTGTATTCTTCAGATCCTTTTCCTGATGGGACCTTTAATGAAAGTGCCCTTCTTCTATGCACTGATATTCCTTACCATCAGCTATTTGTTCGTACTTCACTGCATTACACAGCAGCCTGTATCCACTTGCATAGGTGGTATACACTCTGTTCTTTGTTTCTCCTTCTTGGGCATTATCTATCTCTGATATTGCCTTTCTTGTTTCGTCATTACCGCCACCACTTCTGTTACTTGGCGATTTTAATGCCCATCATTTCCTCTGGGGGGTCTCACTGTGATTCCCGTGGCATTCAGTTAGAGGCTTTTCTTGCTACCCACCCCCTCCATGTTTTAAATACAGGTACTCACACCTATTTTGATCCTCGGACTCATACTCTCTCTTGCATCGATCTCTCGGTCTGCTCTTCCTCTGCCGTATTAGACTTCACCTGGTCTGTTCTCCCGGATTTACATGACAGTGATCATTTCCCAATCATTCTTACTTCCCCTTCCTATTCACCACCTCTTTGTAACCCACACTGGCAATTTGATCAGGCAAATTGGAACCTTTACTCACAACTAGCTGTTTTTAGTGAGGTTCCTTCTTCGTCCTCCATTGATGAGCTTTAACACCTCTTCTCGTCCTCCATTTTAACCACAGCTTCTCATTCTATACCCCAAACTTCGGGCAGCCATTCTCAGAAATGCATGCCTTGGTGGTCTCCTGCTTGTGCTCGTGCAGTATGTTTGAAACGCGCTACGTGGGGCAGGTACCGGTACAATAGAACCATGGAGAGACTTCTTGATTTTAAGCAGAAGCGTGAGATCGCTCGCCGTGTGTTACGTTGGTTTGTCCCTTATTACTTTGATAGTAAGGTTCTCACTACATGTTCTAGTGTGGGGTAGCTTTTTACTTAATGGCCTTATCTGTCTAGGGGTAATACTTACATCATGGCTGATCATCTTGAGTGTCTCTGATATCCTTTCACCAGCCCTCTTCACAGGTTATGTAAACTACTACTATAAAAATATAACTGTATTCTAAATAGATATGTACAGAATATACAATTACAGCCTCACATTTTCAAAACAAAAATCTACACACTCCATAGCTGTTCTCCCACATGGTGCATCTCAGCAACTTTGTCCTTCTCTCTTCTTGACTAACTCTGGGGTAACCAGTGTTTTGCCACACTTTAGTCACCCTGGGTATGGTGGCCACAACTTAAGTTATAAAGACTCACCCCTGGAGCACACATAATGCCCCAAAAAGATAGAAAAAAGGACCCAGAGGTCCTGCCACCTCCATGTCAACAAAAGGAGAGAGAGAGAGGGGGGGAGGGGGAGGAGCTTAGCTAAGCTCCTCCCACACCCACCAAAAACAAAAGACTGTTGCCAAGCACAATTCTCCAGTTACCACACTTCTACCACACCTTAATTTTACTTTTACAAAAGAATTACAACTTTATAAACTACTTATTTAAATTGTGTCTATAGTATAACCTATTATATTGAGAAAAAAGGCTTGACCGAGCTGCCTCTCAGTCCTAAGGGTGATCAGCCCTTATGATATTTAGAACTGAGTCCCCATCAATTCAATATAATTAGGTATTCCAGAGTAACTGTTACTTATAAATACATGTTGGGTCCTATAGCCCCATAACACCCCCACCTCCAGACGAAGTCTCACAAAAGCTAGCTGTGTCCCTCAGGATATGGCTAGTAATAAAAAAAAAAATTGCTTAAGTTTGAAGGTGGTAAGCAAGGCTACCAGAAATGTTACATATTTCCCAGCACCATAACTACTCTTCACTTTACTGTTATTTACAACAAATTTCAGGGAATTTTTAGAATAAAGCTTTTACTCAATACCCATATACTCAAGGGTTGTAAATATTTACAATTTTAGTGGCTTTTAAACAATACACATTACAATGCAAAAATTGCAAACAATGCCCACTGTGAAAGCCTGCACCAACAGGCCTGTGCCTCTGCTATGGTAATCCAGCAAGCAACTGGTACTCCAGGGTGCATCTTCCTGATTAGGAGACGAGAGTTAGAGCCAAACCAGAGCTGTCAGGTGTACACCAGGCAGGAAACTTCACCCACAAACATGTCAAGGTGTCTCTCATTTGGTGGCCGAACCAATCAGTGAGGGACTCTCCACGTCAAAACACTCATTGATCCTTAACATGGTCAGGCATCAGCCCATCTTCTATAGGGTCCCATCCACACAGATCTCCAAACTTATGAAGAGGAGGGCTGACACAGATCATGGGGGGTCAGGGACCAAAAAGGCAATCGTTCGGGCCGTTTTGTTAATAGAGCTACGCCAAAGAACACGACATCACATACCTTCCGAACGTCTCATGTTACCGAAGGTTGTCAAACACTGCCTCAACTCACATTTACATATACACTGACCCTCGTCACACTTGTGGCTACGACTGCGACTCCTTCACAGTCAGAGCTGGTAGAGAGTACTCAGGCTCGCCGAGAGTTCACTACAAAAACAACATGGTCAGCCACAAGGACAAACACTATGTTATAAAGTATGCACCATGCATCTACATGAAACATTCTAGAGAGAGCATCAGCAACCACATTCTATGAGCCTTTTATCATGTATATTTAACTCCAAATTAAACGGTTGTTAGGAACTAAGCCCATTTTAAGAGTCTGATTTTAGTCACTATATACACTGGAAAAGGATGAAGAGATCTTGAGAAATATACAAATGCTGAATAGCCAGCCCCAAAATGAAAATTTTCTTTCCTGTTGTAACATGTTGACATTTAACTTAGGAAGGTTGTTCTAGATTAGTCACAGTTCTGCAACTTCTCGGCAGATGCAACAACAAACACCAAAGGGACACTCTTTGCACCCAGGTTGGATGCATCAAGTTTATACAATACCATCACGTTCACTCTCACACAAATTTTAAGACACAAATGGAACACAATTTGCATTACACTCATTAAAATGGTACTGGAACACAGGCCA